>JAQQAC010020896.1:15505908-15665783 GCA_029783875.1 Phataginus tricuspis | reverse complement strand
CAAATGTTGGCGAGGATGTGGAGAGAGGGGAACCCTCCTACATTGCTGGTGGGAATGCAAATTAGTTCAACCATTGTGGAAAGCAGTATGGAGGTTCCTCAAAAAACTCAAAATAGAAATACCATTTGACCCAGGAATCCCACTCCTAGGAATTTACCCCAAGAATGCAGCAGCCCAGTTTGAGAAAGACACATGCACCCCTATGTTTATTGCAGCACTATTTACAATAGCCAAGAAATGGAAGCAACCTAAGTGCCCATCAGTAGATGAATGGATTAAGAAGATGTGGTACATATACACAATGGAATATTACGCAGCAATAAGAAAGAAACAAATCCTACCATTTGCAACAACATGGATGGAGCTAGAGGGTATTATGCTCAGTGAAATAAGCCAGGCCGAAAAAGACAAGTACCAAATGATCTCACTCATATGTGGAGTATAAGAACAAAGAAAAAATAAAAAAAAATAAAAAAATGAAGGAACAGAACAGCAGCAGACTCACAGAACCCACGAATGGACTAACAGTTACCAAAGGGAAAGGGACTGGGGAGATGGATGGGAAGGGAGGGATAAGAGGGTAAAAGGGGCATTACGATTGGCAGACATAGGGTGGGGGGGCACGGGGGGTACTGTACAGCTCAGAGAAGACAAGTAGCGATTCTCATCTCACTACGCTGATGGACAGTGACTGTGGTGGGGTTGGTGGGGGGGACCTGGTGATGGGGGGAGTTCAATCATCACGGTATTGCCCATGTAATTGTAGGTTAATGATACTAAAATAAAATAAATTATTAAAAAAAAAAAAAATTTAAATGCACACAAAGCCCAGGAACACCTATAAAGGGATTCTCATATTCATCCTGACCCACTCTAAGTTACAAAAAAGAATCAGAGAAGGATCTTCTTCAGTTTCACTTATGAAACACTTCATAATTCAGTGTTTAATTATGCTTATGAAAAACAAAAAGATAGGGGTTGTTTTATTATTCAAGGATGGGCTGGTGGGAAGAGGAAGGGATTGCTGAGAGGCAGGTGGGAGGATGCAGAGCTGCTCACTGACCTGTTCTTCAGGCTCTGGAGCAAGAGGAGAGAAGCACATGGCCCACTCTGCTCCCCTGAAGGCATGTTTCTTTATAACATGTGAAAGAGAGTAACAAGTACCCGATGCAGGAAGACTTTGGTCTCTAAGTGATCCCACGTTTGCAGCCTGTTGTTGATTTTAGTCAGAAGAAAGAAGGCAACTCACCCCTTTTCTCTCCAAGGCCATGGTTGCAGCTCTGCCCTGATTTTCTGGTCATCCCAGCAGACCCTGCATCCATAGCAGGAATTTCGTTTGGCCAAGCCCAGGCCATGTGGCAGATCCCTGGGCATGCAGCAGGGGGTCAGGGGGAGGAGATATGTGGGCCCATCAGCCCTCAGAGCTGGGCATTTGTCCCCAAAGCTCTCTGGTTCAACTGGAACCAAGTTGGGCTTAGACTGCTGGGTCTGGAAAACAAGCCCTCAGCTTGTGATTAGGAGGCCTGGGCTCCAATCCTCCTACCCCCCAACTCACAGAGTGGGTTGAGAAAGCATTTCCCATCCCTTTCTGGGCCCCAGAGACTCCCTGAGCTCTCCTCCTTGCTGCTATGGCTGCTGAAATGCTCGGGCAGTCCTAGAGACCTTTGTCTGACCCTTAACTGCATATACCAAACAGCACTGGCCAAGAGCCCAGGTATGTGGCCCTGTGTCCCCATGGCCCTCCTTCTTTCCCCACCTCCCAAATCCCATTCCCTCAAGGTCAAGCCAGGGTCCCAGGAGGGTGCCACACCAGGTTGCACCTCATAAGGATTAAGCATGAAAAATGACAACACCTGAAAAAAACACAAGGAAACGTATTTTATAATCCAGCAGAAGGAAGGAATTTTAAAACATGACACAATACCTCAACACCCATAAAACATGAGACTGATAAGTTTGACTAGATTTTCATACAAAGAAGAAACACACCAAGTGAGAAAATAAATAAAAATCTAGAAAAAAAATTTTGGATCTCATATCACAGGTAAAAGATGAGTTCCCTTAATACTTATAAAGCTCATATGAAGTTTGAGGGGGTGTCTAAGAAATAGCATTCCTTTTCTTACCCAAATTCCAACTTGTAATAGACACAGGAATAGGCAAAGGAAGATCCAGGCATCAGCTTTATTATGACAGAACTGTCGGAGAACACAAGTTAGGCGTGCAAACGATGGGCCTCTGAATGCTGGACCCCAGAATGAAGCAGATCTGCCCCCGCGTCACAGGCGGATCTGGAAACCTGCAGGCCTCACCTGGCAAGGCAGGGTGGTTGCTGCGCTTTGTTGCTTTGCTTACTACACGGCCACGGGCCGCCAGGACCACATGCGCTCTACAGGCAAGCAATCCCAAGGGCAGGGAGACAGAGGCAAGGCCTGTCCACTTCTTCCTGCCAAACTTCCTGATCAGGCCTTTTACACTACACCTCTTCTCTACAGTGGGAATGAGTGAAGGGAGGGAGTCCGAAAGAAGACAGCGTGACATTTCCTGATGTCCTTTCACTTAGAAATACTTGAAGAAGCCATGGAGAAGGGAAATGCCTCCCTCTCCTCCATCAGATCAGTAGAAAAAGAGCAATAAGATGGTGGAAAAAATGGGAAGAAGCTGTGAACAGTGACCAGCAAAAGAAGTTCAGATACACGTATAAACTTACACGAAGGAAGCAAACCTCACACACAATATAAGAATCCAAATTCAAAGTACCATGAAATATCATTCTGTACTTACCCAATTGGCAAAAGCCAAAAGCGTTGTCACGTACTGTGTTGCTGGGGAGAGGGCACAACTCTTAGGAAGGACGGTTCGGTAATAGGAATCAAATTTCCCCAGGCAATTCTCTGACCCAGCAAATCCATTTCTAGGTATTTATCCTATAGTTGAGAGGTGTGATATTCTTGTTTTTATTTTTAAAAAGCATTGCTTTTGTAAATGCAAAATATTGGAATCAACCCAAATGTATATCAATAGAGGACTAATAAAATAAAGGACATCAATGCAATGTAATAGTATAAAGCTATAAATATATTTAGATATTTCTGTGTGGCCTAATATGGAATGGTCTCCAAGATAAGTAATGTGAAACAAAGATACAGAACTTTTTGTACAGAATGCTATCATTTCCTAAATATATATATATGTATACATATACATGCGACTGGACATGTACAGACTCCTTGTAGAACTTCTCGTAAGGAAGTGGCTTCCTCTCGAGAAAGAACCCGGGAGACTGGGGATGGGGTGAGAGGGAGCCCTACTCCTTGCTGCATACCCTTCTGTGCCCTTTGGAGTTGATATCATGTGCGCACACTACCAAATGTAAGCAAATAGGGCACGCAATGCTGCTCGGTTGGGCCGAATTGAGAATCTGGGGGTAAGATTTCACTCCTTACACGTGAGTCCAAGCCCACTCACACCCGCTCTGTCAGCCTTCTGTGCGTATTCCTGGGTGCCTGGTCCCCAGACTGAACTGTGTGTCTTTCTCCTCACTGAACCTGGCACACTCCAGCTGTGTGGAGAGAGGGGAGGAGGCTACTGCCTGTCTCAAGAAATAGGGGTGTTTGTCTCAGGCCAGTGTGTCTTTTTAGTCGTGCAGCTGCCAAGCCACAGAGAGGCGGCCAAGGGACAGCCGGTGTCCTGCCCTGAAGCCAGCCCAAGCCCGGTTAAAAGAACGTCCGAGCAGAGGGAGGCTTAGCCAAGCTGGGCCACAGTGTGAGTGAGCTTTGGGTTCTGGGAAGTTCTGGAAAGTGTTCCGGTGACTCCAATACTCAACAGCAGCCATGATGATAGAGCCCACCCATTCCTCCCATCTACTCCGCCCGCACTCCCTCCTCTCAGTTGGTTCTGCCACCAAAAATCTCACCAATTAGAAATCAGTCCATTTGTCAGGCTTCCGTCTCTAAATATGATCAGGACCCATTGGATGAGTAACCTAGGCCATCTTTCTGTCCCTACCGAATATGAATTTCTCTGTCAGATGCCTTTTGCCTAACCTAGCTGGGATCTGTTGCCCTGAAGGAAGAGAAAATGTGTGGGTTGATTCAGGAAAAGGCTACTTAGAGCTGAAGCACTTACGGGAGGGGACTTTGTGGGCGGTCAAGATAAATGTGATTTGAGCAGCCAGGGGCCAAAATCAACATGCAGATGTAAGTACAGAAGAAGAATCAGAGATGAGGACAAATCTCATCAACGAAGAGACCAGGCCTGCTAAATTCTTATGGTAGAGGCAGATATATCTGAGGACAGCGATGTGCATGCCTTGCTGCTCAAAACACATGTTTCAGAGCTGGGAATGAAGACAAAGGGCCTCTCAGCCCACAGCCTCCTGACTATTCCCTTCCCAGCTACTGTGGCAAGTGTTGAAGTAACCCTTACATCCCACCAGAATCTGGAGAAAATCATCCTGCGAGGAAACCACAGCATGGGAAATTGTTCACTGTAGGCCATTTATCAGCCCGGAGCCTCACTCACAGAGCTCTGCTCCTGGAGTTCATGACTGGCCCCAAACAGCTAGGGACGCACTGCATATTCCGGAGCTGGAATATCCTACACTAGCCGAGGAATCAGAAGGGGCTGGGGAAGAGGCCGCACGGCTGCACTGCCCGCAGTGCCGGGGCTAGTACAGCTCTGAACCTGGAGCACATCCGTGAGTGTGTGTGTGTGATGGCTGACTTTATACATCAGCTTGGCGGGGCTGTGGGTGCCCGACAATTTGCCAAACATGACTCACGCCTATCTGTGAGGGTGTTCTTTGTGATATTAACACTGGAATCAGTAAACTGAGTGAAGGAGGTTGCCCTCCCTGATGCGCATGGTCCTCTTCCAGTCCCCTGAAGGCCTGAACAGACAGAAAGGCAGATCATTCTTGAGTGACAGGGAACTCCTCCCGCCTGATTGCCCAGCCGGGACACTGTCTTTCCCAGCCTTCAGATTAGGACCGAAATATTGGTGCCTGCGCATGCGAGTGTCTGTCACTGCTTCAGACTCTTCTGGCTTCCATCACTCCCCCCACGGGCATGGGTGCAGCAGCCAAGGAGGAGGAGGGGATGGGCCTTTACTGCTACTGGGCACACTCCAGAGGCGGCCCCCCTTCATCCTGACTTCAGACATCACCTCGATCACCAGAGATCCTTGCACCCATAAATTCTATGTCCTAATCTGCCCAGTTTACCTTCCTAATAGACCATAAGTTACAAACCCAAGGGCCTACTGGGTCCTGGCTTGCAGCATGAAAGTCTGAAATGTATGTGGTGGAGACTGCTGCAGACAAGTGTGCATGCCCCCAGCAAGTACATTCAAATTCAAACTTTTATTGAACACCACACAAACAAAACAAAACACACCAGAGTGTGACCTCTGTAGGCTCTAAGCCCCCCAAAGCTGGTTACAATGAAAGCTATCAGATAAAAACAATAGCACCACAATTAATAACCAGGAACTTCTCTAAGATAAGTAGAGAGAATGAGAGAGAGTGAAATAAAACCCTTACAACAAGAGAAAGGTACTATTACTATTCATTGCACAGGTAAGAAAACTGAGGCACAGAGAGGACAAGTGGCTTACCTAATGTCCCACAGCTGATATGATCAGCACTTGGACCTGGACGCTCTGTTTGCAAGACCACAGAAACTGGGCTTCTTGTGATCTCAAAAGCTACAAGGGAACTAGGCTCCGCACACAGGGCATGACTGTTGGTCTCTGGCTTTGTCACTGTGAAATGTGCTGGAATCCTGAGGACACATCCAGGGATTTCCAATCCCTACAGAGAACCAGTCCCTGCCAGAAATTTTCTTTTTTCTCAATTGGGTTTGCCTGGTGGATTAGCTAGAAAATTGTCTGTGTTCTCTGCTTTCCTTAGTGGAGATGGACACAGTGACCAGCAAAAGCCAGCGCCTTTCTGATGTGAATGCCACAGCTTTGCATGGCAACATTGTAGAAAGAGTTCTCACACACCTCTGTGACTTCCGGCAAGTCCCCAGGCCATGAGGGCCTTCACCTGCAAATGGATCAGGCTGGAGGACATGATCTCTTAGGTTCCTCTGGGCCCACAAGACAGAGTTAAAAATAAATCTTATGGCTTATCTTTGTCAGCTCACGTTGCTGTAACAAAATACCATAAACTGGGTGGCTTCACAAAAAACATCCATTTCTCACAGTTCTGGAGGCTGGGAAATTCAAGGTTAAGGTGCAGGCAGATTCAGTTCAGTGTCCTGAAGGACCTTCTTGCTGGTGTGCAGACAGCAGCCTGCTTGCTGGGTCTTTGCATGGCAGAGTGAGAGGGCTCTGGTCTCTTCCTCTTCTTATAAGGGCACTAATCCCTCAGGGGCTCCACCCATAGGACCTCATCTAACCCTAATTATCCCCCAAAGACCCCCTACCTACAAATACCATCACTTTGGGGGTTAGGGCTTCAACATATGGATTTGGGGAGAGCGGGACATGTTCAGTCCACAGTAGTGCTGAGGAATGAGAAACACTGCTAAAAACCATCTTGAGAGAGTATACCATGCTTACCACACACCCTCACTACAGCCCACCCGCCCTTCCTTTCTGTCTGATCACCTGCTTGCTAGCCAAAGGCATGGGTTGTAATTCTGGGGAACCTCAGTCCTCTCTTCCAAGTCTCCATTCCCAGACCATTGCGTAGCCTGAGCCTTCACACCCATTCATCAGGGAGAGTGAGGACTTTGAGCACAAGCCAGAGGGTAACTGGAAACCCCTTTGCTCTTAGAGTTCCCAGATTCACCCCCTGAGGACCTACATAATCGAGCTTATTATTGTACTAATTTACTAAAAACCAAACAAAGAACTTGCACCTGAAAAACACTGGAACTTGTATGGTACTTGGAGTCCCAGGGTGTAAAACTGGAGGTTAATCTCATATTCCTGCACAAAGGAGAGAGCTGAGGAACCAGAGACACTGCTTTCCAAAGCACACAGCTGGCCCTGGATATCTTCCCAGCTCTGCTGGAGAAGGAAGGGTGGGTCACTCCCCAAGAGGCAGGCAGCCAACGCCTCCCCAGGAGAGGGGTCTAGCCAGGGGGACCCCATAGCCCTAGGTCCCTGGTGATCCTGAGTCCTGGCAGGCAGGTTGCGTGGGACATCACAGCCTGAAGCCACTGTCCACCACCAGCTTTCTTCAGGGGCTTCGCTTTTGGCTCTCATGACCGAACAGCCAAAAAAGATGTTTAAGGGATCAGTGATCCAAGAATCTATTACTGCTCAACGAGCCACCCCACCTGATAATACTAAACAATGATCATGGGCTATTTTTATTCTCATGGTTCGAAGGGTCGGCTGGCTCAGCCAGATGGTCCTTATCCAGGTCATTCGTGTGGTTGTGGTCAGATGGTGGCTGGGACAGAAGTTCTTGAGGCCTCCTCACGTGCCTTGAGGTCGGAGAAACTGGAACCTCAGTGAACCCCTCCAGCATGGCCTCCCCATGGGACCTGGACATCCTTCTTTAGGCTTTATTAAGGTTCCACTCTGTGATGAGAGATCTGGGGAAACAAGCAGGTTTAGGCTACGGTATCCACCCTCCACGAATTTCGTTTCACTTGGGAGATGGAGCCAAAAAAATAAAAAATAAATTCAAGGAAAACTATAGAGCCCCAGGAGGTGACGCAATGCAGGCTGTATGGGCAAAGGGGATGGCAGGAGTTTATCTCAGCCTAGAGGAGGTGTTGTCCACCCAGACCATACGTCACGGGGTGTGGCATAAACTTCACACCATCAACTTGTCATGACGCTGTCCCCAGGGCTGCCATTCTGCTCCCATGGCTGTTAGCAAGCATGTTGGTTTTATTTGCATTTATTTTGTTCCATTTTGCTGTCAAACGGGAATGAATATAGCAGGTATGAAAGTAGTGTTTGGCCTCCAAATAGGAGTGAAGGGAAAAGATCTAGGATGACCTAATCTCCCTCCATTTTGCACTTATTATTCTCACGTGGGGGGGGGGTCCGAGTTGACCCCCTGGAGGGTGGCAGAGCAGCCCGGAGCTGATATTTGGGATGCGGGGATGAGAGCTAGCACAGGAGGCCCCGTCTGAGACATCCAGGAGCTGAGCCATCCCAAGAAGGGTCCAAGCCAAATCCCTACAGAGTGTTGAGCCTCACCCAGCCTGGCAAACCAAGCTCTGTGAGGAGCCCAAAGTGCCCAGGCTGGCCTGAGAGTGAGAGGCGACCAAGGGTCAGAGATGGGCAGAACTGGAATTAAACAAGGACTCCATCAGGAGCAAGGGAGCAGGGTAGGAAGTGCCTGGTTTTGCCTTTATTGGACTTTAGCTGTGTGATGTCTGAGTGAGTCAGACGGCCTGCAGAGCAGCCTGAGCTCTGGTTAAATAATAAGCAATGATGGTCAAGATTCACTGAGCGCCCACCGTGTGGCAGGCACTCGGGTATGCAGGCTCTGTGCATATTTCCTTTAATCCTCTTAACAACCCTGTGAGGGGTGACTGTCCCCATTTTATAGAGGAGGACGCTGAGGCTCAGAGACAGGAAAATATTTGTTCACGATCAGCAGTTGCCTGTGAAGTGCGGCAGCGTGACCCCGCCCAGACAGGTGCTGTCTCCTGAGCTGCTGTGGAACGACCACAGTGAGACCTGATAGTGGTGGTTTTTTCTCTTCCCAAAGAGAAAACAGAAGATAAGCGACTTGCCTGAGGTCAACAAAGCTGATAAGTGGCAGAGCAGGGATTTGAACCTGTTCTAATTCCCCAACGGGAGCTCTTTCCACTGCTCTCAAGTCTCTTATTTAGGGGGTGTGCCCTCCCCTGCAGCCCAGAATGGCCTGGTACAAAGTTAAGGAGGAAAAGAATACAAAACAGACCTCTGCATAGCCCCAGCAGGGGGAAGAAGCAGATGTTAACAGAGGTGAAGGGCAGGGCAAGGAGCAATGCTAACCATATGCCATCTCCCACTTTTCACTTAAAAAAAGAAAATCACCTTGTCATTTTTTTTAATTACCTGTCCGGAAGAGGGAAAGGAGCAGGTACTCCAAAGAATTAGACACCTGCTTTCCTTACCGTCTGCTTCCAATCTGCTATCCGGCCTGGCACATGTCTCCTGTTCCCAGGATGTTTTAAGGGGCCTTCCTAGCTGGATCCAAAGAAAACATTCATTTTGATTACAGAAAAGAGGCGCATCTGCTAGCCTGGATTTGTGGGAGAGCCCATAATCCCTGCATTTTACCTCCTATTAGCCTTCTTCTCCAGGAAAGAAATGTCCTGCTCTTTAAAGTCGAGGCCATAAAATTGTGACAGCTCGCTTGCAAACAGAGCTGATTCTGGAACATGAAACAGCCCTTCAGATAAAATATACAACTCAGGTGTGGGAGTGAGAGGGCCGGGGTCTTAAACCCGAATCAGTTGTTAGTTACATTTTGTTTTCTGGATCTATCTGGGCAGTTCCCTACTGTAGAGCATCACCCGTTCCAACATTTTGGACATACTTCCCATTAGCCCTTTATTTGAAATTTTATGCTTCCCCTCATAAAAGCCTTCAGCAGATTAATGTGCTATAGATGTTTATTTGTAAGTACAGCTGGTCTCCCTTTGAGTTGCTTTTATTGTTGGGCTGCCCAAGTGTGCTCTTTGTGCAGCAGAAATGAGCAACCAGCATTATCTCAGAGATGAGGAGACACGTGGTGGGGTGGTGTTGGGGTGATGGAAGACATCAGGCAGGCCTTTGGGGTTAGCCAGGCCACGGTCCTTTTGCCTGGCGGCCCTCACACGCACTGGGAATGGGCTGTGTGTGGGTTGATTGTAGATACCGGGGACCCTGAGCCAGCCATGTTCCTCTCCCAGAGGGCCCTGTCCTGTGGACCCCTCCCTTTAATGCATCGGGACTGGCTTGACTTTGAGCGGGAGCTACTCTCCTTTCCACTGAAGAAGACGGTCAAGTACTGACCAGGATTGCTGATATTACTCTAATCTTGGATAAACAGTCATCACGTCTTTTACAAGATACAGGATAATCAAATGTCTTGTAAATTTCTAAACTTGTACCATTCTTTCCTCCATCCTCCTGCCTCATTATTTTGGCACTAAAGATAAGCAATAGCATTATTATTCTAAGGCCAAGTCTTTGTCAGTTTTTTGTGTGTGATTTTATTAAGGACCACCAGTTGCTACATTTTGTTTTATGTTCTTATTGTACCTTTGGCTTTTTAGGTCTAATGCATTACAGGAAATGTTTCAGCAACATCACTGATGCATATTCTCCCAGCTTCTGCTGTCTCTTCCACATAGCAAGAATCTGGAAGCAAAGCTCGGCTATTTCCCATGTTGGCCGTCACCCTATCGAGCACTCTTGGCAAAAACCAAGGACGCTTCGGACAATCAGAGGGTGAGGGCTATGAGCTGGGATGGGCAGGGAAGGCTTTCTGAAGAGGAAGAGGTCTAAGAAGGGAGGGAGATGGAAGCGGCAGTGCTTCAGGAATGGTAATGTGGGGAACGCTGCTTGTCAGCAGCATTATTTGCAAAGGGGAGAATGGACAAGTTCATTGTATAAAAGTGTCTGACTCAGAAAAAGATTTGGGGACGTGTCAGTATCCATGCTTCCCAAGGCTAGGCTAATCTCCATGGGGCAGAACTCCATGTCCAAGAAACATTCCTGCCCCCTCCACAGGGGTCTGTTTTGATGTTTCCTGCCATGCACCAGGGCTCACACACACCTAGCCCTCCCAGCACTTGACCGCACCCTCAGAATGCTTGGCTCTGACTTCAGGGGAAATGAATCTTGGGAGGCTCCTTCTCCTGGCTGATACTACCCAAGAACTAGATTATTTTCTTATACGAAACAACAGAACTATGATCCTGTCTCTTAGACTCCCAAAACTATAGCTCTGGTGTTTTAGAGCCCTGACAATAGTAGCCTCACCAAAGTTGGATGATTCACCCAACCACCAGGAGGAGGGAGACGAGGGGAGGACTGCTCAGGGCACCGACCAACCGCTGGCCTTGCAGAGGCTTCCTCCAGAATTCCTTCTGCCTGGAGGAACATACCTGACAGGAGCTCCCTGGGACAGGGTCTGCCTTCTTCTGATATTGAGTTCACAGACAACCTGAATGTGAGGGACTCTGTTCTCTCTACCTGGCCCTGAATCATAGCCTGCTGGGCAGGGTCACAGCTTTACAGACCGTCAAATTCTTCTCCTGCCAATGACATGGCAGAAGCCCAGTCAAAACGTGACAGACTAAATAAATGAGAGTGTTTTCCAAAGCTGGGATTCATAGAACAAGAGATGGCTTCTGGAAACTGTTCCAGTGTTCCTAGTCTCTCCCAGGCCTTCGGAGCCTGCATCATTTCAGTCAAAATGGCTCATGCTGCTTGCTGCATGCAAGTCATCCCAGTGAATGAAGAGAAGGCTAACAAAGAAGGTCTCATGGGGAGGTTACAAACACACACACACACACACACACACACACACGTGTGTGCATGCCCCGCCTAGTGTATCCTAAGAGCATTGCCACTCCCCAGCTGACTTTGGGGGAATTCATTAACTTGCTAAGTAAGGTTATTTGATGTGCCTTACTTATGAGATAGATGTTAAGTGATACAGAGCCAAGCACCCTTCATGAAAGATTCCCATAGGTAGCCAAAACAGTGTCCTCAAGTGACGCCACGTGTATATGTATGGGGATATGTGAGCATGGGTTGTGGGGGGCAACGTGGCATGAAGTCCTGAGGGGAGCAGGCTCCAACCAGTCCTTGAGATTGCATATGTCTTGCATAACACGGCCAGGTCCAACTCAGGGCTCCCACAGCCTCCAAGAGGGTGTAGGCAGCAGGCTGGTGACACAAGGCCAGGAAGAAGGGAAATGAAGGACAAGACTCCTTGGGGTCTGGCAAGAGTGGCCGCAGCCTAGAAGTGGGCAGGTAATGCTTTGGGGGCTCAGGTTTCTACCCATCTTGCTACCTCTCTCCTCCAGGGAGGGGCAACTAGTGGCTCTGAACTCTGTATCCCCTGCAGTGCAGCCCCCCAAGGCATTAGCATCTATAGGCAGCCTTCTCATCCCGGAGTCAAGCTCCCCCACCTCTGACCCCCAGCTCTGCCCTCATGACCTTTTCTGCAACCACACCATTCCTGTTTTGATTTTGTGTAGTCAACTTTTAAAAAGTAGGTTGTTGCACACTTAACAAAGCCAGACATGTTGCGTTTATTTGTTTGTTTTTATCAAAAGAAGTGATGTATTGTCCCTTTAATGTGTGCAAGCCATTAGATTTTTCATTCCATACCATCCAGCCAGATTTTTTTGAGATTATCTCCAAACTATAAATAACCAGTAATGGACTATAGGGGAAAGCGTCAGACTCACAGGACAGTGGGGAGACATCAGTGAGATAAGGAATGAGAAGAGCTTTATAAATGAACATGTGTTGGCATGCTGAAATTGCTGACATGATTATTCCCACCAGGCCCCTGCTCCCTGCAATCTGGACCATGATGGGCACTCTTTCTGCCATGAGGGTGTCCTGCCTAGACTTCAAACTCTGCCTGCTGGAGGTTGACCAGAGAAGGCACTACTGGGCCCTTTGTGACCTTGGGAATGTCTCTGCATCTCACCAGGGCTGATTCCCAGGTGCTCAGTGAAGGGCCTCCAGACAGGACAACTCTGTGTTCCCCTCCAGCCTTAGGTCCTGCCCATAATCGGTCCTTCTTTGTCCACTGATTGATTCGCTGGGGAGAACAAGGGAGCCTACAGATTTTCAGGTACAGCGGACCAGACCTTTCTCATGGGTGTGACCACATCTCCACAGGGCATGTAATATGCACAAGTGAAAAGTCACCCTCTTGCAGGTTCTGGGCTACAAGAGGTGAAGGCAATGCCATGAATTCTCTAGTTCATGTTTCACTTTAGATTAGAAGAAAAACCGCAGAAAAATAAACCGTGTCAATCAGGCCTGCTGTGTAAACAAGTGGCTGATGATAACTCATGAGACAGTTTGCATTTCTTTATGGAGTGGCCAGCAACAAAGATCCAAAAACAAACCTTCTCTTTTACGGTTATTTGGAAAAGGAACAAGGAAAGCATTTGTTTTACCTCTGGGAGTTGCTACGGTCAGCCCCTCACACACCGAACAACCTCTCTGCACAGCAAGCCCATGGCTTTTCTACTCCCGGGTCCACCAAAGGCTGTGGTGAGCAGGAGTGAGGCCTCATGAGCCCTGGCAGCCTGAGGCTCTTCCCCAAAGGCAGGACTGAGGTCTCCTCCATGCGGTAGGGCCTTACTAGCCCACAAGACACCTTGGTGCTAATTAGAAAAAGACAACCCCTATCTTTCAGATGCTGCTGTAGCTTGGCAGGCAGATAGAGCCTTTGCAAATTAGAAAAAGGTGCCCCTCCCTCCCGATCAGTGGTCTGCACACTTATTCTATTAAGGTCCAGATAGTAAATATTTTAGGCTTTCTGAGCCAGAATGTCTTTACAACTACTCACCTCTGCCATTTGTCTCATAAAAGCAGTCATAGGCAACACATCCGCAAACAGGTGTGGCTGGGTTACAAAATATTTGTATCTGTAAAAACACGTGGTGGACCTGATTTGACTCTCGGACTATTGTTTACCAACTCCTGCTCCAGATGGATGCTGCCCAGAACTAGGATTTGGCAAATGGAACAGTAGGCTAAACCTAGTCCACTGCTTATCCCTTTGACTGGGTACTCTTATGCAAAACCTACATAATCCTACATGGTAGCCCTGCCTCTGAATCTTCAAGATGCTAGGGACCTAGCGGACAAACTTCTTGGACCTGGAAGAGACGACCCCAGTGAGTCTTAGCATCCTTTATCCTCTATCAACTCTCTCCTTCTCTAACAGCCTCCAAATCTTGGGGTCATGCCAATCACAGTGCCAATTCCTACAGACCCAAAGGCCCTTCTTCATACACTGAGTATCCCCAAGCCAGTGAACTCCCCTAAATGTGGTTTTAAAAGCAGATTTCTTCTGTTACTTAAAGAGATAAAAACAAGGTCTGAAAAGACAGGAAGTCCAGCAGAGCCAAATCACAGGATTCTCAGATAAGCAAAGCAGCCTGTCTCTTGAGATGACTTCTTTGGCAAAACACCAATTAACCAGTGAATAATTGGTTGGGGTGGGAGATTAAAACAATTGGCAGAAACAAGTTATTCCTGGACATTTTCCACTTTTCTCCCAACCAGTCTTCCAAATATAATTAAAATATGGTGGTGGCTTCGTGCGAACCATGGGCAATCCACAAGCTTGCAATACAGACAAAGCCTGCAGAAAACCCTTCCCTCACAGCACCGATGGGCAACCACAGCAGTAGTACCCAGGAACACTGGTCTGACTTTAAGAATACTCTGTTACATTACTCACCCTTCATTTGACCTTCATAAATATCAAAACCTTACCATCCAGCATCCTGACATTTAATTCTTTTTTTATCATCTAATGAGGCCACATTTGATTAGAAGGTCACTTGTCATTTACAACATAGAAAGAGACCTATTTTAACTTGTTCCTAATTCAGAGCAAGTCGTGAAATTGTGGACAAGATTACAACACATACTGGCTTCAAGACAACGGAGGCCCTGGGACTTAGCCAGGCCTCTGTGGCATCCCACTAAAGGAATGAGAAACCACCGAGGGGAGCTGGCATTCTTGTGTAAGCTGCAGTCTGGCGGATGTCACCATAATTCAATTATCCAGAAGAAAGTGTGGATTCATGCTAATATATTTTACAAGGTCTTATAATTTATCATCCTTTGTTTTTCTTTAAGGATAACAGATTTTCCCTTAGTTAAAAAGTACATTTGGGGTTAGTTGGATGGGAAAGAGACCAAGAGCCACTTGATTTTTCCTCAGTGGAATGGAAGGGCGTACAAATTCTCCTCCCTAAACAGCTTGGCGAATGTTAAACACGGAGAGGTGTGTGGAAGTAAATGGCAGAAACATGGACTGCAGATGCACCCACATGTCACACTGGGAGGGAGAAACCAGGCAGATGGAGCACTCTAGACAGCAGTGATGGTTGAGGGTGACTCCAACCCCCAGCAGAATATGGAACATGAGGGTGCAGCCTTTCTAAGCAGCAGATACCAACCAGAATTCAGCTCAGGTAGATATGAGTCTGCATACAGGGGTGAGGATTTCATGTCAAGGATATGGGCTTTGACTTGGTCAGGGAAGGCAAAGCCCTTTCAGATAGCTCGTTCGTAACACACCACTGTATTCATTCATCATCTCAGAACTCACATCCGGCAAGAGCAAAGTCTGCCTGAAGACATCTGATAGCAATGCCTCCTGCCATCACACACCCCCCTCCTCACCAGCGCACACTCAGGGATGAGATTTCACACTAGCCCTTTCTCACACCCCTGAGGTTGGTACCACCCTCTGGTGGTGCAGGACATGGAACACAGTGTTGTAGTTGATAAGCCTGGTTAACAGTACCTACACTGGCCTTCGGTGGGAGTATGAAGAAGAGACGTGAGCAAAGAGGGGAAGCTCCCGAGAGGCGCAGGGATTCTCTCATTCAGCAGATCCAGGCCTGCCTGGGAAGGAGAAGGGGCTTTAAGAGGAAGGGCAGGCATCATCAGACAGACTGAGGGCCAGCCTGGTGAACCGTCCCACAGTGATCAGGACAGACTATGCTTTCCAAAGAGGAATGCAGCAATATCTGCCACCCACGTGCTTTCCTGCAATGTGATCTCGGCACACTCCTGGCCCCTGGGATGCAGGAAGCCCTTTGAAGGTTTTGACAGGTAGACTGTGATGGAGATAGTACTAGGCCAGCTCAGCTTCCTGTCTTTGGCACGCTTGCTGTTGTGTTCCTCCCTCTGGGGAATCGGCCTCCCTGCTGTGAGAAGCCCAAGCCACCTGGGGAGGCCAAACATAGGTTCTCTGATTGGGTTGACAGCCTCAACTGGCAGCTACAGAAATGAGCCATGTTAGACGTCCCGCCCAGCCAGGCTGAGCCTTCAGGTAATGTCAGCCCCAACCATCTGACTGCAGTCAACATGAGACACCTCAAGGGGGAACATCCCGCTTGCTTGTGGTTGAGGCTGGTCAACCACAGAACTTTGAGAGATAATACTAGATTATTTAAAGCCATTCCGTTTCAGAGTGGTTTGCTGCATATCAATAGATACCACAAATCCATGGTGTGGTATGAGCACTGACCACAGGACGGAAGCTGGCTGGCAGGGGGACTGGAGTCCTTAGGAGGTTCCTGCTGTGTCAGATGTCTGTCCTTTAACTTCTGGGGGAGGGGCCACGGGGGCGGAGGGCCACACAGCCAGTTATGGACACGCATGACCACCAGCTGGGGATCATCCTGGCACCCGTCACCCTGGGATTCGCACCCACTTGCTGGGCTGTCTCAGATGTGGGAAGGCAACCTCTACTCAGATCAGGATACATGGGTAGTGCCGCTCTTAGGATCCGGGAGACCCCTGAGAACCCGATCCTTTCACCTTTCAAGAACCCTTTTCTATCCATGATTACATTTGATCTTTACAGCGGTCCTAAGAGGCAGGTGTCACTGGCCCCCATTGAATAGGTGGGAAAGTCTGAGGTCCAGAGAAATTAAGAAGAGATGGAGGCAATAAGGAGATGTATAGTGGTCAGGACTTTATTTCTAGTTCTGGTTCTGGCACCAGTTCAGTCTGGGACCTTAAAACAGCGCTGTGATTCCTTGGAGCCTCCGCATCTCTAAAGTGAGAGAAATGGAAGGATGACCCCTTAGGACCCATCTGGCACCACCATTCTCTGACTTTGTGACTTGTCCACCAGGAAGGGAACAGCAGAATCAGGACATGGTCTCAAGGCCCCTGACTCCTTGTCCAGTGCTCACGTGACAGCAGCCTTCCTAAGACATCTCAGCATTGCTATGCAATGGTCAGCCAAACCTTATCCCCAGCTCCTGGACAGGAGAATGTCTCCAAGTCCATCCCCAGAGAAGAGTTTCTCTTCTTGTGCCTCTGGTCCTGAGCCTTCTTTCCTGATATACAAGGACTAAGGTACCACCTTCGTGTTTTGCAGGGCCATACATATGGGGATGAGGAGAGAGGAGGATGGGAAGAGAGGTGAGGTGAGGGGTTCACTCTGAATCTCAGCCAAATCTGCCCAGACTAGCTCTGAGTAAATCCTGTAGCCACCACACAGGAAGCTGCAAAGCAGGGCAGACACTGTCTCATCCAGGGATCCAGGGCCCTTGTCCTGACCTAGTCCTAAGGCAGCATTAGAAGGTGATGAATCTCTCGTGAGATTGTGTGGTTTCCAGGAAAGCATTCCAGAATCTGAAACTGGCTTCAAAGGAATGCATATCTGCTCACTCTCCCTGGCTGGGAACCAACACAGGGCACCTTATTCCTATTAGGCTGGAGATGTCTTGGACGCTAAGCTTGAAAAATGCACCAAGGATTTCGACACAGATGGGGAATGGTGTGGCCAGGCAGAAAACCCTATTGTTGGCAGCACTAGACTTCCTCTGAAAGATCTTTGGGGCAAGTAATCTAATTCCTCTCCAACTCATATTTTCCAACTTTAAAATGGAAATGAGAATTTTTTTGTCTTACAACCTTCCTGTGAGGCTGGATGGGACAGAGTGAGGGCTGAAGCCTCCGTTACCTGCTCAAACGTGCAGTATGTCAAGTACCAGAATCAAGTGTGAGGGAGACTGTTCAGGCAGAGAACAAAGAAGACAGTCCAAAGTGGGGTGTCAGAGGCAAGGGGGCCTGAGAATTAGGTTGGAGGATCTGGAAAGATCAGGCCGGACAGAGCAAATATGACTGGATAGGAAGGTGGACACCAACACCTGCAGCTGTGTCTATGCTGGGTGCATGTGTGTGGTGGGCAGGGTGCAGGGGGCATCTATACCATTAAAATGACTAGGAAGGGGCAGGTTATTCTTTCTTATTTATCAACCCTCATCTGAACCTGGGTTTGAGGCTCCACTGGGTGTCCCACCTTGTGATGATTACTTGTATATATCAATTTGACAGGACCACCGTATCCTGATATTCAGTCACATACTAGTCTAGAGGTTGCTGTGAAGGTATTTTGTTGATGGCATTGACATTTAAGTTAGTACACTTTAAGTAAAGCAGAATTCCCTCCCTGACATAGGTAGGTGTCATTCAATCAGTGGAAGGCCTTAAGAGAAGAAAAGATGGATATTCCTCAAGAAAGGAGGATTCTGCTTCCAGACTGTGTTTAGACTCAAGACTGAAACATTAATTCTTCCCTGGGTCTCCAGTCTCTTGGCCAACTCTGAAGACTTTGGACCTGCCAACCTCCATAATAACATGCACCAATTCCTTAAAATAAATCTATCACTATATATCTAAACATCTACCTAAATATCTATGTATCATCTGTCTATCTATCCATCTATCTATCTATCATCTATCTATATATCTATCTATCATCTATCTATCTATATATCTATCTATTTATCTACCTATCTATCTATCTATAATGTCAGGAGAGAGGAAAAAAGAGGTAAATAGGTAACTGGAATGACATCAGGTTGATGATGAAGAGGTCTGTGAGCAGATGATGAACGTCTGGTTGCAGACTCATTGATCGGCACCTCTGCCTCAGCACACCTAGAAAATATAGATATTCCACCAAGGTCTGTTCTCTGTCCTCTTCTCCTCTCACTTGACACATTTTCCCTGGCTTACCCAATCTTCTCCCATCTCTTCAACCATATCTTCTTCTTGGATAATTCTCAAATCTCTATCACCAATGCTAACCTTCCTGCTGAGCTCCAAAAGTGTATACCCAAGTCTGCTAGACAGCCCATCTGAAAATACCATGGGCACCTCACCCTCAACATGTGTAAACTGATCTTGTCATTCCCCACCCCCCCAAAAAAAACCCTCCTACTCTTCCTGGTGAATGGCATGTCTACCTACCCAGTTTCCCAAGCCATTAACTTGATTCAAGGATGACTCCTCTCTCCACCCTCCACCTCTACATACAACAATCACTAAGTCCTGCTAGGGTTGCTTCTGAGAAGTCTCTCAGTGATAAAGTCACTGTCCAAGCTCAGTGCTTGTCTCTGGCACTCAAACAGCCTCCAGATGGTTTCACTGGTCACACCCTCGGTCCAGCAAGAGGACGCCCTAAGTTGGCCCCTTCATGATTAGACTCTTAAAAGTAGCATTTTACTACTTCTCAGAGGTGATGAGAATATACTGGTGTGGACATAAGTGAATCAAGGTTGATGCTTCCAAGACATTTTGAGCAAGGCTCCCCCAGGCATTTTGCGGGCATCATACTTACATTCTCAGGTCTGCTCAGGCCCCACACCGGTCTGAAGAGCCCAAACAGCATCTCTTTCCCTCAAGTCTCCAGAGAGTCCTCCTCCTGGTCACAAGAATTAAGGCAAAAACAGATCTCCCAGGTGACTTGGATGGGCTTCGAGGCATATTTACAGTGGAATGTGCCCTCTGGGGGAGTCAGTATGGGCCATCAGCACCTTGGAGAGCTCCAGCTCTGCCCTCTGTTGGGTAGCTGACTGGACCAGAGCCCTGGATTCTCCTGAGGGCAGTGGCAGAAAAAAGAAAGGGTTGATGTTGAGCCCCTCCATTTGCCAGATACCCAGCTCAGTGATTTCAGAAATCTCAAAAATATGAACGGCCCTGAATTTGGCCCAGACTTGGGTTTCAGGTGGTCCACAAGAGGTTGGTGGTTATGATCCTGAGTTATGGCCAAGCCAGTTTCACACTGAAGACTACTGCCCCCCAGGGTTCTGTACCCAGACTTCACAAGATTCCACAACTTTCATGAGTTCATTTCAGGTTAATTGCCAATGATAAAACAAGGCACCTTCAAAAGCCACCCCAACTTTTTGGACTCCTGCCATTTGTGCTTCCTTTACTGGAGCCCATTCCCAATGTTCTCCCAGTGACTGTTCCGGCACCCTCTAGCCCAGCACCATAGGATGAGCTGGGCATCAGGGACTTCAGGGGTGGGAGGCTTCAGCTGACCTCTTGCTCAGTGAGGCAGGGCCTTACCAATCTGAGGGGGGAGCTGTTGCCTCTGGCCACATTCTCAGGGAGCCCTGAGATTAATACACTGGTTTAGTGTCTGCAGTTTCTCTTTGTTCCCATTGACCAGCAGCCTCTAGGGCTGGAATGGAAAGGAGGGTTCACCTCCAAGAGAAGATAACGTATGTCTGTAGAGACACAGAAAACGCCTTTCCTCTCTGGAGATAACACAATTGCTCCTCCACTCACTTTGCTCCCTCAGACCTAGCCCTCCACTGCGCAGCCTTCCCCAACCTGCCCTGTCTGTTGCCGACCTGCTGAGTTTCTGCAGCAACTCATCACAGCCTCTGATTTGCTTGCAAAGTGTTGCACATCTCCAGTGTCCCATTCGATTTTCACAACAGATCAAAGAGGTAGATAGGGCTTTTTAATTTCCCTATTCACAAATGAGAAAAACATGGAGTAGAGGTTAGGTGGCTTGTCTAGACATCCAGGGTTCCTGACTCCAGATGGCTGCTCTTTATAATATCTTAAGAAATGCCATTAGACCAGAACCTCACCGTGGTGCCCAGAAACCTGGATGTAATGTCACCAGTGAAAAAATAAAAAGTAAGAAACCTACCTTTTTAAGATTATACTCACCTGCCTGAGCTTGTCAGAGTCCATCTGTTACTCTCTGCCTTCAGAGCACAAGCAAAATCCAACTCACGGGAAGCTTGTCAACAGCTTCCTGTGAAGTTTTTGAGGTTTCCTGGGGACATTTCCACCCCCTCACACATAAAGGTCAACCAAGCCTCCAAAAGAAAGAGCAATTCTTTCTAAAAAAGACTCACTGGCAAACATTTTGTTCCCTGTTTATTTTTTCAGGCTTGCCTTTAACTCTTATGTACAGCCTTCTCAGAAAGACTTCAATCCAGTAAAGGGAGAGACATTCGGCCTCACCCTCATCTCCAACTGACTTAGAGACACGGACACACAGAGAACATGTTCCTAATCAGCCAAGGAAATGGTGGGGACAGAAGGGACTCCTCACTCACATCTGTGATCAGCAGCAGAAGTAATGGTACCTTGGCTGTTCTCAAAGGATAACGCTTTCCTTTCATTTTCGTTGCAGTACAGCGCCCCGTGTTGTATTTTTAGCCATACTGGACCAGCTGAAAGTCAAGGCCACGTGTGGTCCCCGATGTTGAAGACCCCAGTTCACGGTCCTTGTGCCCTCTTCCTCTGTGGGTCCTTGCGTCTGGGAGACAAATGCAACATCACTCAGAATTAGCAAAGATGATTTAAATGGCAGACATGCCCTATTTTCTAACAAGGTGAAAAGGCTGTTTTTGTTTTGATTACTCTTAAGAGCCAGTTAGAATTTTGCTTTGTATGACTGATGTGTTCTTGGAGGTATGAGGGCAAATCACTTTCTCAATATGTGACTCCAATCCTATCTGAAATTTGCTATTTTAGCAATCTCAGCTCTGAGCCTTTTTACAAAAGAGGATCTCTGTTGAAGTTGAAAAATTATCCATCCCTTAATTAGTTTATGATGATCAGACCCAAAGCTATCCTTGGTCCAAAGGGCAGTAAACAGCCTCACTTGAACATACCCTACAGAATTGTCTCTTTCTTCATCTGCCTTTTCCTGGAGCAAAATAGGTCAGGAGGACTATTTCATCTGAAGACCTCAAACTGGCATTGTTATTTCCTCTTCTCTCTTCCCAGTCATCCTGCCCTTCAATTTCAGCCTCTCACAGCCCTCATGCTTTCTTTCCCTGTAGAAATGTCCACTCTCAAGAGAAACTCAGTGCCTGACACTTACCCAACATGACAGTCAGACCCTTAGCTCCCTATTCTGGGACATCAGGAACCCTCACCTCAATCCCAGCCAGGGTAGGAGAGGCTCTGTGTCCTGGGGAGGGGTTTCTCAAGCCTTCTTGGATAATCTGGAGACAAGGGAGTCTGATGGGGACCTATCCTGTTCTCCCTACCAGTAAGAACAACCCCAGAATGGACTGCTGTAAGATAAGAGATGTTAGAATGCTGCCTGGATTTGGGTGCTGAGCACCTGCCAGACAGAACCAGAGGTCAGCAGAGAGAAGTTGAAGAAAAGACTGAAGTAGCATCTGTGAATAAACACACAACATACTCAAGAGCAAGGGTTTTTCTTGCCTTTTTGGGTGAAGAGCAGGAAATTCAGGCTCCCTTTGTGACACTCATGCCTTCTCTGCAGCTCACCGGGAAGGTGCCATCTGTGAGCTGGGAATTCACAGGTCTCTGTTGCACCACATAGGGAGCACAGTGTGAGATGGTGAGATGAGCCAGGCCAGGAAAAGCAGGGGCTGGGGAAAGAAGCTGCACAGCTCTTGATATTCAACCTGAACGCTTGGAAAATGACCCATCATCTTTGCCTTAAACTTTTCCATACGCTAAACATTATTAGAATTTCTCCTTAACTACACAAATCATCTTCAGGATCCGGGACAGCTGTACGAAAAAAGGTTTTGTTCCCCACCCTTTCCCTTGAGTTTGGGTAATGAAGGTGCTTAGTTAACACAAATTCCAAGCTTTGTTTTTTACTTCTCTGACAGATGAACAAACAAAAAATCAGCATTCCACATAGAGGCCCTGCTGGCCAAATCCATCTCAATTATCTATCACCAGAATTCTCTTAGTGAGATGGGAAGACCTGGTGGAGATTTCCAGGTTGTACTACTAATTCCAGTAAGCAGACTATTTCATGCTCAACACTGGAATATAAGGCCTCAAATATAAATCAAACTATAGAAGTGGGGTATCTATTTATGAAACAACAAATAGCGACAAAAATAAGTTTTCACTAAAAGAAATATGTGATTATTGGAGAAAACTGTGTAAAGGATATCTGGTACCTCCATACTATTTGTGCTATTTGCTGTGAATCTATAATTATTTTTAAATAAAAAGGTAAAAAAAAATACTTTTTCTCTAATACAAAATGGGAAATAGAGAGAATATACTTGAAGACCTGTAGAATGGGATGCAGGTGACCTAAGATTTTGCCCCAGCCCACTGCCTGTTCTCTGTGTTGCCTTGGCATGTCCTTGTCACATTCCAGGCCTCAGTTTACTCATCTGTGACATAAAGGCATGGACTCGATCAGTGATTTCATATCCCATACTCTGGGCCCTAGAGACCCAAGAAGTTACTTTATGGATTTCAGAAATATTTTATTTCAAAATTTTATATTTAGAATATATTTGCTGTAGACTTCTCAGCAGAAACTTTACAGGCCACAAGGGAGTGGCATGAAATATTTAATGTATTAAAACAGAAGGGCTTTCAACCAAAAATCCTCTATCTGGCAAGATTATCACTCAAATTTGAAGGAAATAAACATTTCCCAGATAAACGAAGTCTAAAGGAATTTATAACCACTAAACCACCATTATAGGATTTGTTAAAGGGACTTCTGTAGATGGAAATGTTCTTAAGCCTAAATAGTTTTCACAAGCGAAAATAAAGTAAGTACCGCAGTAAAGGTAATAGACCAATTATTTATTAAGCAAGTACAAAATTAAAGCAAAACAAAAGCAGTAAAACCAACTATACACAAAATCAGTCAAGGGATACACACAAAAAATGCAGATTATGACATCTCATACATGAAGTGTGGAGGAGGAAGAAGAATAAAAAAGAAGTACTTTTAGATTGTGTTTGAATTAAAGGTATCATCAACTTAATCTAGACTATAAGGAAGCTATCCTTGAACCTCACAGTAACCACAAACCTAAAGCCTATAATAGATACACAAAAAATTAAAAAAGAGAAATTCAATCACAACACTAAAGAAAACTATCAAATAACAAAAGAAGCGTGTAAGAGAGGAAGAAAGAAACAGAAAGGAACTACAAAAACAGCCAGAAAACAGTTAATAAAATGAAAGTAAGTACATACCTATCAATAATTACATTAAATGTAAATGGACTGAATGTACCAATCAAAAGACATAGAGTGGCAGAATGGACAAAGAAACAAGACCCATCTATATGCTGCCTACAAGAGACTCATTTCAGACCCAAAGACATACACAGACTGAAAGCAAAGGGATGAAAAAAAAAATATTTCATGCAAATAAAAGAGAGAAAAAGATATCTGCTGTAAGCTTGAGATTATAAAATAAATACGTTTGTCAAGGTGATTTATTCCTAATTTATTTATTACAAGCTTGCAATTACACCATAAATATATTTGCCAATGTGATTTCATTAAAGAATAATAAATATCAATATAGTCCTAAAATAATGCCTTGTCTGTGTATGTAGCTTCAAGTCCCATATAAAATTTCATTTGAAAAAAATGGTTCCAGTCCCTTACAAATTTTGAAAACCACTGAACTAATAATCTCTAATTCTCCTTCCCCTAAAAGGATACTTTATTCAAAACCTTCTCTGGGGATAGGAGAATTGTATGACTTCAGGGAGTTTCTGGCTTAATCAAACATTCATAAGAAAAACAAACAAACAAGCTTGATTCCCACATCTACAAACTACTCTGCACAGCTTTACTTCTTCTCTATGGGGCAGGAACTCGGTTGAAGAATGCTTCGAGGTGATCCCAGTGGTACATGCCCATGCTCCTTGTCAGTCGCCATGCAAGACACAGGGTACCAGAAACGTGGATTCTACCTCAATTGGAGCACAGCCTAGTTGCACAGACTCACCTGTAAATGGCTGATAGTAACCTAGACAGGATGCAGTGAGCCAGAGGGATGAAGCCCAGCCTTGTCTGAGCGTCTACTCTGTGCCAGGCTTTGTAGCAGGCATTCCACACAACATTTTATTTGTTCTGTTTTTTCCTCCTCAAAACTCTTTGCAATACTTTTTCCTTTGTACAGATGAGGCAACTGAGTGAGATGGTGACCCAGGCAGTGAGTGGGAAAAGTAGGTCTCAGATCTTCACCACCCCCCAACCCCAAAATAAGCTCCCAGTGGCGGTAAACAGCATTGCAAGCTCCCAGTGTGGGGTGCCAGAATGGGGGTAACGCATGCAGATCAGGGCAGTCAGGAGATGCTGCAGGGAAGAAGGAACAACTTGAAGGACGAGGAGAAATTCTCCAGGAGGCAGAGAGAAAAAGTTTCCTCCAAGTGAGGAGACAAAGTGAGAATAACACAGAGAGAAACATTTTAGGAGAATGGCTGCACAGGTAGCAGAGAACATCTTGTGCAGCAGGAATCCGAGGCATGAGTGAGAACACAGGGACCTAGCAGGAAGGGTGGTGATCCAGCAGAGCATGGCTCCCCAGAACTATAGAGAGCCTGGCATTCCGGGACTCCTGCCCCCCTGCGCTCCCAGCCTCATCTCCCACCACCCTGGCTGTCAGCAACTTGCAGTATCCTCCGTGCCTTTCTGCCCCTGCCCCACCCACCAGGTGAGCTCTTCACAGCCCATTTCCTCTGAGGAAGTCTTTCCTGTCCTTCCAGACCCAGCCAAATCCCACCTGCTAGATGCAGCCATTCCTGATCTGCTCAACCAGATACAACCTCTCTTGCCCCTAAACCCAGAGTTCTTTTACTTGTTCAAAATAGGGTCTCAGTGGATGAAGACACAGTGAATACATTTCTTGATAAGAAACCCTTTCTGCAGAAGATGCTGAAACAGAGGCTGAGGTGTGAGCCTCAGTAATATCTGTCAATTCACATTTCAGCACGGCCAGCAGCCCCTGCCCACCCAGCCCCTGGTCCCTGTAACTCTGGACACTGGAGCCTCTACTCTTGGAGCACCGGAGCTGAGCATGGCCCTGGGTATATCTACCAACTCTTTGTCTCTGCATTTCCGAGACATTTCCTCACACTGCCAGAGGCCCCAGCACCTAGGAGGTGCTCAGGAAGTATTTGCTGAACCCAGCTGAACTCTAGTCTCAGCTTCTCCCGGGAAATCCCACTCCTGTGTTTTATGCATCTTTTCAAGTTACTTAGGCACCTCTGACCATGAGCATGACTAACTTGCCGGAAACACTGTCATCTTCAGATAAAACCTAAAGTTTGTTTTTCCTGCCATTTCTCCCAGCAAAAAAAGCGATTCGTTGTTGTAGCTGATTTCAGGCCATTATCCTGCGGCTACAATCTGCCACTGAGACTGAAGCCCAGCTCAGACCACCAGCAGGGCCGCACAGCAGTGTCACCCACACAGAGTTGTGCTCACCCATGGCCTCTGCTCCTTGATTCCCTCGGCTTTCTCTGCACAACCGCCCAGCCTCCAGGCTTCTACCTTCTTGAGAAACCCACACACCCAAAGGGTCATTCATGTCCTCTAAACCCAGATAAAGTCAGCCTTGCTGGCCAACTGCCTCACTGAGCTCTGTCCCCAAGTGGGGGACTGAGGGCGAGTGAGAGGAAGTATGCCCTCCTTCTCTCAGATCCCCATGGCCCTGCAGAGAACTGGGCGGCCGGGAAGTACTCAAGATAGACTCATCCTACAAGCTCTATTTCCTGTGCAGCCGTGGAGCTGGGGCCCAGAACTCTCTTCAACAGGCCCTGAGGGAAGCATTCAGAGCAACCCTCCAAAACAAAGCCTGGCCCTGGAGGCCCGCTCCGTATGCACAGAACATCAGATGGCTGGACATGAAAGAGCTGAGGAGGATGCTTGCTGCAGAGGCACTTAGCCTGCAAAACCTGAAACCATCTACTTGACTGAGGGCCGCTAACCACAGCCTCAGTGAATGATTAATGATTATGGCCGGAGCTTATTGCAAACAGGCATGTGACAGCAGAGCCACTACCCACCATGCCCATGTGATTGATGAGCCACCGAGGGGTGCAGAGGAACTGCAGGGGGAAGGAGCTGGCTCAGACTGCAGCCGCCGGGGAGCACCCTCCTTGGGAGGAGCTAGAGGGGCACAGTGCCTGTGCTGCAGGTGGCAGGCCTATCTCCCACGTGCCATACAAGCCAACCTGCAGGGACTATCTACCTGAGTGATCAGGGAAAGGCACAGGGGAGAGAGGTGCTCATGAAGAGAAAGGTGCCGAAATGGATGAGATGTGGGCCCTGGCCTTGCAGGGGTCCCCATCCAGTGCAGTGCATCGAGCAATATAACTATAGTTTCAGAACTTCCAAGGGTGTGTAAGGGGCTTTGAAAGACAACTAAGGCTCTGTGAGCACAGAGCAGGCTGAAAATGAGCTTCCTGGCCTAAGGCACCTCCCCCAGTCCTCCCCACCACCCCTGCCAGCCAGAACCAACTTCTCCTGGACCCCAGATCACTTTTTCCACAGGATTGGAAAGGAGAATAGCTCAAGATATGCTTCCTCTGTTCTTCACGGAGAGGTGAGTTAGCCCTGTGTCCTCACACTTGCCATTCCCCCCCCTACCTGTACCCTCTACAACAGCTGACCCACAGATTCCATGTCCCCTTCCAAAGCCTCATCGGGCAGGAGGCAGTCCTGCCTCAGACACTCAGATTCGGCCCGGGCCAGCAGGACTCACTGAGTGCGGACCATGGGAGCTGGGGGGGAGGCCACAGCCCCGGCCGTAAGGAGTTTGCAGTCTTAGCGAGGCAAGCTTCCCTCCCATGAACTGAGCACAGACAGAACAAAGCACAGCCCTCAGACATGCTGCCAAGAGAGCTTGAGGGAAGGGAGAGTGACGCTGAGTTGAGGGGCCTTTGGGGATGGCTGGGGAAGCTGAGAAGGGCCCTTGAGACCCCCTGAGCTGAAGGCTTCTTCCCCAGGCAGAGCCACTGTCAATCCAGGCCACCAAAGCATCCAAGACCACTACCTCCCATCTGGGTGTCCAGAGGCTCCGCTGAGTGACCCTGAGGCAGTGACAACAGCAAGCAAGTTCATCAGGGACCTGAGACCTGGTGCAGGACGAGGGCCCTGATGCAACCCAGAGGGCCAGGCAGGAGCCAGGGACGACCCTTGCGGGGGCCTGGCCATTCTGCAGACTCTGGCTCCATTTCATCTTAATACACTGCTGCATGTACCTGACACTGGATACTCATCCTAGAGCATGCAAATCTAATAAATTCTTGGCTCCTGCAAGTTTCTTTAAAAAATATAAAAGAGGATCATATATAAAGAAGTTGATTAATATACACCCTGCTAAAACAGCCTGGAACATCTGTGTATTAAGTTCATTTATTAAATTACACCAATCTGTATTTTAATGAGTGAAAGATACAGTACTTATTCTGTCATCCATCAAAATAAACTCAGGAAATACTTAACATTATAATCATTTTTCTTGTTTGAACACGAGTTATGAAATATGAATCCCGCACTAAGAATGCTGGACTTGCCATCATGATCAAATATGTTTTCACAGGTGCAGCAAATATTCAGTTTTCATTTCTTTCTCCAACTGTTGAAAATACAAACCATGTTTTCTGGTTCTTAGCTGGGTAACACGGCCTTCCCTCCACATGGCAGCCATTATTACAGACTTACTACCCCACCGTCTTTTTTCCCCAAACACACTCCTCCTGAAGTTGCTTAGTAATGAAAACACAGGCTTCTGTGGGGCCCCTGCAGCTCCAGCTCTTTCCCTGTAGGGCTCCTTTGGCTCAGGCTGGGCACTGTCCCCTTTTCCTCCATCTCGGTGGCACCTCTGTCATCTTGATTAGGGCCTGAGTTCCAAAAGCCCTTTGAAGCAAATAGTACATTTTGTTGAAACATGAGGCAGTTGAGCCCCAGCTTCACTGCTGCTCCCCGTGGCCATGGGGTATCCATGAGATCCAGAGGCTCATTCCACTCAGGCGAGGGGCAACTTTAACCTAAGTTGAAGCCTCAGGAGCAATCCAGGCTTTCTCTGTGTTCAGCTCTCCTAGAACCAGAAACCCGAGAACCTGCAGAGCCACAGCATTAGCAAAACAGCCTGTTTCCAGGAGCTTTCCAGAGCTTTCCAGGTAGGCTCTGCTCAGCGGCCAGCGGCAGCTCACCGGGACACTGGAGTTCAGAGAAAGATCCCATCTGGGTAAGCTGCTGAGCAGAACCTCAGGGCGAAGCTGCTGAAACCCAGCCACAGCCTAGCCAGGCTTCTGTCTGCTGAACCCACTTAGTCGTTCCCATTGCCAAGAGGCAAGTCACACTTTCACTGCAAGGTCTCTGCCTTTCTCTTTGATTTCATTCCTGGCTACCCCCATGCCCCACCCTGTCTCCAACAGATACAATACACACGCTTCTCTCCAGCCCTCCGGAACTACCACCTACGAACTCTGTGGTCCCTCCCACCCTGAGCATTTGCTCCTGCTGTCCCCTCTGTCTGGGGTATCCTCCCCTGTTCTCCTCACTGGTGAATTCCTTAGCTTTGATCTCAGACCCCACCTGTTGGGAAAGCCAGCATGGGGTGATGGGTGGGGGGAGCCACTTATTTTGGCCAACAGGAACCAGGGAAACCTCACCAAGAAATTGTCCCCAGAGAGGGAATAGGAAGGCATTCAAGGCAAGAGGAACCCCATGAGGCAAGGCTGGAGGGCATGCAAGCGCTAGAGCCATCATAGGGATGGAGGAGAGAGACAAAGGGTAGGTGTGCAGGGAAGATGGTTTGCCTGACACAGGACAGAATGCGAGTTTGGGGCCAATTTAAGGAGGATCTTGTGTGCTTGGCTCAGGGATCTCGTGCTTTAGGCAATGAGGAGCCTTTTTGTTTTGTTTTGTTTTTCAAACTCTCACTTTTATTCCTGGCAGAGCTGTGGACTTCAAAAATGTAAAACAATGACAGCGACCATTTCAGAGTAGTATAATCCCAAACAATCTCAGTCATGTAAGCTAAGAATTCCTTGAAGTGTCATCCCAAGCAATATCTCAGTAATATAAAATAAGAATTCCTTTTCATGTTTGTCAAATGTTTAAACCTAAGCATTTACCATGCAAAACAACTAAACTCTACGTAAACTTCCTTTTTTGGTGAAGAACATTTATACTTTTATCCATCATATAAAACTAAAAGGACCCAACTAATTATGATCCCTGGACAACCACAATACTCATAAACAATGAGGAGCTTTTGAAGGGTTTGAAAATTCAAGCGTGAGTGTCCAGATTTATATTTTAGAAACAAAGCCTACTCAGAATTCTGTGTAAAGTATAGGTGTTCAGGAGAGAGCTCTGAGCAGGCAGCCCCTAGTGGGACAGGGTTAGAGTAATAGAGGCAGGCGTGTTGAACTGGAGGGAGGCAGTGGCAGGGTGCCCCCACCCCATGCAGCCCAGGGACAGCACATAGTAGGTGTCCTGTAGAACTTTTGAGGCATGCCACTGATTACCTGGCCTTCCAACAAGTATAGGTGTAGCCCCGCTCTTCTGTGCACAAGGAACCCCAGTCTCCTCAGCCTGACCTTCTAGCCCCAAGTCTGTTTGGCTCCTGGCCTGCAGACTTGCTGACTCCTGCACAGGCTAGACTAGGAGGGGCCAGCCTACCCCTCCTCCCTATCTACCCCCCACTCCCCACCAAAACCCCTGAGGCTTTCAACAGCATCCTCTTGGGCGAGGTTTCGAAACCCCATGGGAAGATAGAGGAAAGATATAAATAGGCAATTCACAGACAGGAAGCCACAACATCTCGTTCTCAGGGTGCCTTGGGGGGCAATGGACAGATAGGGCGCAGGCGCTGCGGACAGGAGAGGCTGCCTGCATCACCGGGGCAGTGTGGGGAAGGTGCCTGTGCTGCTGGGCTCCCCTGTGGAGAGCGGATTATGCGAGGTCTGGGGGTCCCAGGGGAGGGACTGGGCTGGCTGGCCAGGTGTGGGGGAGCATTTGGGACTCAGGCAGTGGCTATTTTAACATCTGGTTCCAACTGGCTGAATATCAGCTTTACTAATGAGCACGTAAAGACGTTGTCTAATTCACCAATAATTGAGGAAATGCAAATCAAAATAGCAATGGGACGCTACCGTCACAAGTCACATTGGCAGGGAGATGTGTGCCCAGATCCCCAAAGGATTTGTTGCCCACGTGCAAGGAGTGCTGTCAGCAGAGAGCCGTGTGTCGGGCCAGCCTCAGCTGCAGTGGGCAAAGTGAGATATAAAGTTGGTTAATGAGCAGGGTGCCTCTGTGGGCAGCTGGGGCTCCATCTTGCTGAGGACCTCAGGGGAAATGCCTGGAGCAAGCCTCTGAGCTGTGAGGGAGCTGGATATTACCACCCTCACAGACTGGGGGCTGCCACCAGGGATCATTGCCCTGCACTTCCAGCCTGCCGGCTCTTAGAACAAAGAAAGCCCTCAGGAAGTTACAGAAGCAGGCACTCGTGAGTGACAAAAGGTTATGGTGGAGCCCTGGGAGGGATTGCTACAAGGAAGAAACAGAGAGAGCTGTAGCACAGTACCCCATGTAGAGCAAATGCAGCCATGTGTTTTAAATGGCTGTACATATGTCTAAATAAAATTATGGAAGATGCTTGAGAAGTACATGGCCTAAAGTCACTCAAGTGCTGTTCTCATCACCTACTATTCAGCCCGTTGGTGTAGGAAGGATCCCCTGACGCTGGACAGATGAGACTGACAGCAGTTTAATGGTCACATGTGTGCACAGCCTTGGGGAGGAGGACACCTCATACCACGCAGGGCCACATGGGGCTGCATTCAGGAGCAGAGAGAACCCGCAGGTGCTGTGGGAGGCATGCTTAGCAGTAGCAGGAGGGTGGGGTGCCCCTGGTTCTAAGTGAAGATCTGATTGGCTTGTTTGAACAATCCCACAGGCTGGCAGGGAGGTGAAACTCACTGGGCTGCGGACCAGGTAGGGTGCGGCAGATCCGGCTGATATGGGAACCAGCCAGGAGGGAAGCCTTTCCCACTGGGGAGGGACATGGCTGGTGAGAACAGGGGAATCACAGCTCCGCCTCTGGGCTCCTATGAGGCTCATAGATGTCAAGGCAGCCCCTGGCATTTCAGGCCTTACAAGTGGGTTCCTGCAGAGGGAGAGAATGGGTCAGACAGTGAAAAAAAATAAAACAGAACATAAGGCTTGACATGACCTGGGACATGTGTATAGGCCAATTTTGTATACTGAAGGCCCTCAGAAATAAATAATATTATTTTAAAACAACAAAAATTATAGGAGTGAGAATGAGGCTCAGATTTGGGGGAGGGGTGGGCTAGGCTCTCAAATACAGCCAGGCCAGGGGCCTGCGTTCTCAGCAGAACTGAAAATGCTATTTGTTACAAAATGTCCTGAGAGTGATTCCCCATTGAGATAGCAAGAATAGAGGGAAATAAAACTTCAAACAGAGTTTAATGGCTGAACTGAGCTGACTGGATGGTAAGACAGGCTGCTCTGTGTATGAGCAGAGCAGGGCAAGTTGCCAGTCAGACTGAGGGGCTGCAGCAAGGCTAAAACTTGTTTTCTCTGTCACTCGCTTTCCCCAGGAAAAATGTTAGAATTACCTTCCGGAGTCCACAGGGAACAACGTGAAGACCTGGACACCTAATAAAATATAATGAGGCAGGCTGTAATCATGAAGTTTCTAGATGTCAGGACTTTTCAGAAACCTCAGCAGAAGCCACTGAGATCAGCCAGTGCAGACCCTTCACCTTCCTGTATCACCTGGTGGGTGGGGAGGGGTGGATAACGAAAGGAGTAGGGGATCCACCAGGATGGTTCAGGCACCTCTGAGCTGTTGTACCAAACGTCTGAAATCCAGGAGGAAATCAAGATCAGCCCACTGCACCCAGAGAGGCAGTGTCCCCAAATCTAAGCCAGCTTTTCTCTCAAGGCAGCCCCCCAGCCAGAGATAAATGGCCCCCTGTCTCCACCCGCCCTTTCCAGACATGCCAAGGAGTGTCCTGGGCTGGAAAGCCCTCCAAGAACCCAGAGGAAGTCTGTCTGTGCAGCCCTGAAGGGCAGGAGTCCTCTCTCTGTGGCTCTCCATCCCTCTTAGCCCCCACACTCTAGTGGCCTAAGACCCCCTCAGAGCCCATACCCCTGCCATGGTGGGTATAGTGAAGACAGCCTTAGGAGACTTAAAATCTGGGGGAAGTCTAAACTCCAGTCCCGTAAGCAGCACTGCGGCCTTGGGAAAGTCACGAGTAGACGCCATCTGTAGCCTTGGGCTAGGCACTTCTCTTCTGAGGCTCTATCTTGTGACAGAGGAGCGTGGGTGAGCAATGAGATGCACCAAGGGATGAAAAGATCCCGGAAGCACAAAGCCCTTAGCAAGAGCAGGACAGACAGCAGCCACAAGCCCCTCTGTGGTGGAGACTCTGCATGGAAACTGAGGCAAGGACAGTTCTGCCCTCCTTCAGACAGGAGCCAGAGGGCCCCCCTCCAGCTCTTAGCGGACAGCTGCCACTCTGCTCTTCCACTGGCCCACGTTTCCCTCACAGGACATCTTCCACTGACCCATGAACTATTGACTGATCTCAGTGGCAAAAAGGCTGCCAAACATTTGTCCTGGCCTCTGCTTTGACAAGGAAGCTGCAGCGATGTTCCTAATTGCTTCCTGAGCCACCCAACCTGCTCTGTGGTGCTTCCCTTTAGTGGGATGTGCAGCTACTCTATAAAACTAAACTGTCTTTGAAATCAGCTCCAAAGGCTGCTCTCTGGAAGTGGCCCAGTTTCTACAGGGTCATGAACATAACTCAGACTCAGATGTGTCCAAAAGGAGTTGATGGGTACGTTATTCTTGAAATACGCAACTCCAGAATATGTGTCTCCCACAATAGGCAGCAAAATGCCAGAACCAAGGTGCCACAGTCTGATCCTGCAGGGCCCTGGAATCCCCAAGGGTTTTCAAGACAATTTTCACAATAGTACCAAGATGGTATTTGCCTTTTTCTGTGTTGACATTTGTATGGGGAGCCCAAGAGCAATGGTGTGTACAAATGCTGGCGCCTTAGCATGAATGCAGCCATGGGTACCGGGACGTGCTAGCAGTTGTGTTCTTTGTCTACTCCCTCTCACGGGGAAAAAACAACAGCTTTGATGCTCTACTCCTGAGCTAATATAATAGCCTTATGTGGCTATTGCATACTTGTGTCCAGTCTGAACTGAGGAGTTCTTATGTGTAAAATACACACCAGATTTTGAAGACTTAGCACAAGAAAAGGCTGTAAAATATCCCAATAATTATTTGTATATTGATTATATGTTGAAATAATATTTTGGATATACTGGGTCAAACAAAATACATTTTAAAAATAGAATGTTCTTGGTGAAGCACTAAAAATGATTAACTTTTATTAAAGCTGATCTTTTCAGGATTCCCTGGGATGAAATAGGAGGTACTCGTCTGCTGTGTGTGCCGTATACCGAAGTACTGTGGTTGCTCAAGAAAAAGCACGCGGACCGTTGAGTTGCAAGCTAAACAAGCTTTTTGTAGATAGAGCATCACTTTAGCTTGGCAGAAAACCTGCTGATAATTATTCAAATTTGGGTATTTGGCAGATATTTTCTTGAAATGAATGAAATGAGCCTATCATTACAAAGAAAATTGTCAGTTTTTGTTGCCAATGACAGCTTTTGTTGTCGAAGATAAAATGCAAGCTCCTGAATGAAAATTAGACATTTGGAAAATTTGTATTTTGCCACTATGAACTTGACAGCTTTCCAATATTTGAACACCTTTATGAGATAGATGGTGATATTAATGAATTTGATTTTTGATACTGTATAATGAAACGTCTCAGTCAAATATTTGGATGATTGGCATAACTCAGCAAACCAAGTTTTCAAAATGACCAACACAGTATATTACAAAATCATGTGTGTATAATATTTCTATTCAAAGGGCAACACACCAATGGAATAGTGCAACGGAGTACAAAATTTCACTAATATGACCTCAGATTCCACATTGAACTCACTTTTAAGAAACCACCACTAGTTGAGTTTGGGCATAGAATCAAAATACTTCTATCTTTTCCAACTATGTGTCTGTGTAAGGCTGAATTTTCTTCATTAATTCAACTGGAACAATGTATCTCAACAGTCAGAACTGTCATATGCTCCAGCAAGTGCACTTCTAGATATATATGCAGGAGAACTGAAAGCAGAGACTTGAACAGATATTTGTACACCCCTGTTCATAGCAGCATTGTTCGCAACAGCCAAAATGTGGAAACACCCCAAGTGTCCACTGAGGGATAAATGAATAAACAAAATGTCGTATATCCATACAATGGAATATCATTCAGCCTTAGAAAGACAAGACTATCTGGCACATGCTACAACATGTAGGAATCTTGAGGGCATTATGCTCAGTGAAATAAGCCAGACGCAAAAAGTCAAATACTGTATGATTCCACTTATGTGATGTACCTAGAGTCGTTAAATTCATAGAGACAGAAAACAGAAGGGAGGTTGCCAAGTGGGGAGTTATTGTTTAATGGTGTTCAAAGATAATCTAAGGCATATTTAAAAAGTTGAGAGTTTATTTGAGCAAAAGTCGATTCAAATCAGGAATCACCAAGCTGGAAGCAGCTAAGAGCACTCTCCTGATAGGAACCTAAGAAAAGGTGTTCCTGGAGGAGAGGCAGGTGGCAGCACAGCAAGGAGATGATTTGATTGACTGTAGCTTAAGCAGTTGCATTAGTTAAGAAAGCTTAGTCAGCTGTTTGTGATTACTTGTCCTTAGAGTTTGATTTCTTAAACTTGAGGAAATAGAGGCTTAGGTTTGGGTTTGCTTACTTAGACTACTATGGCGTTAAAGCCACCCCAGTCTAATGACCTTTGTGTTTACCTGATGTAGCAATGGGTGCAGCTACAGTTTGGTGAAAAGATTTCTGGAGATGGACAGTAGCGATAGTTGTACAACAACGTGAATATAATAATGCCACTGATCGGTATATTTAAAAATGACTATGATGGTAAAGTTTATGTTATGCATATTTTACCATAATTTTAAAAAGCAAATAATAATAATAAAGGTCTCTCTTTTTAGAAACATCATTTTGGATGCAATGGAAAGAATGCATTTTAGGAGAGAGGCTGGACACAGGGAGGCCAGAAAAGCAGCAGCCGCAAGTAACCCAGGTGAAGAGAGAGATCTGAACTGGGCTGAAGAAATGTTCAAGGGAAAATAGACAAGAATCAGTGACTAATTGACTTTACCAGTAAGGAAAGGGGAGTGTGATACTGTGATTTGTAAGACATACATATGTATATATATATATATATATATATATGTAGTCACTCAGACAATCAAAATACATTTCTCATTTATATTTGGTCTTCATCCACAGTTCCTGGCTCACAGTTTGGAAAAACCCTTGGAATTTCCCGAGCGATAAGAGCAACGGGAGTATCTTTTGTTATATTTGGTCTCTTGTCTTCAGTTCCTGAAGTCGCTTCAGAGCCATAGGTGAAATGGGTTTCAGGCCCATTCCATCTCAGCTGGGTTTATGTTAATAAGGTGACTTTGGGGAAGCCCCTGAGGATGGGGCTGGTCATCAGGAGAACCAGCCGGGAGTAGAGGGTTGGAGCTTTCAGTCCCACCCCCTGATTTTCAGGGAGGGGAGGGGAGAAGGGCTAGAGGTTGAATCAATCACCAGTGGCCAACGAGCTGATGAATAATGCTTGTGTAGTGAAGCCTCCATAAAAAAACAGAAGGAGAGGGTTTAGAGACCTACCAGTTGGTGAATACGAGGAGATTGGAAGAGAGCTATGGGCCTGGGGAGGGCGTGAAGGCTCCCTGCCCTTTCTCCATACTTTATCCCGTGCAGCTCCTCCATCTGGCTGTTCCTGAATTGTGTCCTTTTATAAGAAACCGGCAATCTAGTAAGTAAACTATTTCTGAGTTCTGTGAACCGCTCTAGCAAATTAACTAAACCGAAGGAGGGGGTATGGGAACCTCTATTTACAGCTGTTTGGTCAGAAGCACGGGGATAAACCTGGGCTTGCCACTGGCATCTGAAATTGGGGTGACGGGAGGTGGGGGACAGTCTTGTAGAACTGAGCCCTCAACCTGTGGAATCCAGTGACCTTTCTGGGTGGATGGTGTCAGAATTGAGCTGAAATGTAGGACACCCAGCTGCTGTCTGAAGAATGACTTGGTGCTATGTGGGAACCTCACCCTCATCTCCACACATTGGAAATTGAGTCTCAGAACCATTTTAGGGGGAACTGAGGATGATTTGCAAGGTTCTATTTCTAGTGAGAGAGTAATAGTATCTCCATCAAGTGATAAAAGGGGCTGACTTAGGATTTAAGATAATGAAATTCACCTATGTTAATATGGAGATGCCCATCTAAGTAAAGATGTACAGCAGGCAACTGAAGTCCGAGAAATCTGGGCTAGAGGCAAAACAACCAACAGTGGGGTGGTAGCTAAAACTATGAGAGTGGATGAGGCTTTCCAGAATGTGTATTTATTCTTAGAAAAGAAGGAAATCTGAGACAGAACTCTAGGAAACAAGATAATTGAGGAAACTGGGCTCATGAGGGTGAACTAAGATGGAAAAAGCAAAGAGGTTCCAGGGAAGCAAAGGAAGGAGGTGCTGTGAATGAAACAGCCTCCGAGCGGAGGAGGGAGGAATGTTGTCAAACGCAGCAGAAAAGCCCAGTAAGATAAGGACTAAAGGTTGTTGGTTGGTTTTGGAAATTAGAGAATTTATGGTCTAATATCCAAAGTATATTAAAAACTTATATGACTCCACACCAAACAAACAAAATCAATTTAAAAATGGGCAGAGGACCTAAGAAGACATTTTGCTAAAGAAGACACAGATGGCCAATGGGCACATGAAAAGATGCTCCACATCACTAATCGTTAGGGAAATAAATCAAAACCGCAATGAGGTATCACCTCATGCCAGTCAGAACGGCCACTATCCAAAAGACAAGAAATAACAAGGTTTGGCGAGGATATAGAGAAAAGGAACCATCCTATACTGTTGGTGGGAATGTAAATTGGTACAGCCACTGTGGAAAACAGTATGGAGGTTCCTCAAAAAACTAAAAATAGAAATACCTTTTGACCCAGTAACTCCACTTCTGGGAATTTACCTGAAGAAAACAAAATCCCTGATTCAAAAAAATAAAATGCACCACTATGTTTACTGCATCCTTATTACAACAGCCAAATATGGAAGCAATCGAAGTGTCTACCCATAGATGAATGGATAAGGAAGAAGTGGTACATCTACAATATAATATTATTCAGTCATAAAGAAGAAAATAATTTTGCCATTTGCACCAACATGGATGGACCCAGAGGGTATTATGCTAAGTGAAGTAAGTCAGGCAGAGAAAGACAAATACTCTACGATTTCACTTACATGTGGAATCTAAAAAGCAAAACAAATGAACAAAAAAGAAATAGACTCATAGACACAGGTAGCCTGGTATTAGCCATAGAGGAGGGGGTGGGTGAAACAGGTGAAGGGGATAAAGAGGCACAAAATTCCAGTTATAATATAAACTAATCTTGGATAATAGAGCATAGGGACTATAGTCAATAATGTGGTAGCTTTCTATGTTGACAAATAGTAACTACACTTACTGGGGTGAGCATTTAACTGTCGAATCACTATATTGTACCCTTGAAGCCAATATAATATTATATATCAACTACACTTCAAAAAAAAAAGTTAATGGTGCCCTTAGCTAGAGTGTTTTTAGTAGGCGTGGAAAAGCCAACTTTGCTGTAGGTTAAGAAATTCTTTGGAAGCGAAGAAATGGAGAGTATTAGCAATCCTTGGAAACACCTGACTGAGAAGGAAGGCAGAAGACTGGACGCTAATTAAGCAGTCAGAATGTGAAAAGGAGGCGTTAGGGTTTATTTTTGTGGAGTTTTGTTTGTTTAAGATAGGAGAAACGTGGACGTGTTTACACACAGCAAGATGAGCTTACAGGGAGGGAGGAAAGAAGAAGAGCCAGGAAAGAATGAATTGCGCTACACATGAGAAGCACAGGGATGAGATTCGGAGGGCCGGTGGCAGCGATGCGTCATCATCCTTACGGCCAGCCAGGAAGTGGGTGAGGGTGGAGACGTTTGTAAAGAGTGAAGAGCAGGGAGCTGGAATGGCGCATGCCTCGTGGCTTCATTTCCTTTAAAAAAAAAAAAAGAGCTCAAATACTTAAGGGATAAGAGAAGGATTTGTTAAGGGTGTAATGAGAACAATAAAGGTTTGGAATAGTTACCTTGAGCCTAAGTGTCAAAGCCCCATTAGAATCAGAGACCCTGCACTGGACCCAAGGCAAAAACATGAAAATTCTACCACCAGAGGAAGCGCACCTGTCTGGATCTGAAGGACAGAAAGCGCTCCTTGGACAAGCCAGGTGTCACTTGTCCTCAGCTCAGTGGCCGCCAGGGGGAGCATGGGCCGGACCAGTACTGACTGCAGAAAGGCTGGCTCCGTCCTTCTCTTTGTCTACTATGAAGTCACTGCAGAGTTGATTGACTTAGTGAAACTCTGAGTCTCACTTTCCTCCTCTGATAAATGTCAATAATACAGCCTATCCCATATTTGCTATGTTAATATTTTAGAAAGTAATTCTAAGGCGCACGGCTAATAAGAATTAAATAAAGGGCAGGGATCCTCTTCACCATCATCCTTAAAGCAAGTAACAATGACTGATTCTGTGCCACAGCCCACACACAGATCCATTCATAAAATGTGCCCACAACTAATTGCATTTGCAAATCCCACGTCCATGGTTGCTTCCCTTCCTCCTGGGGCTCCTTTTCCCTGCTTCTCTCTAGAAGGCTGGTCTTGAGAAGTGAATGCAACAGTTAGATGGCCTTCATTTCAGAAAAGGAGCAGGGAAAGAGGTGAAGAAAGGAGCAGAGGACACATGTGTGAGGGAAGGAGGAAAAGTTACAAATATTTGTATTATCAAGAAACATAATTAGACAGGGAGGCAGAAATAGATATCTTTCTCACTTTACATAGTAGGTGAGCTCTTGAAATACTAACATTGTTAGAAAACAAATCTGGTCCCGTTGGGGACTTACTTGTCTCACAGAATAATCATAACCCCAGCATTTGTTGAGTTCTGCCTGGGCCTTACCTCATTTAATCCTCACTGTAAACCTCTGATGCCCATTCTACAGATGGTTAAACTGAAAGAGAGGTTAGGAAATTGACTAAAGATACGTATACACCTGTGCTTATAATAGCTTTGTTCACAATAGCCAAAAAGGTGGGAACAACCCAAAGTGTCCACCAACAGATGAATGGATAAACAACATGTGGTGTATCCATAAGACAGAATACTAGTCAGCCACACAAAGGAATCAAGTTCTGACACATACTACAATATGGATGAACCTTAAAAACATTGTACTAAATGAAATTATCCAGACACAAGAGAACAAATATTACATAATTCCACTTAGATGAAATAGCTGGAATAGACAACTCGTAGAGACAAATTAAAGGTTACCAGGGACCAGGAAAGAGCAGGGAAAGGAGAGTCTCTTAACTGGTACAGTTTCTGTTTGGGTGACAATAATCTCTGAAAATAGATAGTGGTAATGTTTGCACAACATATAGATGCAATTAATGCCCACTGAATTTTACACTTAAAATGATTAAAATGGCAAATTTCGTTACATATTTTACTGCAATTAAAGAAAAATTCTGGATCCACAAAAAAAGAGAAAAAAGGAAAGAAAGGAAAAGAAATTTACCTGAGTTCACACAGCTAGTGCGTGAAGGCATGTGGCCCAGAGCCCTGTCTTCACCATGACTGCTTGCCAGGGGACACCAGCCTCATTCCCAACGGACTCCCAACAGGCCCCAGGCCTTCAGAAGGAGCTTCGGTGCTCCCTGCCCCAGCACCTCTTTCTAATCAGAAGAATAAAGCCACAGCTTGTCCCCCAGACCCTCACCACCACGACCACCAGGGAGAGTGTCAGCAGTGAATGAGACACGTCCCTGGTGTGCATGGTGTCACCATTAGTAGACTCCCTACCTGACCTTTGTCCTTGACATCAGAGGAGATGCTGTTGAGCTCTTTTGCCTGTTGTGGGGGCAAATACAGGGGTAGACTTGGTAGAGCCAAGGTTTCTGGATTCAGAGTAACACAACAGCACACCTTCTTGGGTGAGGAGTACTCTAAGAGCCAGATAAAAATTGCATGAGTTTGAAGGATAGAGACGAGGGTGCACTGAACGGATCCCTCTGATGTGTCTGCAATGGATGTTGCCTGGCTAGCATCTTTTTCGCCTTCCTCCAAACTAAAATAACCCTCACTCAGCTCATGGGTCACCCCAACACTAGCTCAAGAGAAGGTTCCTGATTGGTCTAACACAGCTCATGGCTAGTCCCAGGCAACTATTACTGGCCCAGATGTGGTCACATGACCCACGCGGGCCCATTCAGGCTGGAGGGAGGGATTTACATGTAGTCCATGCCCGTGGACAGGTTTCTCCCTCCTGCTAGATGTGAGCATGAGACAGCCTTAAGATGAAGAGATTGCTTCATAAGGACATTGCATCTTAAGGACAATAAGATGGCTCCCAGTGACTTCCCCACCCACACCCACAAAACATACTCCATCATTCATTCCTTTGATAATGTATTTAGAGCACACTCATTGTGTCCATCTGTCATGGAAATGAAGTAACACAAATCATGGTTTGGTGCAGCAGAGGAAGGGAAAAAATCAGACAGCATAATAAAACACCACCACACACACAAGTTGTCACCAGACCCCAAAGCAGCAGGAAAAGTTGATTCTGTGGGCGTCCATAGGTGGGCTTCAGAGTCACAGGCTCAGAGTAGCCTTGCAAGAAGAGGCCGAGATCATGGAGATGGAAAGAGAAGAGATACATGGAGCACAATCCCTGGGAGCAGTAGAGAGAATGTGGAATCCCATAGAAATGTTGTTCCCTCCTGTTCCCCTCGGCCAGGGAGCACTCATCTGCCACAGGCATTAACTGCCACGTTCTGGGCTCTGCATCGAGTACACATATATAACAGTGGATGTGCTTCTGCGAGCACACCAGCCTTTCAGAGGATGCAGACACAGTCTTAACGCTGATGACCTGACGCAAAGTTCAAGATCGCCCAGGGAAGGCATCCTTAACCCTACCCAAGGATGCAGCCAGGCCCCAGGACACTGCTTCCTCTATGAGGCACAGCCAAGCAGAGACACTGAAACTTGGGAGAAGCTCCAGGATAGAAAAGAGCCAGGTGTCACCCAGTCCCCCTCTGCCCCACCTCTGTAGCAGCTGTGGGCCTGGCTCACTGCCTCAGGGTTGTGACTGCTAGCCTTGTCCTGGCTGACTCCTCTCAGGCCACAGGCATCTGGGAGGCAGGGGGTGTGTGTGGCAGACTCTCTCTCAACGACTGACATGCCTTGGCCAGGCACTGCCCAGCCCAGGTCATAGGGTGCTGTGAGGTGCAGATGAGGAAATAGGAAAACAAATGCGTTGTGAGATGAAGGGTGCATGCACACCTGAACAGTTAGGAGAAGCCACCCAAAGCCAGAAGACCTAAGGACACAGAGGGTGGCTGAGGAGCCATAGACATTCTTCTCTCCCTGAGCCAGCAGCCCAGGGCTCACTTTCCCACGTCCTGTCACAGCTCAGGCATGCCAGCCACACTGTCCAAGCAGTTTTGCTGTGCTGTGAGTGAACGTCATTCAGAAGATAGAGAGGCAGACCTGGATTCCAGGTAGCAAAGAGGTCTTCGTGTCCCAACTCCAAAGACAGGGCTGGAGTCTCCATGGAGGGTGACCCAATGTAGCAAGGGTCAGAGACCTTTATTGATGTTAAAGATTAAGCCCGCATGTTGCTCTGGCTGCAGGGTGAAGGAGTATGAGCTTGCATTTCTGGATGCTTTTCCTCAAACTGTGTTATGTTAGGTAGCACCTGGGCTCAGCCTTGCAGCCCCTCACCCACCCCCCATGTCAGCAGCCCCACAGCATTTGCTGGTTTTCTTCCCAGAATGTAGATGCATGACAGAATTACATGGAGGAGGGTAGAGAGATGGGGTGGAGTGAGGCAAAAAGGGCAGCCAGGAAAAGGACCTGGTCTATATAGGTCTGCAGATTTGGGTCCCTGCTCACTACTGAGGTGGGCAATTCACCTGTTTTTCTATACCTGCTTATTTGGTTTGAGTCCCACTGCACTGGGGTGACAGGGCTTAATCACAAGCACCTCTCTTCCCGTGGTGCTTGTGGCAGCTTACACAGTGCTAAGGGTCTGGGCAGGAGACCACGTCAGGCCCATGCCGGCACTGCTGAAGTGCCCATCAGCCCACTTAGGTCCTCAGCAAGACACCCCTCCTTGCAGGCATAGGACCCTTTACATCTGACTCTTCCCTTAGCTATCCCATGCCACCCTCAGGGCACAGGATTTTATGCCATATTGGGGCAGGGGAATCTTCCCAGAGAGAATTGCCAGCAGCAGACCATAGAGCTGTCCACCAACCCCCCTTCACCCAGCGGTACCCTTTCTAAAGAAGACAGGAGTGGGAATCTCTGCTCTCACTCAGGATGTCCATCCTATCTTTTCTACACTCAGAGTCCTGGCTACTCCTCTGAGAGTATCAGCTTCTGGAAATATCAGTCACGACAATTCTCTGTTTTTTCTTCTTCCCACTTTTCCCATCCCTTTCCTGAGCACAGGACAGCCTGGTTGTTTAAACTGGCTGAGTGGAGAAGGAAGGGCAAAATACTTAACTCAAGGGAGAAAAAAACTCACACACATTAATATCATAAAGTGCTGTCATGTTATATGTCACATTCCTATAGGATGTGGATGTGCAAGAAAATCCTTCATCTGTGCTAAGTATTTGTGGGCAGGAATATCTCCAAAGAAGCTGAAAAGAAATAGGGGAGCTCAGGGCCTTGTGGGAAATGGTATTAGGGGAGAAATCCTCCATCTCTGGTCTTGTCTCCTCGGGTGGCAGTGGAGACACCGGGTCACCAGGAGGATGAGGGCACCAGAAACACCAGACATGGTGTGGGGCATGGCACACATACTGTGCAGTGCTTCTGGGCAGAAGTGTGCCCCTCTGAGATAACAGGTCACATGAAAGATACCCCATCATCCTCTGGGCTGGCACAGCTCATAACCAAAGAGCAGGGCCCAGCAAGCAGAAGGAGGAAACAGACCCCTCTGCCAAGCACTGTTCCGCCTCACACAAACTCCACAACCCTACGTAGGAACCCAGCTACCTTTCATTACAAAACCATGTTGTACTTCAGATAAGATCACAAGGGAACCTGCAGGAAGGCATGGCCCCAGGGTCAATGATCATGAATAGTTAAGGAACTCAAAACACACAACACCAGGGTCCTTCGTCAGGGGCTATAGGAGCCCCGGGTTAGCTTTGGTTTGTTGTTTTTGTTGAAGGTATCTCTACCTCTCAGGTAATGAACCAAAGCCTGAAAATGAGATATTCAAACAGTTCTGCACTCAAATCTCACTTGATACTATAAACACTTTTCGTGGGTCTGCCTTTCTATGCTCCTCAGTGTAAATGCCGGGGGACACTCCAGGGAATACAGAACTTTAGAATTCATCTCCCAAGGTTAAAAAATAGTAAACAAGAGCAGAGAAGAGAATAAAGTCGTTAAGCCAGCCCCAGCATATGCCCAATTTTCTAGTAACCCCGATCCTACCTGAGGCAAAAGCTGCTTCTAATCAAAGGTGGTTGCATAGCTGTTATAATACTTTCCACATTGGATCCTGTAACTAGTGCTTGGTGTATCAGGAGGCCTGTGCATAAACAGACTGTCAGGTCGAGGAGTTAGGCCCTCGCAAAGGACAGCCTGCATAAACACATATGGGATGATGAACCTCCAGAACTCCTCCTGCCCCCACTCACAATGACCCAGTGGAAAATTGCCGCGCAGGTTGCCAAGTTAACCTTGATTCTAGGCTGCTATTCACGCTATGGAAATGAACTGTTCAACCGGAGGAGCTTTCCAATGTCATCTGAACTGTAGAACATGAAAAGTTATTATAGTGACCGTTTTCCCATTCTTCTAAGGATGGTACCTAACTAGTACTGTTCTAGATGCGCACAAGAGTAATTAGTGCCTTATATACCATCGAGGCTGCTAGACCCTCTGTCCGTGTATGAAAAGGCCTACATAGACTGAGACCTACTGTACAGCCAGCAGAGGGCTAGGGAGGATAGGAATACCCTAAATTTACAATCTGATCAAGAAGGTTCTGGTTTTGCACACATACCGACAAAAGAGAATTAACAGCCTCTGCAGAACTGACTCCTGGGTGGTGGGGCTCCTGTGGGCTGCTGCAGAGGGGGCGGCTCCTTTCACCAGGGTGATGATGCTTGAGGTCAGCTCAGCTATCATCCTGCCTCGAGTCACTTCCGAATAGAAGAAAAGAGAGATGAACACTGTGTGAAAAGCATGACTAAAAAATTTTGGAAAATGTGAGGGTGGGTTAGATGTCAATGAGGGATTAAGATAATTTTTTGCAGAAGACACAGGGCTTGCCATGCCTTTGAAGGAAATGTCATCAGTGCCTGGCTATGGATTGTTTCCACGTGTTTATTTGTCAACAGCATAATGAAATAATGCAAAAGGGGTGAAGATGTCCCAGCTACGACATATTCCAACTTGTGGTGCTAAGCAGCCCACCAGGCTTGAAGGAACTAGGGTATAGCTCCTTCCCCTGCTCCAGACAGACCTTCACCTCTCAAAGCCAGGACCAGAGCGTTTCACTTCAATGGGAACTTTGCCCTTTCTCCATCAATCCTTCCCCAGCACACACACAACTTGAATGTCTTCTCCCCTTTGCTGAGGCTTCCTTTATTTATGCAGAAAATGGTCCAACTTCCCTGTCATCATAGGGTTGTGGGAAGGGGGCTTTTTATAAGCAACCAGTTTGGTAACAGCTGAAAGGCCTAATGTTTGTTCCTTCTGTGGGCCAACACTCGACCCTTTGGTATGACGGAGGAGGTGTTACATTGGCAATCCTGGGCTCCCTCTCAGACCAGGTAATGGTCTAACCCGGGATTAATGAACCACTGGCCGTAGCCATTGACAAAGACCTGCCGTCGTTTTCTAACTGTTTTATAGTGAATTCATTAGGTTATTAGGATGCTTTTATCAGAGATGCTCTATTTAAGTCAAGCAGTCTCTTGGGGTTGAGGAGGGAAGTAGTAAAATTATTCAGAATGACACACAACAAAAACAAGTACATGGTTGCCTGTCCAGCTGAATGCTCAGTGCCTCTAGGCCATACCTTGGAAAGAGGTTCTCACCCAGGGAATGCCCAGTATTTTATGTCATCCTGATATTTCACACATGATTTGGTAAAACTGTGCATGCTGCTTTTCTGAGGCCCTGGTTACACAATCCCCATGTCTCTCTTGGTTGGCATGCTCCTGAAACTCCTTAACCATCTAAGGCTCACATATACCCAACAGTGGGTGTCTGTTATTAAGGAATGATTTCCCAGTCTGGCTCTGAGAACCAGTTACTTCAAATCTTTATTCATTCATGAATTCATTCATCTCTTGTTCACTCATTTACCCAAAATTCCTGAGGACTTTCTTTTTGCCAGGAACCATGGTAGGCTTCAAAAATAGATGTACTGCCCTCCGGGAGCATGCTGGGTGAGAGAGGTTGACAGATGACTGTGACACATGTAAAGAAATTCCATGGCAGAGGTCATAGGAAGGAGCACAGAGGAGGAGCTGCGAAGGGGTGGGAAGAGCTCAGAAACAGGGAACACAGAGGTTGGGTCTTGAGACATAAGAGGATCATCAACCATTCCCAGGGATTTTTATTTTCCTATTCTCCATGGGACCTGGTCATGCAAAATTGTTAATTGTAACTAGATTAAACCCTTTAAATAATTTTTTTAAATCCTCTCATAAGATTGGATGCTGCCCGCGCTGGCCGATTGCAGCCACAGCATTCTGGCATTGGGGAGCTCTTGCTGGTTCTGCAATCACCAGGGCCTGAGTCAGCCCATCCAGAGGAGGGCTCTTCTGTCTCATTGTACAGGGATCGACCAGCACTCACAGTGTGACAGGGCCTGTGTTTTCTTGGTCATGATATGTCTGTGTTAATGTCAGTTATTGTTTGATTTAGAGAAGAAGCAAGTGGGTCCCTACAGGCCTTTTACCATCTCCTGCACTCGCCCATGCCTATCCTTGGCCTCTTTCCTCTCTCCTCTGGGGTCTGAAAGCCTTCACTTTCACACAGTACTTCCCTGAACACAGTGATTCCCTCCCATTTTCTAAGGCTGGCAGCTGGAGAACTAAGGCTTTACTTGGAGGAATCAAGGAGAGTTTTGAGGCTGGTGCAAAGATGGGAGGACAATATATTTTCCTACACATGCAGGCCATCTGTTTTGCCTGTAACTAGCTGGGGATTTCTTCTTGCTTCATAAGAACTACAAAATTAACTTAACCTCCAGTCTGTGCTGCAGTCACCAAATCTCGCAACTTGCCCAACTCCTCTACCAACCGACGAGACACGTGTCAGTGACCTGCCGCTATTGGAATATGGATGCTGGAGAAGATCTTTCTGGGGGTCGGGGGTTGGTTGCATAATATTCTGTGGAGCCTCTCTGACCTGCAAGAGGCCATGGGCTTAGGACATTCAGCCTCAGTACAGGGTGTCCCATTATGCCCTTCACTGTAGGGTCCTGGCCAAAACACTAAAAGTTTACTGGCATGAGGTATGAAAAACAGAGGGCTGTGCAATGGATGGATCCCTAGGAGCTGTAAAATCAAAGGCAGGGGAAGAGGATCCCATGATGGACAGTGGTGCAGCCAGATGGTTGGAGGGAATGAGAGGAGTGACAGGCAGCAGTCATTCCAAAAGGAAGCAATGGCCCCACGTGCCACGTGCTCCAAAGAGTTCAGTTAAGGACCAGAATGGGTGCCCACTGGGTCCCGCAAGCAGGAGGCTCTTAAGAGCTCGGCAAGAGCAGCTTTAGTGCCGTGGTATAGGTGGCAGCCAGATTACAGTGACTTAGAGAACAACTGATGGGGTGATGGCTGTACAACTACGGGAATTTACTTGATACCCCTAAATTATACACCTAAAAGGGTTAAAATGGTAAATTTTGTTATATATATTTTATATGCAAAGAATGAAACAGCTCAAAGGGAGGGGGAGAGTGTGAATGGGAGGTAAGGAAAGAAGACAGGGTGGAGATGGAGGAGATGAGGTCATGAATTTCCATTGTGTTTTAAAACAGGAGTGACTGAAGCATGCTGATAGGCCAAGTGGAAGGAGCTGCTAAAAATGTATCACAGAAGGCTAGATGGTCCAGAAGAAAGACGAATGGGGAAATGAGGTCAAGAGCAGAGCAGACTGACTGGCACAGGACTCACCTGGTCTTGCGGCCCCAGAGTGAAAGAGGGGAGGGAAGAAGGAAGGCGGGCTCCCTCGGCCGTGGCAAGGCAGTCCCTGTGTGGGGTGGTGGACAGGCGCAGCCCGCCACTGTGGGGCGGGAGTAGGTGGCCTAGAGATTTGTGAAAGGTCCCGTATTTTTTGTACTGCGTTTATCAAGTAGCACAAGGGAATGAGGAAGCGTTTTTTCCGGTGAGTCTAAGGTCTGCCCTGGTCACTTGCTCTCAGTTGTGATTTGATCATCCTGACCCCACCTGCCAAAGCACCCTCAGGGGGAAACCTGGACAAATGCTCCTTGGCCTTCAAGGCCAGGATCTCCAGGAACCTCCAGGCCAGCTTTGCCAGGAAGAAGCCAACAGAACTCCAACTGGACTCCCACACTCAACTTTGGGCACCTGAGGATGACGCCAGTTTGGCAGTACCTCCGGCAGAGCGGCTGGGACCAGGAGGACCCGTAGTCCCTGGGCCCTGTTATCTGGGCTTCCTGGTTTCATCTAGCTGGACAACACATACACCCCGGGCAATGCCAGCCCAGTGTCAGGATTCTGCCTTTGGTTTCTGCCTTTTCACATTTACCGTCACGGGGTTGCTGTGATTCTTACCATTGCCATTATCGTTATTACTGTAGTGGGATTCAGCCCAATGGGATGGGGAGTCCAACGTGGATGATGCAGCACAAAAGCAGTTTTTTATCTTGCTGGCCTCGTATATTAAGTTTCAGTTTATAGGATGAAAACCAGCTCAGGCCTCTTGACTACCATCCAGCACCCTGCTGCAGTTTGCCCCCCACGGTGACAGGGACCCTTCTGGGATGCAGACGTTAGGGGCTTGGAGAGGCTGGCAGGCGGGTGGTCTGGAGGAGCCTCTACTTACAGCTCTTCAGACCTGCAGCCAGGGGATCCAAACCTCTGCTTCTCAGTGTCTGAGCACATCTCAAAGCCCAGGCCGGGGGCAAGGACTCCGAGGACAGGAAACGCAAGGAACAAGAGGGAAAGGATAAGCGGCTGTAATGAGGGAGAGCGTGGGGGTTAGTGCTGGGGAGAAGGCCAGACCTGGCTCCCGGGCGCCCCAGTTCTTCAGACGGCAGACATCTGTGCTGGTCCAGGAGAGGGGCAAAGGGGGAAGCAGTCCAAGGGAGCAAGAGCCCTCATCACGGTCTGGGTTCAGCCCACGGGAACGAGCCCCTGGGAAAACGAATGCAAATACCCCATTCCAGGGTTTCTCCTCAGGGAATCACGGCAGCAGCCTGGGACTGCCTGGCAGATCTGACACACCTTGCGGCTGGGGCTCTGGGTTCAGGGCAGCAGAGACCTGCCCCACCCCTTGCTTCCGCACTCGCTCTCAGAGGCCCCATCAAGGCCTCCTACACTAGAAGTCCCTCTTTGTGGAACAATTCCTTGTGAGAAACAGTCATTCATTCAATAAAATATATTTATTGAATTTATCATGTGCACCTGCTTAAAACCCCAGCCCTCCCCACCCACCACCAAAGAGATTTCACTCCGCTTGCCCCTTAGAGAAGGTTTTCATGTGGGAATGAGTTCAGAGCTCTGTCGGACAGGTGTGTGTGGTGGTGGAGTGGTGCGGCAGGTAGCTCAGAACAGGATAGGGCTTTGCCTCCTGATTCAAAGACTTGACCTCATAGCTGACTCCAGAGAACAGTTTGAGACCCCTTTCCACTTCGGGTTTCTGGAGGCTGTGATGAGCGTCCCTAAAGCCATACTCCAACTCAAGGCATGCTGATTCCAAAGCATATGCTCCTCCAGACTTACTTCACTCTGAGATCTCGCTTACATGCTCCTACAGGATGGCGCTCAGGACAGCTTACATTCTCCGGTTATGTCAGGAGAAAGTGTCCCCACTGGACGTTCTTGGGAGGTGAGCTGGAGTAAGGAAGTCTGCAAAAATGAACATGGTAGAAATCAAGCCGCATTGGTGCACAGAGAGATCATTGCCCTACGGTCTCAGTTTTTGTTCTTTCCTAGAGGGAGGACCCAGGCAGAATCCAGGGGCCACGGGCCAGCATTTTCAAAGAATCTACTGGTCTCCTGGGTGTTCTTGCTGATGTTGTGGGGAAGAGGAGAGGACAAAGCTTGGAGAGTTGGAGAAAAGACTAGCCCCACTCTGAGAGTAAGTGACTGTCACTGTGACATCCCAGGAAGGAATAGAAATTGGTCTCTTTCAGGAAAAAAAGACTTAAGAATGAGAAGAACAACTTTTATGTGAAGGCATGGAACTTTAAAATCAGAAGGAAGGAGTGACAAACAGAGAAAAAATACAAGCAAGATATTTAAATGGAAGAGAAATTATATGAAGATGTTAAGAACAAAGAAATGACTAATGCACAAGAGATATGCCTTTGGAGAATACCTAGCTTCTAATTTGGGTTTTCTCTAGCTTCTCTGAGATCTAAGGCTATTTTGACAGGCCATGATTAAAGGAGGGTCATCCAGGCTTCCTTGAGCAAGTGCGCGTTAGGAAGCTTTGTGACACTAAGGATAGGATCAAGTCTAAGTGAACTCCACCAATCAGAACAGACCCTTTCATCCAATCAGTTAATAAATGTGTGTGGGTTCGTGTCATATTTCTGAAACTTACACCCTTGTGACTTTGGGCAAGTTTATTTAAACTGTCTGGATCTTAATTTCTTCATTAATAAAATGGATCTAATACCCACCTCATATAATCATTGTGGGAACTATATTACATAAGATAATATTTAAACACCTAGTAATGTACCTGGCATACAGTAAACCCTTAATAAATGTGGTCATTCTACTTACCCATCTGGATTTCTTGCATTTAATTACATTTCCTGGAGCAAAATATCAGAGACACCTCAAAAATTAGAGTGAAGTTAAAAACCAGGCAAGGCCCAGTTAACATCTACAGATGTTCAGCCATGCTTCCTTACGGTGGTTTGACTAAACTTAAAAGAGCCTGAACATAGATCCCACTACACCCAGCCCTCACCACCATTAAATAATGTTTAGATTATTATTTTAGCACACTATCCTCTTGATGTGGGACTCTGAGCTTGTGAATGACAGGCTGCAGCCAGAGTGTTAATGAATTCTGACTTGTCTCTCAGTCAACTGTGGTGAATAGCTGGGACATATATATTACCCTCTCTGCTCCAACATCACTAACATTTAAACTCCATGGTCAGAATTATGTCAGTGGTAGAGGGTTTGGGTTGAATATGCAAAGAATATGTTATAAGCTCATCATTCTATAAGCTTGCAGTGATGAAGTCAAAGTGTTCCACAGGACAGACATTAGAATCAGTTCTTTCCTGTTCTTTGTATTTTCTATTGGGGAAAATGGTTTTCCCAGTGGGGTTACTCCTCTGAAATGGTCATAGAATTTAGAAGGGAAACACACATTTTTACTTTGCATTCAATTTTTCATAACAAATATAAATAAGATCAATATATATATAATGTGCATTACATATATATAAAATACTATATCATATACAAAAGGAGCTTTATGTATATAAATTGTGACATATACATTACATGTCCAAAATGTATAAAATATCATAAAGATCACATAAGAACTGTGGCAGAGGCAATAATGCTCACCACCTAGTCCACTTGCTGTCCTTCTAGCCTTCTCTGGCCAGCGGACCCTGATCAGAAATGATACTTGTTGCTTTGCAGACCCAGTCATAGACAAGCAGATGGGACTTCTCTATGCGTCTTTCTTCCTCCGCTTTTGCGAACAAGTGGTCCATATGGCTATATAGACGAGACGGTGTGGAGCACCCATCAGCAGGATCCTTCTCTCCAACCACATCCCTCGGCTGACTCACAACGAACAGGTAGCACAAGGGGTAAACTTTTGCTGTGTTAAGCCACTGGGATTCTGCAATTCGTTTATTATCACAGTAAAACCTCTCCTATTCTGGCTGATACAGTAACCATTCCTTGGACTTCTCTAAACCAAACTGCAACTAGAGGTTTAAACTCAGAATGAAGAGTAGCAAGCTTTAGGAGCAATGACTGCATTCTCCTTTTCTCAAGTTGATGTTAAAAATCAAGTAATAACTCAATTTTATTAAGAATGTTTCCATATTTCCCTCTTATGTCTGGATAATTTTGTTTAAAATTCCAAACTCTTTCATCTGGATGAGGTTTAAATGCTTTTGAGTCCTCAAACTTCCTCTTATTTCTAGACCACCTTTCAAGCATGGTTTTGATAATAACTAGTAAGGAAATGCCCGAAGATAGCGTCACAGAATTAGAAGATAGAGACCTTGGAATTATGTCTCACTTGTATTACACACCAGATATTTTAGCAACATTGAGATAATCGAGCTAACATTCATAAGGCAAAAAATAAAATAAAAACAACAAACAGAGCATCTCTCTGCCATCTTCATGATTTATGTGAGAGAATGAAATGGTGAAGGAAACATTTTTCACAACCCATCCACCCCGGCTGGATACAAGTGATACAGGAGGAAACAAACCTGCTTCAGTGGTTTGAGATCAAGACTATGAAGTAAAAATAATGTACTGCTTGCTGACTTCTTCACTTCGCTGGGTTTTTAGGAGGACGAAACAGTTAAAACACTTTGAAGATAACAAATGCTTAAGTGCTAAGCATTATTATCTGAAACTATTATTACATCAATTCCTTGTGTAATCAAGTATTATTATTGGAAGCTCTGCAAGAAAATCTAATCTTTGGCGATTTTCGGCTCTATTTGTAGAACAGAGAGGCATGGGTATCATTCATCCTGAGTACTTTAGACATGTAGATCAAGAATATCTAGACAGTGAGTGAGTATTTCTTGTTTGCCCATATTTCAACTAATAAGAACTTTGTATTTGTTGGCATGACCCAAAAAAGCAATATGGTACTTTGGGGAAGGAAAAAAACACAGGATTTAGATTTTAGAATAAGGTGAAACTAAAATGGAATGTACCCAAACATTTTCAGCTAAGATTAAAACCCCTCCTGGCTATTTGAATAAATTTCTCTTTAAGTAATTAAAACTGCAACCTATGGTCTTTAGTGAATTCTGGTAATTTCTCTGTAGTCAGTTTCAAATATTTTCTGTCTGGCTTCTCTCCAAAGAGTACACCTGTGAGTTAGTTGAACAATGTCTTACTGAAAGATGAAATTAACTAATTTTGTTTAATTTGGATCTTGGTTAAAACTCTGAAGTTAGATATTTATATGCAGAGCCACATAAAGAATACTAGCTGAAATGATTCCACCAGAGACTGTAATAAGATTTCCATTTAGCTAGTAGAACGTTAGAATATGCTTAGCTAATGAAAACGGTTTATCTCTGTTTTTCTATCAAACACAACAGTTGGAAGACAGGCAGAGAACTATTATTTTAAGGATAGAACTTCTTTTACTTTCTTCCCCTCCATGTTATGTCCCCTTCCTAAATTTATTCACTTTTGTTTCTGAACTTTGAAAAGACCTCAGTCTATTTTTATTCATGAAAACCCAATAAAACATTGTTTTGACTTTAAATAATGGGTCTTTAATGTCTTTGATCCCTCTTTACCATGTAAAATAAAAGCCTAATGATTCCTATTAAATGCAGAGAATAAAGTTTATTCCAATAACTATTTTCATTTTATGAGGGCAATTTAAGTTTTCACTTTTGTCCATTCATTATAGGGATGTCACAAATGTTGCAGATAGGATTTGTTTATGTTCCCGATTTGATCTCAGTTTGCTTTTCATTTTGTACAGAGTTAACATACAGCCTCCCCTCCACCACCTCAAGAGTGCAGGTGTGTGCAGTAAGAAACTGGTGCCATTCACAATCATGCTACAATTTCTGAACCATCATGCTTTCCAGTGAAGCTTGCCCCAGAATGGCCTCAGAATGCCCCCTGAGGAACCCCCATCTCGTTGTCAGGACGTGCAGACTCTCCTGGCACTTGGATATGTGGGCTTTCCCAGACCTAGATGGGAAGGAATGTTGCTGGTTTCCCCTGTCATGCTCTCTGGGGCTCAAAACAAGTGAGCTGGCCAAGACTGGGAGAGAAACTTCAGCTCAAGAAAGGAGCCTTTTAATTGTACGTAGTGTGCCTCCTATATTGCATCCCAAATGTTTTGCAAAGTGCCTCAGGGAAAGTAATGAGGGTTTGCTATTTAAAAAAAAAAATTCAACTCTACAATAAAAAATTAAAGAAACAAAGAAGGAAGATAGATGAAGTATAGAAGCAGGTATCATGTGAGAAATGTTAGGCAAAAAAGTAGAGTGTACATGTGCTAAACATAGATTGGAATGGATGGAAGGACCAAATAGGCACTAAATATTCATGAAGTACTAAATATTCATGAGGCCTTCAATTAGCCACTTGGTGGTGGTAACTATTTAACTCCATTTGTTCTTGAACCATTACAAGTTTTGGAATACTTGTTAAGCAGCAGTAGTTTTCATGGGACACTCGTGAACCACGAGACCTGAATGTCACACAGAACTGATTCCCAAAGAGTGTCATCTGCATCTTTGAAGGTCATATGTCTCTAAAACTTCACACATATACACACATACAAGAAAGGCCTATTGTGTTACTATATATGAAGAGCTTTTACAAATCAACAAGAATATGTAAGAGCAATAAAAAAATTGCAAGAATTATAAACATGCAAATTCACAGTAAAAGAAATACATGTTAAAACACATTGTAGAAGAAGTGTATAAGATCAGGGAGAAATGGAAAAAGGGTATAGCCTGGAGTCAGATACTCTCCTAGCCACCCTCTTCTAGCTCTTTGAGCATTGGTGAGGGAGGAGGGAATAGAGGGAAAAGGCAGATGGATGCTGCACTCTCTTGCTGGTGGGTTGTTGGGGGCAGGCAACCCAATGCTGGTTCTCCCGGGCTGCACACAGGTGATACGCTGGAGGACCACATATTTCTCTAACTCTTATCAAGTTCACCAAGAAAATCTTTCTCCAGGCATTCCCAAGGATGTCCAATGTATGCTCACTTATACAGACACTTAGAGTTCATGTGGCTTCTCCTGTTCAGCCCTTCCCTTGGAACAGAGATGTCCCTGCTTTAAGGGTTTCAATACCCTGATGTCCTGATGTCTCTCTGCACACAATGAGGAGAATGAACCACTCCAAAACTCTGGGTCACCCATTGTCATGTAGATTCAAGTAAACAGCTACAATTCTTACAGGACAGAATTCTATCTTGGACCCTACCAGGGAGATCCAGTTACAGAAGAAGGCAAAGTGGTCCCATGGCTTGACCTATAGGGAAAGTGTTGGGGTTTCTGATCCTCCATCCCTCCTTCATTTCCTTCTTCATTCTTTTTCTACCTTATCTTCAATGTATAACCTGGCTACACAAGTGGGGCCCAGCAGCATCGCATCACCTGGAAGTCTGTTAGAAAGGCAGAACCTCAGTGCCAGCCCAGACTAGCTTCATTCAGAATCTGTGTTTCAACAGATCCTTAGGTTATTCTGAAGAGCATTATAGTTAGAGAACTATCGATTCATAGAACATAATTTCTGGATTCTCTTGCTCCAGTAATTCATACCCACATTCCTGCTTGGCTGGGTGGCTCTAGGAAGAAAAGCTTTATTCTTCCTCCTTCTATCTCCTCCATCAGACTCCACCTTGTACAAAGCTGTGCTTGGCAGCATTTTAGTCCTGTACCCATTCTTTCACATTTTCTGTCACCCTTTCCTGTGACCCTTGACATGCCCTTCCTGTTGATAAACAGCTGTGCAGGCTCCTTGGTTCCATTTATCCTCCTGCCAGAGAGGCTGGAAACGCACCCTGAAGATCAACTGTGGCTGGCTTGAAGAGCCGCACCCTGCCCCTTCTCGTGCCAGAAGTAATCATTCCCAGAGTTCAGAGGTTTATAACTTGTTTTTTTTTGTAGTTCCAAATGTGCGGTCACGATGCCCTGGTGTTGAGTTGGCAGGTCTAATGGCTTATTTAAATATTTTCCAATTCTGTTCTTTCAGACCATTTCTTCCACACTGATATCGCTTGCATGGGACTATGAACGTGGTGACAGTGTGAGGCTCATGCCAAGCTTCTCTTTCATTTTTTTTTTTTACTGATTAAGTCACTCTGCTGGCAGTTTCCACAAACTAAGTCTATTCTCAAAGAAAGATATAGGGAATTGGCCCCCCAAATCTTTTCCTAGTTTCTTGGATGTGCTGTGTGAGGGTGCTTTTGCTTTCTGGACATGGCAAAAAATGGTAATTGAAGCCCCAAAAGGGCAAAGATGACTTTCTGTATTTCTGGGGTATTCGAGAACCTGTCTACATCTTCAGAGTCAAATGCATTTATCTGAATGTGCGCACACACGCGCACAACTGCTGTGCCTTATTGTCCCCATCAGATATGGAGAAATAAAAGAAACACCAAGGTCATCTCTAGGAAGAAAAATCAACTGTACAACTGGTAACGTTGTGCTTATAAGCATTAGAATATTGAGGACAATTCAGATGAAAGACATCACTGGTTACACAAATCAGATAACATCCTCTTGATGATACAGAAAATTGAAATGGAAAGGTTTAATTGAAATTGATAAGGTATTTAGAAGATTAAATTTAACCAATGGGGGGGAAAAACAGAAACTAGCCATTGTTTATTCTCTATGTACACAGATATCTCTGAGAAGGTAAAAAGTACAGGATTAAGAGGGAGTCTCAAAAGGGATTTGAAACAGGTTAGAGGTCATTTTTTCCCCCATAACTGGGTCAGCCACTTGGATAAACTGAGGCCATTTGGGACTCATTGAAAGAATTATGATCCCAAAGAACATGCTTTGATGAGACAAAGGTGATGTCTGGACTCTCTCTCCAGATTCCTCTGCCATCCAGAGTGAATAGCGGTGCTGTGGGGCCATAAGGAGTTCCACAGACAAGTCTTTCTAGTCAAGTCTAGTCATGATCAAAGATCTAAATGGTCAGCAGAGCCCACCCTGCTCACCTAACATCAGCAAATAGTCACTCTAAAGATCAAGTCCAACAAGAGAAAAAGAAATAGATAAACTGGATTTCATTAAAATCAAGAACTTTTGTGCACCGAGGAATACCATCAACAGATCGAAAAGGCAGATCACAGGAATGGGAGAAAACACTGGCAAATCATATATCTAATAAGAGGTAAATATCCAGAATATATATGGAGTCCTTACAACTCAACACCAAAAAGTCAAACAACCTGATTAAAGATGGGCAAAGGACTTGAATAGACATTTCTCCAAAGAAGATCTACAGATAGCCGATAAGCTCATGAAAAGGTGCTCAACATCTCTCATCGTTAGGGAAATGCACTTCAAAATCACAGTGGGATACCACTGCACACCTACTAGGATGGCAATAGTCAAAAAACAAAGCAAAACAAAACAGCAGGTATTAGGATGTGGAGAAATTGGAACCCTTGTATGTTGTTGGTGGGACTGTAAAATGGTGTACCTGCTCTGGAAAACAGTTCATTGGTTTCTCCAAAAAACTAAACATATAGTAACCACATTGAACCATCAGTTCCACTCATAAGTATATACCCCAAGAAATGAAAATAGGGACTCAGACTGATACTTGTGTGCCAATATTCATAGCAGCATTATCCACAATAGCCAAAAAGTGGACATAACCCAAGTGTCCATCAAAAGATGAACAGATGGATAAACAAATGTGATATATCCATACAATGGATTGTTCAGCAATAAAAAAGAAAGAAATTCTGATACATACTACAATGAGGATGAACCATGAAAACATTATGCTAAGTGAAATTAGCCAGACAAAAAGAAAAGCATTGTATGACTGCGCTTATATGAAATAGCGAGAATAGTTAGATTCATGGAGGCAGAGAGTAAATTAAAGTTTTCCAGGGGCTGGGAGACAGAGGATTCAGTAATTACTGCTTAATGGGTAGGTTACCCAAATTCATAGGGAGAACCCCTCAAGAAGTGTCAAAGAATCTAGGGCCATTTTTTAAAACTACCACATCCCAAAAAGAAATGTCCAAGTTCTAACCCCTGGTACCATGAATATTGGCTTTTTGAAATTAGGGTCTTTGCAGATCTAATTAAGTTAAAGATCTAGATATGAGATCATCCTGAATTTAGGGTGGGCCCTAAATCCAGTAACTGGTGTCCTTATTAGAGAAAGGAGAGAGAAATTTGAGACACAAGAGTTATAGAGACACAGGGAAGAAATCCATGTCAAGACGGAGACACGACTGGAGTTATATCAAGCCAAGAAATGCTAGGACCACTAGAAGCCGGAAGAGGCAAGGAAAGAGTCTCCCTTAGAGACCTCAGGGGAGCACGGCCTTGCCAACACCTTGATTTGAACTTCCGGCCTCCAGAACTGGGAGACAATAAATTTCTGTCGTTTTAAGTTGCCAAACTTGTAGAAATCAGTTATGGCAGCCCCAGGGAACTAATACACCTGCAAAAGAAGAAAGAGTTTGGGGTGTCAGTTTTTAGCTTTCACTTTTACCAATAAATTTGGGGAACTAAGGGCATCTACTCTTAGTACAGAATCTCTCTGCTCTTCTTACAATATAACAGGGTCTCTGTGCTACAGTGCTGTCCTCTGACTCTCCTGGGTGTCACATCCAGTTCAACAGCCCTCCTGCCACCACTGCTCATGATATTCCTATTGTTTCAAGTAGGAAATTGTTGACTTTGCCCCCCCAGGCTGGGCCATCTGCTTTGGAGAACTGTGCTCGGCCAGCTTTCTCTGAGACATTCAGACACAAGCGTCCTTCCTCTCTTAGTTTCTCCTATAGCCCCACTTGATCTCCAAGGCATTTCCTCGTAGATCATAGTTCAAAATTGTAGACATTTCCTTTACTGTTGAAGATGGAGTTTATATGTAATTTTTGTTTCCTTTGCTTCTTGGAGGTAATTTCCAAGATGAAAAGGTAGCATCATCTTAACATTACTCTGCCATTTAAAAACTGGGAGTCCACACCACACTATTCAAAATGCTGATATTCTACAGCAGGGGTCAGCAAACTCCTCCTGTCAAGGGCCAGATAGTAAATAGTTTAGGTCTTGCATTGCAACTACTCAATTCCGCCATTGTAGTGCAAAATCAGCCATAGGCAATACATCAGCACATGAGTGTGGCTATGTTCCAATCAAACTTTGTTTATGGACAGAAATAGAATACAGCAGAAACAATGCAATGTGACCTTCAGGGCTAGATCATGAAAGGCAAGCAGCTTCCGCCCTGTTCCCTGGGACGCTGAGCCACTGTGTGAGCACTCTGACCACCCTGAGCCGCCGTGCTAGGGAGACACCGAAGTCCTTAATGAGATATTACATTCAGGGACACACAAGACAGCTTCTTCTGACTGCCACCCGCACATGTTTCTCTAGCACCATGTGCTCCTTTACCACCATCATCAACCACGTGTGGCTATGGAGCCCTTCAAGTTGGCTGGAGCAACTGAGGAACTGCATTTAAAATTTTAGTTTATTAATTTAACATCAGAGTTAGTATAAAACATGTCATTAGTAATTTTTATACCGATTGCATGTTGAAATAATAATATTTTGGATATATTGAGCTAAACAAATTATATTATTAAAATTAACTTTACCTGTTTCTTTTTCCTTTTTTTAAAAATGTAGCTACTGGAAAATTCACAATATATTTCTCTTGGAAAGAATTACTCTAGCATCATCTCCAGAAGGCTCTGGAGCCCAGAGCTGGGACCTTGGGAAGTTGTCTCCCGCCTTGGTCAGGTCAGTCACTTGAACCAGGTTACCTTCAACAGGCCTTCTAGACCTCTGTTCTACACTCAAGCATGCAACAGACCTCAGGTTCACAAGAGGGCCAACTGGAAGTTGAAGGACATTTTGCAAGAGAAAGCAAGACCTTTCTTTCCCTTTTCTCATTGCTCCTTTGGGGCACTATAGCATTTTAGAAAGGTCTTAGTTAAACAACCTCACTTTAAGTACCATCAAGGCTCATTATTAGCTGTGTGATCTTAGCCATGTTTCTGAACCTCCCTGAACATCAGATTCTTCATATTAAAAAAAATTAGCATGAATCTGTTTAACCCACTCTACTAGATCTGTGCATTTCTTGAAGATGTGATGTGATGCTTGCCTGGCAGAACTGTTGTGGGACTCAGGGATTGGTGTGTAAGTGGTCCAGCATCTCTTGCTGAATAAACAAATAGCTAATACTGAGTGCCCAAGAGTTCTGTAGGGGAAGGAAGGAAAAGCCCTGGAGAAGCAGTAGTGATTAAAGTGTTTACATTTGTGTGTGTACACATACTTGTGTGTGTGTGCACATGTGTGCATGTTGGGGGGGGGCTTGCTTGTTGGGGAGGGGTTTCAGGAGACAAACAATAAGGCAATAAACAAATAAACACATACTTCAGAATGAGATGAGGTCTGCAAGGAAAAATGGAGCAGGACAAGTTGCTGGTGAGTGCCAGGGTGGCGAGGCCAGTGGGGGAGGCCCTCACTAAGGGGGCCTCCGGAGGCTCAGCCTAGGCATGGCTCCACTTTATCAAGTGCCAGGCCTCCAGGGATGCAGCCTTTGGGCAGAAGCTTGCCCTCTAACACTGCCTCCTTTTACTTTTCCTGTATCTGCCTACATTTTTTTTTTCTTTATACTCCAGAAACTGACCTCCTAAACCCAGAATCACCAGAGTAGTGCAGTTTTCTAAGAAAGCAATTTAACTAAAGGCTAAAATCTATCCCTCTAAAGTCAATTTGCATAAACAAGCTTGCTCAGAGGTCTTTGTACCATATGCTACTTTCAACTCTCTTTTTCTTATGTTTAACTTTTAGAGTACTTTCTATGATGTAAGTCACTTTTAACCTCTTGTGACGTATATTTTTCTCAGTTTTTCTGTTTCAGTCACTTGCTAAAAGTATTTGTCTTATTTTCATATTTCTAATAAATATTTATGCAGTTATTCATGACTCATCAAACTGATTCCTTTTGATTTCTTACCTCTGTTTTACTCTTATTTTTTCATACCTATCTACCTCTCCTGGTTTACAAACACAAGTCTCATCTGTGTTTGATTGTATGCCACTAATGAGGTATTAACTGTTTAGACTGAGACAAAGTATTCAACAGAAAGCTTCCTAGTAGAAATCTTTTACTATGTGCTTCCAGCTTCACATAGTGGGGAAAATAGAATGGCAACGCCTGGTGCGGGGGTGGGCTCTGTGTGTCCACATTAAACCCGTTTGATTTTAAGGCTTTAGAGAGGTTGAATAGCCAGAGTACACGTGTGGGCAGACTCGACTACCGGTGTTCTAACTCCAAACTCAGTGCTTCAGTTAAGCACTCTACACTGTTCCACTTAATAATTTTGCAAATATGCTAACTAGACTGCTAATTAGTTAAATATGACACGGTTGATCTACCATTTGCTCAAACACAATCTCACTTAAACCTCCAAGGTGTCATTTCTTGTTACCATTACCAGGTTAATGAGGAGGAAACTTGGTTGAATGAACGAACACATTATTTAAGTATGTAAAGCAGGGTTTATAAACTTAGTCCAGTGATGAAAAAATAGAAAAAAAGAGTTGAACCAAGAAACAGAAAAACATCCTCCTTTAGAACATTGAAGCCAGTCATTCTCAGACAGGGGAGGTTTTGTGCCCCCATGACAAATTTGAAACATCTGGGAATATTTTCTACTGTCACACTGGGGAAAGGGTGCTCCTGGCATCTAGTGGCTGGAGGCCAGGGATGCTGCCTAGCCATCCTACGAAGTGGAGGACAACCCCTTGCAGGGAAGAATCATATGGCCTCAAATGTCAATAGCTGCTGAGGTTGAGAAACCCTGTTTCAAGGGCTGCTTGGTTAAGGAGGTAAAGAACGAGGTGTATTCCGAAGACTCACTGATCTTGAAGGGAACAGTCTTCTCAGAATCATGTTTCCCCACTAGGGCCTTCGCATGTTTTGTCATTTATAGCCCAGTTCCTATTTCAGAAAGTAATCCACGTTCCTATATTCGTTTTCTCAGCCTGAAGTCTTGGGTAAGGTTCTGTTTTGCTTGTCTGTTTTCTCTGGCACAGCCCCCTCTCCACCATCTCTCTTTAAATGAGCTTAACTCTTGTTCTCAGTGGTAGGAAAGGCCATTATTGCTTCAAGTTTTGTCCCTGCTCCGAGACCTATTGCCTGGCCAGGCTCCCGGTGCAGGCAGAGTAGAATGTGCAGGGTCTCTGGCCCAATCTCCTCCCTTGCATGCCAGCCAGCCCAGGAACCAACTGAGGCAGAGTAGGATTTCCTGTGCCTTTCCATCTTTCTTTCCAACACCCTGCTCCCAACCTAGTCTAAGTCTTCTGTCTTCCCTCGCTCCTCTCCTGGCTGCCTGCTGGGCCAGCCCTAGTGGTGTTTAGACGCCAACCTTCATTTTTTTCAACCTTCTCTTTAAATCCATTTGCAGATAAGGTCTCTCAGGAAAGAGTCAAGAAGTTAATGACTGATAAGCAATGTCCGATCCTTCCAGAGAGAGCTACCTTTTAAAAAAGGACTTTGCCTCAGCCCAAGTGAGTGAGGGGCTTATGGTAGGGTATCAGACACTGACACACAACCTCTCCCATCCTTCACCTCACTGGTCTGCAGATCTGCTCTCCAGGACCAAAAGAGAAAGGGAATTCTAATGCCCAGTAGAACAATGGAGAAACATGCTCAGAACTCCAGGTGACCCAGTTTTAGACACAGGGCCACAGACTTTAAGCCTGATCTCTTGGGTAAAGAGAAAAACATCCTCCTTTAGAACATTGAAGCCAGTCATTCTCAGATAGGGGCTTGGGGGCAGGGTGGCTAGAACCCTTGCAATATGCCTCAGGCTCTTCCTCTTCTGCTTGCACCAGAGGCAGCCAGCCCAGCAACCCAGGAGGGAAGCCTGCTCTCCTCTCTGGGGAGGGCAATACTCTATCTCCCGTCAGCCCCCTGGCCCTTGGAGCTGTACGGCTTGATGCAGTTTGGGGTCCTGACAGCTCTCCCTTGTTAAACCCTGACTTATATTCATGCAGTCAGCTTGCTCCCTCCTCAGCACAGTCTTCAGCAGATGCCTGCTCCTTCATGAGGGACCATCAAGCTTTCATTCGTTTTATGTCTACGCTTCACCTCCTTCCTGTCTGGCCTGGGCGGACTGCCATTGAGACAGCTTCCTCCATGTTCTCCTCCAGCTCCCTTCATGTTTTTCCTCCACGTTTTCACTCTGTTCTCTTGCTTTGCTAAGTGAAGATAATTATAAAAAAGCAAAGCACAACTTAAATTTCATTGTCGGGCAAAATGCAAAAACATTTCAGAAATGGCCTGAAGATCCCTAAAGAACTCTCTTCCTAGAGGGGAGACGGTCTGAGAAATGTCAGAACTGCTGTATGGCCACGAGGTGATGGCAGTCCAGAAGAGGGAGAGACGACCTGGGCAGAGGAGCAGGGACAAGTTAGGGGCACATTCACAGCAGGCATCGCCGGCTCTTGCAACCACATAATGTAACATTCTCGGGTGAAAAACATTTGCCAGTTTCAAGGGCACCACTAGTGTAGTGGACAGTTTTATTTTCCACTACATAAATGACTTCAAACGTCAGTATTACTTAGCGTACAGCACTGCTTTACCAGAAAAATCAATGTTTTGAGGTGATTTTTCCTATAATCCAAGACGTAAAATCTAATTGAGAAACTACACAGGTTTTGTTGTTAGTACTGTTGTTGTGGTCCAAATTATGCTCTACTCTCTATATGCTTTTTTTGGCCTGTTGAATTTTGCCCTGGATTACATGTCATCTGATTCCAGATAGTTTTAGAATTACTTACAGTCACTATTGCCTCCACATCGGCATGTTTTTGCATGGTAATCAAGGCCAGGTCACTTTATTTCGCACCAGCTGTGGCAAAGTAGGCTCCCCAACAAATGATGTGACAATTATTTAGGGGCCTGCCTTCATGTGTTCACTGCTCTTGTCACCTCATTTTATTACTCTCTCCAGGTAACCTCCTTAACCTAGCTAGCCGCTCCCTGCCCTTTCCCTCTCATCTCCCACAATGACCCCACCATACTTAGTCCAAGAGTTTGCTTTATTTTGTTTTCTTTTCACAGGACATTTATGTGTTCCTTTATAACATTTCCTTTCTAACTAAATCAAGCAGCAAAGCTCCCAGAAGTGCAATGGTGTCAGGATGGTCTCCATCCTGGATTCAGGGCGTTGCAATCCAAGACCATGGGACTCATGATCAATGTTACATTGTCCTGTTTTAAACCAGAAGTGGAACCAGACAGGCTGGTGCTATCTCAGTACTTCACTCTGGGCTCCCCTGGGGTGACTGTGACCACCGTCACACTGAGTGAGCGGGCTGGGAGTGTAGGAGAGGCAGAGGTCTCTAAAACCTGAGGAGATAGTACAACACTAGAAAGATAGGGGGTAAGGCTGGGCCTTTAAGGCTGGGTAGGATTTCAAAAAGTGTAGAACAGGACAAAGCCTTCCTGGGAAATGGAACAACTACTCCAGCAAGACACCATGGTAGAGAAGTGCCTATTAAAAAAAATACGAGTTAGTGTTGGTAGAGATCGGGGCTCTGAGGTAGGGAAGGACATTGAACTCTGAAGGAGGCCAGGCTATGTAGCTGGGTCAGAGCCAGATCATATAGGTAGGATTTTTGGATGGCAAACTAGGGATGGAATTTATTCTGTATGGATTCCAATGATAAAAAATCAGAGGTTTTGAAACTTTAATTAGGACACTAGCTATGCAGAGGAGTTGGGGTGGGAAAGAAACTTTGTTCCTGATCATATTGGAGTCAAATTGAATATAAGGGAGTAAAGGTGAAAGGCTGATGTGCAGAAGAAAAAGCCAAAGATTAAACAGTGTATATCAAAATATTCTCCTAGGACAAGTCCCAGAGGGAACACTCAACTAATATTCATTGGAATTGACCTGGCTTATACTCCTAAGTGATGGATGATGACATTCACTGGGATCAGGGAGAGAAAGCTGAGCCTCAGAAAGGAAACAGTGGGGTAAGCCATGGCCATGTTGTGTTTGAGGTGGATATATAAATCTGGAACCCAGGAGAGAGATCTAGAATAAAGATGGAATCATTAGTGTTTAGCTACAAAAATAAATGGCACCTTCCAAGAAGAACATATAAAAGGGAACAGAGGCAAGAGTGGATCCCTGGGGCAGCATCAGTGTTTGCTGCTGGACATCATGCTTTGTGAAGACAACTCACCCTGCCCACCATGATTCCCACTGTATCTCCAGACCTAGCACAGTCCTGGCCAAAGAGTAGATACTCAGTAAACATTCATTGAGTCATGGAATGACTGAATTTAGGGAGTAGGTAGACTGTACTTTATCAGGGATGGACAGAAATGGAACCTCACCTTCACTGAGGATCAACTATCTGCCCAACACTAGCTTCACTTGTGATTTCTCCTTTAAGAGAATGAAATTATGTCGTGTAAAGCTTTACAAAGCTTAATAGTCCAGCTTTACAGTGACCTCAGTTTCTGCAATGTCTGCAACTCCCATGCCTTACCCTGACTTTCTCTTGTCCTCAATATTTTTTGTTTGATCTCTACTTAAGGAGTCGGACAAAAATGAAACTCCTTTGAACTTGGGACACTTTTTTTTTCAGGAATAATTCTTTATTATTGAGATATAATCAACATAAGATGATGTTCATTTCAGGTGTCCAAAACAATAATTCAATGTTTGCATATTGCAAAATGATCACCACAATAAGTCTAGTTCACACCCAAGTGAATGTGGGACACTTAACATTCTCTTCCATAAAGACAACCTTCAGGTGACCAGAAACCTTGTGGCTTTTCTGGGACTGTTGCATTTGATCATTTAACTGATTGATTCATCATTTTCTAAGAGCTGGTGCTGTATAACGTGTAGGAAGAAAGTATGGCTCAGCCCTCAAGAAGCTCTGCATACAGTTAAAAACTGCGTGTGCTCATTCATGTACATGTCTGTGTGTGACTATTCCACCATAATATTGTCTATAAGTCACAGTAATGAAGTCTATCAGTAAGCACTGTGGTCTCTGCACACACACAAAACAGTGAACCTAATTCTGTCTCAGCAGCGGAGGTCGAAGTGGAGGGTCATGGAAGTCTTCACAAAAGAAAAGACACAAAAACAGAGCCTTGAAGGCTAAATAGGTTTGGGGGGGTTGTTTGGCTTGGTTTTGTACCAGGCAGAAGAGGCCACATAAGGAAAGAGGACAAAACACAAGAGATGTGAACTGTTTTCAACTGTGGGAGATGAGCTGGAGCAATATCCCAGAGGGCTTTACATGAGTGTGACATGACTAGGTTTGTGTTTTGGGAAGACCCTTCTGGCAGTGAGTGTGGGCATCGGATTAGAGCCTGGAAAGCTGCTGGGACAAAGGGCTCATGCCAAGGTGCCTTCCTTTCTGTCCTCTTGTCTACCTCCCAAAGGCCTTGGGAGGGCTGGACTTAGAAGATTGATGTTTGTGAATGCATTGTGCCATGAGAATAATGTGTATACAGGAATACCTTTGCAGCCAGCAGAATGCAGGGTGAGGGGAGATAAAAGCAAGGCTGCTCAAGAAAGTAGCTCAATAATTTGGTCTAATTTGTGCTTACAAGTCGTACTTGAAATAATTAGGATTTCTTCCAATCATTATTAGGTTTACACTTCACTTCCTAAAGCCTCTTCTGTGTTCTAAAAAGAATTGGCTTCATTTCTGTCAACACTGGCCCTGGCTCCAGTCCCAGCTGCAGGGAAAATGCAAAGCTCCCTTAACCTTGAGGAACCGGAGGAAGAATGCCTCAACTGGGCATAGCTTCTCTCTACAGGTTTTACTCCCAGTAGCTCACATTTTAACAACTCTGTTAACACAGACCATCATCCTAAGAAATTCAAGTGGGATTTGCAAAGAACTTTTATGGCCTAATAGAGTCTCTAAACTGTATCTTGGAATATGGTTTAACCACCTCATCAAGATTCAAGAGTTTTAACTATCCAAACATTTTCTTAAGTGCTGATTTAATTGCTGCTGTCTTTAACTGCCTTTTCACACATGTGCTTTAAGCATTTGGCACATATGTAACCAAATAAACTAGAGACCAAATTTCTAGAGTAATTTTTTAAGAGCCAAGAAACAAGAACAGGGGATTTTATTCTCTAGTTCGAGATGCACAAAACTAGCATGCCTGGCAACAGATGGAAGCACAGCTGTGAAAAGGACTGTCATTTGCAGCCCTGGGAGATTCCTTCTACCTGTTCATTTTCTCTCAAAGAATAAAAATGCATTGCTCCATCTGAGTCCTATCTATGCCTTCCTTTATTCTCAGCATCTCCTCTTCCCTGGTCTACAGCTAAAGCCCAGGAGGGAAGTTTCTGAGATTTCCTCGTGAGCAGACACCCACATCAGCTATGCAGAACACTGCCATCAATCCACTTCGTGCAGAGTGAGAAAAGGGAGCCTGCTCTTGAAAAACCCCCCACAAAGTGTAGGAGGATGGGTGATTTCACTGCACATGGGAGGATATGCTGAGGGTTTCTCTAGCAAGAGATGGAAATCCACCCAGCTAACTGGTAGTCAACCTTACCATGTACTCCCCCTAAGGGTGATATGATTCCACAAAGCTTATTTTCACCTTACATCTGACTGTTTTTTTTAAATCAAGACATTTTCCCTGCAGGAAGTCTATTTCAATGTTCACCAAATTTATCGCATTTTAAAATACTTTTAAGATCAACCTACCATTTGTAACAACTTGTGAAATTGAACTCATTCTCCTTTTTCTCCTTGGGCTTTAAGTTTTATTTTCTCCTAGTGTTATAACAGGAAAGGGCACTCGATAAAGAGTCCAGACGTCTGGTATTTCACTCTGGACTCCGCTAATAATGCTGAAAACCTTAGAAGGGCAATCAGAGTTACTGTTAATTTTGTAAGGTGTGATGATGGGATTGTTTTTCCTCTTTCAAAAAGCATCCTTATTTGTTTGAGATTCAGACTGAAATATTTAAGGTTAAAATAATATTATCTGGAATTCTCTCTTAAATGTTCAGCAAACAAACAAGGAAAAACAGTCATGAACATAATGTAGATGTAATAAGTATGTGATTTCATACATTGTTGGTAGAACTGCAGAAGGGAAAAACCCTTATGGAGGGGAATTTGGCAATTCTAACACTACCTGTGTACTTAGCCTTCAACCCAGAAATGCCACAGCTGAGACTTTACCTGGAGGATTCACAAGCACAAAGCTATTCATGGGAGCATCATTTGTAACACAAAATATTGGAAACTACCTAAATATCCAAACATAGATTAGTTGAATAAACTATGGTGCATACACACAGTGGAATACTGTGTAGCTATAAAAAAATAAATGAGGTTGACCTCTATGAACTGTTATGGAGTTATTTCTAGGAGATATTATTAAGCTTAAAACAGCAAAGTGCTAAAGAGTATGTATATTATGCTACCTTTGTGAAAGGATGAAAGGAAGATGAAAAAATATACATATGTCTACTTATCATTACAAAAAGAAATACAGGCTAGATTAACCAAAAAAGTAAAGTAGGTTACCTGTTAGGAACAGGAAGAATGGAGTATAAAGGACATGAGAGGGTGTGAAACTTCTATGACTTTTGAAAGTATATCATTATTCCACATATTTAAAAAGGAAATTAAATCCGTAAGAATAGGAACAGGACAGGGGTAGGGGAAACACCTAAAACTAAAAGAAACCAAAACAAAGAGAGAGAAAAGTGAGAAGAGAGAGAGTGCAAATTTAAACCCAATGGGAAAAAACATTAACCATAGATGTGCTTTGGGTTGAATAGTATCCCCAAGAAATCATGTCCTTCCTGGAACCTCTGATGTGGCCTCATTGGAAATAGGTTGTTGTAGATGAAATTTAGGAAAGATGAGGTCGTTCTGGAGTAGGGTGGACTCTTGGTCCTGTTCTAATTAGAAGAGAAGGGACACAGGAACGCACGCAGGGAGTAAGAATGATAAGAAGAGCTGACAAGGAGAAGGCCAGGTGATGAAGGAGAGATTAGAGAGCTTTGCAGACAAGTTGTGGAAGACCAGGGGCTGCAGGCAACACCAGTAGCTAAAAAAGCGTGTAACGATTCTCCCTAGAGCTGGCGGAAGGAGTATGACCCTGTCCACACCTGGATTTTGGATGTCTAGCCTCCATAACTGTGAGCAAATAAATTTCTGCTGTTTTAAGCTATCCAGTTTGCGGTAATTTGTGACAGCAGCCACAAGAAGCTAACACAGTTTAAGCAAATCTGAGTAAAGGGTCTGGAGGTATGCCTTGTACTGCTTTTTGTTTTCTGCTTTTTGCAACTTTTTCTAAGTTTGAAAGTATTTCCAAATAAAAACTTTATTTTAAGGATGTAAAAGCAAACAACAAAAACAGGAACACCAAAACAACAGGGTTTCTAGGAATCTAAAGGTCCTTGTTCCAGGGTGGTTTCCCGGGGAGCCTTGGTGCAGAAAGTTGTACACATCTAGAGATTTGTGACTGGGACTTTTATCTCTGGAGAGACAAAATGGAGAAGATTATAAATTGATACATAAAAAGGTCACAACATTATCAAAGAAACTGTATCAACTTAGACAGAGAGTAACAGACATAACACAAAGTGGAATGAGGTCTTTGCATTTCCAAACTGCTATGGGCAGGAAACAGCCTTAGAAAACTACTCAGCTACAAACACACGCCATTTCTTAAGGAAAAGGAAAGGAGACTCCCAGGGCAGAACCAAGAGCCCAGAGAGCAAAGAGCGCTGGAGAGTGCCTCCCAGGAAATAGGTCTAAGTCCTAAGCAAGGAACCTGCAATAGGTCTGGTGGGTTTCAGAAATGCCCCTGGGCAGTAACAGCTGTGCACACTCCTGTTTGCTGGTTCTGAGTGGGAGTGTCTAGAGCAACTGTCTTACATTTGTCTTACTCTTGTATGTTGAATGTGTGAGAGACAGATTTGTCTCTTCTTTTCATTGGTCTTCCGATTAAAAGGAATGATATTTAAGGAATTGTACCTGAGAAGTGGAACTCCATCAGGGAGCATCGCCTGCTCCTGGATCTGATCTAGACAGATGAGACTCTGAATTTCAACTTGATTCTGAAAGGGATGAGACTTGGTGGTCTTGGAGGTAAGAGATGAGTATATTTTGCATATGAGAGGGGTGGGACCTGTTGTGGCCAAAGGGCAGATTGGGGCAGAAGGTATTTTTCAATCATGGGCACAAAATACTGTCATTCCACATGTTGTCATTACAATCTGACTTTGACTCCTCTTGCATCAATGGAGAAGATCTATAATAGGGTTGCCAGAATTAACAAGTAAAAAAATGCAGGAAACCCAAATAATTAGTATACATATGACCCAAATATTGCATGGGACAACCTTAATACAGAAAATAATTATTTATCTGAAATTCAAATATAACTGAGCATCCTGTATTTTATCTGGCAACCCTAGAATTCCTCTCCCTTAAATCTGGGTTTGTGATTATGGCAGAGATAATGTTATGTAGCTTCCAAGGCTAGGTCATAAAAGGTGACACTGCTGCTCTGTTCTCTCTCTGGGGTGTTTGCTATGGGAATACAGTCCCCATGCTGTGAGCGACCCAAGCAGCCTGTGGAGGGGCCCACACGAAGAGGATCAGGGGCTGGTTCCCAGACAACAGCTGGTACAACCTCGTTAGCATGTGAGTGTATGGGAGCTACCTTAAAAGTCGATCTTTACTTGAGCCCATAGTTGAGCCACCCCATTTGTGCCACTGTTAGGGTTGTCTGTTATGCAACAATAAGACAACTGTAAAAACAGGTCTTACATATATTAGTCACAGTTCTCCAGAAAAACAAAACCACCGGTAGATGATAGATACATAGATATATAGATAGAGAAAAAGAGAGAGAAAGACTGAGATTTTAAGGAACTGAATCATATGATTGTGGAAGCTTGGCAAGTCCAAAATCTGGAGGTTAGACCAGCAGGGAGGAGACCCAGAGAAGAGTTGCAGTCCCAGGCCAAAGACAATCTTTTGGCAGAATTTCCTCTTGCTCAGGATGTCTTTGGTCTAGTAAAGCCTTCACCTGATTGGATGAAGCCCACCTACATTATGGAGAGCAGTCCGCTTTACTCAAAATCCACTAATTTAAGTATTAACCTCATCCAAAAACACCTTCAAAGAAGAATAACATTTGACCAAATATCTGGGCACCATGGCTCAGCCAAGTTGACATATAAAATTAACTATCACACACATCACAGGCTCATAATTCAGGATCTGTCTAAAATAGTACTTTTCTTCTGGACCTGGAGAGACCTGATACTTTTGTGTGTATGACATTACTTGAAATGACAGAAGTATGTAGTCTTTGCTGCCAAAATTTACCACTGATGGGCATTAATGTTAGGTACCCAAGTTGCAACTCTGGGGGTCTAGCATTCATTAGATGACAGAACAGGTTTGAAAAATCCCTTTAATTCTAAACAGAAATTAACCCAAGTAGCAGGTATCCTTATGCAGAAAGAACAGGAGGTGAATTCTTTATACTGTAGGCCAGAAAATATTGAAAAACCTAAACCCAAGGTCACAAGATTTTTACTTCCATTCACTGTAACTTTTACAGACCAGGACACTGCCTTCCTTCAGAGGGATTATGGATGTCCTAGGACACCAAGTAAGAGGTAGCACCATTTGATTCAGAGCCCAATCAAAAGCTCTGAAAAGAAGTCATAACAACTCCTGCTGAGGGGCAATAGGTGGCATGTTGACCACTGCAAGGGGGTTTCTCTTTAAGATGCTAACATCAAGAGCAAGAGCTGAGCTCCTCAGGCCGGGGGATACTCACTCAGAAGAAGACTACACATCCTGTGGGCCCTGTCGTAACTTCTTTATGGCTCCCGGGTAGTGAATACCATGGCTGCTGGCTCAAGTGAACCACTGAAGCATCTCCAGAAGCCATCTCTCTTCCTTTCTCTGCAGTCCATCCCAGTTTCACCAAAGTCTTCCCTAATTAATCGTGTCTTCTCCCTTCCTCTTGTAACCCTCCCAGCTTAAGGAATGTCCCCACATATTCTCTTACCATATGGTCTTTCAGTCTATAGTCCAGTAACCTGAGTTCCTCCCTTTTTACTGAGGCTTAAAGTCTTAAAACACAAAAGCAAGGATTTTGTTCTTTCCGTTCTCTGCTCTGTCTTTCATACCCAGCTGCAGGGAATGTGGAATGCCCACTTGACCAGGTGACAGAAGGGGCAGAAGGAACACACCAGGAACAAAACTGGATCATTTATTATTTCAACTGCGTCACACCCTAAACATTATTTCCAAAGCATGGAATAGATTTGAACCACCAATGACCCAATCACTGTGAGTGGCAACTGAGCAGACTCCATGTGCAGCTGGACTTAGAGCACTTAGAGCCACACGATTGTCTTTCAAAATGCTGTTTATTCATTCATTCATTTAATGATGTTAACCTTTTGAAATTTTATTTTGTTAACTGTTTTGTCTGAGTAAGGGAAGTGTGATGCATAAAATATCTACTCTAATAAGTAAAGAAAAAACATGACTTTGGAAATGAATATAATATTTAGAGTCACACATAGGTCAGATATAATATTGAGTGCACGAGCGTCTGAGTTCAAATTATCACTTCATACTGAGTGAACACTTGTTGAAGAACAAGGAAAAATATCAGAACTGACTGTAGGGGGCTTTCAGTGCAATCAGTGATGATAGAAACAAACTTTCCTCTCTATGCAGGGAGGATGAGATACAGAAAATATGTATGCCTCTGAATGGAGCACCTACTAATGTAGGTATTTTCCCATCAAAGCCTTATATTCAAGTACAGTGAGGCATCAAAGGAAGAGGATTTCAGTGAGAATTAAATCTACTTTCCTTCAGGAGAAACCCAGTTGGCAGATGGATCTAGTGAGTGGCAGGGACCTACTTGCTGGTATCTCATTCACAGGAGCTTGGAAAAACAGGTGATGAAGTTATGACAGAAATTGCATTCTCCCAACATTTACTATTTATACTGTGGCTCATGGATGCCCTTGCAAACTTGATTTTTAAAAAAAATCTTGTGGATTTCTTCTGTCTAAAAATGTACAAACACACAATTTTTAAAAATTATTTTATTTCATTGAAAACTGATGTGTTCAATGACCTGGTGCATAGTGGGAAGAACACTGATTTGGCTTTGCCACTGACATAGGCAAATTCATGTAACCTCTATGGGTCTCAGTTCTTCAACTGTAAAATGAGAAGGGTGGCTCTCTGATATATCTGATATAAAGTGCCCTTCCAGAACTAACATCATATGAGTTTATAATTGAAGAGAAATTCATCTTCCCTAGTGGAGGATCTTGCATTGGATGCAGGCAGTCTTAGTGCATGGGTGGTTGGCCCTTCAACTCACTCTTTCCTTCTGAGATCCCCCTTACTCTTCTGGTCCCTGGTCGATTCTTGCAACAATCATCATGCTGAATTCAGAAGGACTCTTCATACCTTCAGGTCCAAGATGGACACAGGCCCTTGCCTTGACTCTCCTAAATAATGCTTAGATAAGGCTGAAATGTTAAAAATGAAAATACGCAGAGAGAGCAGTATGCATCTAGGATAAATCAACTTTAAGCTATGACTCACTCATTCTTACTTTGTGATCCATAACAGGGGACCCATTCAGTCTATGGATATTCCTCCAGGGATAAAAAGGCAACCTTGAACACTCCTCATCTGAAAGTGTCCTTATGGAAATATAGACTCCTCATAATTCAGGTTCAGAGAAAGTGAAAAAAGCTCAGTTATTTTTTTTCATCAACTGAGTTCCCCCTTACATTATTTTGGTCTTATCTGAAGACTTGCCAATTCTCCAGTTAATAGACACCAAGAAAGACCTTTGGGGAAGACCCCACTCTCACACCTCCATACCACACATTCAAGAGTCATGCCCTGGCAGAAGTCTAGGGAATTGGGCACACTGCCACTCCAAATAAAATCAGAAATCTTGTGTCAAGGAAGGAGGGGAGATTGGATATTGGAATGGATGGCAGTAAATTAGCCATCTCTGTTTCAGTAGGTGTGTTCAAAGTACAGTGGGGGCTCTAGCGGGTGCTTGAGGCAGGTAGGAACGGCTTCATGGAAAGAGTTTAGCATTTGAGCTAAAACACAGGAAGCAATTAGATATTAATTAGCCTCCCCTGTTGGTAAAGGACATCCAAGAGGAATCATTGAATACAGCCTTTAGGGAAAGCTAGATAGTTCGGACTCCCTGGAGCGGGAGAGGGCTGGGAGATGAGGCCAGAATGGCATATTAGGGCCAGGTCATGAAGACTGTGTATGCTGGATAGTGGAGTGAGGGTTTCATCTTTAGGTAAGAGGGAACCAGTGAGCAATTTTAAGTAGGGGAGTGATTGATTTTCACAACTGAGAGACACTAAGGACATCTTTGTTGGTAGGAGAAAAAGAAGGGGGGAACAAGGTAAATGACTGGGCTAAAAACACTTTCTAAAACTTCCTGGCAAAGACAACACACACACACACACACACACACACACACACACACATTCACAAACCCAGTTCAAACACACTCCAAATTTGAGCAAGTATACAGGGAACCTTGAGGTTCAGATAAACATCAAGAAGGGAAAAAATTAAGACACGGATAAAAAAGTAACAGATTTCATTCTGATCTGTTCTTTTGTTCTGCCATTTATAGATCAGTGTTCCCCACTACAACTTAAATTCTATCTCACTCTTAACATAATGGAAAGCCAATTTTTTAATCAAAAGCCATTTTTATGATCAAAGAGAAACATGTTTCTAGGCGGAGAATATGTTAGTTATATCTTGCAACAACATCATATGGTGAGGGGTATTCAACTAAAATTAGAGCTGATATCACTGAAATTCTCAAAAAATAAAATGCCTCCAAATCTAGTCAGAGGGGTGGATTGAATCTTTTTTCTTCCAGGATATTTTTCTCAAGTACTAGCGGAAGTGCTAATGAGAGACAGGCCTCCTTGCCTTCTACTGACAAATCTAATAGGTTACATGAAACCACAGAAAATGAGTCTATTTAAAAATGTCAGATACAACACTAAAGGAAAACTCGGTCTTGTATTTTTTATTCTTGATCACAGTCTAATAGAGACAATTCAGAAATGATTTCTTCTGAACTTGGTGATATTCATGATTGAAATAGTGTTGCTAATCATAACAATGTGTAGAATTATTACATGGAAAGTACTAATAATGCAAATCAGATGGTCTGTAGAGGCAAGTCCCCTGCAGATTATTCTTTCCGAGGTATATTTGATTAACTCAGAGATTAGCATACTCTAACAGATTTGTACTAACATATAAAAAACTGGGAGTTATAAGAACAAATTTAGACAATTAACCAAATTTTTACTTACGCCAAAATTGCCATGTAAAATAATGACAATATAGGGCAGAGGTATTGAGCCAAAAAGAATAGTTTCAAATATTTTTGGCATCTTATATTTTGCTTAGATCTACCAGAAATAGTGTTCTACAAGATATAATATTAAAATAATTATAAAATTACATGAGTACTTGCTTTGACTTCAAAGACACAACTCTTATTCTATAGTTTCAAAATAACATGCACATTTTGGAAGCTTTAAATATTACCTGACTTCTTGACTATGTTTCTAAGAAAAAATTAGAATATTTTTCTTTTTTCTATTTAGAAGAAAATTTTAAACTATCTTCATACCTCGTACCATTTGTACGTCTGATGATTATAGGACACTATTTTTTTCTTCTGTGAGAGACATTTGTGAAGATACATTACATCACTATGACCACTGGTTTTAAGAAATAAGAGAAGTCAGAATTTAAAAATTGCAAGCAAGTAGAGGCAAGGTCCCTCTTTCATATCAGTGAATTTCCAGAACTATGTCCCAAAGCTGGTGAGTATAGAGCAATGGGATTTTCTCCAAGAAACAAAGTTGAAATAGAGGAACATTATTTTACCAAAGGCTTTGCATCAAACAAATCATGATTAAGACTAAAAATGTGTCATAAACTCAAAGGCACACCTATAAACTTTTATAATAATTTAATTAGCAAAAATTGCATCTCAAGTCCCATAAATGTACTTATACACTATTTGTTCAAAAGATGTTCCTATATATTTGATATATATCGTGTATATGATATATATCCTATATGTTATATGTATATATAATATAGTATATAAAGGTACACATAAAGAAATATAGAATATATATGTATATATATGAAAATGCTGTAGCAGACAGTTTAGCTAGCTTACACTTATGCTGCCATAGCAAACAACCACAAGAAGTTTACAACAAAGATTTATTTTTTGTTCCCATTACATATCTTTCACTGGTTTGTTGCATCCCTTCTCTACTTCTTCTTCATTCTGGGAATCTGGACAAAGAAACAACCCCAGTCTGGGACATACTGGTCATGGGGCAGAGAGAAAAGAGGAATGACAGAATTCCACAATGAGCCATCTGTTAACATTTCATTGTCCAAAACAAGCCTTATGGGGCCAAGCTTGATACCATGGGGCACAAAATACAAGCTCTCAGTGGGAAGGACAGAAAATTAGTGGGAATAATTTTATTGCTTTAGATACTTGCTGAAAACATAGTTACCCAAACAATAGATCATCCAACTATCTCCTTTACAGGACAATGTATGTCTCAACTGGGTAAATCTGCTTGCTTATCAAGTGACTTTACACTTTAGTACATCAGAAACAGGGTATATGAGCAAAGCAAAGCTCAGAGGAAAATTCATAGCTGGAAAAATTATGTTTACAAATAAGACTCAAGTTAGGAAAATAAATGCCAAGGAAAGCACACAGGAAGGATCATAAATCAAAAAGCATTTAATACTGAATTTAAGTTAATAAAGAATTTAAAAGGAGAAACATGTAAAACTAGCACATAATCCAAGAACTGCTTTTTCCAAAACAACTTAAAAATATGTCAGTATAAACCTTAGGTCACCTGATCAAGTGGGGAAATGGGAGATAACACAAAAGTACAAAAGTTGGAAATGATAATGGAATAACCACTAAAACAAAGGAAACTGAAGGATCATAAGCAGCTATTTTTCTCAACTCTAAGTAAATAAATTTGAGAACTGAATTAAAAGCATGATTTTTCTCTGTAGTCATGAGTCTATTTCTGTTTCGTTTGTTTGTTTTATTTTATTAGATTCCACATGTAAGTGAAATCATATGATATTTATCTTTGGCTCATTGCATTTAGCTTAATACTCTCAAAATAGGTGAAGGAACAAAGAGGAAAAACCTTCTAATTATAAAATAAGTACGTCACAGGGATGAAAAGTACAGAATAGGGAATATAGTTAAAAATATTGTAATATCTTTGTATGGTGACAGATGATAACTACACTTACAGTGATGAGTATTTTGTTAACATATGTAATTGTTGAATCACTAAGTTGTACAACTGAAACCAATATAATATTCCATATAAGCTAAACTTCAATTTTTTTTAATGTTAAAAAAGGATGGTTTTTAGGAAAATATATATCTTTTATAGTTCAAATACTATTTAAATTTCTCCAGAGCATAGAAATTAAAAAGAAAGAAAACTTCTAAATTTTTTTATGAAGCTAGTATAATAGAGGTAACAAAAATCCTAAAAGAAAGCTACAAATTAATCCTACTTATGAATATCAATGGAAAATCCTGTGTAAAATATTAGTTAATAGGATATAACAGTATATTAAATAATATTTATGATTGTTTATTTCTTTGTGGACATCCCCAAAATAGTTAAAAATAGGTAAAAGTGTTTTTCATCTTGATTGTAGATTTGGGATTAGAGTCAACTTTTCTCCCCTGGGTCATGCCATTTCTGACCATTTTATATATTTTATTAAATTAATCTCTTCATCTAGAATGCCATTTTCATTCTCCCTTATGTGAATACCACCTATCTGTCAAGGCAGGACTCAAGAATCCCTTTCAGTCAAAAGCTCTTCTTACCCAATTTATAGTTCATTGAATTCCCCCTCTTCTGACTCTTTAGAGCAGTGTATTCAATGTAGCACTTGATGATTAGCTTGTCTACAATATCAGGAGTTGTATGAGGGAAAAAATCTCCTCTCCTTGGCTAGAAGGAGTTAACTCAAATCAAGCCTAGGACAATGCTTAGGGTCTTATAGGACTCATCTGTTGGGTCTTTCCCCAAATATAGGGAGAGGGTTAGATGTGGGCAGCTAAAACTTCATGCACCCACTCAATCCCCACAGATGCTCTTTGGAGCTGATATCTCAGTTTTACCATCTGGGGAAAAAAATCCCCCCCAAAAAAGAAAAGGAATGTGGTTCCCTGACCTCTCTAAAATGTTGCAAAAAAGGATGATGCCAGAACTAAAAGTTGAGATGCTTTATAATATTGGGATTTCAATATTTCTATTAATTATCTGTTTAACTATCCACTTTAGTTAAGAATTCTAAAGGAAACCATGAATGATAATGGAGTCTAAGAATGGGTTTGAACTCTGTGCTAACAAGATGACTACATTTTGTTTTTTAGGAATTAGACTATGAAAAGACAAGCAAACTCAAGACTCTTCTAAAAGTATTGAAATCCAAGCAGGCAAAAACTTAATAGAAAAATCAAAATAACAGAACAAGAGAATAATAAACATTTTCAAGAGAATAATAGACATTTTAGTTCCTCTGTTGTGCAGTTCCTTCATACTGTGGAGGGTAACATCTCTGATGGATAATTCAGAGACAGCTGGCCTGGGCTTCATTAAGGCTGCTAATGAGGGCAAAACAACGATGCTAGTCTGGTTGGTTTGGGCTGAGAATAGGGTGCCTTTTGCAATTTTTAAGATCACAACTATAAACTTTAAAAAAATAACATACATGGCTGAGCCCAAAGAAAGCCAAACATCAGAGGAAAACAAACATAAATTAGCCGAGTCAATTAACTTTCTCTCTGTCAAGACCAAATACTTGTCAAAAGTCATGTCAAACAGGAATATTCAGCCAAAAGCAGAACAGACGTGCAGTGAAGAGGGAATGGGCTCCGTCACATTCAGTGGAAGTAAGAGAAGTATTTTGGCTACAGCGAATACTCGGAAGCTGAAATCCACCTAGTTGGTATTACTCACTTGTTGACAAAACAGAAATGGACTAATTTACTTAGTTGGTATTTTAGTTTCCCATTGCTGCTGAAACTAATCACCACAAATGTAGTGGCTCAAAACAACACAAATGTATTATTCAATCAGGTCAGAGCTCCAAAATCAGCTTCACTGGGCTAAAATCAAGGTGGTGGCAGGCCTTCTGGAAAGTCTAGGGAAGAATCAGTTTCTTTGTCTTTTTCCAGCAATTGGCTGCCTGCCTTCCTGCCTGTGTCAAGCCTGCCCCCCTCCTTCATTGTCCAGCCAGCAGTGCAGCGCCTTCTGATCTCTCTCTGACTATAAGTATTGCTTCCACTACCACACAGTATTCTCTCCGTCCACTTCCATCGTACATTACCTTGTCTGTTCCTAGTCCTCCCGCTTTCCTTCTCTAGGGACCCTTGTGATTGCACTGGACCTACCTAGATAATCCAGGATAATCTCCCCATCTCCACATCCTTAACGCATCTTAATCACATCTGCAAAGTCCTTTCTGTCATGTGATGTAGCATATTCACAGGATCTAGGAGTAAGTATATGGCCATCTTTGGAGGGCCAATATTCAGTCTAGGACAGTTATATAGATGGATGATATGGAAAGATATTTTGATTTATGAACAACTCCACTCTTATTTTACTGGGGAATATAAAGTCTCCATTAAAAAATAAGAAGGAATAATTTATAAAAGTCCTGTAGCAGTATAATTCGCTCACAAAAACCTTCTGGAACAGAGCAGTTCATTTCTAAGGAATCCAGTAAAATAGGAACATACTGTACTCTAAGGAGATATTCATGTGTAGCTAGTTCCAATCTCTACTTTGTTTTTAATTTATAAACATGGTTGAACCACATCTCCCATATATTTTTTTTTATCCTCACTGTACCCTGCCCTGCCACTAGACGTTTCTTTATGGTGTGGTTTCACTGAAGGGGACTAATGGATCATATCAATGGATTAAAGCAAAATATTTGGAATTGCAGTTATACTATGTATGGTGAATAGCCTTGAAAGTCTTGAAATGAAAATTTTATTTTAGTCTCTAATATACATATGTGTGTGGATATATATAATGTATACATATAATTGTTGATGGTCTGAACATCTGTTTGTCAGATTTTTAAAAATTCATTCATTTTATAAGCCAAGTACCTCAATAAAGGCAGTGCTATTAGTGAGCCTCCTTTAGTAAGAATCTCCAAGTCTCACAGCTCAAGTGTGCTGGGTTTTGGGACCATCTATCTCTTTGGGTCTCTGAATAACTAAATGCCAGCTGGAACAGGATAGCTATCATATGGGAGTAAATATGGCTTTGTTAATTTTCAGCAATAGAGTTTGAATTCATGCTCAAATGATTCATTATGCAGATCTGTTTTCTTGACCTAAAGCATTTGAAAAGAGATACTAACACGCATCTCAGGGTACACCAGAGCCATTTAATGGAGGCTGGTTGAAGCAATTTTATTTTTATAAGTTTTTAGAGTTCTCTATATTTGGACATTTACAAATTCACTATTAGAGCCAGTGTAAAAACACAATGCAAAACTCACTGATATTTATAACTAGTGGTTCTATCACTAGAATATATACTGAAGATGTATTTTAGTTGTCTTCTAACTTAGAAAGAAATCGTTATTTTTTTCTTTTACTTCTTTGCTCTTTTTTTTTTTCTTCCTCCTGTTCCTCTTTACATATCTTCACTCTATGTATCCTAGTTCAAAGAGTGTAAACCAAGAGGTTCAACTTTCTGGATACTGGAAAAAGAAGGAAGAGGGGAAAATATTTTATTAATAAGTGCAGGTCCTTCTAGCAGTCTCATAACATCTGCCAGAAATATTCTTCCCTATCACAGAGCTAATGTTACCCATTTCTCTGTCTCACCTGGATTATTATTGTGGGCCTGCCTCCCTTCTGCACAGTGTCCCCAACTATTTTCTTACCTCCACTAAGGGCTCTCCAGCAGATGTGGCAGTTTCTAGGAGTTGTAGTCACTGTGTCTACTGTTGAGCTGGGCCATATTGGAAATGCCACCAGCCTTCTTCTCTTCCTCTCAGAGCTGCTGCCCACGCATGGCCGGGAGGTTCTGACACAACCTCCACTGCAACGTTCTCCCTGTGAAGCCGCCCATGTGCAAGTCCCCTGAAATCACTTCCACTCCACAGGATGCAGCAGACATGGAAGACTGTCTGCTCAACAGGAAACAGATCTCCCTGGAGCTTACTCTGGCATGCTGCTTCCTGAAGAGCACTACCTTGGGATCCCCAAATCTCTCATAGACTCTGTGGGAAAATTACATCTTTCTGCTTCCTGCTATAACCCTTCTCTCTCTAGGACTCAGACATGAGTCCAGGTTGGGCAAAGAGGGGGCCATTTGTCTTAGCCCATCATCCTGAACTCTGTCCTCAAGCTTCTCTTCCCATTCTAGACCTATGTAAAGTATTTAGCACAAAACTTGGCACATAGTAAATATTGAATAAATATTAACCATTACTATTATTTGGCAAAAGTCTCTCCTGGTCATTTACATTCCTTAGAGTTGCATAATTAGCTTATTCTACATAAGCCTTAACTTACATTTTGAAGCTTTCTTTTTATAAATTATTCCTTGCTACCCAGTCATGAAGTTAAATAATCAGAAAACCCTGCATTTGCATCTTTTGGTGGATAGTGCTAGATCAATAATATGCAGAGTCAGCTCCTGAATGCTTTTATAATGAGTCCCCAGGTGCTTCTGGGATAGGTCAGCCTCTGGCCAACAGCCAGTGAGGAACAGTGGTTGGCCAACAGTCGTTTGATTGAGCTTAGCAGTGGGTTCTCCAGCACCGTGGAGCTTTGAGATGTCTACAGCTTTGACCAACCAGTATCGCTGCAACCTCATGAAAGACTTTGAGCTACGTCATCCCAGCTGGGCTGTGCCCGGATCCCTGACCCTCAGAAACTGCAGATAATCCATCTTTGCTGTTTTAAGCTACTACATCTTGGGGTAATTTGCTAAGGGACAATAGGTAACTAATGTACTTCTAACTCTATCTCTTAACCTGCTTTTAGTTCTCCTTCCACTATGATTACACATTAATGCATTTGATTTGTTTATTGTGTTTCTGTGAAAACAAGGGTTTTTCTGTCTGGGTTGACTTTGTGTCCTCAGTGCCTGGAAGAGTGTTTGGGATGCAATAGGTGGTCAATAAACATTGGATGAGTAATAAGAGTCTAAAAATTTTATGGAAACGGTGTAAGCATTTCAATTTCACGTACTGCTCTTCTCATTATTCACTTACATAGCCATGTGTGCTTATAGTAGACACCTTTGTGGAATGTTTTCCTGCTCAGTAGGACCTCCTTTATAGGCTCCCAACCCCGCCTCATACAAGGTACAGTATGACCCCTAGTGCTTGTCATTGATGATTGGACAATTGCTGGACACCAGATCTAAGTTGGGCCGATCAGAAATTCTCCCCTGAATATTTGGAATTAAAACCAAGAGAGTGAGACAAAAGAGTCCTTCTGTGTGGTTGCATCCGAGCAGGCCACACTGCACTGTCATAACATCACCAAAAGAAGCAGCGGGGGTCTCCTCATCTCCTGCCTGTGATATCACTCGATGGGTGGTAGGCTTTACACAGCAGCTACCCAAGGACACAGGCTGTTGGGACAGACACCATCTTGAATGCTGCTATCAAACTGCCAAAGGAAAAAGTGAAGCACTGGAGGATCTCACAAGGAATCACTGGCTCAGCCTGGAAATGACACATTGCTCCTCACAACCCACTGAAAAGAATTGCTCCCATTCCCTTGGTCCCGCCAACACCTCCCCTGCCCCAACTATAAGGGAAGTGCAACCCTGCCAAATGCCTAGAAGGTAGAAAGTAGAAACTACCTGAGGAGCACTAGGGACTCCTCAGTCCACAACATAAATTACACGAGCCATGAACAGCAATAGTCTGTCATGTACCTGGGCATCAAAGAATGATAACGAAACAGATGCCCAGAGAGAAGTGGAGTCAGGAAGACAGAGAGAGAATTCTTCCTTGGTCTCCAACCATTTTTCAGATCCCATTTCCACTTTGTACTCAGATATGGATGCACCTCTGCCCTTGGAGTGGGGAATCAATAGCTCTGTGTGGGCTAGGTTAACTTTGAGATGCCTATATGGCTTTCCAGTGGAGATGTAAGGGAGGCTGTTTTTTCAATGAGTCTGGAACCCATAGGAGTGGTTTAGGTTGGAGGTGTGAATCTGAGAGTTGTCTATAAATGGTATTTAAAGCCATGGGACAGGATATGATCACCTAGGGAGAGAGTTAGATAGAGAAGAGGATCAGGACAGTGCTCTAGGATACTAGGCAGCTAGTATTAAGAGAGACAGGTAGTGAGAAGGCATGTGAGAATTAGCTTCCATTAGATCTTCTGATTCTTTACCAGTTAGGACTTAGCTCAGATGCTTCCCTGACTACCCAACCTAATTTAGCCACTCTCTTTCACCTTGACATTTACTTTTCTTTTGTTACTTTCTTCTTTCTTACTTACTTTCTAACCCTATTTATTATCTGCTTGCCCTTCAAGACAGCAAAAATCTTTCTGTCTTGTCCCTAGCACTGAAACAGTACCTATCACAAGGTAGGCACTCAATATAGATGTTTTTGAAAGAATGAATAAATGAATGCTGTGGAGCAAATCCATCTCACAAAAAATATTTTGTGCAACATCTGTTGTAAGTGCTAGAAGTGATGACAATTATACATATTTTAGGTACAAATTACTATAAATCAACACTATTACCCTCCCACCAAGCATTTTCTCTGTGACTGTCATGTAAGGCAGAGCTACTGAAAGTGTGGTCTGAGGGCCAGTCATCTGAATTGAAGAGGCAGCTGCAGCTCTGAATTTGTTTGAAATTCCAGGTCCTACTCAAAACCCACTAAATCAGAATCTCTTTTAACATACTCTCCAGGTGAATCTTATGCATACTAAAATTTGAGAAGCACTGATAGAGGACAATACTAAAAAAGACAATTTGATTTAGAAATACCCCAGTCTTTCAAATAAATGGATACACACAGAAGGATTTTAACATAGTCTTTATCTAAGGATTGTATGAAGTATGATTTGCAGGGCAATCTTTGTCTTAGTTTGACCTCCAAACTAGTGTGGAAAAAAAATAGATTATGCACATAAAAGCTCCACGTCTAAATTGACTTGGAACACATGACAAATGAATTCCACAGGCCTCATAGAGCACTCCACTCCACTACTTGAATGGCACCATTTAATCATAGATCTTTGGAATGTTCACCATGTACCAGATCCTATTCTAGAACAAGGGGAGGTAGAAGAAGAAGGAGATACTTGTCCTCTAGGCTCTCACAATCTGAAGGTGGAGGCAAATAAGCACCCTAATAGAAGAATGCAAATGGTGATACAGGAGAGGGCTCGCCACACCATAAGGGAAAGCCATTCGAAAGCGAATTTTGCATCATGTGCTAAAGTTGATCACAGGAGGATGGAGGGAGTGAGGAGAAGAGGGAGAAGAGCAACCCAGGCAGAGGTTCATGTGTGCAAAAGTATGAAAGCTTTCCTGAGGAGAGCATGGTCATTCTGGAAGAATGTCCTTTCAAGGAGAAAGGACATGGAAAACAATTAGAAGCTGTTGCAGGTAGTCCAGGTGTGGAAGAGTAACTGCTTCAACAATAGCAGAGGTAGCGGGACTCATCCAAGCATGATCTAGTATATAGAGTAGTGGAACCTGGCTCTGCCAAGTGACCTTTGCAAGCTAATTTCTTTGTGCCTTATTTTATCCTATGGGTAAAATTGAGATAATCCATCAGTCTGGAAAGATAGATGTTTAAAGATTGAATCCCTTTGGTTAATTTTTCTGGCACAGACTTATTTAATGAAATTAGAGACATAAATCACTTGAACAATACACCCCAAATGCATATGTGAGGATTAAAAGAAAGGCTACATTAGTAAACCATACTCATTGGAATTTGGCACACATATTATGCTGAACATTAGTAATGAGGGACAATACCTTGAACATATCATGTAATGTCATTGTACTATAATCACTCATTTATTTCATGATTTATGTTTCTAGACTCCATGGTCACATGTTAATACTAACTTCATTGGGTTGCTGTGAGGATTAAAAATAAGTTAACTCAGGAAAAGCTCTTAGCCAGTAAGTGACTTTCTCTAACTCACTGTATTAACTATTATACTAAGTAAGTAAAAATACGGAGGTAATGAAGAAGAGGGGCCAGTCTACTGTCAACAACTGGCTGGGCCTGGGGGTGGGGGGGTGCCTATCACTGAGATGTTCAATACAAAAGAATCAAGGCTTCTTTTTTATCTGTGGTTGTGATATACTCGTCTGTTTCTTCCCCTGGCTCTAAAACTATGTCATATTCACTACTGCATTTTTGGACAGATACAGACTTATCACCTACTCTGTGCCAGCTGCTGAGGATGCAACAGTTCTCAAGGCGAATGTGACCTTTGTCTTCATGGAGTTTGGGCGTGGTTAAGTTCTAACTACCTCTGAAATAGACATTTTCAGAATTCACTGAAGTGCAGAGAAGCAGTGGCTGGCCATATTAATGCTAATAAACAATAAACAAGGTCAACTGAGAATCAACTTTCCTATGTATGTGAGTAAGGGAAGGGAAGAGATGCAACCAGTCATGAAGGAACAGAAAAATGGGCAGAGGAAAAATGGGGAGAAATGGAGAAACGGAAGACGGAAGTAGATCAGGATGACTCAGATAAAGTGGCTGACATTCAAATGAAAGAGAAGAGAAAGTTCCAGCACAGCTACACTCTCCTGACGGTCACACATGGTCCCTGTTAGGTCAAGATTCTCCCGACCCGGAGCACACAAGGCGTCTAAAAGCGGGTGGCCGCTCGGGTGCGCGGCGCTGGCCTGTGACGTCATACGGAGGCGGGACTTCCGGTCCCGGTGAAGCCAAACCTCACGGAAGATCCCCGCTACCTCCTAGGCGGACAGGTGAGGTGCAACCCCGCTCCTGGGAGAACCTTGCTCAAGAAAGGATGAGCAAGCTGGCACGTGGGATCCAGAGCCCTTCCCTTTGGCTCCTCGCAGAGCCCGTGCTGCCCTGGGCCACACGGCCCGCAGGGGTGTAAAAAGCGGTGCTGCGACGGCTGGGGGCTTCGGAACCACTTTGGCTGCTGGCCCGGCGGTCGCTCCGCTGGGCGCGGAGACGTACCATTTTACTTATGATTGCGGCTCGCTGGTCGGGGGTTGTGAAGGACCCCTTTGGGGAGTTAGGAGCAGGACGTTAGGATATTGTCCGGGAAGAAGTGACTAGGAGGAGCCAGTGTGGACTGGGGACTCCAAAGATCTGAGTTGTACCGTTAAGACTCTAGCTGGCTCTAGGCAAATCACTGTCTGTCTTCCTTGGGTCTCAGTTTTTACACTTGTCCATCAGCAGGGTCTTTTTTAATTTGGCCTTAATTTAAGGCCTCTTTCGAGTTGGACTTGGATTTCTCAGCAGGATCAGCCTCCTCCCCAAAGTCTCTCCCAAATTTGTTACACCCCGTACCTTTGAGAATTGACTCTTTAGCCAGTCTCTATTTGGCAATCCCTAACACGTGTTTTTTGAGGTTAGGCTGAAGTTGCTCTAATATTTCTCAGTGGTGCCAAGGTCACAACGAAGCTTGCTCCCTTGAATTTAGAGTGCAGCATTTGCCTTTGCCGAAAGTGGTATTTTATGGAAGTAGTTTCGGCCTCAATTTTTCTCATCTATGAAATGGGTTACATTAATAGGCAACTGGTAAGATTGTTTTATTAACTGAGATAATTCATGTAGCACTTAAAACAGTGCTTTCCACATAGTAAGCACTCAGTAAACATTAACTTGTTATAGAATGAACCACCCACACCAACTTCAGCCCTTTTGCTGTTCCTTGCTCACACCAGCATCAGCAGGCATCAGGTGCTCACACTGCCTTTCATTCAACCTTAAGTCCTTAAGTGTAAACTCTCACCCTTGGGTTTTTTTATTTTTCCACACAAGACAGGATGCAGATTGGGGCGTTTTATTCCTTGATTCACAAATTCTTTTCTTTCTTCACAAGTAGCTAGTGGGCACTTGCTTTGTGTCTGGTATGCCAAACACTGGAAGAACTTATAATCTAACATCTGAACTCACAGTTATTAGCCATTTTGGTTCTAAGAGCAAATACCTATGGTGTAAGAGATAGATGTAACAAAAAGATACCCAGAAAAGTTTGAAAAATCTCTAGAATCTTTATTCACGAAGGTTTTTAAAAAGACTTCTTTCTAAAATGGTAAGTAGGAAAGTGTTTTTTTAGGATTTTCCCCCATTTTTCCACCTAAAGATGAAGGCCTGTAGACCTTCTAAGGCCCTCTTCCAGGAGACAATCACGGCAACACGATTGGTGCTCCTTTAATATTGGTATTTTGTTAACTTAGACCTTCAGACTGGGTGTCTTTTTTTTTCCTTAAAAGATTAAATTCCTTTCAGCATTTTCTCATTTTATAGTATTACTATATTTAGAATGAAATGTTAATTCCAAAATCTATTTAAGTATACTTCAACCAAGGAAAATTAATATATTGCTTAAAGTAAGTGTATTTAATATATAAGTAGGGTAGTTTGTGCAAATTTTTAAAGGTCTTGGCTTTAATTGATCTCCAGAAGCTGAAATCTGGACATTAGAAAATTTGTGTATGTGTGATTACACCAAAATTTGATGTAATTGGTGGATTAAAAGCAGCAAAGAAGTTATGAAATAAAAAAGCATTTTTCAAGTAAAGATAATTCTGCAAGTTCATCATGAGTGTAAATGTGCTTTACTTTTGGTATTTTCTCAGCAGTAGTGATAGATTTTATATCGGTCATATAAACTTCATCTTCTGACCCAACTGAACAGGTTTGAGAAGAATCCCACTGGAGATTAAATTATGTAGTCATTAAAACAGCAAAATTAGGCAAAATGTTGAGATTTCACCAGTTTTACTGCTGGTCTCATAGAAATTTCATAAAACAGGAGCAAGAGACTGTTGAACAGAATCTTGATGTAACATGCATCATACTCATTCCTGCTCTGACTTTTCTTCTACAATATGCTATTTATTCTTCATATTCTGTAGTGTGGCCTAAAATTTAAGAGTAACATGTGATTGGAAAATACTGGAGTAGGACTCAGAGACTAAAAAGTTGATTTTGTCCTTCCCATGTAACGTTGGCCAAATAATACAAAAATCTTTGACTTTCAATTTCTTATTCCATTAATTGTACTGCCTACTTTGCAGGAGTTACTAAGGTCAGATGAGAAGGATGAGTATGTACTTAACAAATGAAAAGAACTGCAAAAAAGATGGTGGTTCTGTTGTAATTGAGATCATCAAGTCAGGAGATGATTACTTCCTTCAAAATGTTATTCTGGAGGAAAATGGGAGGAGTAAATTAAAACAATTATAGCAGATTGTAGAAAAGTTTCTGCTTATGCATCTGTATTATATGTTGACTTCCAGCTGTATGTTTTGAAGCTTATATGGAGCTATGTGATAAGATTACTAGGTTGTCTCTTTCTCCACTTTAGCCAATTGCAGTCAAATAAATACATGTGTAATTAGGTTTTAAAATTGTATTTATTTTGAAATAATTATAGATTCACAGGAAGTTGCAAAAAAATGTACAAGGACGTCGCCGTGTACCATGCAACTAACTATACCCGTTGGTAACTTCTTGTACAACTATAGTACAACTTTAAAGGGAAGATTGACATTAATATGCTCCAAAGAGTTTGTTGAGATTCCACCAGTTTTACAAGCACTCATTTGTGTGTGCAAACAGGTCTGTAGCTTCTTATTGCCACTACTATTATCAGATACAGAACTGTCCATCTCTACAGGGTTCCCTCATGCTGCTCCACAGCCATCTGCCCCAACCCTAGTCTCTAACCCATGGCAACCACTAATCTGTCCTGCATTTCTATAATTTTGTCTGTTTCAAGGATGTGATATAAATATATAGTATGTAATTCTTCGAGATTGACCTTCCGCAGTCAGCGTAATTCCTTTGAGATCCATCCAAGCTATTGAGTATGTCAGTAGTTTGTTCCATTTTTATTGCTGAGAAGTAGTCTATAATATAGCTATACCATAGTTTGTTTAACCATTCACTTGTTAAAGGACATTTGGATTGCATCCGGTTATGGGCTATTACAGATAGAACTGCTGTGAACCTTTATGTGAAGGTTTTTGTGTGAATATGTTTTTATTTCTCTGGGATAAATACCCAGGAGTACAACTTCTGGATCATATGGTGTATATTAGTTAATTTATATGGTCATACAGTTTTTTCTTCTTTAGAATATTGATGCTGATTTAGAACATTGATCTTTGAATGTTGAACATACCTGTAATCGAGCCCACTTGATTGTGGTATATAATTCTTTTTATACACTGCTGGATTCTATTTTCTAGTATTTTGTTAAGGTATGTATGAGATATTGATGTGAAGTTTTCTTTTTTTGTATTGTCTTTGTCTGGTTTTGGTTTCTAGGCAATGGTATTCTGTAGGTTCTTTAGTGATAACCCCTATTTCATTCCTGATATTAGTAATTTATGTCTCCTCTCTTTTTATATTTTTCACTGGAGGCTTATTGATTTTATTAATCTTTCACAAAGAACTAGCTCATTGAATTGATTTTCTCTGTTTTCAATTTTAATGGATTTTTTTTCTCTCGTATTTGTCCTTTTCTTCTTTCTGCTTGCTTTAGGTTTGTTTTGCTCTTGTTTTTTCTAGGTTCTTGATTATTGATTTGAGACCTTTTCTCACTTCTGATGTTAATATATAGTGCTATAATTTTCCCTCTCAGCATTGCTTTCATTGTATTTCACAAATTTTGATATGTTGTCATTTTCATTGAGTTTCATGTATTCTTAAAATTTCATTTGAAACTTATTCTTTGGCTCATAGGTTATTTAGAAATATATTCTTTAGTTTCCAAGTATTTGGAGATTTACCTTTTGTCTTTCTATTGATTTCTAGTATTCCATAATGGTCAGAAGACGTAAGGTGTATGATTCTAATTCCTATACTGTTTGTTTTATGACCCAGGATATCTTGGTGAATATTCCATGCTCACTTGAAAAGAATGTATATTCTGCTGTTGTCGGATATTGGTTACATGTCAATTACATCTTGTTGGTTAATGGTCTTCAGTTCTTCTATACAGTATCAATTCCCTGTCTAGTAGTTGTTTTCATTGCTGAGAGCTTCCAACTGTAATTGTGGATTTTTCTGTTTCTCCTTTCAACCCTGTTGGTATTTGCTTCCTGTATTTTGAGTGTCTGTTAAGTGCATATACATCCTAAATGTATAGTAGATTGATGGATTAATCCTTTTATCATTACATGTCTCTCTTTGCTCTAAAGTCTTTATCTGACTATAGTAATATAGCCAATGCTGCTCTTTAAAAAATGTTAACATGATGTATCTTTTATTTTCAACCTACCCATGTTGTTATGTTGTTGAGTTTCTTGTAGACAACATGTAGTTAGGCCATATTTCTTCTTAAATCCATTCTATCAATCTCTGCCTTTTGACTGGTAGACCATTTATATTTAAAGTAATTATTTGTATGTTAGGGCTTAATTCAGCCATTTTATTATTTGTTGTCTGTTTCCCATTACCATTTTTGTGTTGCTCTTTCTTGCCTTCTTCTAGATTACTGGAATATTTGTTAAAATTCCATTTTATTTATTTATAGTGTTTTTGAGTATGTGAATAGACAATTAACAGAAAAGAAAGTCCAAAAGGTTAGCAAACATGAAACCATAGTGTTTTCTACTACTACATTCTAGTAGTCAGAGAAGTGCAAATTAGAGAAGGAGATATTTTATACTCAGAAGACTATAAGAATTAAAAATAATGGCACAGCTTATTGATTACAGGATTGTAGAGAGAAAAATACCTTCCTAAATTGCTAAAAGAAATGTGATTCTTACATTCTATTTGGAAAGCAATCTGGCAACATCTATTACAATTCAACCCAGTAATCCATAATACTTGGGCATCTGGACGTTTGAAACAAAGGAACTGGTATGTGTGGATATATGTAAGAACTTGGGAATTTAAGACTACTTACTGCAACATTGTTCCAAAGCACTAAACTAACTGAGTGCCTGTCAGCAGGGAGATGATCATATGAATTATTATATATCCACATTTATAGAACCATTAAAAATAATAAATTAGCATTATATGGCAGGGTTTTCATGTGTTATTGAATATGAAAGCAAATGCATAGAAATGTGTATACTATGCTCCTATATATTAAACACTGACAACTCATTTATTAAAATGTATATAGATATACTTATGTATATTTGTATGTGGTTATAGAAAAACATGGAAGACTTTATACTGAGTTAATACCATGGGTTTAAGAGTGATATGCATGGAGGTAAGGAGAGGTGAAGATGAGGCATGCAAAAAATTAAAAAACAATCATTTAAAAAATCCCAGCATGTATTATATCTTATTTATTCAGTAAAATTAAATTATGTATGCATAAATATAAGTAAAACATTTAAAACAAAGAAGATAAGTTCTGGAGTCATTCAGACATCTGGGTTCAAATTCTGGCTCTACCACATTCCAGCTTACTTGATGTGTGACCTTAGGCAAATTACTTAACATCTTTCAGTCAGTTCTCTCTTCACATGTTTCTTGGGGTAGGAGAAGGAAATAAAAGTGCCTATCTCATAGGATGGTTGTCAGGATTAAATTATATATTTATAAGCATTTAGTGCAGTGTCTGGCTTTTAGGAAGTACTCTTAAAATGTGAGTTCTTACTATTACCTCAATGCTCTCGCTCTTAACATTTGTATATTTTTAAAAATTCACTATCAGCCCCTGACTTTACTGAAACATTCCCTTTGGCCTACTAAACCTTACATATTTTATTTCAGGCCCACTTTGAATTGTTCCTTGTCATTCTTTTGCTGGCTTTTTTTCTTGGCAGTGGATATTCCCCCCAGAATACAGCAGGAGCTGTTAAAGAAGCCTTTGAGTTAGATGACTGGGAGAATAATGGTACTCTATGTGGCAACAGAGAAGTCAGGATGTAGGGTTGATTTTTGAAACAAGATGATTTGACTTTTTTAATTTACTTATTTTTTTAGGTATAATTGACAAAGTATCCTATTAGTTTCAGCTATACATTATAGTAATTTGATATTTCTATACATTATAAAATGATCCCCATGAGACCTCTAGTTACCATCTGTCCCCATACAAATTAATTACAATATTAGTGACTATGCAACACATTACATCCCTATGACTTACTTATTTCATAAGTGGAAAATTTGTACCTCTTAATCCCCTTGTCTGCCTGCCTTTCCCTAATCCCTCCCCTCTTTGGTAACCAACAGTTTGTTTCCTGTATCTATGAATCTGTTTCTGTTTTGTTTGTTTTGTTTTTTAGGTCCCACATATGTGAAATCATACAGTATTTATCTTTTTCTGTTTGACTTACTTCACTCAGCATAATACCCTCTAGGTCCATTCATGTGGTTACAAATAGTGAGCTTTCATTCTTTTAATAACGGAATAATAGTCCATTGAATAGATATGCCATCTTCTTTATCTATTGATCTATCAGTGAATACTTAGGTTGCTTCCATATCTTGGCTATTGTAAATAATGCTCAATAAACATAAGGATGCATATATCTTTTCAAATTGGTGTTTTCCTTTTCTTCAGATGAATACCCAGAAGTGGAATTGCTGGATTGTATAGTAGTTTTATTTTGAATTTTTTTGAGGATTAAACATACAGTTCTCTGTAGTGGCTACCTCAATTTACATTCCCATCAACAGTGTAGGAGGGCTCCTTTTTCCCCCCATCCTCACCAGCATTTGTTGTTTCTTGTCGTTTAGAGGTTGGTCCTAACTGGTATGAGATGATAACTCATTGTGGTTTTAATTTAAATTTCCCTGATGATTAGCAATGTGGAGCATCTTTTCATGTGCCTGTTGGCCATCCAGATTTTTTCTTTGGAGAAGTGTCTGTTCAGATCTTTTGCCCATTTTTTAATAGGGTTATTTGGGGGGGGGTTGAGGCATGTAAGTTCTTTATATATTTTGGATGTTAACCCCTTATTGAATAAGTCATTTTTTAATATATTCTCTGATACTGTATGATGCCTTTTTTGTTCTATTGATGGTGTTCTTTGCTGTACAGAAGCTTTTTAGTTTGATGTAGTCCCACTTGTTCATTTTTTGTTTCCCTTGCATGTGGAGATGTGTTCAGGAAAACGTTGCTCACGTTTATATTCAAGAGATTTTTGCCTATGTTTTCTTCTATGAGTTTTATGGTGTCATGACTTACATTCAGGTCTTTGATCCATTTCGAGTTTACTTTTGTGTATGCAGTTAGACAATAATCCAGTTTCATTCTCTTAATGTAGCTGCCCAGTTTTGCCAACACCATTTGTTGAAGAGGCTGTCTTTTCCCCATTGTATATCTATGGCTCCTTTATCATATATTGACCATATATGTGTGGGTTTATATCTGGGTTCTGTATTCTGTTCCATTGATCTATAGGTCTGTTCTTGTACCTAGTACCAGATTGTTTTGATTACTGTGACTTTATTGTAAGCTTGAAGTTAGGGAGCATAATCCCCCCAGCTTTGTTCTTCCTTCTCAGGATTGCTTTGACTATTTGGGGTCTTTTGTGGTTCCATATGAATTTTAGAACTATCTGTTCTAGTTCATTGAAGAATGCTGTTGGTATTTTGATAGAGATTGCATTGAATCTGCAGATTGCTTTAGGCAGGATGGCCATTTTGACAATATTAGTTCTTCCTATCCATGAGCACTGAATGTATTTCCATTTATTGGTATCTTCTTTAATTTCTCTCATGAGTGTCTTGTAGTTTTCAGAGTATAGGCCTTTCACCTCCTTGATTAGGTTTATTCCTAGATATTTTATTCTTTTTGATGCAGTTATAAGTGGAATTGTTTCCTGATTTCTCTTTTTGCTAGTTCATCGTTAGTACATAGGAATGCTACAGATTTCTATGTATTAATTTTGTATCCAGCAATTTTGCTGAATTCAATTATTACTTCTAGCAGTTTTTGGGTAGATTCTTTAGGGTTTTCTATGTACAATATCACTACACCTGCAAACAGTGACAGTTTAACTTCTTCCTTACCAATCTGGATACCTTTTATTTCTTTGTGTTGTCTGATTGCTGTGGCTAGAACCTCCAATACAATGTTGAATAAAAGTGGGGAGAGTGGGCATCCTTGTCTTGTTCCCAATCTTAGAGGAAAAGTTTTCAGCTTTTTGCTGTTAAGTATGATGTTGGCTGTGGGTTTGTCATATGTGGCCTTTATTATTTAGAGGTACTTGCCCTATATACCCATTTTGTTGAGAATTTTTATCATGAATGGATGTTGGATTTTGTCAAATGCTTTTTCAGCATCTATGGAGATGAACATGTGATTTTTGTCCTTTTTGTTGATTGATTTTTTCATATTGTACCAATATATTTTAGAATATAGCCCTGGAATAAATCCCACTTGATCATGATGGATGATCTTTTTGATGTATTTTTGAATTTAGTTTCCTACTATTTTGTTGATGATTTTTACATTTATGTTCATCAGGGATAGTGGTCTGTAATTTTCTATTCTTGTGGTGTCTTTGTCTGGTTTTGATATTAGAGTGATGCTGACCTCATAGAATGACTTTGAAAGTATTCCCTCCTCTTCTACTTTTTGGAAACTTTAAGGAGGATTGGTATTAGGTCTTCTCTAAATGTTTGGTAAAATTCAGTGATGAAGCCATCTGGTATAGGGACTTTTTTCTTAGGTAGTTTTTTGATTACCAGTTCAATTTCATTGCTCATAATTGATCTGTTCAAATTTTCTGTTTCTTCCTGTGTCAGTCTTAGAAGGATGTATTTTTCTAGAAAGTTGTCCATTTCTTCTAGGGTATCCAATTTGTTGGCATATAACTTTTCATAGTATTTTCTAATAATTTGTTATATTTCTGGGGTGTCCATAGTGATTTTTCCTTTCTCATTTCTGATTCTGTTTATGTGTGTAGATTCTCTTTTTTTCTTGATATGTCTGGCTAGTGGTTTATCTATTTTGTTGATTTTCTCAAAGAACCAGCTCCTGATTCATTGATTCTTTCTATTGTTTTATTCTTCTCAATTTTATTTATTTCTGCTCTGATCTGTATTATGTCCCTCCTTCTACTGACTTTGGGCCTCATTTGTTTTTCATTTTCTGGATTCATTAATTGTGAGTTTAGACTCTTCATTTGGGATTGTTCTTCTTTCTTGAGATAAGCCTGTATAACTATATTCTTTCCTCTTACAATTGCCTTAAGTGTATCCCACAGGTTTTGGGCTGTTGAGTTGTTTTCATTTGTCTCCATAGATTGCTAGATCTCTTGTTTTAATTTGGTTACTGATCCATTGATTATTTAGGGGCATCTTGTTAAGCCTCCATATGTTTGTGGGCTTTTTTGTTTTCTTTGTGCAATTTATTTCTAGTTTCATACCCTTGTGGTCTGAGAAGCTAGTTGGCACAATGTCAGTCGTTTTGGATTTACTGAGGCTCTTTTTGTGAACTAATATGTGATCTATTCTGGGAAAATGTTCCATGTACACTTGAGAAGAATATGTATCCTGCTACTTTTGGGTGGAGTGTTCTGTAGATGTCTCTTAAGTCCATCTATTCTAATGTGTTGTTCAATGCCTCTGTCTCCTTACTTATTTTCTGCCTCGTTGATCTGTCCTTTGGAGTGAGGGGTGTGTTGAAGTCTCCTAAATGAATGCATAGCATTCTGTTAGTACTTGTTTAATTCTGTTAGTACTTGTTTCACATATGTAGGTGACCCTGTGTTGGGTACATAGATATTTATAATGGCTATATTCTCTTGTTGGACTGACCCCTTTATCATTACGTGATGTCCTTCTTTGTCTCTTGTTACTTTCTTTGTTTTGAAATCTATTTTGTTTGATATAAGTACTGTTACTCCTGCTTTTTTTCTCTCTATTATTTGCATGAAATATCTTTTTCCATTCCTTTACTTTTAGTCTGTGTATGTCTTTGGATTTGAAGTGAGTCTCTTGTAGGCAGCATATAGATGGGTCTTGTTTTTTTATCCATTCTGTAATTCTGTCTTTTGATTGATGCATTCAGTCCATTTACATTTAGGGTGATTATTGATAGGTATGTACTTATTGCCATTGCAGGCTTTAGATTCATGGTTACCAAAGGTTCAAGGGCAGCTTCCTTACTATCTGACAGGCTGTCTTAACTCACTTATTAAGCTATTTCAAGCATAGTCTAAAGGTTCTTTTTTTTCTCCCCTTCTTTTTCTTCTTCTTCCACTCTTTATATATATGTGGTGTCACATTGTGTATTCTTTATGTATCCCTTGGCTAACTTTGTGAGTAGTTGATTTAATTTTGTATTTGCTTATTAATTAATTGGTCTACTTCCTTCACTGTGGTTTTGTTTTCTCTGATGACAGCTACTTAGTCTTAGGAGCACTTCCATCTAGAACCATCCCTTTAAGATATGCTGTAGAGACAGTTTACGGGTGGTAAATTCCCTCACCTTTTGCTTATCTGGAAATTGTTTAATCCCTGCTTCAAATTTAAGTGATAATCTTGCTGGGTAGAGTATTCTTGGTTGGAGCCCCTTCTGCTTCATTTCATTAAATATATCATGCCATACCCTTCTGGCCTGTAAGGTTTCTGCTGAGAAGTCTGCTGATTGCCTTGTGGGCTTTCCTTTATAAGTAATCTTTTTCTCTCTCTGGCTGCTTTCAGTACTCTCTCCTTGTACTTGATCTTTGCCATTTTAATTATTATATGTCTTGATGTTGTCTTCCTAGGGTTTCTTGTGTTGGGAGATCTCTCCTCTTCCATAACCTGAGAGACTATTTCCTTCCCCAGTTTGGGAGAGTTTTTAGCAATTATTCGTCAAAGAGACCTTCTATCCCTTTTTCTCTCTCTTCTTCTTCATCTGGTACCACTATAATGCATTTATTGTCCCATTTGGATTGGTCCCAGAGCTCTCTTATTATTCTTTAATCCCTACAGATACTTTTTTATCTCTGTGCCTCAGCTTCTTTGTTGTTCTGTTCACTAATTTCTATTTCATTTACTGTCTCCTCTATCTCTTCTAATCTACTTCTAAATCCCTCCATTGTGTGTTTCATCTCAGATACTGTATTTTTCAAAGTTTCTATCACTTTCTTGAAGTTCTCCCTGAGATCTTGAATCATTTTTCTGTAGCTCTGTGAGCATTTTTATGACTTATTTTGAAATCTTTATCAAGGAGATTGGTGATTTCAGTTTCACTAAGCCCTGTTTTAGGAGTTTTTTCTTGAATTTTTGTTTGGACAAAATTCTTCTGTCTCTTCTTTTTTTTTTTTTTTTTTTTTTTTTTTAGTGTCTCTTATGGGATAATACATTTGTGTAGGAGGCATCATCTCATGCCCAGAAACTACTCTCTGGAGCTGCCGAACACCTGTACCAATGGCAGGGGTTTTCAGGTGAGCGGAACCAGCACCTGCTGGCAGTCTCTTTCCTGGCTGTAAGGTCTGCCTCCACTGACAGGTCCAGTGGGCCAAGCACGCAGGGAGGAGTCTCTGTACTATGCCCCTGTAGCTGCCATAGGCAGGGCCACCCTCTGGCTGGCCTCGCACCATGGTGGAGGCAGAGAGGAAGGAGCAGCAGGCTGTGTATCACAGTGGGGGTCCTCAAGGCTTCTTTGCCAGCCAGGCGGATGGAGTGTCTGAAGCTCCTGAGAGTTCCCAACCTGCTGGGTGAGTGTATCAGGATGATTTTGTCCCCCTGCCCTTTCTTCTGAGCAGTGAGCTCTGTGTAATCTTTGCCCCTTTGGCATCCCTCTCGCTTCTAGAAAGTCTTTCAAACTGCCTGCCTTTCTTTTTCCTAGGAGGCTGGTTGTGTGTACCTGTTCTCTACAAGCGGTTGGAATCTTAGTCTCTCTGAGTATTCCACCCGTCTTTGCTTTCCAACCCCACTAATCTCCAGGGCACCATGTAATGTGGGTTCGTGCTCCCAGTGCAGATCTCCAGAGCTAGGAGTTCAGCAGTCCTGGGCTTCTTCTCCCTGCCTGGTCAGTTTCTTTTCCTTCTACCTGTGGGCTGGGGTTGGGGGAGGGCTTGAGTCCTGCTGGAACACAGCTTTGTTACCTTACCCATTTCGGTGAGGCATTCTCTTTTCCCCAGATGTAGGCAGTCTGTTCTGCAGTCTTCTTCAGATTGCTTTTTCAGGATTAGTTGTATTTTCTGTATTTTTGCATTTTATGTGATTTCAGGAGGAGGTTTCTGCCTCACTTCTCACGCCACCATCTTTTTCTGACCCCTGTCTTTCACATCTTAAAAGAACTACTTTAATCAAATCCTTCCCCCCTTTAAAAACAATCAGACTCCCTATGTCTTCCAACATTTTCCCAAACTGTTCTGAGAATGGGGTGAGATATTAAGGGGAGAAGTTAATAGGATCACCATTGATGAAATTTGTCATCAGTTTTTAAAAGGTTTTATGTATACTTTGTCCCTCTCTTAAAGATTCAGAATTCATCAGTGTAATTTGAAAAGTTTGCAGAACTAAAATTTTTAACCTATTTTGGCAGATTGTGTTTTCCAAAGTTGGCTACAACAATAATCCCATACCATGTACTCTTTGTACAGTATGACTTTGACATACTCAGAGGGCATGTGTAGGTGTCCCTGGCCAACATCCTGTCCAACAGGAGCATCAGTCATCAGACATGGCTCCTGCCCCTAGTAAATTAATCATACCCAGCTATTGAGTCTTTTCAGCCAAGGCCCCAGACATAACAGGCTAAAGATAGACTTATTTTTGCTGTACCCTTTCTCAATTCCTGACCCACAGAATTTCATGAGTATAATAAAATGGTTGCCTTAAGCCACTAAGTTTTGGGGTAGTATATTATACAGCAAGAGTAACTGGAATACCCATATACTATATATAATCTTGTGTGTGAATAATGGAACTTCTCTTTTTCCTAGCCAGTCCACATACATTTATTTATTTTATGTGTCTTATTGCATTGGCTAGGTCCTCAAGTAAATGTGTAATAGAAGTGTTGATAGCAGACCTCTTTGTCTTGATCCCAAAGTCAGAGGGTCTTTCAGCATTTCATCTTAGTACAATGTTTGCTATAGGTTTTTTATACTTATATTTCATAAAAGAAAATCCCTCTATTTATCCTTTTCAATTTTATGACTGTTGGATATTATCAGATATATTTTCTGTTTTGATTGAGGTGACTATGATTTTTCTCCTTTATTAGTGTTAATATGGTAACTTGATTAAATTTTGAATGTTAAAATAATCTTGCAGTTCTGATCTATACACAATTTGATTGTTATGTATAACCCTTTAATGCATTACTTGATTTGGTTTGCTAATATTTTTAATAGTTTTTGTATCTCTGTTAATGAGAAAGATACTTTTCCTTTCTCATAATGTCCTTGTCAGGTATTGATATCAAGGCTTGCTGACCTTATAAAATGAGGTGGGAAGTGGTCGTTCTTTGAACAACTCTGTAAGATTGGTATTATTTCTCCTTTTAAGTGTTGACTCACATCTGGAGCAAAATTACAGATTCAATGTCTTTTATAGATATAGGACTATTCAGGTTTTTTAGCCTTTTTGTGTTTGTTTGTCTTGGAATTTGCACATGTCAAATTTATTGTCATAAAATTCTTCATAATATGCTTTTATTACCTTTTAATGTCCATAGAATTGGAGTAATCTCCTCTTTTTAATTCTGATATTAGTTATTGGTACCCGTTTTATCAATGAGTCTTCTCAGGGGTTTACGTCTTTTCAAAGTACAAACTTGGCTTTGTAATCACTCAAAAGTAAACTTCTTGGCTATCCCATTAATTTCTATTCTTTATTATTTTCTTTCTTTCAATTTTCCTTATTTGGATACATTTAGTTTTTCTAACTCCTTAAGATAGGTGGTTTGGCCCTTGATATCCAGGGTTTTTTTCCTAATATTTTAGGGAATATTTTGGAAAGCATTTTAGGACATTAAATTTTCCTGCAGATATGCCTTTATCTGCATCCCATACATTTTGATATGTTGTATTTTCATTATTTATTACACTATTATTTAGTTGTAAATTACTTTGTGATTTCTTCTCTCACTCATTTGTCATTTAAAAGTATATTGCTGAATTTCCAAAGGTTGGTATATTTTCTTACTATTTTTTATTTATTTAGGACATAATTATACTGTGGTTAGAGAACATACTGTATATTATTTCAGTTCTTTGATATTTGTTGAGACTTTGCTATGTGGCCTATCTGGTCAGTCTTGTACACTTGAAAAGGATGTACATTTTATCAGCATTGACTATGTTAATTTTGTTAATATAAATATTATGTTATTCAAAAATTCTATAGTTTCCTTGATTTTTTTTCTCTTTGCTTATTCTGTCAGATACTAAGAGGTATGTCAGAATCTTCCACTATGATTGTGGTTTTATCTATTTCTCCTTTTACTTCTGTCAATTTGTAATTTATATTTTGGGATGCTAAAATATTTGGTACATGCTTATTTGGAATTGCTGTGGTCTTTTGGTGGATTGACTTTTTATTAGTATGAAATGTCTCTGTTTATCTCACATCTTACTTTAAAATGTACTTTTTAAATTTGATTACAGTATAGCTACATCATGTTTCCTTTGGTATTATTTGTGTGGTATAACGATTTTCCATCCTTTCGCTTTTATTCCCATGTATCCTTATTCTTAATATCTATCACTTGTAAGTAGCATGTAGTTACTTGTTTTATTTTCATCCAATCTGATCTTTGCCTTTATCTAATTAGCATAGTCTGTTTACATTGAACTTACTACTGATATATTTACATTTAAATATATTGTTTTAACATTTGTTTTTTATTTATTATTGCTGATCTGTATTACTTCTCTGCTTCTCATTTTTGTATTAATGTACTTGTCTGTTTTTTTATTAATTTGTTATTTCATATTCTTGTATGGTTCTTTCACTAGTTACAGATTCTTTGAACATATTTAAAAAAATATATTTTCTCTGGCTTTTCAACTATTCTCAATGGAAGGTTGTTTCAAAACAAGCTAGTCTTTCCTTGCTAACACAGGCTCAAACTTAATTTAATGTGTACTTTAAACTAAAACCCTCTAATTTAAAACGACTCCCAAACACCAAACACTTAATATACAGAGAACACCAGCATGTTTATTTTTGCTACTTGACTAATTAAAAAGAAATAGAACTTGAAATCTTCTGCTTCCATTTTTTAAATATATTTGTATTTCTTATATTGTGTTTTGATAACAGTTACAAATTTTGTATCTCTTCCCTGGGCCTTTAAAAATTTAATCTTCACTTGTTCAGCCACTAAATATTTTACAAATAGGTTTAGTACTGGCGGCCAGGAATAGCACTAATTAATTGCCAGTCAAGGCTCAGACACATGCAAAGTGTATAGTCTGCTGTTTGTAATTGTAAGGTGATAACAACTCACAACTCATATTTGATAATATTATGTACAAGGTTTTTGCCATTTGAAGTTCTTTCAGGAGCTGCTTATCCGCCTTACCTGTATGATAAATAATACAAATTTTAGTTAGGTATTGTAGCAATATTGTTAAATATTGCTTTAACTTTGAAACAAAACTATCTCTCTACCTTGCTTTCAAGTGTAATATAGTTTAATTGAAGACTCTGGACATTGCAGCACAAGTTTTTTAAAAACTTACATCATTTGCAGTTCTTAAGTGGATTGATAAAGCAGAATTCTTACTGAGTGGACAGAATTATATGAAGACATTTTTCGTGTGCTAAAGCTGAATGAGACTCATTTGTAACTCTACTTTCAAATATTTTTGTTCATTAGTACTGCCTCATTGCTCTCATTGGCTGACTGTATAACAAATAAGTATAACTTTGAACCTCTAAAATGTTTACTCATCAAATGCTGCTTCTCTGTTTTATATATTTTCTAGGTTTGTATAAGTTTAATTGGGAAAAAAGCCTTTTACTAAATAAAATCAGAAACCAATTACTATAAGCAGAGGAACATGAATTTTAGGTAAGAAGGCTTTGCCTAAGTTGTACAAATTGTACCCATCCTTGGTTTTTATCCAGCCTAAGTCTTACTGCTTATCGAAACTGATTTCATTAAAGATTGCCCATAAGCTGGGTCTGAAGATTGGGCCATCAGCCTTTAATAGTAAATAATTAGAGCACACTCTTGGTTGTTAATTTGACACTTGCTTGCAGAACTAAATTACCTTGGATTCTTCGATAAGGAAGAATTTGAAATCGCATTTCTTAAGTTTTCCTTTGTTTTTTATTTGGCTGCATGGAAGTCAGAAAATGTAACAGTGAAGTAAGATTTTTTAAATGCTGTATAAATACATAGGTTAACTCCATGTTTCTCAGTTGTGTCTTAGAGTTGTGCTAACTTTTTTGTTTCCCAGTTTTTATAGACTGTGTTTTCTATCTACCTGAATTCTAATTAATTTGTGGCTAATCAAACTCACAAGATATCATTTACTTGAAATTAAGTATTTATGAGTTAAATATAGTTAATAACTTTGAATTCTCTTCTGGTATTCAGTTTAGCCATTGTCTTCCCTGTCAGTGCTCGAATTTAATGCTGTGTATAATAGCTAAAGCTAATATTGTTTCCAACACTTTATAAATGTCCTAGAATCTTCACAAATATTCTGTGTTTTATGATCATTTTAGAGATTGGGTTATAGTGACATTTTCTTAGTGAACTAAAAATCCAGAAGAAAAGGTGAGATGATACTTTTATTTAGTTAGTCAATATGTTTTGAGTGGAGAGGAGTCCTCACCTTCTTTTTTTTGCTATCATCAATGTACAATTACATGAACAACATTGGTTACTAGACTCCCCCCATTATCAAGTCCCCGCCACATACCCCATTACAGTCACTGTACATCAACATAGTAAGATATTATAGAACCACTACCTGTCTTCGCTGTTATACTGCCTTCCTCATGTCCCCCACCCACATTATACGTGCTAATCGTAATGACCCTTTTCCCCCTTATCCCTCCCTTCCCCTCATCCTCCCCAATCTCTTTTCCTTTGGTAACTGTTAGTCCATTCTTGGGTTCTGTGAGTCTGCTGCTGTTTTGTTCCTTCAGTTATTCCTTTGTTTTGATACTTGTCTTTCTCCGCCTGGCTTATTTCACTGACCATAATGCCATCTAGCTCCATCCATGTTGTTGCAAATGCTAGGATTTGTTTTCTTCTTATGGCTGAATAATATACCATTGTGTATATGTACCACATTTTCTTTATCCATTCAACTACTGATGGACACTTAGGTTGCTTCCATTTCTTGGCTATTGTAAATAGTGCTGTGATAAACATAGGGGTGCATATGTCTTTTTCAAACTGGGCTGCTGTATTCTTAGGGTAAATTCCTAGGAATGGAATTCCTGGGTCAAATGGTATTTCTATTTTTAGCTTTTTGAGAAACCTCCATACTGCTTTCTACAATGGCTGAACTAGTTTACATTCCCACCAGCAGTGCAGGAGGGTTCCCCTTTCTCCACATTCTCACCAACATTTATTGTTGTTTGTGTTTTGGATGTTAGCCATCCTAACTGGTGTGAGGTGATGTATCATTCTGGTTTTAATTTGCATTTCTCTGATGATTAGTGATGTGGAGCATCTTTTCATGTGCCTGTTGGCCAACTGAATTTCTTCTTTGGAGAAGTGTCTGTTCAGCTCCTCTGCCCATTTTTTAATTGGCTTATTTGCTTTTTGTTTGTTGAGGTGCATGAGCTCTTTATATAATTTGGATGTCAACCTCTTATCAGATATGTCATTTATGAATATATTCTCCCATACTATAGGATGTCTTGTTGTTCTACTGGTGGTGTCCTTTGCTGTACAGAAGCTTTTTAGTTTGATATAGTCCCACTTGTTCACTTTTGCTTTTGTTTCCATTGCCTGGAGAGATATGTTCATGAAGAAGTTGCTCATGTTTATGTCCAAGAGATTTGTGCCTATGTTTTTTTCTAAGAGTTTTATGGTTTCATGACTTACATTCAGGTTTTGACCCATTTTGAGTTTATTTTTGTGTATGGGGTTAGACAATAATCCAGTTTCATTCTTTTACGTGTAGCTGTCCAGTTTTGCCAACACCAGCTGTTGAAGAGGCTGTCATTTCCCCATTGTATATCCATGGCACCTTTATCGTATATTAATTGACCATATATGCTTGGGTTTATATCTTGGCTCTCTAGTCTGTTCCATTGGTCTATGGGTCTGTTCTTGTGACAGTACCAAATTGTCTTGATTACTGTGGCTTTGTAGTAGAGCTTGAAGTCGGGGAGCCTAATTCCCCCTGTTTTATTCTTCCTTCTGAGGATAGCTTTGGCTATTCGGGGTCTTTTGTGGTTCCATATGAATTTTAGAACTATTTGCTCTAGTTCATTGATGAATGCTGTAGGTATTTTGATAGGGATTGCATTGAATCTGTAGATTGCTTTGGCAGGATGGCCATTTTGACAATATTAATTCTTCCTGTCCATGAGCACATGATGTGTTTCCATTTATTGGTTTCTTCTTTAATTTCTCTCATGAGTATCTTTTAGATTTCAGAGCATAGGTCTTTCGCTTCCTTCATTAGGTTTATTCCTAGGTATTTTATTCTTTTTGATGCAACTGTGAATGGAATTGTTTTCCTGATTTCTCTTTCTGCTAGTTCATTGTTAGTGTATAGGAAAGCAACAGATTTCTGTGTGTTAATTTTGATCCTGCAACTTTGCTGAATTCAGATATTAGTTCCAGTAGTTTTGGACCGGAGTCTTTAGGGTTTTTTATGTACAATATCACGTCATCTGCAAATAGTGACAGTTTGACTTCTTTACCAATCTGGATGCCTTTTATTTCTTTGTGTTGTCTGATTACCGTGGCTAGGACCTCCAGTACTATGTTGAATGGAAGTGGGGAGAGTGGGCATCCTTGTCTTGTTCCCAATCTTAAAGGCAAAGCTTTCAGCTTCTCGCTGTTAAGTATAATGTTAGCTGTGGGTTTGTCATATATGGCCTTTATTATGTTGAGGTACTTGCCCTCTCTACCCATTTTGTAGAGATGTTTTATCATGCATAGATACTGAATTTTGTCAAATGCTTTTCCAGCATCTATGGAGATGATCATGTGGTTTTTGTCCTTCTTTTTGTTGATGTAGTGGATGATGTTGATGGATTTTCAAATGTTGTACCATCCTTGCCTCCCTGGGTTGAACCCCACTTGATCATGATGGATGATCTTTTCGATGTATTTTTGAATTCAGTTTGCTAATACTTTGTTGAGTATTTTTGCATCTATGTTCATCAGGGATATTGGTCGGTAATTTTCTTTTTTGTGGTGTTTTCGCCTGGTTTTGGTATTAGAGTGATGTTGGTCTCATAGAATGAGTTTGGGAGTATTCCCTCCTCTTCTACTTTTTGGAAAACTTTAAGGAGGATGAGTATTAGGTCTTCACTACATGTTTGATAAAATTCAGCAGTGAAACCATCTGGTCCAGGTGTTTTGTTCTTAGGTAGGTTTTTGATTACCAATTCAATTTCTTTGCTGGTAATTGATCTATTCAGATTTTATGTTTCTTCGTTGGTCAGCCTTAAAAGGTTGTATTTTTCTAGAAAGTTGTCCATTTCTTCTAGGTTATCCAGTTTGTTATCATATAATTTTTCATAGTATTCTCTCATAATTCTTTGTATTTTATGGTGTCCATAGTGATTTTTCCTTTCTCATTTCTAATTCTGTTTATGTGTGTAGACTCTCTTTTTGTCTTGATAAGTCAGGCTAAGGGTTTATCTATTTTGTTTATTTTCTTGAAGAACCAGCTCCTGCTTTCATTGATTCTTTCTATTGTTTTATTCTTCTCGATTTTGTTTATTTCTGCTTTAATCTTTATTATGTCCCTCCTTCTACTGACTTTGGGCCTCATTTGTTCTTCTTTTTCTAGTTTCATTATTTGTGAGTTTAGACTGTTCATTTGGGATTGTTCTTCTTTCCTGAGGTAGACCTGTTTTGCAATATATTTCCCTCTTAGTATGGCCTTCACTGCATCCCAGAGAATTTGTGGTGTTGAATTATTGTTGTCATTTGTCTCCATATATTGCTTGATCTCTGTTTTTATTTGGTCATTCATCCATTGATTATTTAGGGGCATGTTATTTAGGGGCATGTTATTAGGTGTTTGTGGGCTTTTTTGTTTTCTTTGTGTAATTTATTACCAGTTTCATACCTTTGTGATCTGAGAAGATGGCTGGTAGAATTTCAATCTTTTTGAATTTACTGAGGTTCTTTTTCTGGATGACTCTATGTCTTTTGATTGGTGCATTTAGTCCATTTACATTTATTGGTATGTACTTATTGCCATTGCAGGCTTTAGATTCGTGGTTACTAAAGGTTCAAGGGCAATTCCCTTACTATGTAACAGTCAAATTTAACTCACTTCCTATGCTATTACAAACACAACGTAAAGGTTCTTTTTTTTTTTCCTCCTTTTTCTTTTTCTTCCTCCTCCATTCTTTGTATGTTATGAATCATATTCTGTACTCTTTGTCTATCCCTTGGGTGACATCTATTTAGCCTTAGGAATACTTCCATCTATCGAAGTCCCTCCAAAATGCACTGTAGAGGTGGTTTGTGGGAGGTAAATTCTCTCAGCTTTTGCTTATCTGAAAATTGTTTAATCCCTCCTTCAAATTTAAATGATAACCTTGCCAGGTAGAGTATTCTTGGTTGAAGGCCTTTCTGCTTCATTGCATTAAATATATCGTGCCACTCCCTTCTGGCCTGTAAGGTTTCTGTTGAGAAATCTGATGATAGCCTTTTGGGTTTTCCTTTGTATTTGATCTTTTTTCTCTCTCTAGCTGCTTAAAAGTCTGTCTTTATCCTTGATCTTTGCCATTTTAATTATTATATGTCTTGATGTTGTCTTCCTTGGGTCTCTTGTGTTGGGAGATCTGTGCACCTCCATGGCTTGAGAGACTATCTCCTTCCCCAGACTGGGGAAGTTTTCAGCAATTACCTCCTCAATAACACTTTCGATCCCTTTTTCTCTCTTCTTCTTCTTCTGGTACCCCTATAATGTGAATACTGTTGCGTTTGGATTGGTCACACAGTTCTCTCAATATTCTTTTATTCTTGGAGATTCTTTTTCTCTCTGTGCCTCAGCTTCTTTGTATTCCTCTTCTCTAATTTCTATTCCATTTACCATCTCTTCTACTATATCTAATCTGCTGTTGAATCCCTCCGTTGTATGTTTCATTTCAGATAGGGAATTTCTTAACGATTGAATCTCTGTCTTAAATTTGTTCCTGAGTTCTTGAATATTTTTCTATACCTCCATAAGCATGTTTATGATTTTTATTTTGAACTCTCTTTCAGGAAGATTGGTGAGTTCAGTTTCATTTGGCCCTTTTTATGGGGTTTGTGAGATTTTGCTCTGAACCAGGTTCTTTTGACATTTCATTTTCTATGTGGGGCCCTCTAGAGCCCAGAAGCTCCAGTCTCTGGAGCTGCTCAGCCCCTAAAGTGAGGTTGGGGGTTGTTGGGGAACAGAGCTGGTGTCTGGGGGAGGAAGATCTGTTTCCTGATTCCGTCTGTGGTGCCTGTCTCCAGTATCACAGCCAGTGGGCCGAGCACAGTAGGTGTAAGCCTCTGTGCTCGGCATCTCTAGCTGATGTATTCGGGGCCTCCCTCTGGCTGACCTGATGCCAGTGCAGTGACTGCCGGTTTGTGAGCCAGTGCTGTCAGGCCAGGAGGAAGGTTCAGCAGGCTGTGTGTCATAGTGGAGGGCCTCGGAACTGAGCAGCCAGCCAGGGGTATGGAGCGCCTGAAGCTCCTCATAGTTTCCAACCTGCTGGGCAGAGCACACTCATACAACCTTGTCCAACTCTCCCTTCTCCTGTGCAGTAAGCTCCATTCAAACCCCACCCTTTCAGCAGCCCTATCGCTGCTAGGAAGCCTCTCAGACTGCCTGCCTTTCCTCCATCATAGAGTGGCCAAATGTGGATCCCGTCCTCCATAAAGGGCCAGAATGTCAGTCTCTCAGGCACTCCGCTGCCTGCCCCAGCTCCCCAGCCTCCAGAGCACCACACAGAGTAGGTTACTGCTCACAAAGCAGATCTCCAGGGCTAGGTGTTCAGTAGTCACAGACTTCCACCCCCTCCCCGCTCTGTTTCTCTTTCTCCCGTTGGTGAGCTGGTGTGGGGGAAGGGCTTGGGTCCCGCTGGATCAAGGCTTTCATACACTACCCTGTTTCGTGAGGTCTGCTCTTTTCATGATGTCTGTATGCAGTCTGGTTCAGCCTTCTTTCCTGTTGCTGTTTTAGGGTTAGTTGTATTAATTAACTATATTTTTGTACTATTTGTGGTTTTGGGAGGAGTTCTCTGTCTCACCTCTCATGCCACCATCTTGAATCCCCGCCGATAAGTTCTCACTTTTTAAGTGAGAATTTTTTATTTTCTAAGCTCTTTTATTTAAGAAAATTAATTTTGAACTTTTGGTTACACATGGAGGTTGGAATATATGTTTATTTCTTCTCCCTTACTAAAGCCACTAAGATGACAGTAAAAGTAATATTGGCATAAATGAAGAAAAGAGAAGAGGCAACATAATACTCGATTAGAGAAGTGAGATTTTAGAAATGTTAGAAAGCAGGTAGATAAATTGTAACCAATTTAGCAGAGCTGAACAGTTTTGATGGAACATATAGGTGGTCATAAAGTTGAACTACAGTTTATTTAATCATCCCCTTAATGTTGAATTGTACATATGTGTGTGTGTGTGTGTGTGTGTGTGTATGTAATTTTTAGTGAGTATATAATGATTTGTCATAGTTATTTAACCATTCTTCCATTAATGGCCATTTGGGTTCTTCAGGTCTTCAGTGTTATAAATAGCATTCTAAACATTCATTCCTAAAAAATTTTTTTAATTTCCTTCCTAGAATTGATTTCCCAAAATTACTGAATCAAAGTTTATGCCTTATGGATATTGTCCCATTTGCCAGATTGCTTTCTAAAGGCCATTTTCATTAGCACCACCAATATGTGGACTCTCCCATTTCACTATATCCTAGCCACCATTGTATTTACTTTAAAGTGTCCAGTCCTCTGCCATCTGGGACTCTTGCTACAACAGAAATGAGGCATGTAACAGCTGGCCAAGTGCTGGAGAGAGCTGCACTCCGTGGCACCTAGCACTAGAGCAGGTTTGTCTCAATCTCGGCACTACTGGCTTTTAGTGCTAGAGAATTCTTGGTTGCAGGAGGCTTCCCTGTGTACTGCAGGGTGTTCATCAGCACCCTGGCCACCACTCACTAGATGCCAGCATTGCCTTCTCCCACCATTTTGGCAGTGGAAACTATTTCCAGATATTGCCTTCTGTGTTCTGGGGACAATCTGTCCTCTGTTGGAAGTCAATGCACTAGAGAAACCACACAACCTGAGCAGCATAGGGGGGAAAAAAGGCAAGGGCTCCAGAAACCCACAGAGAGAATACATTGAAACCGGGAAAGAAAACACCTTTTTCCTGTGTGTCTGTCCAACACCCTCTTCTGACAAAGCTTAGCATCATGTCAGCTGGCAGAAGAAAAATATTTAAAGGCCCAGATGCATTTTTTTCAGAGAAGGTAGTGAATAAGTATGAACTTGGAGTTGAAGCAGTAAATTGATAACTGGCACAAGAGGGAAAACATTTCAGAAGTGGTTAGAGAATAAAACATTAACAAAGCTATAGGAGCAGAAAAGCATGAGGACATTGAGGAAATGCAAGGACAGACAGACCAGAGTGCAAGGTCAGTGTGCAGTGGGAAGAGGAGAAAGGCCCTAAGGGTACTTAGAATCTGGACTCTGGAGGGCTCTGCGTGAGTGGAGGATAGGTGAAGAGGAGGATGGAAAGGCCACTAAAGTTTGAGACATAGTCCTGTTGATAGATGCAGGGAAGGTGGGGGCAGAGGTGGAGGAGTGATATGAATAATTTGGGACTACCTTTTCGCACATAATAGATTATTCAGGATTTGTTCATAATCCTATCTTATATCTTGTTTTTTCCACCTACTCAGTACATAATGTAATAATGTCGAGCTTTAATAATGCATAAGATGCACTACAGAATTTGGGGAGAGAGGATGAATAGAGAAGAACACTGAGAGGCCGTAGAGTACAAGGGCAAGCCTCAACCTGGTGGTTTTTCACCAGGTAAATGGGCCTGGGTGGGGTGGGGGAGGGGGGCAGAGGAGGAGTCTCACTGATAAAGCACAGAGCTCTTAAGAGAATTCCAGCAGAGGGAACACAGAAGCTATCTGTAATTATTGTCAATTAAGACTGGAGAGGAGAGTTGTGGGAAAGGCTATCTGATTCTGATTCACACCCACCTGTAGTCTTATTTCTCAAGAGACATATCTCCCTGTTACTGCCTTCTCTTCTGGTTAAAAAAAATTTTTTTTTCATAATCCTATAATCCAGAGTAGCTGAATGTCATGTCTATAATCTCCTTTTGGCATTTACTTCTATATGTATTTAAATTTGCCTTTTTATTCTTGAATATTGTCTTTGGCTCAAGATTTTACATTTTAGTGCATCTTCATACTGTTTTTCTCCCCTTATTTAGAAATGGACTCTGAAATCAAGGAAAAAATTCCTGTGCATGAGGAATTCATTCTATGTTGTGGAGTTGAAACCCAGGTTCTAAAATGTGGGCCCTGGACTGACCTCCTTAATGACCAAAGTGGCAATAGACCTAAGCTGCTTATTTTTATTATTACTGGTAAGTTTAAAACTCCTTCTGAGGAGACTTTTTATGGATACTTACAACTATTTCTGATTTTAAAGGAAATTGGTATATACAAAAACCTTATGGGAGAAAATAAAGTCACTCAAACCATGGATAAATAACAACCACTCTTAATACTTTGGTGGCTGGGCTTTTTTTTTTCTTCTGTGCATTTATATCATATATGTTATGTTGTCTATCATATATGTATGTATATATTTTAATCACAGTTGGGAGTATACCTACCATACAGAGAGTTTTATAATCTGCCTTTTAAATTTCTTAATACTTTGAATAATTAGAACTTCATCAAATAATTTTTGATAGTTTTCTAAATAATTTATTCTGTCTCATTTCAAGATGATTTTAAGTTTATTATAGAATATCTATTCTGGGATTTGGCAACTGGGTCATTTGTGACTTTTGCTAAATCACTGTCAACAGAATGTTAGGGATAGATGGCTGACGGAAGATACTTGAAGCACTCTAATTATAAGTGAGTTTGAACATAGCCTCAAAGAGTAAAAATGAAACTATAAATATGTATCCTATATATGGCTGAGCTGATAGGATATTATGATTGCATTTCTTTTCTTGTACATTTTTATATTATCCATGGGTTGATTGTCTCTTTTATTTGCTTAGTTTTCTATGTTTAATCACAAATTTATCCTAAAATTATTCCCTAGAAGTGGAAAAAAATCCTCTCAATGCATTTGAGTAATCAGTTTTTTTGTTTTTGTTTTTTCTTGGTGATATCCCTCCCAGAACTGTTTTTCTGCTCCAATCTGGACGCTCTCTAGCCTGCTGTCCCAGGCCATCCTGGGGATCCCTCTCACTTTTCTCCTAGGTTAGATTCCCTGTTTCCTGGATCCTGTATTTTCCTCTTTCTTGGTTTTTCAGTTGAGCACATCCTCTAGTAGCTTCCCTAGAAGAGGTGCATGAGAAGTAATCTTTTAAAGAGCTAACATGTCTGAAAGTGTCATAGACTTTTAGGTTGGACGTAATTTTTCCTTAAAATTTGGAGGGTGTTTTCCTTGTTTCCCAGGGTTCAGAGGTGCTTTTTAAATTTTTTGATAACATTCTGATTTTTTGTTTTTTTTGTATGCAAAGGTCCCCCCAAAGAAAAACATTTTAGATTGTTTCTTTATTGTAAGATTCTAAAATTTTACAGTGAAGCACCTTGGTATGGGTGCTTTTTCATATGTTGTATTTGGGTTGTAGTGGACCCATTTAGACCAGATGCTCATACACTTCAGTTCTAGGAGTTCTTTCTCTTTTCTTTTTTTGTAGTCTCCTGTTTCATGGGTGCATTATAGTGTTCTCTGGCTTCTTGCAGTTTTAGAGTTTTTATTGTTTCCCTTCTTCTGTTTGCATTAACGTTTGTTTTTCCTCAAATGTTTGGTAATCCTTGACTACCCCTTTCAGTTTTAAGAGGGTGACACAAAAAACTAATTGGGAGTTTTGTGTTCAGGGGTGGGGCTTGTCCACAGGTGAGCCTAGAGTCACCAGCCATCCTGCTCTGGGGTTCACCAGGACATGTGACTTTGGTACTAAAACCACAACAGTCCTGGGCAAAACAGGATGGCTGGTCATCCTCGTAATCTTCCCCTTAGGCTGGTTGGATAGGAACCCAGTGCTTCATAGTGTCCTGTTTCAGGAGTGGAAGCCTGTCTGCTAATATTCAGAGCTGAACAAGGGAAAAGAGGTTGGTGGTTTCAGTGATTAGTAACAATCTAACCTCTTCTAGGTGTAGTGCTTCTGTTCTCAGCTGGGCTGAGATTCCTGATGCAAAATCTCTTCTTTAGTTTAACTTTTCTGGAAGTAAACTTCCAGTCTTCTGCCACAGTGTAACAGTCTTTTTGGAAAGCAGCCTGTATCAATTAAAATTAAAAATACATATGCTCTATCAGTAGTGATAGGGAGTTTGAAATTATAGGCATGGCAAGTGCTATTTGATGGAGCTGAGATTTGTAGGCCATGGCAAAGTAAAGGGTTGAGAAAATAAGTAGAAACATTATCTTGGAGTGGAGAAGGGATTTGTTCCTGAGACTAGAATGAAGGAGGTGAAGTTGGGTACTGAATGGAGAAGAGTAAAGATATGTCAGAGGGAGTAAAGTAGTTTCTGCCTACAACCTGTTTTCTCTGTTAATTGAGAGTTAAGGTGATCTGCTGAGAGTGAGGATGGTGGGGAGGTGGATGGGGGCTTTGAGGAAAGTGGTCAGTGTTGAGAATAGTAAATATGCAGGATAAAAGGAAGTATCAACCAAAAGTAAGTAGGTAGATTTCGAGCAGCCCTGTAATCAAATAGCCGGTGTATTGGGAGTGAGGTCTACAGGGCAGAAGATTGAGCTGGGGAAGAACTATGAGAGGTGGGATACTTTGAATGTTAACCATTTTTGGATAATGAAAAGATCTAGACCTGTGATTCTTAAAGCTTGTGTCAGGACCAGCAGTGTCATCTAAAAACTTGTTAGAAATGCAAATTCTTGGGCCCCATCACAGATCCTCTGAACCAGAAACTCTAAGGATGGGCAATCTGTGTTTTAACAGGCCTGCCAGGAGAATGTTATGCACACACATCACACTAATCTTGGGTGTGGCAGTGAAAATTAGTTGCTAACTTTAATTTACATGAACTTCTTTGAATTTGATCAAGGTGATGAATTATAGGAAAGGTGTTGGCTCAGGCAGTCCACCCAGATTTCAAAATTACCTGGTCAGGGAATGACAAGTAAAGTTGTCATTTAAGGGTCAAGGTTTTTCCAGGAACACGTGAGAACAGCTAAAATGTTGATAGACAGAAGTAGATGGCTTCGGTCTTAGAGGAGGAAAGGTGGTTATAGTAAGGTGAGCTAGGAAGTGGGGCAGAAAGCTCAGTCTGCTTCCCCACTTAGAAGTGTTGGTTCTCACCCAGTTGTACTAGGTGTTGGGAATACTGTGTTGCAAAAATCTTTGCCTTCATTGAAGTGTGGGAGGTCTCTACTGCAGAGGCTTGCAAGGAAGAGCCCGTCATAGGGGAGAGCCAGGTTGAAGAGATGGTGAGGAGATTGAGGGAGCATTCAGTGAAGACACTGAAGAGAAAAGGAAGCTTAAAACATTTGTTGTTGTATATAGTCTTATTGTTTTTTAGTGATTTGACATTTTGAGACCATGTTTAGTCTCCTGGTGTTCTTTTGTGTTTGTCTGTCTGTTCTTACTGCTGCCGTTGGCCCTTTTCCTTGGAGGTCATGTAAGCTGTAGGCTGGTGCTGCTCATTAATTTGTGGGATTCAGAATGGTATTTCATTTTGGAACTAGTCTGTTTATACCATGGGGGAAATTAAGATGGCAGTATTTCAAGGATCATTAAGCCACTATAGATACCATGTTTAGCCCATCTCTGATAGACTGACATAACATTTCATTTAAATCATTTTGCTTTTGCAGGTAGCAAAATTAATTAATCACTTCTAAGTTAGTAATGGTAATGAGGACTGATTTATTGGAATTCACAGATTAAGGAACTTTTAAATTAGTTTCATGGTATCTCTAGTGAACCTTCATTGTAGAATTTCTGTTAAGTAACAGTTTCCTTGGACTTCCTTTAATAGTGAAGTGAGCAAAGGGAGGCAATTTAAGAACTCACTATAGAACATATTCAATAATTTTAATTCTCAAATGGACACATAGGGGTAATAGAATCATGTGATTTGTCTTGTCTTGTGGGTGCAGTGATTGGAGATGGAGCAAACAAGGCTCAGTAGACTAGCCCAAAGTTCTCTCCACCTGGCAGCCTTCTATATAGATTCTATGCTATATTAACTTGATAAATGGAAGGTTTTGTCCCCTACAGGATTAACTGGAAAGCATAAGCCTGCAATTGCAATGTTGAATAGTTTATTGGCAATTGATGTATAGAGATGGTCACCACAGCCTCTTATACACTGTTCAGGCACATTTGACTATGTGTATGTTACATGTTTATCACACATTTTGCTATCCTTTGATAAAATGTTTTACTTGGCATATCTGTATTAGAATTTTTCTATTAGAATGTTTTCCAACATCCCTACACCTGGATGCACACACACACACACACACATATACATATATCTGATTTTAGTTGCATAAACAAGGCCCTTTTAATTTTCCTTGTGGTTTCCTAACCAGGAAGTTTAATTCATGGTTCATAAAATGTAACATAAGCCATAACATTTAAGTGGTGAAGTATGCAATGACATTTAAATGAATTGCATTACATTTTCCACTTCTATCTCTAAGTTGGATCCTCATGTTACTGGCCATTATAGACTCCTCTGTTTCTTCAGGAGCCAAGCTCTTTATTGCTTGTGGGCCTTTGCAACTATTCTTCTCCCGTTCGAGTATTCTCTTCCCTCAAATTTTTACAAGGTGGATTTCTTCTCATCTTTTAGGTCTTAGCTAGCCTGACATTATTCTCAGGCTACCCTAATCTCTTCCCTTCTCTATCACATGATCCTGTTTATCCTTCATAGAAGTTACGACTCTCTTGAATTATTTATTTATTTCTGTATATATTCTCCCACTAGAGTATAAATTACAAAAAAGCCCTGATCTGTCTTGTGCCTAAGTCAATGACTTCTTTATAGTAAGTGGTCAATAAATAATTGATAACGAAAAGAATATAAAAAAGAAGCTATGGTGCTTAATAGAATCAATGAAAATGAAGTAGTTGGCATTATCATTTACTTGATGACAAAATAGTGAATCAGAAAATTTCAGGGGGGTTGCTTAAGATATTATAGTCATTGAGGGAAAGAACTCAGACCTAAATCCAGAGATGGGAGAAAATTTTGTTAGAGCAGTTAGTTACATTACTTAGTATTCATTGATTTTATGTATCCTGTCATTGTAACCACTGCATCCAAATCATGTAGTTATTATCTTTGGATTCTCCTTAGTGTTAGGCCAGTTTTAACCTGCTGTATACCGTAAACTTACAGAATATTATGTGTCAAATTTATTGACTAAAAAAATTAAAAATACATAATAGTAAGTATGGTAACAATAGCTACCATTTACTCAGCACCTACTGCGTGCCATGTACTGTGCAACTAGCTCTCCATTCATTATCCATAATGATAATGTCAACTACTTGTAGAGCCATTATAAGATTAACTAAAACAAGGTATGCAGAAGATTCTAGACCAGGTCATTATGTGTGTGTGGTTTTTTTTAATTCAGTATTATCACTTCCTTTTGTCACCTTTCAGTCATCAAATACTTATTGAGAACTTATCAACTATGTGACCGTGGGCAGTTTATTCAACCTCTCTGTACCTGTTTCCTCATCTCTAAAAGGGAAATAATAATAGTACATGATAATAGTACTACATATGAGGACTAAATGAGTTAATAAATGTAAAGCACTTAAATACTACCTGGCATGTATTAAGTTATAGCACTGAAAAATATTGACTATTACTATTTTCTACCCATATGAAGAAAACTATAGAACTTTGCTGAGAGACATAAAACGCTTGAATATGAGATTAAACACATTCCTAGAAGGTTATACTCCGTGTCATATCTTTCTAAATTAGTGTATAAATGAGATGAAATTTCAGTCAAAATTCTGAAGAGTTTTTTAATAATTGAAACTGGTGAAAATAATTCTGAAGGGTATAAGGTCAGCCTTGAAAATTTAGGAAAAAAAAATAAAAAGAAGGGATTTGCCCTGCCAGTTACTGAAACAATGAAAAAAAATGTAGTAATCAAGACAGTATGGTGCTGGCAGAGGAGAAAAGGAAAAAATACGTGGAATTATTTGGAATCAGAATTAGCAAGCCAATGTTAGAAGTCAGTATTGGATCAGAAGACATTTCAAATCAATGCAGAGAGAATGGATTATATAATAAATGGTCTTGGGACACTTGGCTAATCACTTGGAAAGAAATTGGATGGTTTATACTAAAAAAGATTCCAAACTTATTGAATACTGAAATACAAAATATGAACCCATACCATCAACATCCACCATAGACGTCACAGCCCCTGTGCTGGTACACACCTCCTTGTTTCTTCTCCTGTGGCTGCACAGGGGCCAGTTAGCTGGCCAAAGAGCATATTACAACCTTTGAGGAAGTTTCCACTCTATTTAGCAAAGATGGCACAAGCATCATCACAGAAAGGAATTTGGAGCTTTGGTCACTAGGTCAAATGCAGCAGAAGCAAATTAACTATATGGATAATAAGGCCATCATATACAACTGTCATGGCTAGACACCAATGACAAGTTGGAATAGCTAACATTTATACAGCACTTGTGTACTGAGCAGTATCTAAGTATTTTATATATATGAATTCACTTAGTTTTCACATGAGGTAGTATGATTATTTTTCTCATTTTTTGGACAAGGAAACCAAATCCCAGAGAGGTTACAAAACTTGCCCAACATCACACACTTGATAAGTGGCAAAGCCAGGATTCCAACCCAGGCAGTCTGGTTCAAGAGTTAGTTCCCTTAACCACTTTGCCACACTGCCTGTCTAAGAAACTTAGATACAGACAATGAAGAAGAAATCAGTGATGTTTGACAAGAACGGCAGAGGTTACATCAATGCAGCAAAACTATGTCATGCAATTGCAAAGAGGAGAAAACCTTGGCATGAGGAAATCGATAAATTGGTTGGAGAAATACGTATTTATGGAAAGGGACCAGTATGAAGACATTATGCAGGTGATAATTACAAAGATGAAAACCCCATTTCACTGTCTTTTCCTCCTAAAAATATATCAGATTGACTCTTTTTTAAAAAATACTTTCCTTCTGTTTCTCTACAGCAAACTCTGTCGAGATACCTTCTGTACATACACAAGACAAAATCCACATGTATTAGTTGGTGGTCTTTTCCCAAAAGATCAAACTATACATCTGTTTACAATATTAAGTACTTATGATAAATGACAAGGAAACAGTAGGCTCCTTAAATTCTTTTGTGAATGATTTGTACATTGACTTGCAGCTTGGTAACTGAACATAGTAAAACCTCAAACCTTGAAGGGCCTTATAGGCAGTATTAATGATTTAGACTCTCCAGATGACAAGGAAAAGCCACTGAAATTGCCATCATTTGATTTGAGATTTAAAGATTTCTCTCTGTGTACTCTGAAGTTTTCAAGGGAATAAGAGTAGAGAGAAGACCTATTAGGAGGCTGTTGCAGGAAACCCAGTGGAAGGTGATACTACTAACAGAAAGAGGTGGAGAAAGTTGAGGTGTATTTTGGAAGCAAAGTTAACAGGACTTGTTGGCTAATTGAATGTAAAGAACAAAGAGAAACCAAGAACAGCTCCTGGTGTTAGGACTTGAGTATTTGGTTTATGATTGGTGGCTCCATCTACTGAGTGAGGAATAGGGAGGAAGAATTTATTTGAAACAGTTGGAGAACAAAACAAGAGCAGAGAATTTCTAAGTGATCACTCCCAAACTTAAGGTAAAAGATATTAAAATTGAGGTATATGTGTGGAAAGTGTTAAGAAAAATAGATCCTTTCTTCTAGTCTGTACATCAACTTGGTTGAGTTTATTGCTTTGGTTAATCTAAGGTCTGTGTTTCTTTTCTTAGGTAACCCAGGATTTTCTGCCTTATATGTGCCATTTGCAAAGGCTTTGTACTCATCAATAAACAGACGCTTTCCAATTTGGGTTATCAGTCATGCTGGGCATGCCTTGGCCCCCAAAGATAAGAGGATACTTACAAGCTTGGATGGTATGTCTTTATTAACATCTACTTTCCTTTATAGTGAGTTGGGTGCTAATGTTTCTGGAAAGTCTGATAAGATTAAGAATTACACCAATGGAAAGAAACCTCTGCTTGTGGCATCAGACCCCTAATACCACATTTTGGTAATTTTAGGATTTTGAGAGTCATTTTAACTCTTATGTAGGTAATCTTCTATAAAACTTGGGCAGATCAAACAGTTTGTCTGGAACCTGTCTTCTCTATTTACCAACTAGTTATCAACTATTTATTGATCAGGCACTATATTTTCAGGGTTGTGCTAAGAGGAATGGTGGAGAAAAAATATTACAGGCCATGGTCCTTATTCTAAAGAAGCTCTCATTCTGACACTTAAGTAAGTGATAAGCTCTCATCTGATCATGTGAATACTTCAGGCGTAAACAAAGGAGAGAACACAGTATGGGTTTGTATAGACTTTGTAGAGTAGATGAGTTTTGACAGTTGAGTAGAATTTGGATTTGAGGGGTGGAGGTGGGTGCATAGGTATAAGAGGCAAAAGGAGTAGCCCAGCAGGGAGAGCGATGCAGGAGGCGTGTTGGTGCCAGCAGGGCCCGACTGGGAGGAACCCACCTGGGAGACAGCGAGGACTCTCATATTCCACATGTGGTAGGCTGCTGGAAGCCTTTCCATGGAGGGAGTAGTACCATAGAGATGCAAATTACCTGCCTTTAATTTATGAGAATTCTAGCATGTTCACTCTTCTAAAAAATGAAAAATGAGAGGAAAAAAGAAATACAAAATTTTTCTGTAGGCATTCCATTCAAGGGCCATTGTCTTCTCTTATGAGCATCTTCTTGTACTTACTGAGCATCTAATAATAGGGAAACCATGTGTGGGTAGGGAAAGGAAAAGGAGCAGGTGATATGGGAACTCTGTATACTAATCTATTCTCATTTTCTATAAATCTAAAGCAATTCTAAAAAATAAAATCTGTTAATAAAAACGTGTTGGAATTAAAAAATACTACATTTTACATTTTATCATTATACTAGTCAGCCTGGACTGCCGTTAAAAAAAAACACAGACTAGAAAGCTCAAATAACAGGAACTTATTTTCTCACAGCCCGAAGCTGAAAGTCCAAGATCATGGTTTCATCATGGTTGGGCTCTGGTGAGAGCCTTCTTCCTGACTTGCCATTGGCTGCCTTCCTTTTGTGTCCTCATGACAGATAAGAGAGTGGGAGAGGGAGCGCATCACCAAGCTCTCTGTTATCTCTTCTTACAAGGACATTAATCTCACAATGGGGGCCCCACTCTCATGACCTCCTCTACCCCAATTAATCTCCCAAAGGCCCCACTCCAGAATACCATCACACTGGGGGTTACAGCATCATCATAAGAATTTTAAGGGACAAAAGCACTCAGTCCGTAACAGTCATGAATGGGAATGTTATGTTTTGGCATTGTAAATCTGATCACAGGTATAGGTCAGCATATACAGATGACATTGCACCTGAGCATGCAGGTTACCTTTTAAAACATTTTTTACTAAATATTCAAGTTTTAGTAGCAGCCTTTGGTCCATCCTCAGAAGTATTAACCAACAGTTTTTAGGAGGTGGTCCTTTGAAGCCTTGATCCTATTGAATAGTGAAGGAAAAGTTTCTCTTCCAAGTGAAATTTCTTTCCACATACATGAACATATGCAGGTGTGTTAAATTTGTAAGAATTCCTTTATTTGAAAAAGCAGGTGACCATTAAGAGATGATTCCTATTTTTATCCATATCCTATTTTTGGCTGTTAACTGGACCATATGGCCAAGACATGATAGTTATTGGAGAATTTAGGAAACAAAATTCCCCTCATGAACCAGAGAAGATACTCTTTCATTCCAAAGTTAGTATTGAATTTGGTTCTCTTCTTTTCCCTTCTGAAGGCAGAGCTCAAACTCTTCATGTGTCATCTCACCAAGAACATCTCAACTCCCTGGCTCTTGACCTCTCCTCTTAATTCGCAAATGCAGTAGCATAGCTCAGCTTCCTGAAATGTTAGTTCTGGTTCCAGAGTCCTGTGTTAATTTTAAATTGACTTTAACATCAGATGCCAACTCTTGAGAATGGAATTTAAGCTTCTTATTTTCCTTAATTCTGCTCTCTCAATTTAATCATTTTCAAAAGTACCTGCTGGGAATTTGCCTCTTTGCTAGTAGCATTTAGGGGAAAATAACACCTGTTCTTAAACATATCTTTTACACTTACATTGTTTATTGTTAGGTAAAGTCACCACCCATACTTCCTGTGTCTTTCTTTTTAAGGCATCGCACATAAGATTACCTTTGTTTTGGCAAACAGTCTACTCTGCTAAAACAGTTTCCACTCTTAGTGTCCAAGCTTTTGGTAAGCAAAGTCATCCAGACTTTGTTTCAGTACTTCAATCCCTTAGATTTCTTCTACTACCACCTCTGTCTACTTTTATCTTTTTTACTTCCCTAATTATCTTCTATTTAGCATGATAGATCTACAAAGTCAGTGCAGTCCTTATTATAATTTCATTTAGAATTATGGCTGTACAGATTCAGTGCAATCCTTATATAAATTCCTACCAAAATTCCAGTAATGTTTTTCACAGAACTAGAAAAAAAAATCCTAAAATTCATGTGGAACCACAAAAGGCACCAAATAGCCAAAATAATCTTGAGAAAGAAGAGTAAGAACGCTTCACACTTCCTGATTTCAAACTATGTTACAACGGTAGTAATCAAGCAATATGGTACTGACATAAAAAAATGAACAGAGCAGAGCAGAGAGCCCAGAAATAAACCCACACATATAGGGTCAGCTAATCTTTAACAGGGATGTTAAGAATGCGCAATATGGAAAGGATAGTGTCTTCAATAAATGGCATTGGGACAACTGGCTATCCACACGCAAAAGAATGAAATTGAAACCTTATCTTATACCACACACAAAAACTAACTTGGAATGTATTAAATACTTAAATTTAAGACCTGAAACCGTAAAACTCCTAGAAGAAGGCATAGGGAAAAAGCTCCTTGACTTTGGTCTTGGCAATGATTTTTTTGGATATGACACCAAAAGTACAGGTAACAAAAGCAAAAATAAACAAGTGGGATTATATCAAACTAAAGTGTCTATACAGTAAAGGAAACAACAAAATCAAAAAGCCTGAAGAGAGAAAACATTTGCAAACTATATATCTGATAAGGGAATAATTTCCAAAATATATAAGGAACTCATGTAACTCAATTGCAAAAAACTAGTAGCTTGATTTTAAAATGGGCAAATTTTTCCATAGAAGTCATAAATGGCCAACAGGGGTGTGAAAAGAAGCTCACATCACTAATCATCAGTGAAATGGAAATCAAAACCACAGTGAAGTTCATCTCATTTCTATTAGGATAGCTGTTATCAAAAAGAAAAAATAACAAGCATTGGCAAGGGTGTGGAGAAAAGGGAGCCCTTGTGCACTGTTAGTATGAATGTAAATTGGTGCACCCACTATGGAAACAGCATGGAGGCTCCTCAGAAATTAAAAATAGAAATAATCATATGATCTAGCAATCCCACTTCTGTGTATATATCCAAAGGAAATGAAATCTGTACTCCCATGTTCACTGCAACATTACTTGTGATATATGGATAATTCCAAGATACAAAACAAGTGTGTGTTGATGGATGAATGGATAAAGAAAATGTACACACACATATAATGGGATATTATTCAGCCATTTAAAAAGAAGGAAATCTTGCCATTTCTAACAACATGGCTGAACCTGGAGGATATTATGCTAAGTGAAATAATCCAGACACAGAAAGGTAAATACTATATGATGTCACTTATATGTGGAATCTAAAAAGTCAAACTCTTGAGCCAAAGAGTAGAACGGTGGTTGCCAGGAACTGAGGGGTGGGAGAAATGGGGAGATATTGGTCAAAGGATAACAACTTTTCAGTTGTAAGATGAGTAAGCTCTGGGATCTAATATACAACATGGTGATTATAGTTAATAATAATGTATTGTGTAATTGAAATGTGCTGAGAGAGTAGATCTTAAGTGTTCTCATTATAGCAAAAAGGAAAAAGGTAACTGTTCGCTCAGTTCCCAACCTTTTGGTGGCAGCTCCCTCAGTTAGGAATGCCTGCATGCTCCCCTGGGGCACACATCACCAGTAAGGAGCTTCCCAATGTTTCCCTCCCTGATGCCCTATTTATGGCTGGGCTGGCTCTTATGGTTATTTATGATCACAGGACACACTTCAGCAAGAAACTATCAGGGAACTTTGAGGAGTAAGATTATTACTCACAGTTCCTGAAGGGTACATTTGGGTGTGGGGCAGGCACAGACCTGGGGCTCTGCCTTTATCAGGGTCCCAGGGTGGGATGTCTAGGGTTTGGTGGGTTTGATGTTTATTGGCTGATTTAAAGCATAAGAACTGGAATTAGGGAGTGGGCAGGGAGAAGCGAGCCACACCAGCAGTCAGCTCTCTGGGGTACTCAAGACTTTCTGGGGACCTTTACAGGTGGAGGCAGCCTAGTTCTTTAGCTGGTGGTTTTTCTAATAGCTGTGCAGTACAACTGGCAGTGTGTTTATTCAACATGGTGTCTTTTGAAGTGGATGCCTAGTCAATCAAAAGCTTAATGTCAGGCACTTAACCCTGTACTGTGTGAGGTGATGGGTGTGTTAATCCACTTGATTGTGGTGATCACAGTGTATGCTTCTATAAAATCATCACATAAAAACAATCATGTTGTACAACCTAAATATATACAATTTCTATTTGTCAATCATACTTAAGTAAAGCTGGGAAGAATTATAAAAAATGGATGATGGTACATATGGTCTTATTATATACTATTCTGTGTACTTTTACATATATTTTGAAAGTTTCCACTATTGAAAAAAAAAGTTTTAAAGAAAGAAGAAGAGCTGTAGAATCTTAGAGCTAGAAGGATCTACATCAAATCCCACCTTGGACCTTTATTTTTTAAGAAAGGAAAGTAAGGTGCAAGAGGGCTAAATGGCTGTCTGCTAATGAGTAGCAGAACCTAGACGAGAAGGCAGCTCTTTTGATACTGAGTTCAGTGATTCTTGTCCTGTTGGTAGGTCACCTCAGGTGGCTAGTACAGAGTGCTGATGAGACCAAGTTTTCAGGTTTAGTTACCCTGTGAGCTGATTCTCAGATCAGACCTTCCATGGTCCCAAGTTACCCTGGTGTGTGACCCTTTTCCTGCTATGACTTGTAAGGGGGCAGGGTAAGTGGAGTATTGATGAAACAGTGCAATTCATGGCAAATGCTTGTATAAACACCTCAAAGCGCCTCTCTTCATAGTGTCTTTTTCTGTTTACGTGTGTGTGTATCCCTCCATTAAGGCAATTTACTTGAGAGCCTTTTACACCTTGCTTAAAGACTAGGGTATGCTTTAAAAGGTAAGTAAATATTGATTACCTAGCAGTAAAGGATTTTAAGAGCACTAGTGTGAAACTGAATATACAGATTTTATTTCCTTGATTAAAAACATCTATTTCAGCACCACTGCATTGAAATGTGACTGAAAGTAAGTAAATCATATGGCAGATATTTGCTATGCTGTAAAATATTTTAAAAGATACATCTTTGTTGTTTTAAGTTATTTAAGAGATTTTTGGACTCAATGCTGTAGTTTTTTCTGCTTAAAATGTGCTTTTCCTATCTTATATTGTGTTTGGAAAACAGAGGTGTTAAAAGAATTCTTAGAAAACAGACTTGTTTAACAAGCTAAACCTTCCAGAGCTGCCAGCTTCACTGTCCTGTTACCTTAACTCTGGCAAGAAAGGAGATAACCCAAAGACAGAGGGCACTGGGCAACAGTGGACATACCCCAGGCTACCCAGTGAAGGATAATAACATTGTTGGTGCTCAGACTTCATGGTTAGCTAACATGTCCCATTCCTACATTCTTACCTTGGGGAGAAAGGCCATCCCTAATAGAGAGAAACAAGGTATTGAATTATTTAATGAGAGCAACGTCCAACTCAGTTACCACATAAACCCTTAAGTCACACTGAGGACAAAACCAAACATTTGAACAGACCGTGAATAACAACTTTGAAAGCTGAAAACAGATTCTAAGGGTGACCCTAGGTGAGGGGGTTCTCAAACTTTGGCATGCATCAGAATCACCTGGAAGATTCATTAACGCAGAGTACCAGGAGCCACCCGAGTTGCTGATTCAGTAGATGTGGGGTGGGCCCCGAGAATTTGCACTTTTAACAAATCCCCGGCAATGCTGCTGGTGGTCCTGGGACCACATTTTCAGAACCACTGCCATTGATCTTCACTAGTAACAAACACTGGAGAGAGAAACAATTAGAAAGTATCTGTTATGTGTTTGAATTTCTTGGAATGTCTTTGATTCTTGTTCTAAAGTGACATCTTATTATTTGTAACTTTATTTTGACTATCCTTTTTGCTTAGGCTGCTTGTGTACTGTTGAGTTAATAACCTACTAATTAAAGGCTGGTTCCTTTGCTACCTAATGAGAACAGTGCCATCTAGAGGCATTAGCCCAAAGGGCCACCACAGGGCCAAAGGAAGCTGTCGTTTCTAGGGAGCTTGGAAAGGTAACTCATCATTATCGAGGATTTATTGACATTGGCAACCTACTGGGTTATTATGTGTGGTACTTCGGAGGTACACAAAGAAACAAATTCCAGTCTCTGCCTTGTAGGTTAGGGGCGCTCCATCTGTGTTCTGAGTAGCCCAAAAGTTCTGTGAAGGGTAAGTGAGGCTCTGGGCCTCACTAGGACTCCCACTGAACCAGAACAGTTCTGCTTTCATTGTTTCCCTTATTGGAGGTTATGTTTGCAAATGCATGCCCTAGTAGATTGCTTTGGATAAGCAGGACAGATATATTATTCGTCATTCAAGATTATTGTTCTAAGTAGAGGTTTTCTGACATGCAAAATATGTGTGAAAAATGTGTAATCATTGAAGGAAAGGACATAAACTATAACCACACATCAAATGTTGAAAGTATGTTTTCCTTCATATTAGCACATGTTAAAATTATGAACAGTTGGAAATAATATTCTAGTTGCACCACATTATCACAGTCATAAATTGAGTATAATTGGGAGAACAGATGTTCACCAATGTCAGGAAAGGGTAATTCCAGGAAAAAAAAAAGCGTGAAAAGAAAATTTGAGGAATTAGAAGTATAAACTCTTTCTGGCTTTAATTTAATGTACAGTCAGCTTACTTGATGGCAGATTCATTATCAACTATTTTAAGTAATTCGTTCAAAAAGTGTAACATAAAAGCTAGAAATCTTAGTGGTTTAGTTTCAGCTGATAAAACATTACCTAAAAATGTTACACAATCTTTCAAATAATGATGAATTTGGGTCATGCTTATCCAGAGAAACGATACACCACTCCCATTGCAGCCCTAAAACAGAAAGAAAGAGAAAAACCAGTAGGGCTTTCTCTTTTGCCAGGATGTGATTGGCAGAGGACAGTGGAGGTAAAGTGGAAAGACTAGATGAGCCCAAGGCAGGAACAGTCAGTCAAATCTTGGGACTCATAGTTCCTAGAAATAAACAAAATGTCTCTGTAAACAGGTGGGAAGAATCAGAAATCCAAAGGGCAGAACAAGAAGAGGACTTAAGAATCAAGCATATCATTAGAGTCTCGGAGAAGACCAAGTAGGAAAGTAGGGAGAGTGGCCTTGCAGGCGACATCTCTACACAGACCAGTCAGCGCCCCTCCCCTTTCAATCTTTAGATACCTTCTCCCTGCTCACACTGCAGAGTCCTGACTCCTTGGCCATGTTTCCTGTCATCCTTAATCTAGTTTCAACCTTCCTTTCCAACCTTATTTGTTCCAACTCCCCCTGTAACCGCTCTGTCCAGTATTACACTTCACTCTTCTATGCCGCTTGATTTATTTGCTAAATAATGTTACGTTCTCCTTGCTAAAGCAATCAGTCTCTCTCCCTCCCCCTCCCACCCCATATTTTCCCCATGCAGATACTTAGCAGATCATTGGTTTGGGTCAAGTAGAGAAAACCTAATTGATAGATCCTAGTTTTCAACACCAAAATTATTATTTTGAGAATAATTAAAAATTATAAGACATTTTGGGTTTACAAAGTTTTTGTTTGTTTTTTTAAGATAGTTTTAAATAGTGTGCCTGCCTACCATCCCCTCACCTTGAAGGCTAACAAAGTCATACCAATGTTTAGACACAGGGAGCTTACAAAATACTTACGAAGCTGGGAAGTTGAGGCCTAAACTCTGAGAATGTACTTTCACATCAGCTTAGTAAACTCAGGGGATAGTCATGAAAGGAAAGCCTTTGGGTTGGTGAATTAAGTAAGCATAAAGAATTAGGGACATTTCTCATCCCCTGTTTGGCTGATGTTTAACCTAAATCTAGATAAAGTCCTTTGGCCTTTTGTATTCTACTGGGAGTAATAAAGAAGTGAATTGTGGTTTCCCTATAAAATTGAAGTAAGTAGCTAGGAACAGCATTACCAAAGCACTCTTAATTAAAATTTCTTCTTTTATTTTGAGAAATTTTTTTGGAAAATATTGAGAAGTACAAACAATTGTATGAGTCCAAGATTCTGTTCCTCGGTACTCTTGTTGATAGTTAACACTATGACATAATTGCTTCAGTATTTTTTGTTAATAAAATAAATGAAATAAAACAATGCAGAAAAAGTTCCATCTTTTTTGTATCCTATCTCAAGTTCTACTATCATGAATTTAGAGTAAAGTTACATATATGTAATGATGAACAATATGATATTGTTTTGTGTTTTAAAATTTTTGCCTAAAGAATAAACTGTATATTCATCTTACTCAGAGCATTCTTTAAAATATGAAGTGCTATGTTTAGCCTTTTAATCTCCACTTGCATATTTTTAATTAAAGCTAGTGTTAAGATACAGCTTTGGAGTAATGATGGGCAGGATGTAAGAGCTTCCTAGCTCAGAAAATTCTGGTGTGAGGTTGAGAGTTACTGTGTGCAGACTCAGTCCTAGCAAAAGACTCAGTAACACTAATCTACAGTCTTGTTAGTTCTGTGGTCATAGATCACTTGTAAATACTGTTTCTGTGACAGTATATAGTAAAACTTATGCATTTTTATTCAATATGTACCTGGATATACATAGACATACATGTTAAATGTATGTTATATAAATGCAGATGTTAAATTTATATCACTAAATTTAGAGTGTTATGATTATTTTCAAATATGTAAAGTTACACATTTATAATAATGTGCATGTGGCAAAGAATATTTTCTAGTTGTTCATCCTAGGTTACTTGGAGAAGGGCACAGTACTTTTTATGAATCCAGAGGGGCATTACCTTTCATTTTTGATCAATGAAACCCTGTTCTCTTCTCAAAGAAATGCTTCAGTCATATTACTTCAGTGTTTTGTGATTGCATTTTTATTTATTTCTGTTTTTACCATGGGCCTGTTAATCACTGTTTTCTGTCAGAGTAGTTAGTGTAGTTCATGTGAAATGGAAGGAAATTATAGTTGTCATACTTAGCTGTGTTGTGAAGCTATAAAGGATGAATAATATTTCAATTCAAAATTGATAGAATTTTACTAACTGGATTGATTAATCAGTTTGACCAACCAGATGAAAAGGAAATGTGAGGTGCTAATACTTCTTAATTTCTCTATGAACTACTTAGGACAGATTATATGTACCTTTTGAAATAAACCTTTTGAATCAATAAAGTAGCTATAAAGTGAATTTCAAAGAAATGGGTCTAAGAAATAGAGTCAGATACTGAAAAGGAAATTACCAGTATCATATTCAGGACCACACAGTGACAAAGATATAGCAAATTGGAATAACATCTATCAATTCAAGCAGTTCTAAATTTGGAAACAGATTGTGTTCTAAATGTATTTAGTTGATTATAAATTGGAGTACATTTTCCCTATAGAAAGAGTGGTATAAATCATTTCCCTATTATTATTATTCTGATTTTGATATAATTCAGTGTAATTTTTTTACTGAATTTTATGGAGAGTAAGTTAAAGATTCCTAGCATTTTTTCAGGATAAAATATATTAAAATAATAATAGGGATGAAAATAATATAGTTATGTAGGTAGATAGTCTTTTAACCTTTACTTTTTGCTTGTAAAATAATGTCTGGGTAGCATATTTAAAATTTCTATCATAGATTATTAACAGAAAGTATTTTCCCCATTCTTCTCATTATTCCAGCAAACACTAACAAGTAATATTTTTCTCTTGGAAAATTGAGCAGTTCCCAGAGGTAAAGCCAGATTTGCCTCTAAAATATTCATTTGAATTATAATGTTCATTAAAGTTCATCTGAAATATACTATTTTAGGACCTTATTTCTGATGTCAGTGAAGTTTTAAAGTGTTTGCATTTATATCAGTTCCTTTCTCTTTACTTTAACCATGTAGATGTTCTTGGTATATTTGTGACAGGACTTAAATGACAGGAATTGAGATAATAACAATCACAACTTTTCATTTCTCAGTTTACGTCAGACACTTTGTGCTAAGCTCTTTAAAGTGTTGTGCAAAAAAATTCCTAAGAGGCTAGAATTATTATCTGTTACATATGAGGAGATCAAAGCCAGGTTAAAGGATTTGCCAACTCACACAGTCAGCAGGGTGCTCACCTGGGATTTAGGTCCAGATTATCTTGTCTCCAATCTCCATGATCTTTGTGCTACCCCACACTGTCCCAGTGAAGTGAAGACTTCAACATTTTCAAATGCTGTGTTTTTCAAAAAATAAAGTAAAATAAAGAACTTGGGTTGAAAATATAAGTGTTTGTTTTTTAGTATCAATGAACAATATAATCACTTCTGGGTAGAGTTATCAGAGAAGATAAGAGTGGGGAAGTATAAGCTACTCAAACTTAAATATAATATTAAATAAAAATTTGGATTCAGAGCCATCAGAAGCCCAGCCAAAGTCAGATTTCCAGATTCCCTCTCTTCCCAATTATGTTTTATGCTGAACTTCCTTCTTAAATAGAATATAAATTCTAGGTTGACCTGGGAAGGAAGATTAGGTAAGAGCATGTCTTCCCTGAGAAATCAATGGTACCACAGAAATAGGGAACTAAGCCTCATTGATTCAATAAAAAGTGCTTCAATAACTCTGCCAGGCATTGGTGAACACAGGTAAGCAAAACATGAACTGTAAAGTAAGAGTAAATGAGGAGTAGTGTGGTGAGGTAGACATGGGATGTTGTGGGAACAGAAAGGAAGGCTGCTTTACTCGTTACCTACTGAGTCATGGGAAGGCTTCTCAGAGATCACACTTGCTGAGACTTTGAAGGATGAAGAGGAAGTAGCCAGACTGACAGGGAAAGCTTAGCACTGAAAGAAGTGAAAGCAGCATGTCCAGATAAAAAGCAAGAGCAGTGATTCAAATGAATTTTGGGTACCTTTTGAATGAACCACATTGTAGCTCATTATAATTTGCATCTGTATCTTGCAGGAGTCACAAAGGCAAGAAATTTAGTAGTCCCATGATTCAAATTTTAGGAGGCAATTTACTACTTTGTGACATTTTGAATTTTACATCCTGTTATTGCATTTGTGTATATATGTTTGGTGTATATATATATTCCTATTCATTGAAATATATATATATATTCATAGGAAAATACCTATTCAAGTTTTCTATATTTACAGAATATTAGAGTTGACAGGATCCTTGGAGGTTGTCTAGTCAGTTCATATTTTCAGTCAACAGTAAAACCTCGATTTGAATCTTGCCTCTCCCTCTTAATAGGTATGTGACTGTCCATCTATCACCTAATGTCTGTGAACTTTGGGATTTTCATCTATAAAACGAAGATACTTCCTTTCCAGGTTGTTGTGAGGATTGGTTGGTATAATTTAAATAAAAGTAGGTAGTACATTGTAGGCTTTAATTAATTAATTGGTAACTACCACTGTTGTTACTGTTATTTTTTAAGACGTATTTCCCAGTGAATTTGTTACTTTCACCTACTGAATGAAAAACATGCTCATATTTTTGCTTTTAGATCCAAATGCTCAAGAAATTAAGGACATCTATGGACTCCAGGGTCAAGTAGAACACAAACTAGCTTTCCTGAGAACTCATGTGCCAAGGAAAATGAAACTTGTGGTCATTGGTCATTCAATAGGCTGCTATATCTCCCTTCAGATTCTGAAGCGCGCCCCCGAGCTCTCAGTAAGTACGCCTCAGGAGTGCTTGTAGGTGCTTGGTTATGCGCTCACACAAACCCCCTCAGCTTTCCTTGCCTCTTTTGTCTCTTGTTTAATTGATAAATAGAAGAGAGAGGGATACTTGGTAGCTGCCTTCACCCATATCTCCATATTACTGTGGGCCTGTGTGAATGTATGTTCATGCAGTTTCTGTAGTATTTCAAAAAGTAATACTGAAGGAGGAAGGAATTTCCAATTGAATACTTTTTAATCCAGGGTTTTCTGGCAATCTTAAGTTACATATAACTTGTCTTTATGAAGGAATATTTAAGAGTATTCCTCAGCTAAGACCTAGACAAGAATCTGTCTATTGGGAGAGTGTTTTGCAAATGTTCATGCCTCCTTTCAAAAGGAAGAAAATTTTATCGTCATCATCATCATCGATAGACAGCCATCCTTATGGAACACTGAATATTTAGTTGTAAGTGTGCATGTTTAGCTGTTCTGTAGCTTGGCAGCCTTTTTTGAGACACACCTTCATTCATTCCCTCATATCTAGTGGGTGCCACTGTGCGCCAGATACTAAGTGAGACTTTGGAAACACAAAGACCTACTTAATGTGCCCAGGAAAGCCAGTGTACTACAGGAGACTTCAAAACAAAACCAGAACTTGTCCTTTCACTAACATATACCATTGAAATGACCCAATGAATGGATGCAATTCACAACACAAAGTATTTCTTCATCCAACAAACAAATTAAGTTCTTGCCCTGTGTCAGGCCCTGTGCTGTATTTTGAAGACATCCCAGTGAATATGACAGTATTTGACATACTAGAGTCTGATGTCTAATAGAGGATACAATCTAACCATTAGGTGTGTAACTACTGTCTTGTGTAAGTACAGGGTGTGTGGGAGTATGAAGGAATGCTCTTCAACCTTGTCGCCTGAATACATGATAGGAAGTAATTCTTTCATGAAACCTCTCTATCCTAGGATTTTGAGTTTTCTCACTTAATGTGATAAAATATCTCCAGTGGAGTCTCGGAGCTCACTAGGAATTTGCTCCTCTTCCTACCAGCTTGACATACTTACTTCTTACTCACCATTACCCTTAGGAAAAGTACAACTGTGTCCTCCCTGGTTGTGGTTTTTAACACCAAATGGAGGTTGTTAATTTTCTCTTACTGGGTACAAAAAATGGATTTTTTTCATTTCTAAGTGTGAATTCAAATTCAAGATTGAACTCCACTTACTTATGCTTTTTTTCCCCCCTAGATAAAGCATGTTAATCAGAAAGCAGACTTTGTTTTTAGCACTTTGCCTGGCTTCTAATCTCTTCTGTGCTTTCTGAATCTCCTCTGTACCATGTTACCAGTCCTCATCTTTACAGGGTACCTAATGAGCCCTGCCACTCCGGGGTTGCACAGTTGCTGTGGCGAGCCCTTGCTCTAGAGCCAAGGCACCTAGGTTCAGACACTTGTTGTCAAGCATGTGTGACCACGGACAAGTCACTAAGCCTCTCTGTACGTCTGGTTTTCCTCATCTGTAAAATGGGGATAATAACATGTTCTTCAAAGGATTTTTGTGAGGAATTACATAAAGAATTAAGAATGGTGTCTAGAATTTTAAATTTCCCTATAAGTATTAGCTATTATTATGATGATGGAAATGATGGTGGAATCACTGTCTCAGTCATTAGGTTAACTACTGCATTAGTTATCTAACAAATTGCTCCAAAGCTTGACAGTGTAAAACAGTACACATTCATTTTCTCACAGTTTCTGTGGGCCTAGGATCTAGCCAGACACTGGGGCTCCGCATTCCCAGGCCTTCAAACACCAAGGCTTACACCAGTCGTAGCCTCAGATTGGGAAATATAACATCAGCTCCCCTGGTCCTCAGGCCTCTGAACTTGGACTGAATTATACCAACAATTTTCTTCGTTCCCAGCTTGCAGATGGCATTTGTGGGACTTCTTGGCCTCCATAATCATATGAGCTAATTCCTATAATAAATCTCATATAGATATGTAGATATATCTACATATATCTGTATATATTCTATTGGTTCTGTTTCTCTGGAGAACCCTGATGAATACACTATTCTATAAACATAGGGAAGAAAAGACGCATTTCTGAGTCCTTCACAGTTTATTAATTTAATCACAAGTCTGTCATTTTGGTTTTTGTTTGTTTGCTCCACATCCATCCTTTATGTAATAGATAGTTTCTCTTGCACATATTTGAAACACATTTGTTTTGAACCCATCTCTCTTTCTTGGCTTGTGGTCACAATGTCTATTGGGAAAGAAGGACAATGCCTCTTAAGGTTAATGTAGCTTCTTAGAGCTTCTTCAGCTTTATAACTTTCTAATTAATACTCTGATTTGCAGTATTCTTGCCCTTACAAGAATAGTTGTGCAAAGGGAAAAGGAGGATGAAACATGAGCCTAACTTAGTCAGTTTGTGGAGACATAACTCATACTGTGATTATAGAATTTTCAGAAAGACATGTGAAACTGTGTTTTCCTAAAAGTGTGTATTCTAGAAAATAATGCATGCAATAAATTGTCCATAGAGATTACCCAGGAGGAAGGTAAACATCTGTATGATTTTTTTTTAATTATTCAAAAGCTTTTTCTGGTTTCAATTAACTACATTGTTGAAGTCCCCTCAGCCCTCTTTAAACAACTCGCCCAGTTAATATTGGTGGTATGATCCTTGCTGAAGTGTTGAAATTTCAGTGTCTCTGGGCTACTCTAAGAAGGCAGAGTGCCTGCATGCCTGAAGTTAGCATGACACGCTCCATTTAAGATGCATTTGACAATCAAATAAGTTTGTGTAAGCCAGAGTGTTGCAATCCCTAATCATTTTGCCAAAAATAAGTTAGCTGTTATGTTTTATAACATATGAAGTGTGATAATAAGAAACTTGTGTTTCCATCTTTTCTGTTATTTTTACTGGAATATTTGACTCCCATAAGATTTTGAGGACATATGTATGGTTTAGAAGCTGGTTTATTTGGTTTTATTTTGTTTCAGTTCTTTACAATATTTTTGTAACTAATTATAAAAAACTTCAGTTTTAAAATCATTTTAAGAGACTCATTGTATATTTTAAACATACTGTCTGACCTATATTTTAATACTAAAAAGTCATTCTTTTAAAAATCTGGTATTAAATCTTTTTGTTTCTTTAAGCAAATTTGGTATGTAGAATTATAGAATTTCTTCATATATTTTGACAATAATGTCCGGAATAAAGAATTTGAAAAGAAGCCTGAAAAGATAGGTAGTTGGAAGACTATTAAATAGTAGCTGTCATGACTTAAAATAATAAACGTAATTTAAGACTCATAGGATCTTAGAACTGAAGTGGGCTTTAGAGACAGTCTAGTCCCATCTTTCATCTTATGGGTGGAAACTGAGAGAAAAGTGTCTTGCCAGGACTCAGCCACAGCTCTGTCTGAATCCAGGGGTCGGGTACAGTTCATATTCGCTGTGGGTACACATAGAGTCTGAGAAGGTATTTGGTGGCTCTTTCACCCTTTGAATGATAGCAGGGCCTGTAGATAGTATGGAGTGTTCCTGGAGTGTACACAGCTAGCTTCATGCCACTCGTTAGGTTGTAGCACAAAGAATAGGAGACCCCCGTGAACACTGCTACAGCAATTTGAGCTGGGAGGAGGAGATGACATGGGACGAAAAAGTAGTAGTCTTATCCCCACTATCTGGATCTTCTTTCTCTTAACATCAATACTCTGTATGTTAAAAAGATGCCATCTGATTTTGTCAGTAAATTGTTTGCATAAAGTTCAAGGTTGAGAGTTGAAGACCTTTCATTCTTAACTGTGCTCTGTATTTGGTTTTAAGGTGAACTTCAAGTAATTTAACTTTTATTTTTCTCTAAGAATTTATATAGCATTTGATGATAACACTTCCTCCCCTTCCAGGGATAGCAGATCCTTGAAAAAGTTAATTTCTTATATTATTTGGCCTTCCTTGGGGAAAAGGCACAATAACATAGAGCTGTCTGGTTGGCAGAAATATCTCCTCTGTAAATAAAATTTCCAGATTACTGACACTCATTCCTGTAAGCACTAGATTATTTTATCCAGCTGGATAAAAAATTATCTAAAATATATTATTTACTTACCTGCCTTTTTCAGCAGTTCATATTGATGAGGGTAGAATTAGTGATTTAAGAACTCATTTTGATAGTGTAAGACTACAGTAAAATACTGTCAAAGGAATTTTGCCTATATCCTGAAATTTCTTAGATGATAGTGCCTTTTTAAAAAAAAGAGTTTTCTTGTCTGTTAATTTCATAGTTTTTCTATCTCCTCCCTCAGTGTTAGGTGCCACTTCTCTTCCCTATTTATGATTTGTTACTACTAATTTGCTGCAGGTAGAGAAAACAGATAATCATGTTAGAATTTTGTCTCAAGTAAGAATGAACAGATCTTAAATGAAGACACAAGAGTAAAACTGATGAAATTGAGGGTTTTTTTTAAATTTCTCAGAGCCTTTTTTTCTTTTGTTTCTTTTGAGATCCCCAGTAGCATTTTAGATACTCAAAATTTGAGAGACTCAAAGCATACCACAAGTATAGCTGAGAAACTTGAAGAACTTTACTGAAAGAAAATAGCATATTAGATCATGGATGTGTTGATTCAGGAGTACATCTTATCTGCATTAGGGAAAAAAATAAATATTCTGTGAACAATGAAATTATTGAGACTGTTTGTGGTATACTTACATGATTCTGATGAACCCTCATGTCTGCAGTCAAAGTTAGACTTGGCTTGTGAGAAACGTCCACATAACACCGCTGAGTGGTGGTCACTAGTGGGGATAATCTGGAGGAAGTGGGAAGGAGAGAGAGAAGTTGTTTGTCTGAGTCCTGTCCCTAGATTAAGCACTAAGAAGTGAAAGGCAAAGTGAGGAAGTACTGGAAGGCTCTGAATGTTTGAAGAGAGAGGTGGCTTCTAACTGGGAAGATCAGAAAATGCTTAATGGAATAGCTGGTATTTGAACAGGGGAAGGGGAAATAAGTGCTTAGAACTATTTAGAAGTAGAGAATTTTTATGATTTGGTTGTAGGGGGTTGCTGTGCATTCTAAGCAGTGGGAACAGAGCCCAGTGGAAAGAGAGAAATGTTTTTTTTTATCACTGGGCACATGCAAAAAGCAGTAAGTGGTCTGCTGTGGATGCAGCACAGTGTATGAAGGGAGCGGTGGGCTAGGAGAACCTTGGCTGACAGAAGTGGAGGAACCTAAGCATGGACAAAGGAGTCTGTACAGCAAGCAGCCACTGAAGGACCTGTGATGATAGTAGTCCTGCATCAGGTAAATTAATCTCTCAGTGAGAAGGAGAATGGAATGGAGCACATAGAATAAAAAGCAAACAACCACGTGATAGGCAGGTTGACTAGATCAGATGAGAGGATGAAGGCAGTGTATGGGATTTGCCAAGGGAAATTGTTAAGAGGGAAAAGAAACAGGTCACAGATGTATATTAGGGAAATGACTTCATTTGATGGAAAGGAGGATGAGGAAGAGAAAGAGGCCAAAGAGGCATAATAATTTCCCACACTGCTGGCTGCAATCCATTAATGGATCCTGAAATCACTTCAGTGGTTTGCAGCCAGTGGCTCAGTCAAGATAGTAGACTATGCTATAGTAACAGTGTGTTGGTGGCTTTTGACAACAAAAATTTGTTTATTGCTCATGATATAAGTCTTCTGACGGTAGGCTGTCCCCATGTAGTTCTCTTCATGCAGCCTTACTCCAGAATCCAGACTGATGGAGTAGCTTTTGTCTGGGATATTCCAGTCTCTGCTCTGACAGAGGATAGAAGGGAAATAGTGAACCCCACTTTGCATTTTAAAACTACTGTCGGGAAGTGACATTTGTCACTTCTCATACTATGTTGTACAGAGAGCGAGTTACGTGACCAAGTCTGCCATCAGTGAGTCTGTGAAGTAAAATCCCCTTCAGAGAAGGGAAGCAGATGCTTGTGAACAGTAAAACAGCATTTGTAAAAATATATACAATAAAGAATTTTAAAATAGAAAATATTAGAATGTATTGTATTATAATAAAGGTATGTATTGTGAAACTTTTGTTTCACTTTATATGGTTGTGTGTTGATTCTTAGATTACAATATAGAATGTGTATCTTACTGTGGGTCAAGGTAAAAAATTAAAGCCATTAACCTAGACTAGAGTATACCACAGACACTAAGAGGAGAGAAAGGACAGTGTCAAGAAAGGTGTAGATAATGTGGTGGATTAAAGATGACAGATTCTTTGCCTTTCCTCTCTCAAGAGGTGAAGTCACTTTCCCTTCCCCTTTGACTTTGGGCTGGGCATGTGACTTGGGATACAGTAGAAGCAATATTCTGATACTTCCAAGCCTGAGCCTTAAGGGGACTGAGAGTCTCTACCTCCTCCCTCTTGGAAGCCAGCTGCCATATAAAAAGTCCACCTGCCTGGGACCACCATGTTGCCAGAAAGCCCAAGCTGGCTACGTAGGAGCCATGAGACACCAGATGTGAGTGGAACGTTCTTGGACCTTCCAGTCTATCCCATCTTTTGCTGAATGCAGCCGAGGGAATGACCCCAGCCAATGCCATATGCAGCAGAAGTCTAGCTGTGCCCTGTTTGAATTCCTGATCCAGTGAGGAATCAGAAAGAATAATCATTGTGGTTTTAAACCCTAAGTTGGGGGATGGTATATTAGTAGCAGTTGATAACTGAAGGTAACAGGATTGAGTTCACAAAGGTTGGAGAGTAGGAGAACTTAAGGCTTCTGGTGGTAGTAATTGGAAGGTCATTAATGATCTTGAGAACATTTTTAGTGAAATAATGGGAGAAGGAGGTTGCAGGAAGTTAGATGATAGATAGTGATCCAGGAATTGGCCAGGGAGAAGGGGAGAAGACAAGATGATAACTTAAGGAAAAAGCTGGTCAAAAGAATATTTTTCTCCTGCAAGTGAGAGATTTAACATGCTGAGGAAAGTAGCCCATGCAAAGAGAGATGCTGAAAATGAACGAGAAACAGGAACATTTGTTGGAGCAGGTTTCCTTCTGTTTGTCTTACAGCCTCTAGTCGCTTGAAAATGAGGCAGGGTGCATTTTTCTTAATCTTTCACTGCATCCTTGCAAAAGTGTTTTTGTGATTTCACTTGGCTCTTCATTTGAGTCTAGAAGCCTGACAGTTTTTTAAATTAATGTATTGTCATTGCTAACAACTAAATGTACCCAACATTCATTTGAAATTTAGAGAACATGTTCAAATGTAACAAGGTCATTTAATGACCTAATTTTCCCCATCTTACAGATAAGGAGACTGAAGTTCCAAGGAGTTGTGTATCTAACCCATGTTATTTAGCTAGTAAGTGGCAGAACCAGGACACTGTATGCTGTTTTCTAACTTTCCCATTATCCGTTCCAAAGCAGTTAGTTAAGTAATTAGGAAGGTCATGATTATAGGTGGTTAGAGTAAATTACTTTGACAAACCACCAAAACCTATTTGACCTAAATGTGAGATTTCTGCTGTTGTTTCTTTAATACTTGAGTTCTTCATACACATGAGGGTTTTAGTGGGAAGCAGGTAAATGCTTTGGGGGGAAGTTCAGAGATAATTGGGAGAAACAAATTGAGAAGATAAAGGGAGTTGGTGTGGAGGGTTGGGCCATGGACAGAAATTGAACTCAGAAGAAGGCAGTGACTCTGAATCCTAGAACTGAGCTGGGGCAGAAGGGGAGACCAGAGTGTGAAGGGACCTGGAGGATTCTACAAACAGTGCATAGTAGTTCCATAGTTGTGTCCAGCCCTTAGTAAGCGCTGGTTTGTGAAATCCACAAGGGTCAGGCAGTCAGCCACTAACTATGGTTTGTGAAAGACTCCATTTCAGAAAACAATATCCTCTACTGTGAGGAGAGTTTGTATTATGGTGAAATGCTACTTTTCCAATCACTTATGCATTTATTTAAATGTATATATTTATCTGTTTATGTCTGTGCACTCACATTATCTTTTCTGAATAACCTAGGAGACTACCTTGCTGAAAATTAAACACATGGAAAGTTTCAACTTTTCAACTTCAGCCATTTTTTAGTCATCTGCATATTTAAAAAATCCCGAAATTGCTTTCAAAGTGGAAAAATTGTGTGGGCTTTTTTCATCTTTTCATAACTCAAAAACTATTTAATATATTTTTCTCAAACTTTGCAAAAAAAAAATCACCTTTGGGCTGAAACCAAGCATGGAAAATTTCACCACAAAGGGCTAATTTTTTGGAAGGCTGCAAGAAAGTGAAAACAGGGGTTTATAATAGAACATTCTTCATGCATGTTAATACTTAGTACTTTATCTAATGCATTTCATCTGAGAATTTCTGAGCACTTTTCAGCTTTAAATATTGAACCATTTTAATATTTGTGTATCCATGATACTTTCAGATATGGAAAATTTCCTACATCCTCTCTATGGTCCAGTATACTGGAAGTTAGTGTGGTGTGTTAAAGGGACAGGTAGGACAAATGAAGTGAAGTAACTACTAGCCAGAGAAAACCTTACACTTAACTGCCGAAACGCATTTTGTCACTATCTCTTCCTGGCCTGGAAGTAGTTGTGAGAGACTATAATAGATGACACGAGGCACTCATTCATATAACTAAGCCAATAATTCTCAAAGCATCAGCATCCCCTGGGATCTTGTTAGAAATGCAGATTATCATGCCTCACCCAGACCTGCTGAGTCCAGCATTTCAGGGCTGGGACCCAACAATCTGTGTTTTAACAAGTGCTGCAGGTGATTCTGATGCATACTTAGGTGTGCAAACCACCAACCTAAGTTTTCCAAAAGTTTGAGACGTAAACTTTTGGAAAATTGTTTGGACATTTATCTGCCCTTGGATATGTCAGCTCTGTGTTCTTGTATCATCCCTTGGAAGCAGGAGGAATGCTAATCAAGTTCCCTAATGGAAGAGAACTTGTTTTCTGTATTTCATGTATTCTAGCTCTTTCCACCTATGACCTATCCTCAAGCATGGCGACCCCCGTGAATAAAGGTGCTGACAAGAAAACAGCACTAGGTGTTTTTCCTCATTTCCTTGAGTTATCAGGGCCAAACCTGGGATGGTACCAAATATTTCATTCTCATTTCTTTGAAGTATCAGTGGCAGGTTAGCAGAGGTCTGTCAGTGGAAGCTGGTTTAAGCCCTGCTCTTTTATGTGCAAATTTTCATTCTACGTTTTGCAGTAGCCCTTTGCACTCCCGCAAAGGGCAATGTCTATGTTACTGTCTTTAGGCACTGAAGTAGTTGCCTAGGTAGCCTTGTAACAAATTGTGAGAATATTCTCTTGATGACAGAAGTTACTACTCTGTTGTATGTTGGCCCTTAACTAACTACTGGGGCCCCAGCTTGTTAAGGATGGGAAACAGGCACAGCCTTTGAGGGGTGGTTAAGCAGTTTAAAGGGATTTTCAGTTGCAACCCATCTCTGTGAAGCGTGAATATAACTGTCTATGCCAATATAGATGGAAAGGAAAAACAGACACCTTCTTTTTTAGTTGATCATTTAAAATTTTTATTGTGAAAAATTCCAAACAGGAAAATAAAAATAAGTGTATAATGAATCTCCAGATACCATTATCCAAGTTAATATAGCTATTAATATTTAAACTTTACCTCATTTTTTTTCCTTAAATACTTTCAGGTAAATTATAGCCCTCGTGATATTTCATCCTTAAATACTTAATTGTACATCTTTTAAAAAGGGCCTTTTCTTGTATTATCCACATAATAAAATTAATGGTCATTCTTTGGTACATCTAATACAGTTCATATTCTGATTTTCTTTGTCCCCAAAATGCGTTTTTACAGTTACTTTGCAAGATCTTTCTTTAAATTAAAGATTTGTCTTTCCAATTACAGAATTTAATCTATTTGTAAATTTTAGGAAGGAAGAAAAAAAAGTAAAAAAGTAAATGTGCCTGTGAAGACTGATGTAGGTTCAGAGAGACTTAATATACCACATACTAAATGCACCGCAAGTTACTTTTATAACTCAACAAGGAGCTTCTTAAAACAGAATGTGAACTTGTTTACAGAAAGGTATGGATAAATCTAATAATCTGTTTTAGAAAAACTTAGCACAAGAGTTGACTGTATACAGATCATTTTAAAACTACTTAGCTTGCCCCTTGAGTTTCCATGATTAGACGAGAGACGATAATGCAGAACCCCCACCTCTCAATTTTGTTTTTATTAACTAAAGAAAAAAAGAAAATTTCAGCCATTTTTGCATTATTTCTGAGGATATAAAAATTTGTTTAAGACACCCAATTCTCTTGTAGATATTTAGAGTAATTTAAGATTAAATTTTAACTATTTTTTTACATGACTATAATTATGGATGTAATTTAATCCTCTCAACTCTTTGAGGGAGTTTTGCATTAGGAACCTCAGAATAGGACAAAAGTAACTTGCTCAGGGTTAGACAGATAGTGACAGTGCTAGGATTTGAACCCATGTGTGTTTGACACCAAAGTCCATGTTCTTAGCTACTAGGCTAACAAGGGTAAGTTCATATTACAAAGAATTTGTAGAAAGCAGTAAAAGCATAGCAACCCCTCAGATAAAGGTACAAAGGACATGAACAGGAAATTCACTAAAGAGAAGCTAGGTAATAAAAATCTATCAAAAATGTGTACCTAGCAAATGTGTGACACAGTGCTTTATAAATTAATATATGGCAATGCTTAGACATGCCTGTTTATTGAGTATAGTAGTACTTACTAATGTTTGATGAACATAGCTCAACAGTTACCAAAATGAGTCACTACTGTTGGAGATTCAAAAGTTCAGTGTTGTGTGTATGTATACTTCTATATAGATTTTTAGAAAGTCTGAACAGGTAAGTACCAGGTGGCTGACAGTGGTGATCTCTGGAGGTTAGAGGCAAGGGTGTACTGCAAGTGGAGACTGTATTGTTTCTCCTTAAGAGATAGCAATGATTGTGTGAATTAAAACTAATTCCTATAAAAAAGTGTTCATACCCTATGAACCTACAGATTCTTTTCTTTGGGATCTATAGTAAGAAATAATCTCAAGACAGAATACTCTTGTACAAAAATGTTATTTGCTGTAGCAACAAACTGGAAATACCATAATGTCTGACTCTGAAGGAAAGGTTAAGTAGAGTATGGAATGTGCAGCTATTAAAATTATATTTTCAAAAGACTTTGTAATACATAAAAGCTAATTACAGACTATTAAGAAGGATGTTAAAATTTATAGAGCATATATACAAGTACAACTAAATCAGAAGAAAACGTACATAAAAAAGCTTGGAAAGAAAATAACCTAAATGAGTATAGTGTTGTGTTTGAGTGGTGAGTTTTGGGGTGATATTTTTTCTATTTATTTTTTGTTTTTAAATTTTCTTTTAATGGTATGTAATTCTTCACTATAATAACCACTTAATGATTGTGCATTTTCTTTTTTTACAAAGCAATTTGAATGACTTCATAACAAAAAGTTGGTTCAGGAGACATAAAAAGTATTGGCTAATTTGTTACAGAGCAATAGTTAATAAATACCTGGGGAGAGTGGAAAGGTAGTGTCAGCCTTGTGATTTCCGTGCAGGAAGATGCCTGCCTCGACCAGCAGCAATGGGAAGTCCGTAGCCACGTCTTTGTCTTTGGCAGTAGCAGCTTTCCTAGTCTCTGACCCTACATTACCTGCCCAATTACCTTACCTTAAAATTCACAAGACTTTTGGCCTTCCCTGTGATTTTTTTTTTATTAACCCTGCCTCCCCCCCTCCCTCAGAATTATTTGGGTTGCTGATAGGTATACCTTTTGATGGCCTGCTTCATGACTTGTTACCTGAGTGTGGGAAGAAAAAAATTGCAGGTTGGGATTAGCATCATCATTCATCCTGCTGCTGGAGGGAAGCAGACCTTATTCAAGAATGTACAGCCATATTCAAATTTCATCTGACCACGAGGTTTACAGTGGCTAGGACTTGAGAGGCTCTGGGTTATGCATGAGTGACCCTTGCTAAGGCAGAGGTGTTGTCTGTGTGAATTCCCTTGCAACTGGGTGGATACAGGTCTGAGAAATATAGCTTGTACCTTGCTACATTTAGACATTGTTATGCCAATGAACTGATGTTCATAGGAAAGCAAATTCGTAGAGCATCAGTGGATGGAGCATAGCAGTCAGAGAAGAGGTAATACAGAAGAGAGTAGAAACAGATAAAATTCTGTGAAAAAATTTTTCTGTGGCCATTGTTTATTCCATCCAGAAGACTCTTTTCAAGTCTATCAGTTGGCAGAGATGAGAATTATGAATGTGAACTTTAAGGTAGAAAAAGTCTAATATGGTTACTCAGTGTGCATGAGGCCATTTTTCTCTTTTCTTGCTCATAATGGAAAATCTGTGAACAATATACCATGTGGGCCACAAAAAATTCCCTGACATGGAAAAAAGCCTAGCAGGTACTAAAGGAAAGATGCTGCAGGGGAATGAAATGTGGCTGCTTTGAGATCTTGCGTTCCAAGCCAGTTCAGGCTAATTGTGTTTGGTTGGAAGAAGACACATTATCAAGTACCAGGGAGATACATTGATGAAAGGATAAAGACGGAAGCCAGCATCATTTCTGACCTGTCCCCAGGAAGCCAGACAGTAAATCACTTCCTAGGAAAAGGCACTCAGAAACCAGAAGGGACACACATGAATGAAATCTGCAGACAGTCCAGAAACTCCATTTCAACAAGTTTATCTCCTCACCAATGTAGTTATGGGAGCTTCTATAGTAAACCAAATTCAGCGTTAGAGATTCTGTCTTTTCCTCTTGCATGAACTACTACCCTCAGGAAAATGCTGAGTAGCTCCTTGTTGCCCTCTGCAGAGAAGAAAGGCTCTGAGGGCATCAGGAATATTCTGTGCCTGTTGACTGACACTGATTCAGAAGTGATTTCATAAAAACTTAGGGATAGATTCTGACTATCTGGATGCCAGGGAATTCTCTTCAAGGTCCTCTGAGGGAGATGGCCTCAACTTACCTCCTTTGGTCATAGTCCCTGCACCTGTCCTATACATATCTAATGCTCCCTCATAATTATTACTATTTCTGCTTGTCTACCTCCTTTCTGCTTTTTCCTATCACCACCTAACACATGCCTTCTCTCCATCTTCTAAAATCATCTCAAATGTAAACTACATGAACTCTTCCCTGATTGTTCCCATTTTTATTCTTCTTTTGTAACCTTTTTCTCATAATTCTTACATATTCCACCTTGTATTGTAGGCATTATATATTAATTTGACTCTCCCTATTAGAGTTTTTAACTTTTTTTTTTAATTGAGGTATAATTTATGCAATAACTGTTTTCTCTCTGTGCATCAATCTGGATATTTTCTGACATATATTTCAGTTCACTAATTCTCAGTTCAGTTATGTATACACTCCTTTTAAATTGATCTGTTGCATTCTCATTTTCAGTTATTAGATTTTTTTGCTTACAGAATTTCCATTTTATTATTTTTATAGTTACCAATTCCTGAAATTCTATATCTTGTCATTTAATTTCTTGATCATATTAATCACATTTTAAAGTCCATGTCTGACTTTATTCTCCTCTGTACTGTCAATAGTTTTTTTTAATACAATTACTTTTATGCTTAAAAAGTAAAAATTTGGAGATGACATAGTTGAAATAAAAATAAAGATTGTGTCTGATAACTCCAGTATCCAAGTCTTATGTAGTTGCATTTCTTTTCTGCTTTTTCCTTCATTTTTTATTATGTTCCTTTGTACCTCAGCATGTTTGTGTACTCGTCACAGTTCCCCAAAGAAACAGAACCAAAAGGATGTGTGTATATATAGAAGGAGATTAACTATAAGGAATTGGCTAACATAGTTATGAAGGCTGACAAGTTCTGAGATCTGTAGTCAGTCTACTGGAGACCAAGGAGAGCTAATCGTGTAAGTTCTAGTCTAAAAGCAGTCAAACTTGAGACCCAAGAAGACTCAATGTTTCATTTTGAGTCCAAAGGCAGAAAAAAACAATGTTCCAGCTCAAAAGCAGTCAGCAGAAGGAATTCTGTTTCTCAGCCTTTGTTTTCCTCAAGCCTTTGACTGATTGGATGAAGCCCACTAGCTTTGGGGAGGCCAATCTGCTTTACTCAGTCTACCAATTCAAATGTTAAATCTCATCCAAAACATCCTCTCAGACATACCCAGAATGTTTGACCAAATATCTGATCATCCCATGGTCATGGAAAATTAATCATTACAGCTTGATAAGGTTATTGGTTATTTTTAATTGAATACCTGTCATTATGTATGAAAAATTGTTATGACCAAATGAGGCTCCTATCTTCTTCCAGAGAGGATTTACTTTTGTTTGTGACTAGCAGTTGTAGAACGGTCTGATTTTTAATGCCATCAGGATTTGGGCTGAATCAGAGCTATCTTTGTGAGGGCTGGTCTATTTCCAGTTCATCACTACTTCGAGGGGGTAGCCCTTAGTAGTTCCCACTGAGAGCCTAGGGTGCTTTCTCTTTAATGGGCATCAAATGCCTAAATTTTAACCCCTGAGCCACAGAAGATTTCCAGAAACTCTCTTCAGCTTCATGGCCTTTTAGCCACTGCTCATAAATTGGTTAAATAACTAAGAAAAGCTATTTCAGCACACCTCTCTGAGTTTCCTTTTTCTCTAGAATTTTGGCCCGTCAAATCTCCTCTGCCCTTTGATGCTTTCAAAGGCACTTAAAATACTTTTTCCAGCTTTTCTGATTGATCTTGTCATGAAGATTGCTTTGCAATAAGCTTATCTGCCATCCCCACTCCCCATCTCCACCATTACCAGCTGTTGCCTAGCTTCAAGTTCTTTGAATTTTGCCATTGAGAAGTATGCATTTGAGGTTTTGATTCTTTATGTGACCTGTTTTTTTCTCTAAAGAGGTTCAGAATCTTTATTTTATCCCCATTATTATATTTTATAATGATATTCCTTAGACTGTTTATTATTTTTGTAAGGAAACTTACATCCTTACATACTAAAAATTTCTCTTGTATTTTTTTTTCCTTTTCTCATCCTTCATATATTAAACCTCTTTTCCATTGTTCATGTCTCCCTCCCTCTCTTTTGTTTTGTTTTGTGTTTTAATTCTATATGATGAGCAATATGGGATATTTTCCCAACTTTACCTTGGAACTCATCTAATTAAACTTTTGATTTTAGCCTTCATGCAAATCATTTCTGAGATAATTTATTTTCTTTCATTCCTGTTTTGTAATGTCCTTTTTATTTCATGGCTCACTGTTTCTTCAAGGAAAGCAAATTTTTGGGATTTTTATGTACTCTTGCACTGGCTCTATTCATTCTGAATTCCCTTTTTTCATGTTTAATGTTTATCTGCCTACTATAATTGAAGCTTTCCTCAAATATCTGACATTACATTTTTATCTATTCACATTTAAGAATGAATAACTGAAAATCCTGGAAGGTTTTATGTGGGAGTGGGCTTTGTCCGCTCTCAGCTTCACTGCAGGGTGATTGGACAGGTGTCCTGACATTTTGGGGGGATATCCCCCAATGTCACTATCTGTGTGTTTTTCCCTCTCGACATATTCAGTTTCTCAAAAAAAAAAAAAAAACTTCAAGTCTCCTCTTGCCTGAGGGCAGCATCATCTCAGCAAAACAGCACAAGGGGCTGGCGTTTGCATGTGAGCATGTCAGCATTTCGGTGTTTCGACGTTCACTTAATTCCCATTAACTGGGTGGCCCATTTCTCCTGCCTCTCATATGCCCAGTGTGCCCCAGACTGAAAACTCTCCCCTTCCATTTCTGTACAGAGGAAACCTCTAGTGCCTAGCCAGGGGAGGAAGAGGCTACTGGATGAGGCCAGTCCCAGGGGTCGCACTGCCCCTCAGCCAAGCTTTGATTCAGTCAGTCTCTTGTGTGCCATGCACCATCACTGAGCACCTGTCACAGACTTAAAGACACCTGTGAACAAAACAGAAAAGCTCTGCCTTTCCAGAAGTCACAGTCTGCTAAAGGGAGATGGTAAAAACGTTAAAATATGTGTAAATTCATATGGGTAGGGGTGATACTACCTTGATAAAGAGTGAAGCAAGATAAAGGGGATTGGAAGTGCCATGGCTGGGGGATAGAGGGCAGTGGTGGACTATATTTTTTAACATTTTATTTGGAAATAATTTCAAACTTGCAGAAGAGTGGGAAGAATAAGAATAGTACATAGAACACCACACACACTTTACCCAGATGTACTGTTGCTGAAGTTTTTATTTCATTTGTTTTATTTGCTCTCCCTCTCTATCCCTCACCCCCTCTGTCTCTGTCTCTGTGTATATACACATATATGAGAGAAAGTAAGGAAAGCAAATATGTGTGTATACATATAAATATTTAATTGCTGACTAAAATTTGAACTGGTAACAGACTGTATGACTCTAGCATTTTCAGATACCGTGGGGCATTTTTAACTGATATGTGTGACCTATCATATTTGTATGCCATGCGCTCTTAAGTTGGCAAAGGTATTTAACCGGCTATCAGGAATGCAGTCCAGTCCTGTTAGGGAAGGTAAGAGCCTTCCCAGAGGCACTTGTCCCCTCCCCGAGCTTTGTAGAAGCTGAGGCTGCAGAAGTTCAGGGAGTCAGTGGTAGGACTCAGAAACTAACTTGGTTTTCGCTAGCTTAGGAGAGATGGTACCACCAGGAGGGATGGCCCTTGGGAAGCTAGTCTGTCTTGGGTGTCAGTGGAAGGAGGAACACTGGCTTCAGAGACCTGTGAGGGAGAGGATATGTTAAGATACATCTTTGATACACTTAATTTTTTTCCTGAACTGAAAGGAGGACAGATCTTACCTATTTTATTACCAAAGCTGCTATTGGGATTTATGCACATCCTTCAGTTATTTGGGTCTAACCTTTTGCCATGATCTAACTGCTTGTTTTCCCAAGTTTTAATCTTTATCTCATGGGATCTTAGCTGCCCTAACTGCTGGATTTGCTTTTTGCCAGATAAAACATAACAAGAAAGCCATACTTTGCACCTTCCTTTTGACTTTGGAGAAGCTGGGGGTGTTACTGGGACAGCTCCTGTGGCAGAAGCCCCTTGTCTCGTGCTTGACATTGTACCCCGTCTGCCTCTGGCCATGGACAATGGCCCCTTGCCATTGTATTACTCTCCCTTTCTCTGAAAACCTGTGCCTTATCTAGTACAGATACAAAACTGGTATTTTAATATGTGGAACTGACATGTACATGTTTTACAGTGTCTTTCAGCAAAGTCAAATGGGGAAGAATCTTTTTACTAGTTTCCCTGAATAACCCTAAGCTCTGTCATCAGCACTTTGCTTATGTAGGTGCTCAGTGAATGTCAAACAATTTTCTCTTTCCAAGGCCTTTTTCAGAGATTCCTAGGCCATGATGAGTAAGAGGATTCTAGTACCTATTTTATTTTCTTTGTTTCTGTTGCACTGCTTATTTCCCGTAGTGCAGTACCCATGATGCATTTTTATAAATTCCTCTCCCACTAGAGTTTAAGTTCTCTAAAAGCAGAGACTTTTTGTCTTGATCACCATTTTGTCCCCAGCACTCACTGCAGCATCTGGTGTATCATAGGTGCCAGTGTATCTGAATGAATGAGTGAATGAATGGACCAGGAAGCAGCAAGTAGACCTAACAAGTGACTCTTCCTTCTCAGTCATTCTTGGCTTAAGCTTTTAAAGACTGAAGTTTTCTAACTTAGGAAAGTACCAACCCTGTCGTGAAACCATTGGGGCCTTTTACTTCCTGACCCGTATGGAGTGCTCCAGATCCAAGTTTAGGGAATTGCCAAATAGGTTTTTGGTCAGTAAAGTTATCCTTTCAGATTCTGTGTAGCTTTGTCTTTGGAAACCCAGGGAAAGCTGCAACTGCCCATGGTTCTAGTAGTCGCATGAAGATGTAGCTGCAGACATGAAGATGGGCTTGCTTCTGTCACCATTCACTGAGTTCTGAGGCTGCCGAGAGAACACTGTGCAATTCCAAATGACAGGTGCTCTATACGGCAGAGCAGCTTGTAAAGAATGTCCTACGTTGGACCTATGAGCATCATTATTTTCTGTTTGAGTTCTTAGTGATTCTGAATCTGAAAGACTCAAAAGGAGTGAACTCAGGGCTCTCCTGTCCCCTCCTGGCGTGAGCCAGGGGCTCTGTCCTTTCACTTTACCTCTAAATAAAAGCCTGTACCTTGCTCTCCTAAAAAAAAAAAAAAGGAAGTGAACTCTAAGAGATTTTTAAGCTGAGGAGATTTGTATTCAAAATAAAATGTGTAAATAAATAAATAAATAAATAAAATGTGTGTGTAAAATGGCAAAAGCTTCAGAAGGATAGGCTATAGGAAGATTTTGAGCCTATGTTTCAAATTAAGTGTAATTATAAATTACATAAATATCTCTGCAAATATGCAAGCATTCCTTGTAATTAGCAGCCCTAACATGTAGTTTAAATGCATGAAATGGCTTTTATTTTTTAATATTTGGGTAATTAAGGTGTAGAAAAAAAAATCTCTGCCCCAGGAAATTTCAGTATAATTCACATGAATGACAAGTGTTAAAAGTGGTCAGTTTCATGAGTGTCATCTATCTTAGCAAAATATATTGAAGTGGTATAATTTTTTTTTTTCAGTAACCAATATTTAAAGGATCTCATGCTTTACTTCTTAGGATATGGGGTTAGTTATTTGAAACACTTTGATTCAAAATACTTGTAAATATTAGCACATCTCTAGCAATAATGGTAGTGATTGGTTCAACCATAGGAAATTATATCACCAAACGATTGCTAAGAAATTCTTTTGTATGCAAGTATTTACTGTGTATAGTGGTTAATAGCATGGGCTCTGAAGTTACCCTGCTTGGGTCCATGCCTCCTCTTTGTCACTTTGTACCTAGACCTCAGTTTTCTCATCTATGGAATGAAGAAACTTGCTAAAGGTGTTATGAGTATTAAATGAGATAATGTATATAAAGTACATTAGTGTAGTTCCCAGGAGATAGTAAGCCATAACTACTACTGTTATTCTAAGCATTTCTCTACTGTGAGACATAGTCCTGTCTTACTGATGTATGAAATTGTTAAGACAGAATATGAGATCTCAAAAAGCAAGTTCTTGATTATTAAAATAGAATGGCATTTGCAGCTTATAAACTACGTGCATATGATTAAATAAGCTGAATAGCCTTATCCTAAGGAGAGGAAAACATGGCCTTCTGGGAAGAAGAGATAAACTTAACCAGGATTATTTCTTGGTCTATGCTTTGACTGTTAACAGCTTTATCTTGGAAGGCTGTCTGGTTTATATTGCATATTCTCTAACATGTCTTAATGTTGGCAGTCATATAAAAGGAAAAACTGTGTGCTATGTTTTCTTGTTTTCAACTTGTGTGCAGTGGGAAGCACCCTGCCCTTACTGCAGCAGGTGGTCTCAGCTCATAACCAGATAGGAAAAGTAGCAGGGAATGCTGTTCTTTTGAAGATGTTGAAGTACCTTTTATCATGGCTTCATTTAGTCATAACACTGGAAATCATTGCTGCACCCCAGAAAAATGAATACATCTGTAATAAGCTATCTGAACAGTAATGTTTATTGATATTGATGATTTTCAGATTTCACATTTTGTTATTAAAAAATGCCTATTTAGTGAAACAGCTTGCACGTAAACCACACCTAAACATCATTCTCCTTACCTTATGCCTGTACTTCAGATTGCTTCCTAACTTTCTTTCTGAAAAATGATTAATAATAATAATACATCCAAGAAAAATAAACATCAGAATACTATGTCTAATCCCCCAAAGTGCACCTTGTAAAAAAGTCCCTGTGTGTGTACTCTCCTGTACTATTGGAAGAGACGTGGTTGTGCTCCATTATCAAAAGTTTACTCCAGTAGATTTAAATGAGAATGTGAAATATATGAAAATGTTTCCTTAGAGTAGAATGAGTTGGCCAGCCTAGAAGTTCTTTCTTTAATGAGACAGTAACATAAGAAAATGTTTTGTCATATACACAGATTTGGAAACCTTCTCTGCGCAGCTGTGTTATAAAATTGGGTATACTTCCTTGACCTCAGTGATTTTTTTTGCCAATAGGTTTCTGTATGTATAAAAGAAACTTTTATTACTATGACTTATCCTATCAAATGTGGGCTATAAATTTCATTGAAATTATCATTACGGTATCTAGAAATAGTGTAAGTTTCATCTAACAGGGAATAACTGTTGTTCTCCATAGGCCAGAGAGGAAAACCAGTCTCATCAACTAAGTATTAATTGTGATAAACAATCTTTGGTCTTTTTATATTTTAGAGAGGCAATGATGCATTCAGAGTACACATTAGAACTTCCTTACTGTTTTAGTACATTCCCATGATTTCTGAATGCACTTTAATTCTCAATTTGTTATTGATATAGATCAGCCAAATGTAACCCTGTAGTTGCTCATGTATTTTCAGTTTCCCTTGCATGCAGTTTTGTTTAATATGGGTCACAGTAATGGATCATTTATACAAAGTAATGGATTACTTCCTCTTTCTGCCAGCTGATTTGATCAGTCTGAAGTTCCTTATATACTGTGGGTTGCATAACTTGTATGGAATCTGTATGGTGCATTTTTTAGTATGACAGTAACTGTATTAACCATTTATATCCTTGAAATCTTTGAGGATATTTTAATTAACATGAGGAAGTCCTTAGTTTGAAGTGAATAAACTTGAAAATAAAATGAGCAGTGTGGAGTTACCATAAAGTACTAAATTATCAGACTTCTTGGAAAACAGCACATTTTTATTAGTTGATTGTTCTGGTTAACTGGATTGGTCAGGGGGGAAAAGCAAAATGTTTATTTCTGATTTTCCCATTTAAAATGTTTGTAATGTGTTTTAGCATATTTTTCTGCTTTCATAAACAGAGTACAATAGAACATAATTTAGTTTTATTTTCCTAATAAAGAATTTGTAGCACCTGAACATCCTAGTTCTGAATATTTTCTATTACCATCTGTGGGGCTGTTATAAATGCAGAAGTTTTAGGGGATTAGGATTAAATGAACTGACCTCACATTATTCCCTGGAATTATTTTTTTAACCAAATGCCTCATAATAGTTGGTTTGGTTATTTACTAATATGGTCAAAAGTTGTCTGGAGGAGAGAGTAAGATAGAGTCGAGTTGTTAAATTCTGACTAGTGGAGATTACATTATTCAGTGACATCTACTTTTCCAGGTTTCACTTATATGAAACCTCAAAATAAGCAAAATAGCCTTTGTGCTTCAGAATAAAAAGCTCAAAGAACATATGAACCCAAGACTTAGAATGTCTCATTTGAAGCTTGTCAACTCCCTTTTATTCACAATCCCAACCAACTGGTTTCGAAGAAACAACAGAATTTGGACATCCCCTTTGTCAGCACGTACAAATCTACCTAATGTTTCATTGTAGCATAGTATTCCATTGTGTGGATACATCATAATTTATCAACCACTCCTAATCATAGACACTCATCTCCAGTCTGTTTTTCTGAATAATTCTGTTTTCAACTTTTCCCAACTGCACTTATTGAACAACTCTTTTTTTCTCCACTGATACCTTTATCATACATTTAATTCCCATATGTATTCAGGTCTGTTTCTAGGCTTTTTTGTTGTTGCTCTTCCATTGAGCTACATGATCTTTTTCTAATATGTCACTGTTTTAACTATTGTAGTTTCATAATATGTGTAATGTTTAGTAGAGCGCATCTCCCCTCTTTCTATTCCTTTTCAGAATTCCTAGGTTATGAGTGTATTCCATTTTCCAGATGAACATTAATTCATCAAACTTCAAAATAAGGATCATTTTTTAGTATTTTGATTGGGATTAAATGCACTGAATTGATAAGTTAATTTAGTGGGAGAATATTCTTTTGCAATAGAAGAACAAAGAAATGTCCCTTTGGGTCTTAAAGTTTTCTTTAGATGTGCTGTACTTTTCTTTTAATATTTGTTTTTAGCTATTATTTATACGCACGAGATCTTTTTAAATGTAAGCCATAAATGATAGTAATTTTGCCTCTCCAGTATTTTATCTTGTCTAATTTCATTGATTTAGTACTTCTGGGACAGTATTAAAAATACCACAACTAGAATAATCCTATTAAAAGCGAAGTCAGGCGTGTCAACTCCTGTTTTCAAAACCCTTCAAAGGCCTCTCAGCTACTCAGTAAAAACCAAAGTCCTCTTAGAGCCCACATCCTCCATCCCCCCTGTGGCCCCCTGTGATCACCACTTGAGCTACTCTTCTTTCACACACTCTACTCCAGCAATACTGTTCTTTTTCTTTTACTCAAACACACCAAATTAGGTTCTATCTAATGGCCTTTGCATTTGACCTTCCCTCTCCCAGAAAAACCCTTTTTCCAGATACTTTCCAGCTCACTCCACAACTGCCTTTGCACAAGTGTCCCATTTCATTGACCCCTTTACAACCACCACTTCTAGCAATTCCTAGATTTCCTTCATTTTATTTCTTCCCTACCTCACCATGGACTTGAGACTTACTAACAATATACCTATTTTATTCAGTTATTATTTTGTTTATTCCTTAAATTGTCATATAGTTATTTTTAAATTATTAATCATTTTTTGTGACTTACTAATATACATGTTTTATTCATTTTTATATCATTTACTCAATCATTTCTTTAATATTTACTGTCAATTATATTTTTATTTATACCTTTCTCATGCAAGAAGTGGTGAGGGTATACAAAAAAATAAAAGTCTCAAAATATGATTTTTAGATTTACATTTTAGATTTAGCTCCAAATATTAGGAATTATTTAAATAAAAATGTAGTACATGTACTGGTCATATTATTTAGAAGACAAAGATTGCCATATTAAATAGAGGAAAAGAAAATCCAAGTATATTCTCTAAATATAAAGCTATAGAAAGGCAGAAAGTAAAAGAGTGGGAAAGTTAAATCTTGTAAATTCTCCCAAAAGAAAACTGGTATAGCTATATTAATATTAAAATAAGCCCTAAGGGAAAAGCATTCCTAGTGATGAAGAAAGTTCCTTCATAATTATAAAAGGTTTACTTTGTCAGGTACAAATAGTCAATATCAGGAATGAAAGAGGTAATATCACTACTGGTGGTCTGGAGATTGAAGTATAATAGCAAGATATTATAAATAACTTTATACCAATAAATTTAGAATTTTAAATGAAATGGAAAAATCCTTAGAAAAAGGTAATGTCAAAACAGATTCAAGAATAGAAAGCCTGAATGGTCCTAAGCCATTAATGAAGTTGAATTAATCAATAGTGAAAACTTTCTAAAAATAAAAATCCAGATTTCACTGGTGAGTTCTATGCAATGTTCAGAGAATAAATCATTCCATTGTTTACACAATTTTGTCATATAAAATTTTACAAAATCCTCTAGATAATGAAGACCATATTCTCCACTTCAGTTTTCTCAGCTAGCAAACCTTTATATCCAAACCTGGGAAAAAAGAAGAAAGTTACAGGCCAGCTTCACTGACTAACATGCAAAATTCCTACACAAAATATTCGGAGACCAAATGTAGTAACATATAAAAAGGATGTATTCTGACCAAGGTGCTTTATCCCAAGAATGGAAAGTTAATTTGATATTAGAAAATCAATTGATAATTTACCACATTAATAAAGGAGAAAAATCACATAGCCATCTCAAAAGGTAGAGTATGTGATAAAATTGAGCATCCATTTATGATTTTAAAAAGTAATTAGCAAACTAGGAAAAGAGGAACTTTTTTATATATCATTAATATACAATCACTTGAACAACATTATCATTACTAGACCCCCTATTATCAAGTCCCCCCCACATACCCCACTAGTGTCACTGTCCATCAGCTTAGTAAGATGCTATAGAATCATTACTTGTCTTCTCTATAAATACTGCCTTTCCCATGTTGCCCACAGCTGCATTACATGTGCTAATCGTAATGCCCCTTTTCCCCCCTTATCCCTCCCTTCCCACCCATCCTCCCCAGTCCCTTTCCCTTTGGTAACTCTTAGTCCATTCTTCAGTTCTGTGTGTCTGCTGCTGTTTTGTTCCTTCAGTTTTTCCTTGGTTCTTACACTCCACACACAGATGAGTGAAATCATTTGATACTTGTCTTTCTCTGCCTGGCTTATTTCACTGAGCATAATACCCGCTAGCTCCATCCATGTTGTTGCAAATGGTAGGATATGTTTTCTTCCTTTGGCTGAATAATATTCCATTGTGTATATGTACCACATCTTCTTTATCCATTCATCCACTGATGGACATTTAGGTGGCTTCCATTTCTTGGCTATTGTGAATAGTGCTGCAATAAACATAGGGGTGCATATGTCATTTTCAAACTGGGCTGCTGCATTCTTAGGATAAATTCCTGGGGGTGGAATTCCTGGGTCAAATGGTATTTCTATTTTGAGTTTTTTGAGGAACCTCCATACTGCTTTCCACAATGGTTGAACTAATTTACATTCCCACCAGCAGTGTAGGAGGGTTCCCCTTTCTCCACATCCTCGCCAACATTTGTTGTTGTTTCCCTTTTGGTTGTTGGCCATCCTAACTGGTGTGAGGTGATATCTCATTGTGGTTTTAATTTGCATTTCTCTGATGACTAGTGATGTGGAGCATCTTTTCATGTGCCTGTTGGCCATCTGAATTTCTTCTTTGGAGAAGTGTCTGTTCAGCTCCTCTGCCCATTTTTCAATTAGCTTATTTGCTTTTTGTTTGTTGAGGTGTGTGAGCTCTTTATATAACTTGGATGTCAACCCCTTATCGGATATGTCATTTATGAATATATTCTCCCATACTATAGGATGTCTTTTTGTTCTACTGATGGTATCCTTTGCTGTACAGAAGCATTTTAGTTTGATACAGTCCCATTTGTTCATTTTTGCTTTTGTTTCCCTTGCCCAGGGAGATATGTTCATGAAAAAGTCGCTCATGTTTATGTCCAAGAGATTTTTGCCTATATTTTTTTCTAAGAGTTTTATGGTTTCGTGACTTACATTCAGGTCTTTGATCCATTTTGAGTTTACTTTTGTGTATGGTGTTACACAGTGATCCAGTTTCATTCTCTTACATGTAGCTGTCCAGTTTTGCCAACACCAGCTGTTGAAGAGGCTGTCATTTCCCCATGGTATATCCATGGCTTCTTTATTGTATATTAATTGACCATATATGCTTGAGTTAATATCTGGGCTCTCTATTCTGTTCCACTGGTCTATGAGTCTGTTCTTGTGCCAGTACCAAATTGTCTTGATTACTGTAGCTTTGTAGTAGAGCTTGAAGTCAGGGAGCATAATTTCCCCTGTTTTATTCTTCCTTCTCAGGATTGCTTTGGCTATTCAGGGTCTTTTGTGGTTCCATATGAATTTTAGAACTATTTTCTCTAGTTCATTGAAGTATGCTGTAGGTATTTTGATAGGGATTGCATTGAATCTGTAGATTGCTTTAGGCAGGATGGCCATTTTGACAGTATTAATTCTTCCTAGTGAACAGCATGGGATGAATTTCCATTTATTGGTATCCTCTTTAATATCTCTTAAGAGTGTCTTGTAGTTTTCAGGGTATAGGTCTTTCACTTCCTTGGTTAGGTTTATTCCTAGGTATTTTATTCTTTTGCATGTAATTGTGAATGGAATTATTTTCCTGATTTCTCTTGCTGCTACTTCATCGTTAGTGTATAGTAATGCAACAGATTTCTGTGTACTAATTTTCTATCCGACAACTTTGCTGAATTCAGAGATTAGATCTAATAGTTTTGGAGTGGATTCTTTAGGATTTTTTATGTACAATATCATGTCATCTGCAAACAGGGACAGTTTGACTTCTTCCTTACCCACCTGGATGCCTTGTATTTCTTTGTGTTATCTGATTGCTGTGGCTAGGACCTCCAGAACTATGTTGAATAAAAGTGGGGAGAGTGGGCATCCTGTCTTGTTCCTAATCTTAAAGGAAAAGCTTTCAGCTTCTCACTGTTAAGTATAATGTTGGCTGTGGGTTTGTCATATCTGGCCTTTATTATGTTGAGGCACTTGCCCTCTATACCCATTTTGTTGAAAGGAAAAGCTTTCAGCTTCTCACTGTTAAGTATAATGTTGGCTGTGGGTTTGGCATATATGGCCTTTAGTATGTTGAAGCACTTGCCCTCTCTACCCACTTGCCCTCTATACCTATCATGAATGAATGTTGAATTTTGTTGAATGCTTTTTCAGCATCTGTGGAGATGATCATGTGATTTTTGTCCTTTTTATTGATGTGGTGGATGATGTTGATGGATTTTCTAATGTTGTACCATCCTTGCTTCCCTGGGATGAATCCCACTTGATCATGATGGATGATCTTTTTGATGTATTTTTTAATTCGGTTTGCTAATATTTTGTTGAGTATTTTTGCATCTATGTTCATCAGGGATATTGGTCTGTAATTTTCTTTTTTTGTGGTGTTTTTGCCTGGTTTTGGTATTAGAGTGATGTTGGCCTCGTAGAATGAGTTTGAGAGTATTCCCTCCTCTTCTACTTTTTGGAAAACTTTAAGGAGGATGGGTATTAGGTCTTCACTAAATGTTTGATAAAATTCAGCCCTGAAACCATCTCGTTCTGGCATTTTGTTCTTAGGTAGTTTTTAAATTACCAGTTCAATTTCTGTGCTGGTAATTGTTCTATTCAGATTTTCTGTTTCTTCCTGGGTCAGCCTTGGAAGGTTGTATTTTTCTAAAAAGTTGTCCATTTCTTCTAGATTATCCAGTTTGTTACCATATAATTTTTCATAGTATTCTCTCATAGTTCTTTGTATTTCTGTGGTGTTCCTAGTGATTTTTCATTTCTCATTTCTGATTCTGTTTATGTGTGTAGACTGTTTTTTTCTTGATAAGTCTGTCTAGGGGTTTATCTATTTTGTTTATTTTCTCAAAGAACCAGTTCCTGCTTTCTTGATTCTTTCTATTGTTTTATTCTTCTCAATTTTATTTATTTCTGCTTTAATCTTTATTATGTCCCTCCTTCTATGGACTTTGGGCCTCATTTGTTTTCCTTTTCTAGTTTTATTAATTGTGAGTTCAGACTATTCATTTGGAATTGTTCTTCTTTCCTAATGTAGGCGTGTATTTTAACATATTTCCCTCTTAGCACAACCTTTGCTGCATCCCACAGATTTTGCAGTGTTGAATTATTGTTGTCATTTGTCTCCATATATTGGTTGATCTCTCTTTTTGTTTGGACATTGATCTATTGATTATTTCGGAGCATATTATTAAGCCTCCATGTGTTTGTGGGCTTTTTCATTTTTTTTGTGTAATATATTTCTATTTTCATACCTTTCTGATCTGCGAAGCTGTTTGGTACAATTTCAATCATTTTGAATTTACTGAGGTTCTTTTTGTGGCCTTATATATGATCTATTCTTAAAAATTTTCCATGTGCGCTTGAAAAGAGCGTGTATCCTGTTGCTTTTGGATGGAGTGTTCTGCAGATATCCATTAGGTCCATCTGTTCTAATATGTTGTTCAGTGCCTCTGTCTCTACTTATTTTCTCTGGTTGATCTGTCCTTTGGAGTGAGTGGTGTGTTGAAGTCTCCTAAAATGAATGCATTGCATTCTATTTCCCCTTTTAATTCTGTTAGAATTCGTTTCACATATATAGGTGATCCTGCCTTGTTGCATAGATATTTATAATACTTATATCCTCTTGTTGGACTGATCCTTTTATCATTATGTAATGTCCTTCTTTGTCTCTTGTGACTGTCTTTGTTTTGAAGTCTATTTTGTCTGATACAAGTACTGCAACTCCTGCTTTTTCTCCCTATTAGTTGCATGAAATATCTTTTCCCATGCCTTTACTTTCAGTCTGTGTATGTCTTTGGGCTTGAAGTTAATCTCTTGTAGGCAGCATATAGGTGGGTCTTGTTTTTTATCCATTCACTCACTCTGTGTCTTTTGATTGGTGCATTCAGACCATTTACATTTAGGGTGATTATCGATAGGTATGCACTTATTGCCATTACAGACTTTAGATTCGTGGTTACCAAAGTTTCAAAGGCAATTCCCTTACTATCTAACAGTCTAATTTAACTTACTTCCTATACTATTACAAACATTACCTAAAGGGTTTTTTTTTCTTCCTCCTCCATTCTTTGTATGTTATGAATGATATTCTGTACTCTTTTTCTTCCCTTGGGTGACATCTATTTAGCCTTAGAAATACTTCCATCTATAGGAGGCCCTCCAAAATGCACTGTAGAAGTAGTGTGTGGGAGGTAAATTCTCTCAGCTTTTGCTTATCTGAAAATTGTTTAATCCCTCCTTCAAATTTAAATGATAACATTGCCAGGTGGAGTGTTCTTGGTTCAAGGCCCTTCTGCTTCATTGCATTAAATATATCATGCCACTCCCTTCTGGCCTGTTTCTTTTGAGAAGTCTGATGATAGCCTGATGGGTTTTCCTTTGTATGTGATCTTTTTTCTCTCTCTAGCTGCTTTTAAAAGTCTGTCTTTATCCTTGATCTTTGCCATTTTAATCATTATATGTCTTGATGTTGTCTCCCTTGGGTCCCTTGTGTTGGGAGATCTGTGCACCTCCA
>JAQQAC010020896.1:15394247-15500908 GCA_029783875.1 Phataginus tricuspis | reverse complement strand
TGGAGGTGCACAGATCTCCCAACACAAGGGACCCAAGGGAGACAACACCAAGACATAATAATTAAAATGGCAAAGATCAAGGATAAAGACAGACTTTTAAAAGCAGTTAGAGAGAGAAAAAGATGACATACAAAGGAAAACCCATCAGGCTATCATCAGATTTCTCAACAGAAACCTTACAGGCCAAAAGGGAGTGGAATGATATATTTAATGCAATGAAGCAGAAGGGCCTTGAACCAAAATACTCTATCTGGCAGGATATCATTTAAATTTGAAGGAGGGATTAAACAATTTTCAGATAAGCAAACGCTGAGAGAATTTACCTCCCACAAACCACTTCTACAATGCATTTTGGAGGAACAGCTATAGATGGAAGTATTCTTAAGGCTAAATAGATGTCACCAGGGGAAATAAAACTACAGCAAAATAGAACAATTAATTACTAAGCAGATGCAAAATCAAATCAACTTTCCCCAAAGTCAATCAAGGGATAGGCAAAGAGTATAAAGTATGATACCTAACATATAAAGAATGTAGGAGGAGGGAAAGAAAAAGAACCTTTAGGTTGTGTTTGTAATAGCATATGAAGTGAGTTAAATTAGACTGTTAGATAGTAAGGGAATTGCCCTTGAGCCTTTGGTAACCATGAATCCAAAGCCTGCAATGGCAATAAGTACATATCTATCAATAATCACCTTAAATGTAAATGGACTGAATGCACCAATCAAAAGACACAGAGTAACAGAATGGAAAAAAAGCAAGACCCATCTGTATGCTGCTTACAAGAAATTCACCTCAAACCCAAAGACATACACAGACTGAAAGTGAAGGGATGGAAAAAGATATTTCATGCAACTAATAGGGAGAAAAAAGCAGGAGTTGCAGTACTTGTATCAGACAAAATAGACTTCAAAACAAAGAAAGTAACAAGAAACAAATAAGGACATTACATAATGATAAAGGGGTCAGTCCAACAAGAGGATATAACTGTTATAAATATCTATGCACGCAACACAAGATCACCTACATATGTGAAACAAATACTAACAGAATTAAAGGGAGAAATAGAATGCAATGCATTCATTTTAGGAGACTTCAACACACCACTCACTCCAAAGGACAGATCAACCAGAGAAAATAAGTAAAGAGACAGAGGCACTGAACAACTTATTAGAACAGATGGACCTAAGAGACATCTACAGAACACTTCATTCAAAAGCAAGAGGATACATGCTCTTTTCAAGTGCACATGGAACATTTTCAAGACTAGATCATATACTAGGCCACGAAAAGAGCCTTACTACATTAAAGAAGATTGAAATTATACCAACCAGCTTCTCAGATCACAAAGGTATGAAAATAGAAATATATTACACAAAGAAAATGAAAAAGCCCACAAACACATGGATGCTTAATAACATGTTCCTAAATAATCAATGGATCAATGACCAAACAAAAACAGCAATCAACCAATATATGGAGACAAATGACAACAATAATTCAACACCACAAAATCTGCGGGAAACAGCGAAGGCAGTGCTAAGAGGGAAATATGTTGCAATAGAGGCCTACGTCAGGAAAGAAGAACAATCCACAAATGAACAGCCTAAACTCACAATTAATGAAACTAGAAAAGGAAAACAAATGAGGCCCAAAGTCAGTAGAAAGAGGGACATAATAAGGATTAGAGCAGAAATAAATAAAATTGAGAAGAATAAAAAAATAGAATCAATGAAATCAAGAGCTGGTTCTTGGAGAAAATAAACAAAAGAGATAAACCCCTAGCCAGACTTATCAAGAAAAAAACAGAGTCTACCCACATAAACAGAATCAGAAATGAGAAAAGAAAAATCACTACAGACACCACAGTAATACAAAGAATTATGAAAGAATACTATGAAAAATTGTATGATAAAAACTGGATAACCTAGAGGAAATGGACAACTTTCTGGAAAAATATAACCTTCCAAGGCTGACCCAGGAAGAAACAGAAAATCTGAATAGACCAATTACCAGCACAGAAATTGAACTGGTAATCAAAAAAAACTACCTAAGAACAAAATACCTGAACCAGATGGTTTCAGGGCTGAATTTTATCAAACATTTAGTGAAGACCTAATACCCATCCTCCTTAAAGTTTTCCAAAAAGTAGAAGAGGAGGGAATACTCCTAAACTCATTCTATGAGGCCAACATCACTCTAATACCAAAACCAGGCAAAAACACCACAAAAAAAGAAAATTACAGACCAATATCCCTGATGAACATAGTTGAAAAAATACTCAACGAAATATTAGCAAACCGAATTAAAAAATACATCAAAAAGATAATCCATCATGATCAAGTGGGATTCATCCCAGGGAAGCAAGGATGGTACAACATTAAAAATCCATCAACATCATCCACCACATCAGCAAAAAGAAGGACAAAAACCACATGATATTCTCCATAGATGCCGAAAAAGCATTTGACAAAATTTAACATCCATTCATGATCAAAGTCTCAACAAAATAGGTATAGAAGGCAAGTACCTCAATATAATAAACCCCATATAGGACAAACCCACAGCCAACATTATACTTAACAGCGAGAAGCTGAAAGCTTTTCCTTTAAGATTGGGAACAAGACAAGGATGCCCACTGTCCCCACTTTTATTCAACATAGTTCTGGAGGTCCTGGCCCCAAGCAATCGGACAACACAAAGAAATAAAAGGCATCGAGATTGGTAAGGAAAAAGTCAAACTGTTCCTGTTTGCAGATGACATGATATTGTATATAAAAAACCCTAAAGAATCCACTTCAAAACTATTAGATCTAATATCTGAATTCAGCAAACTTGCGGGATACAAAATTAATACACAGAAATCTGTTGCATTCCTATACACTAATGATGAAGTAGAAGATAGAAAAATCAGGAAAACCATTCCGTTCACAATTGCATCAAAAAGAATAAAATACCTAGGAATAAACCTAACCAAGGAAGTGAAAGACCTATACTCTGAAAACTACAAGACAATCATGAAATAAATTAAAGAAGATACCAATAAATGGAAAAACAGCCCGTGCTCTTGATAGGAAGAATGAATATTGTCAAAATGGCCATCCTGCCTAAAGCAATCTACAGATTCAGTGCAATCCTTATCAAAATACCAACAGCATTCTTCAATGAACTAGAGCAAATAGTTCTTAAAATTCATATGGACCACAAAAGGCCCTGAATAGCCAGAGCAATCCTGAGAAGGAAGAACAGAGTGGGGGAATTACGCTCCCTGACTTCAAGCCCTTCTACAAAGCCACAGTAATCAAGACAATTTGGTATTGTAACAAGAACAGACCCATAGACCAATAGAACAGACTAGAGAGGCCAAATGTAAACCCAAGTATATATGGTCAATTAATATACGATAAAGGAGCTATGGATATACAATGGAAATGACAGCCTCTTCAACAGCTGGTGTTGGCAAAACAGGTCAGCTACATGTAAGAGAATGAAGCTGGATTATTGCCTAACCCACACACAAAAGTAAACTCAAAATGGATCAAAGACCTGAATGTAAGTCATGAAAGCATAAAACTCTTAGAAAAAACATAGGCAAAAATCTCTTGGACATAAACATGAGCGACTTCTTCATGAACATATCTCCCTGGGCAGGGGAAACAAAAGCAAAAATGAACAAATGGTCTATATCAAACTAAAAAACTTCTGTACAGCAAAGGACATCATCAGTAGAACAACAAGACATCCTATAGTATGGGAGAATATATTCATAAATGATATATCCGATAAGGGGTTGACATCCAAAATATATAAAGAGCTCACACACCTCAACAAACAAAAAGCAAATAAGCCAATTAAAAAATGGGCAGAGGAGCTGAACAGACACTTCTCCAAAGAAGAAATTCAGATGGCCAACAGGCACATGAAAAGATGCTCCACATCCCTAATCATCAGAGAAATGCAAATTAAAACCACAATGAGATATCACCTCACACCAATTAGGATGGCCAACATCCAAAACACAAAGAACAACAAATGTTGGCGAGGATGTGGAGAAAGGGGAACTCTCCTACACTGCTTGTGGGAATGTGAAATAGAACAACCATTGGGGAAAGCAGTATAGTGGTTCCTCAAAAAACTCAAAATAGAAATACCATTTGACCCAGGAATTCCACTCCTAGGAATTTACCCTAAGAATGCTGGAGCCCAGTTTGAAAAAGACATATGCACCTTTATGTTTATTGCAGCACTATTTACAATAGCCAAGAAATGGAAACAACCTAAGTGTCCATCAGTAGATGAATGGATAAAGAAGATGTGGTAGATATACACAATGGAATATTATTCAGCCATAAGAAGAAAACAAATCCTACCATTTGCAATGACGTGGATGGAACTAGAGGATATTATGTTCAGTGAAATAAGCCATGTGGAGAAAGACAAGTATCACATGATTTCACTCATCTGTGTAGTATAAGAACAAAACAAAAACTGAAGGAACAAAACAGCAGCAGACTCACAGAACCCAAGAATGGACTAACAGTTACCAAAAGGAAAGGGATTGGGGAGGATGGGTGGATAGGGAGGGATAAGGGAGAAAATGGGGCATCGTGATTAGCACGTATAATGTAGCGGGGGGGTACACCGGGAAGGCAGTATAACAGAGAGAAGACAAGTAGTGACTCTATAGCATCTTACTGTGCTGGTGGACAGTGACTGTAATGGTGTTATGTGGTGGGGACTTGATAATAGCGGGGTCTAGTAACCATAATGTTCATGTAATTGTACATTAATGATAGCAATATATATTATATATATACATATATATATGTATACAGGAAAAGAAAACGGGTGAAGAATTCTGAATTTGAAGGTATAAAATCAGTAGTTAACTATAGCACCACTACAGTTACTGAAAATTTTTTTCATCATTTTTACCTCTCAGTCTCTTAAAGCATGTTGCTTAGTGTCCAAATGCAATGCCAGGTCCTTGAATTAAACAGCTAACATCAGACAGTATGGTAAATTTTTCCTTTCTGTGTGAGCTCCAGACACCCACTGCAGTGATTGTGCTTTCAAAACAGAGGAAGAAAGTCTAATAATTAGTGCCACATTGTTTAAGAGTTACTGTTTGTCAACATCATTAATACTTGGTATTAGTAGACTTCTTAATTTTTGCCAGTCTGAAGTGCATATTCCATATCTCTAGGAGAGAGAGCAGTCACATTTGACTTTGAGTCATTGGGAGCTGTCCTGAAGACTAACTTTGGGCAGAGGCAAATGTGAAGTAGTGTCATACCACTGTCAATCAGATACAAGCATATGGTGACCTGGCTGAGGGCCCTGGAGACCTTGGAAAGCTCTTAGGTTCTTTATTTGTGCTTCCGCAACTGAAGATAACCACAGTGGTGATGCTTGTACTACATACTGCGCTTACCCTGTGTCCTCAACACTGTATGATTACTGCTGAATTGGAATGCTATATGCTGGTGTTATGCTACAAGAGGAAGAAGAAGACTAAATATCAGCCAAGTCCAAGGGTTCCAGAACTGATTTCATGCCTTTGTCTGTGCTTGAATGCACTGAGTTGGAGTTCACATTGAAAGTGGCATCCAGGGAGAGTGATTCCTCTAATTAACTTTTATTATGCTGCCAGACTTCACAGAGATTCTATAACCTTTGTATGAATATGTATATATAACCTTTACATAATCCCATTGCAATACAGGCAACCAGCTCTAATTGGAAGATTCTGCATCATCTTTGACATTCTGGAGCCCAGAGTGATCTTCATCACAAGTACCCATGAATGCCTCATAAGGCCTTTATTAAGCACAGTCCATCCAGCTTCTCTTCTGCTTTGTACTTGAGAAGATTCCAAAGTGGCAGAAACTCCCATTTTCTGGCTGAAACCCTGCATTCATTCGAAAAACATGTTATGAGCATTTTGCATGTGTTGTTGCCAATCTAACATTAAAAAAATCAACTGAAAAGGCTGAAGCTTCCTGCTTCCAAAGAATGTTTTTTATTCAACACTAAGGCTACAGGGAACAGTATATTCTTACTTTTGTGACAGAGGAGGGGATCTAGTAGAGGTCAGATTATTATGACCAAAAAAGAAACAACTGAAATACCTCAGTGATTGTTGAGGGAAAAGGAAAAGTCTATAGGACACAGCTGAGCACTCAGCTGACAGATATAACCAAGGAAAAACGATGATATTATGGTTAGAAAGGAGAGTCCTCCATAGTGTCTACCCTTAAGTCCCTGTCCTTTATTAGTGAGAGAGACTTGAAGGCAGAATTATAGGTGATACCTGATCAACTTTAGCATTTGGGAATGCCATCAAACAGGTTACTTTGAAAAGAGACAGTCAGTAGATGAATGGATTAAGAAGATGTGGTACATATACACAATGGAATATTATTCAGCCATAAGAAAAAAACAAATCCTACCATTTGCAACAACATGGATGGAACTAGAGGGTATTATGCTCAGTGAAATAAGCCAAGCCGAAAAAGACAAGTATCAAATGATCTCACTCATATGTGAAATATAAGAACAAAGAAAAAAAAAACTGAAGGAACAAAACAGCAGCAGACTCACAGAACCCAAGAACGGACTAATAGTTACCAAAGGGAAAGGGACTGGGGAAGATGGGTGGGAAGGGAGGGATAAGAGAGTAAAAGGAGTATTACGATTAGCAGACGTAGGGTGGGGAGGGCAAAGGGAGGGCTGTACAGCTCGGAGAGGACAGGTAGTGACTCTATAGCATCTCACTACGCTGACGGACAGTGACTGTGGTGGGGTTGGTGGGGGGGACCTGATGAAGGGGGTAGTTTAATTACCATGATATTGCACATGTAATTGTGGGTTGATGATACCAAAATAAATTGTAAATTAAAAAAAAAGCTGCGTGAGTTCTTTATATATTTTAGATGTCAACCCCTTATCAGATACATCATTTATGAATATATTTTTCCATACTGTAGGATGTCTTTGTTCTACTGATGGTGTCCTTTGCTGTACAGAAGCTTTTCAACTTGATATAGTCCCACTTGTTCATTTTTGCTTTTGTTTCCCTTGCCCTGGGGGGATATGTTCATGAAGAAGTCGCTCATGTTTATGTCCAAGAGATTTTTGCCTATGTTCTTTTCTAAGAGTTTTATGGTTTCATGACTTACATTCAGGTCTTTGATCCACCTTGAGTTTACCTTTGTGTATGGGGCTAGACAGTAGTCCAGTTTCATTCTCTTACATGTAGCTGTCCAGTTTTTCCAACACCAGCTGCTGAAGAGGCTGTCATCTCCCCATTGTATATCCAAGGCTCCTTTATCAAATATTAATTGACTGTAAATGTTTGGGTTAATGTTTGGATTTTCTATTCTGTTCCACTGTTCTGTGGGTCTGTTTTTGTGCCAGTACCAAATTGTCTTGATTACTTTGGCTTTGTAGTAGAGCTTGAAGTCGGAGCGTAATTCCCCCTGTTTGATTCCTCCTTCTCAGGATTGCTTTGGCTATTCGGGGTCTTTTCTGGTTCCATATGAATTTTAGAATTATTTGTTCCAATTCATTGAAGAAAGCTGTTGGTAGTTTGATAGGGATTGCATTGAATCTGTAGATTGCTTTAGGTAGTATAGCCATTTTGACAATATTTATTCTTCCTAGCCAAGAGCATGGGATGCATTTCCATTTGTTAGTGTTCTCTTTAATTTCTCCTAGGAGTGTCTTGTAGTTTTCAGAGTATGGTCTTTCACTTCCTTGGTTAGGTTTATTCCTAGGTATTTTATTCTTTTTGATGCAATTGTGAATGGAATTGTTTGTCTGATTTCTCTTTCTGTAAGCTCATCATTAGTGTATAGGAAAGCAACAGATTTCTGTGTGTTAATTTTGTATCCTGCAACTTTGCTGAATTCAGATATTAGTTCTAGTAGTTTTGGAGTGGATCTTTAGGGTTTTTTATGTACAGTATCATGTCATCTGCAAATAGGGACAATTTGATTTCTTCTTTACCAATCTGAATGCCTTGTATGTCTTTGTTTTGTCTGATTGCCGTGGCTAGGACCTCCAGTACTATGTTGAATAACAGTGGAGAGAGTGGGCATCCCTGTCTGGTTCCTGATCTTAGATGAAAAGCTTTCAGCTTCTCGCTGTTAAGTATGATGTTAGCTGTGGGTTTGTCATATATGGCCTTTATGATGTTGAGGTACTTGCCATCTATACCCATTTTGTTGAGAGCTTTAATCATGAATGGATGCTGAATTTTGTCAAATGCTTTTTCAGCATCTATGGAGATGATCATGTGGTTTTTGTTCTTCTTTTTGTTGATGTGGTGGATAATGTTGATGGATTTTCGAATGTTGTACCATCCTTGCATCCCTGGGATGAATCCCACTTGATCATGGTGTATGATCCTCTTGATGTATTTTTGAATTCAGTTTGCTAATATTTTGTTGAGCATTTTTGCATCTACGTTCATCAGGGATATTGACTAGAGTCTTTTATGTATCTCTCTTTTCTTCTGTTAGCATTAGTAAATCAAGTTGGTGTAAGTACTAAAATAATACATTAATTACTGCTTTCAACTATCCTTCAAGGGGACTCTGAATTGCTATCACAGTCAAGAAGTTATCTAGGAATCTGATTTCTTCCTCACTCTGAAAATTAACTCCCATCACTCAAGCAATGTCCTTATATCCTACCCAGATTGTGGGCTGAGAAGGCAGCAGATGGTGGTTCTCATTCTGAACAGATTTTAGTCATATTCTAAAACCCAGTCATTTGTAAATATTGTTAATGAAAAAACAATAAAGCAATAAGTCCCTTAAGAAAAGTTCTCATCAAACTATGTTTTTTATTGTAGATAATTCGCTCCTTTCTGCTCTTTCCAACAATTGAGCGAATGTCTGAGACACCCAACGGCAGGATCGCCACTCCACTTTTGTGCTGGTTTCGATATGTACTCTATGTTCTTGGTTACTTTTTACTTAAACCATGGCCTTTGAAAATCAAGTCCTTGTTGATGAGAATGAGCCTTCAAATGATGAGCCTGAAGAATGACTTTTCACTCGTGAATGTACTGGAACCATTCTGCCTTGGTAAGCATGTTTTAAAATGTATCTTTACTCTTGTGTCATAAAGTGTTGAGAGAATTATCTGAGACAGTGGATTAATATTAAGCAAGGAATTATTTGAGTTTTTTTCCTCCCAAAAGTTTGAAACTAGAAACAAAATGAAATTATTGAGTTCTGTATGACAGATAGAAAAGCCTCACCAAGCTTTCATTTTAAACCTTATCCTTCTGATTCTCCACTCTAGCTGCAGGATGGTGAGAAAGAATTCTTCTCTATCTAGTATATTATATTTAATATAATATAGTAGTCCTTACAGGAATCCATGGTGTGCACTGTTAGCTCAGTGTGAGTACTTTGCAAAAAACAGTCCAAGGAAACCAGGCCCAATATTCCTGTAGAGTGAATAGCATTTAGTTTCCTCGTTAAATGTTTTTGGAGGTGTTTAAATTATAACAGTAATAAGTAATAGTCGTGGTAATGTAACACTGACTGCTTTGCTGACTACATTTTCTGAATGTCCCAAGGAATGTTTTCTTACTTTACTTGTTGGCTTCAAACGTGGTTTTTAAGTATAATGTATCCTTTTAGCTAATAACACTATACTATATTTATAAATGATCTTTGTAATAAAATAAGCCTTTCCTTTTCTATAAAATGGGGATAATAATATCCTACACCTCTAAAGATTATTGTAGGATTAAACATGATAATATATGTAAAGTGTCTAGTATTTTATTTATAATAAGCCTTCAATTAATGATATCACAACAGTTGCTGCAGCAGCTGTTGGCACCATTCAAAACTTTTACATGTAGACCTTAGAAGAGCTAATGAGCTTAAGTATTATTATTTGTCCCATTTTACAGATAAAGATACTGAGTTACAGAGAAGTTACATGATTTGCCCAGAGTCACACAACTAGTGGGTAGTGTTCAAACTCCAGCACTCTGCCACTGTGCTAAGCTTTCTTTTACCATAATTGCTGCTATTGTCTTTTTCCTCAGTCAATCATAATAAAGTTTATGATGCTCACCTACATTTAGAGTACCACAAGATCATGAGCATAGTGCATCCAGAAGCAAGTCACACTCCGGCCTTTACAGTTGTACAGCTACAGGTTGTATGGGATGTGTTTATCCAAATATGTAGCAAGCAGCAGTCTTCACAAATACAAAGTTCAATTCTTTATTTAGTCTTAGCATAGCAATGGAAGAAGATGAAATAGAAAGAAGGGAAGCAATGCTAAGAATAATCATAAAAATTATTAAAAATTGAAGTTGGTGATGTCCCTTAAAGATTTTCTGGTCTAGCCCCTTATCCTTCCCTCTTATTATAGAAGAGAAAGAGATTGTCTAGTAAGTGAAAATGACACTGACTGCAAGTCAGAAACCCTCAACTCTCATTTTGGTTTTACCCCAGGCTCACTGTGTGGCCTCAGTTGAGTCCCTTCCTCTCTCTCATTCTCAGTCATTGACCAAATCAAGAGTTAGACTAAATGATTTCTAAGGGCCAGTACACCTTTAGAAATTATTTGAGACCAAATGGAAATCAGTTGAAATTCATATCTGAAGTTACTCCACATACGTTTTAATAAGTCATTTTATTTCACTTTACAGCTTTTTCGTCCTTCTTGGTTATTTTTCTTTTTACCTCATAGAAATGATTTAAAAAAACATTCTCTAGTTAGGGACTCCATTTTTCTCCAAGAACTTCTGCTTCCAGAAAGATAGAATAGATATACCTTTCCCTGCATCTCCTACTAAGCACTAAAACCCCTGCATATTTTATATAATACAAATATAAGAAGACTTTGAAAGATGGAGAAGAAAGCGAACTGTAGGAACCTCGGACCCAGAGAACAGCACAGCCGTGATTTCCCTGGGTTTCTTTGTACCACATATATCCTAGACTTGGAACCAGCAACCCAGAAGCACCAACAGATGCAGACAAAAAAATGCTCCAACAAGAACCTGTGCTTTCTAGCCAAAGGACCAGGAAAATGGCAACCTTTGTAAAAGAAACTTTTAGATAATAACTGCTCTAATTTAGCCAGGCATCATGGTAAAATGTGGCGTTATCTGTACCCATGCTAGCAAAGGCCAAGTAGGAAGCCTGGATTTCACCCCCCACCCAACAGTAATGAGACACTTTTCTCCTTCCCAACTAGGGCAGTGTCAGGAGGCTGTGAAGAGTCAGAGCTCTCACCACTGCTTAGCAGTAATGGGGCCATAACCACCACCACGCGTGAAATCAGTGGAGGTTACATGAGAAGAAGTAGCAAGGCTGGATGAATAACAGTGAAAGCCTAGTGAGGAGTCAAAATTTTACTCCTGCCCAACAATAATGAGGATTCTCCCTACTCTTTGGATGTCAACAGAAACCTGGTGGAGAACCCATAGTAGAGAGGTGTCACTCCCCCTTCACTCTTCCTGTGTGGAGAAGTATCAGAGAAAAATGAAACCTAAAATGGAAAGTTGAAATAAGATCCAGAGTATCATAATGATACTTAAAATGTCCATGTTTTAGTTAAAAATCACTTATCATTCCAAGAACCCAGAAAAATCTCAACCTGAATGGGAAAAGACGATAGGTGCCTATACCAAGATAACAGAGATGTTAGAATTATCTGGTAAAGATTTTAAAGTAGCTATTATAAAAATGTTTTGGTGAGCAGTTAATAAACATATTTGAAACTAAATGAAAAATTAGAAAGTCTCAAGAAAAAGAAAACTTAAACTGGAAATTTTAGAACTGAAAAAACAAGTGAAAAAAACTCAATGTGTGGGCTCAACAGTAAACTTGAGGGGACATAGGAGAGAATCAGTGAACATGAAGATAAAACAATAGTAATAGGAACTTTCCACATTTAGCAAAAGACATAAAACTACAGATTCAAGAAGCTGGATAAACTCCAAACAAGATAATCTCAAAGAAATTCACACCAATACACATCATAATTAAACTTTTGAAAACCGAAACAAGGAAAATGCCTTGAAAACTGCCAGAGAGAAATGATGATTATTTATAGAGGAAAATCTATTTGAGTGACAGCTGTTTATCATCAGAATGTATAGAGGCCAAAAGAAATAACATGTATTTCAAGTGCAAAAAGTAAAGAACTGTCAATATAGAATCCTATATCTAATGAAAATATACTTCAGGAAAAAAGAAAAAAGACATACTCCAATGAAGGAAGACTAAAGCCATTTGTAACCCTCAGGCCTGACCTAAAAGAACAGCTATAGAAAGTTTTCTGTACAGAAAGAGAGTGATAAAAGGAATCTTGAAACATTAAGAAAGGAAGAAACAATAGAAGGAACAAAAATGTAGGTAATTACATTTTCCTTCTCTTCTTGAGATTTCTAAATTATATTTTAATAGTTGAAAAAATTGTAACACTGTATATACACACAGGTTCTAAATATATACACAAGTATTTAAGACAACTATAAATGAGGGAGGGCAAAGGAACATAAATGGAAATAAGGTTTCTATGCTTTGCTGGAACTGGTAAGATGTCAACAGCAAATAGACTGTATTAAGTTGCATATATAAAATGTAATACCTAGAATAACCACTTCACAATTATACAAAGAGACATAATCAAGACACCATAGGTAACTCAAAATGATATTCTAAAACATATTCAGTAACAAATAGGAAGACAAAAGGAAGACCACAGAGGAACAAAAAATGGAAAACAAATAATATAATGGCATAACAAACTCTTACCTACCAATAATTACATGTAAATGATCAAAGTACACCAATTAAAAGACAAAGATTGGCAGAGTGGATTAAATAACACAACCTAAGTTTACTGCTGTCTTCAGAAAACTCAGTTTAAATATAATTATATAGATAGATTGAAACTAAAAGAATGGGAAAAGGTACATCATGTAAACATTAATCAAAAGGAACCAGGAATGACTGTATTAATGTCAGATAAAGTAAACTCAATCAAAGAAAATTACCAGGGACAGAGAGGAACATTACATAATAAAATAAAAGGGTCAGTCTACCAAGACTACGTAACAATCCTAAATGTGTGTGCACATTTGGGACACGGAAGCTCCAAACAGGAGAGCTCAAAAATACATAAGGCAAAAACTGATTGAACTGAAAGGAGCAATGGACAAATCCACAATTATAGTTGGATACTCAAACACCCCTGTCCCAAGAAATGATAGAACAAGGCAGAAAATTACCAAGGATATAGGAGAATTCACTGACAGTATCAACCAACAGGATTTAATAGACATTTACAGAACATTCTACCCAAAACATCTGGGTTTCTGATAGACATTAGATACCTACCTGTGCTTTCCTTATGCATCTAGAAATATTTTCTAAACCCAAACCAGGATATGGGATATAAGAAAGCTTTATTTGTTTCTCTCTATATATTTAGTGAATATGTAATATATTACATGTGATATGTAATCAAGTGCTTCATGTTCTTAATTAAAGCAGGTAATTATATAAATGTTTTTTCCAATTTTTCTACACCAGAATTATGAACACCCTTTTGGAGAAGTAGGTTCTGTAAGCTGCACTTGAGAGAAAGTAATCTGCCTTTCAGTTGTAGTAATAGACCCCCCTACTGCATTTTCCAGCAGTCCCAAGTACAGGCATCAAGTTGGACACGGCACATTCCTCCCTGACTGAAGGCAACCAGAGCCTTCTGCCACTTTGTTGTTTGGAGAGCCTTGGGGTTCCTTCCCCATATAACCATAGTAGAGTTTTACTATGTGCAAAATAAATTCTGTAAACCAGACTGAACACTCAGCCACACTACTTCATCTATATTCCAGACAACCAAGTTGCAAACAAACTTTTGGAACACAGCCCTCATATTTCTGACATCTCTCCCTTCTCTTATTTTCTGTTCTTTTCTAGATCTGACCTTCTGATGTCCAAGTAACCAGTACTTCAGTGGTCTCCTTTATTCCCCATAACCTTGGGTAAAGAGAAAGGAGGCAAGAATTACCTGTCTTTTTTCTTCTTTGGGTTCTTGGTTCATATTCTACTTGGGTACTTTGTTCAGTCTCCTAGTAGTAACCCTAGGCTGATCCTTAACCAGGCATCTGAAATATCCTAGCCAGACTCTTCCCACCTGTCCCCTTTGGATACTGCATCATTCTTGCTGCCTCTTGGAACCATTACCACAGAAGCTACCTTTGCCCTGGCCTGCCCTGGCCATCCCTTAGGCGATTCCTATTACCTTGCTTACTGCAAATGGAGGAAGGTCCCAGCTGAGACAGACCCATATTCAAAAGATAATGCCCTGGCCTTTGCAGATGGTTAGTTGACATCTCGAGTTCATATCCCATAAATAGTGTAGGCAATCAATATTCAATGATTTTCAGGTTATTAAAGGAAAGGAGACCAGATCCAAGATCATTCTTAGTGGTCATGTCTGTGCCATCTGGACATACCCCTGGAAGATCTGCTTTTCTGTGGCTTGATTGTCATCCAGACAATAATCTTTAACATGCCAACTTCACTTTTAGAAGGCTTTGCAGTATTTACACGTTATGTAATGTCTGTGCTTCAGTAGAAATCTTATGGAAACAAATGGAGGAAGTTTGCCAGTCCACTAATAATAATAAATCCTTCTCTATCTAGACAGACACTGATTTTCTGTATCCTTTAGTTTATACACATATTTTTTTGTTGTAGTAAGGTCTGAAAAATTTAAGGAACCAAAATGTTCAAGTATTCTGAATGCTGTTGCCCTTTTGGCAAAAATGGCACTTCCCATAGGCTGAGATTCTATGTATTAGTCTTTTTCACCAGATTGAGTGAAACATAATTTCTTATCCAGCATTCAGAGAAGAGTAGCCCTACTTCATTAGTGGTACTTTATTAACTTTGCCAGTGTTCATCAGTTCAATTTATGTAACTAGATTGTTATTTTAAATGTTATTTTTAAGGGAAATACAAAATTTTTCATTTTAATTCTGGAATGTTTGCTACTACATATTTTCTTTAGAATAGATGTTCTATTTCATGACAGACTTTTCATTGAGACAGCTTAATTGCATTTTCTGATCAAAGCTAACAGCAAATGTACTTTAGCTTAGCAATATCATAGGTCAACATAATTAACTTTAAACAATATTCTAAGGTCTTTTGTTTGGTTAGGCCAAATTGATGTTTTAATTCCTTTCTGTTACCTAACTAGAAAAACACAGGGCAGAGACAAAGGGCATTCCTGGTAGGTTACGTTACTTTGTTGTATATATTCTTGTAAAAGAAACTTTCATAATCTTTACTTCCAGTAATCAATATGAAAATAACTTTTAAAAACATGTACAGTGATATGAAAGGAACTGAACTGGTCAGTGAACTGACACACAAACTTCACTACAGAATCACAGATTTCTTCTCAGAATACTTTAATCCTAGAATAATTTTTTGAATAAAATAAAACCAGACTCCCATGTTACCTATTCTTTCATTTGTGTATATAGCTTAGGAAAATCCATTTATAAATGCCAACTGAAGTTTTAATGATTCATGGAAGTTTAGCCTACAACTCAGCAATGAAGGAAAAGATTTTTTGTATATATGGTCAGGATTGGGATTTAGGGCAAAAGATGGTTAGATACAGTACTAAAACAGCATCCCTGATTTAAAATTAAATGGCTCAATGAAGTTTTCACTATTTCTAAAGAAATGTATATATATATATATATATATATATATTAAAAATGATCTGCCACTGAAAAAGTTGAATTAGTTTTTAAAAGTCATACACCTTGAGTTGTGATTTGTACTTTGGTGAACTCAGTGTCAAATAGATAAGATTATCTGTTTGCAGAATAAATGGATGGTGGTAATAACCAAAGTTTTGGCTAATGGAGAAACACATAATACATTATATGAATAATAAACACTTCTCCAAATAATGCAGAAATTTCAGGAGGAGAGAATTACTTTTTTAGGTCTGGTTTTCATGTTGTTAAAAGCCACAACCTGAAACAAAACAAAGAACTCCCCCTTGTAAGAAGACTTCCTGGTTTCTAAGCATAGCTAGTCCTGCTTAACCTTCTGACAAACTCCTGGTTTATGCTTCTCGGAGTGTTTTCAGTCCTAACTCTGCCTGAGCAGCTCTGTCTGGATGTAGCTCTGCTGGAGTGTGGGGTACTCATGTCTTCAAGACCATCTAGTTTTATAGTCTTTTCTCACCCCAAGAATTCACTACCATGCAGCCCTGCATGACTGGCACTTTTCCTCCCTGCATTCAGCAACATCTTGCCAACTTCAGGATGAGTCAGATGATGGGCTGAAGGACCTGTCCTTGGAAAGCCTCTTCTTCAGTCAGCTCCTACCTCTGCCTCATCTTAGGAAAGTCTTAGTATATATAGAGATGGCATGATGCCACCCTCTCCCCCACCCCTGTGTATGACCAAAAACACCCAGAAAATTTCAAGGCCCATCTTTGTCTTTATTAGTAGGATTGAGTTTGGCTATGGATAACAGGAAACTAAATTATAGTGGCCTAAACAGATAGGGATCTATTTTTCTCATGCACCAAGAAATCTAGAGGTAGACAGCCTAGAGGTAAATAATATTTCAACAGTGCCATCAGGGAGGTGGGTTCTTTCTAGATTTCTACTCTTTTGTCCTCACACATGGGAGATTTACTACCTCCAGAATTCACCTATCCTAATTAAACTTGCTCATCTGCAGTTAGTCCCTTTGCTTCAGCACCAGCAACTCTTTTCCCCAGTATAACAGCAAAACCAAATAACCTGGGGCATTCTACGATGGAACCTTACTAGTGGCATTAGAGCACATACTGCCAAAATAGCAGGACAGCTTGGCTTCCAACCCCTAAGTTCTACGTCAGAAAGCTACTCATGCATCTCCCCCCAAACCGCCTATTACATCATTAATTGTGGTTTTACTTCCCTCTGCATTTTCTTCCACTGCTGTGACCAATGCTTTATGTGGCCTACTTTGGGGCCAGTCTCAACAGAAGCTCTTAGACTTGCTCTTTTGCATGCAATGGTCAATGATTTGTTCCAATTTTACACCAGTACCTGCCAGCTTGGCTCACCAATGGCTGTGCTTCAACCTCCAGTTTGGCCTCCATTGTGACATCAGCTCTTGCAGCACTCAAGGAAGGCAGCAGGTTTTTCCTCCTGACCCCCATCCCCCAAAACGAAAATCAAATAAAACACCAGCCCAATCCTTTCTCATTTATTTCATTTAACAACCCTTACTGTCACTTGCATGAACCAAGCACTTGGATAAACCCTGGAAAGAATAATAAATGAAATGTAGCTCCTTCCTTTTAGTTACTTTCACCAGGTTAAGGGAGACAAATTTGAAAATTTTTAATATATCACAGTTATTATGGCTATCATGGAAACAAATTCAGGACATGAGCTGTACTAAGAAAGGAAAGATCAGTTCTACCTTGATGAGTAAGGGAAGAGAAAACAAACAAATTGGACTTGAAGATTATTTTCCCCAGGCAGTAAAATGGTGTCAAGAGTTAAAAAGAAGGCAGCCTCCTATTGTAGACAATGTGACCTTGAAGGATTTAGTGATACTGTTTATCCTGTGAGGTGAATATCCTATTGATCTTCCAACTTCAGCCCTTACCCATTTTAGTCCTTTAGCCACGCTACCATGAGGTAAAGTCCTGTAGTTAACATCTGAACCCTAAGCAATTTTACAAGATGATGGTAGCAAAGAAAATAGAATATTAGACTCCTTGGAGAGTTTTTTTACACCTGTATTTAGATTTATAATGAAACAAAAGTAAACAACATTCTTCTAAATCTTCCTCTTTCCTTCATGTTTTTATTTCCATTACTCCTGCTGGTAGATATTTCCTTCACTGTGGCACTGTCGTGCTTGAAACTGAATTCTGCTGGGTTTCCAGGAATACCATTGACAGTCACTGCCAAGAGAAATGTGTTTTCCCCTTAGGAAATTACACTTCTGTTTGGTATTATTATTTCTGACCACTGTGTTGTGTTATGAGCATTTCTGAGGAATGAGAAAGATCGCTTCCTTGGAGCAATTACTGGAAAAGAAACTGGTATTCTACTTTCTTTTTTTAATGGTATACTGAAATGTGAATTTACTAGGAGGAAAAAAAAAGTAGGAATAAGGAAGGGTCTATCCCTTTAAAAGAGATGCATTCCCTGATGAAAAATTTACTTTTAGAAATGTAAGATTTCTTACAAGTTGTTTAAATTTTTTAATTTTTTCTAATTACGTCCATGAATTATCATATTTCCCTTTAGAATTCTCCTTTGATCCAGGAGTTATTTAGAAACATGTTATTTTGTTTCCACGTATTTGGAGATTTGGGGGATATCTTTCTTTGTTCATTTCAATTTTGGTTCCATTGTGGCCAGAGAACATATTTTGCATGACTTTAATTGTTTAAATGGATTGAAGTTTATTTTATGACCAGGATATGGTTTATCTTTGGAAATATTCTGTGGATACTTTAAAAGAATGTATATTCTATTCTTGTTGGGTAGACTGTTCTATAGACACCAGGTCAAGTTGGTTGATGGTGCCATTCAAGTTTTCTATATTCTTACTGATTTTCTTTCTACTGGAAGATGAGTTTTGAAATCTCTGACTATATTTGTGGATTTGTCTATTTCTTGTAACATTAGGTACATAACATTTGGGACGTTCATATCCTCTTGATGAATTGACCATTTTATCACTATGAAATCACCCTCTTTGTCTCTGGTAACATTCTTTGATCTAAAATCCATTTCGTCTAATAATACAGTCACTCTGCCTTTCTTTTGACTGAGGTTAGCGTTATATATATTTTTCTAGTCTTTAACTTTTATCCTATTTATATATTTATATGTAAGGTACATTTCTCTTAGGCAGCAAACAATTGAATCTTGCTTTCTTACCCATCCTGCCTTTTAATTTGAGTGTTAAGACAATTTACATTTAATGCAATTATTAATAGGGTTGGATTTAAGTTTACCATCTTGATATATATTTTCCATTTAAATATCTCCTGTGTTCTTTGTTCCATTTTTGCTTTTTTTCCACCTTTGTGAATTAATCGCTTTTTTTATTGTTTTCTCTCCTTTGTCGGCTTATTAGTTACAATTCTCGTTCTGCTATTTTAGTGGTTGCTTTAGGATTTATAATATATGTCTTTAACTTTTACAGTCTTCAGATGATATTACAACACTTTACATATACCATAAGAACCTTACAACAGTGAGCCATTTCTTTCTCCCGACATCTGTGATATTATTTTCATACATTTTACTTTTTGACATTATTATTTTTTGCTTTAAACAGTCAGTTTTCTATAAAGAGATGTAAGTCAGAGAGCATGTACTTTAAATTTATCCATATAGTTAAAATTTTGAATGCCTTTTATTTCTTTGAATAGACATAATTTCCAGACATCATCTTTTTGCTTGAAGTACTTCTCTTAGCATTTCTGGTAGTACAGTTCTGCTGGTAGTTAATTCTTTCAGCTTTCGTATGTCTGAAAATATTTTGTCTTCATTTTTGAAATCTGTTTTCACTGGCTGTAGAATTCTAGATTGGCAGGTTTTTTCTTTCATTACTTTAAAGGTGTTATTGCACTGTCTTCTGGTTACATTATTTCAAGAAGAAATCTGCTGTCATTTTAAATCTTGGTTTCTCTGTATGTACTATATTGTTTTTCTCTGACTGTTTTTAAGATTTTCTCCTTATCATTGGTTATAAGCAATTTATGGTGTACCTTGGTGTAGTTATTCTTCATGTTTTTTGTGCTTTGGGATTCTTTGAGCTTCTTGGATCTGTAGATTTATGGCTTTTAGAAATTTGGGGATTTTTTCAGTCATTCTGTCTTTAAATATTTTTTCTATACCTCCCTCCTGCATTGTCACCAATTATATGGTATAATGAGACCACTTTGAAGTTCACTCACAGTTCATTGATGCTCTGTCCTTTCTTATTTTCTCTAGTTTCTTTCTCCTTGTTTCCTTTTAGATAGTTTTATTATTAAATCTTCAATTCACTTATTTTCCTTTTATGTCTACTCTGCTATTAATCCCATCCATTTTTCATCTCTTGAAGTTTGATATGGGTCTTTCTTATATCTTCCATAATTATACTTACCATGCTCAGTACTAACTGCTTCTTGAATATATACAATAAGTTATAAAACTTCCGATACCTGTGTCTACGCTTGTTTTAAAAACATGTTAATTTTGGTATCATTTTAATGCCATAAAACTCTCTTTTAAAGTGCACGATTCAGTGGTTTTTAGTATATTCTCAGAGTAGTGCAACCATGACAACTATCTGAATTTAGAATATTTTCATCGCCTCAAAAGAAACCCCATACCTTTTAGCACTCACTCCCCATTTCCTCCTCCCCCCAGTTCCAAGAAACCAATAATCAACTTTCTGTCTATGGATATGCCTATCATGGACACTTCAAATAAATGGAATTATGCAGTTTATGGCCATTTGTGACTTGGTCTTTCACTGAGAATAATGTTTTCAGGGTTCATTCATGTTGTAGCATGTATTAGTACTTTATTGTTGCTTAATATTATATTGTATAGCTACATCACATTTTCATCTCATTCATCACTGATAGACATTCAAATTGTTTCTACTTTTGGGCTATTATGAACAATGCTGCTGTAAACATTCATGTACAAGTTTTGTGTGGACCTTTGTTTTCAGTTATCCTGGGCTTTATGCATTCAGGTAGAAATGCTAGATATATATGGTAACTATTTAACATTCTGAGGAACTGCCAAACTGTCTGCACCAATTTACAATGCCACCAGCAATGTATGAGGGTTTCAGTTTCTCTACATCCTTGTCAACACTGATATTACTTGCCTTTTTGTCTTATAGCCAACCTGGTAGGTATGATGTGGTATCTCATTGTGGTTTTGATTGCATTTCTTTGAGGACTGAAGATATGACCATTTGTATATCTTCTTTAGAGAAATGCCTATTCAGATCCTTTGCCCATTTTTAGTCAAGTTGTCTTTTCATTGTTGTTACATTGTTAAGAGTTGTTTATATATTCTGGATTTTAGATCTATATTAGATGTACAGTTTTCTCCCACTCTGTGTCATTTCATAACACCTTTAGAGTACAAAGGTGTTAAATTTTATGAAATCCATTTTTTTTCCTTTTGTCATTGTGCTTTTGGTGTCATATCTGAGAAATCATTGCCTAATCTAAGATCCCAAAGATTTATTCTTATGTTTCCTTCTAAGAGGTTTACAGATTTAGTTACATTTATCTTTGTCATTTCTAGGTCAGTTTTGATTCAATTTTTTCCTCATTTTGTGTCGTATTTTCTGCCTTGCATGTTTGATGGCTTTTTGGATGTTTTACACTGTTAGTTTTACCTTGTCGGATGCTGGATATTTTTGTATTCATGTAGATATTCTTGAAATTTGTTGTGGGACACAGTTATGTTACCCGGAAATAGTTTGGTCCTTTTTGGTCTTTGTTTTGAGCCTGTTTATTGGCACCAGAACAGCATTTAGTTTATGGGCTGCTTTTACCCCACCACGAAGGCAAAGCCTCTCTAGGTTCTAGAACTGATACATCATGAATTCTGAGATTTTCTACTGGGCTGGTAAAAATAGTAACTTTTCCTTGTTGGGGATTGTTCCCTTTAAATCCTTTCAAGACAGTCTTTCCCCCAGCTTCTGGTAGTGTCTCACATGATAGTGCCAATTAGTACCTAGCTGGAATTCAAGAGGAACCGCTGCAGATCTCTGGAGCTTCCTTCCCACCCCCCTCTTTCTGCAGCCCTTTCCTCTGTGTTACTCGGCCCTAACAAAATCATTGCATCGACTCACAGACTCCAAGTAGGGACTAGCAGTTACCAAAGAGGAGGGTGAGTGGGGAGGGAGGGAGAGGAGGATTGAGGGGTATTTTGATTGGTACACATGGTGTGTGGGGGGAGTCACAGGGAAGACAGTGTAACACAGAGAAGACAAGTAGTGACTCTGTGGCATCTTTCTACACTGATGGACAGTGATTTCAGTGCTGTATGGGGGGGACTTGATAATATGGGTGAATGTAGTAACCACAATGTTTTTCATGTGAAGCGTTCATAAGAGTGTATATCAATGATACCTTAATAAAAAAATAAAAATAAAAAACCACTGCATTGACCTCCCCAGAACACCAGCTCTGTCTCCTGGTTTTAAAATATGTCCAGAATTTGTTTTAATCAGGTATGGTAGAGTGACAGACCCAAGGACAACTGCCTGTGGATTCAGAGTTTATTACTCAGAGTTTCCAAAAGGAGGCATGGGAAAGTGCAGGGGTTAAGGGGCTACCTTGTTTGGATACAGGGATTAAAAACACTGACTTATTCCAGGCATCAATAAAAAAATATGTTTTACATTTTAGGTATGACTACCCACTTAATGAATAAATATAGAATTTATCCTTTGAGACTATTAATGAAAAGAGATTTTTAAAAGGTAGGGGAGGAAAACTCATCATTCATAATAAATGGTTGGAAAGAAGAGTCAGAAATAAGAAGGCAAAGCATATACAAAACAAGATGACTAAAGTCAAAGTGATTATCTTTAATAGCAATATGTGGGAATATGTTAAGTCCCTTGACTTAAGAGATAGAGATTTTCTAATGGCATTTTTAAAGAAGTCCACTTATGATGTCAAGAGACATACTTACAACAGAATGACAAAAGATGAAAAATAAAGGAAAGGGAAAATATACCAGGAGATGATGATAAAAAAGAAAACAAAGGAACAGTAATAATACCAATCAAAATGGAATTCACAGCACAAAGCATTAAATGAAAATTCTCAAACCAATAAAAGAAAGCCACATAAATTCACATTGTCTCTCTGGCTTTCTTCCTGTTTCTCAAGTATTTGACACCGTCATGGTGAGGGTCACTTTGCTTACTTTGCAGTCAGTATAATGGGACTAACTTTCATCATTAAAAATTCTTAGAGGTCCTTTAAGCCTATTCGAAAATAAACATTTTTTTTAGTTGTATCCTTTCTTTAAAAATTTCTAAGACAGTTTCATATTAGTAATTGTGTGCAGTTTCCCTGGTATACATGATTTATCTGTGAAAATTTGTGTTTATAATCCCTAAATCATAAAAACACACTGAGCAATTGCTCCTGTCATCTGCTGAGGTGTCTGACATTAGACCACATGCTGCTGTGCTGTTGGGAAAGCCAGGTGACAGTGAGAGGAGGCTCTTCCATAGGACAACTTGTTTTCAGAGGTGATACGTGTAACCTGACTCCCAGACCTCTCTCGGCCTTACTGGTATCTCACATCAGGCAGCACTTGCTGAAAGAGAAGGGGGCAACAGAAATTTACTACAATTATCTTGACATCTGTGTTTATTCTAAGTGAATATTCTAAGTGTTTGCCTTTTTATTTTTTAATGTAGTTAATGCTGCCTACCTTGGGAGCCAAGAAATGGTGGAAGTGGTGAAGAGAGACAATGAAACCATAAAGGAACATTTATCTAAGGTAATCACTTTAGTGCTGCAAGGAAGTTAAGTAGATGGGCAGAAATATTTACTGAGGATGAAAGGCTAGTTAGTATTGGTTAGAGTCTGTAAGACATCAAGGGTTTGTAGATTTAGATAGAGTTCTACTTTAATTAAAATTAATACAGCCCTTGAAAGTTTCATAGGAAGTAAGTAAAGCCGATTGCATGGTTTCTTAAATATGTTTGACTACCTTTAGCATGTGTTAGTTACTGCTGCAAATGCTAGAATCTTACACCAACACGTTTGGAAGCACCAATCTCTGAAACTGAGAGGAGACCATGGTTCAGAACAGGTCTGAGCACCCGAGAATTTAGATGGCGCTGGTACCCCCATTGCATCTTTTGTGTATCTGTCCATTCTGAATAGGATAGAGCAGCACTGTCTCAAATGAGAACCACTAAGCTACATGTGGTTATTTATGGCTGGTCTGAATTGAGATGTGCCGTAAGTGTAAAATTGGATTTCACAAACTTAGTGCCAAAGAAAAGTAAAATATTTCATTAATATTTTTATACTGATAACAAGTTGAAATGGTAATATTTTATATATATTGAGTTAAATGAAATATTAAAAGTAATTTCATCCATTTCTTTATACTTTTTTAATGTAGTTGCTAGAAATATTTTAATTACCTATATGCCTTTGTATTTCTGTTGGACTGTGCTAACCTAGAGCTTTATAGTCAGTGCTGAACTGTGATACCTGCTGGGTGCAGTGACATGAGCCCTGCTGAGTGGCCAGCTCTTCCCAGGCCCAGGGACCTACAGTCTGCCGGTAAAGTCTTAGATACCCTACTGGGTTTAGAATCTCTTCATAAACTTTGAGGCATTCAACTTAAACTTGCCTACAGTGTTAATTCATATTTCTATAACCTCCCAATACAATTATCTTAAAGCAAAAAATGCATATGCTCTTAAAAAAAATATTTTCACAATATTGATCTGTCATAGCTTCACCCAGAGAGGACTTTTAAAAATGCCAGTCTGTGTTTGTCTTATGACCATAGCAGTCATCATATTTCTAAAATAGCATTTGGCTAGAGATAGAAATTTTGAAGCAAGAAGGAAACCCTCACTAGCTGACTGGGGAAAGTTGGGGCCTCAGAAGGACGCTCTCTCTAGGGCTTTTAACTGTTTCCAGTCATTGAAGGATGTGAAAATACAAGAAAAGCAGTATTTTATTTTTCAGTAAATTTGCTTCAAAAATGCATTTGAGTTCTCAAGGCTGGAAGTTCATAAAAACAACTCAATTCCCAGTTAATAAGACTGGCAGATGCTCACTTCCAAAACTCACACTTGCTGAATGACTAGACCCATCATATGTCAAAGCTCTTCTTACCACCTGTGGAAGCCAACTGCTTTAAAATACTCATCATTTCTGGATTCTGTTTGTATGTTGTGCTCAGAAAGAGGTCAAAGGAAGGTGCTAACTTATTCCTGTCCTAAGTTAAGTCCATATGCACATGTAATCATTCCCAGATAGAAGTCTGCTCGTGGTAACTGTGTCAGGACTGTAAGTTTACTGAAACTTTTATGGGAGAAATATGGGGTATAATGGTAGATGGCAGACGTTTCAAGGTTAATATTAACACACAGTCACATGAATAAACTTTTCCAACTATAAGGAGTGGTTTTTTTTTTTGTTTCTAAGATAACATTGAAAGTACTTGTGGAATTTTGGAAAGCAAGGCATTGTTTATTTAATGATGCAAAACTACTTTGCAATTAATTGATTATCCTTTTTACCAGCGAAGTTTGAGCTGTCCCCCAGTTCCTAAGTGCAATGGGGTACAAAGAGACAGGAAGTTTATTGCAACTTTTTGTTTCTGTAATGAAAAAAGAGGAAACATGCTGTAATTTAATATTGGTAGAAGTTAAATCAACACGTGTCCCAGTCTACTTGAGAAAATAAGGAAAGTTGGAAGGGCACATAGTTCTGGGAAGATGATAGGCAACACTTCTTGCCTTCCAAACAACCCTGATAATTAGCCAAACTTAAAAACCAATTCCCAAGACTAGATGTATCTATTGTAGATAGCCTAGTCAAGATACTCTGTCCCATTTCAGCCCAAACTTAGGCATTCAGAAACCTCATACCTATCCAGGACTGTCCACTGTGAAGACATTTGAAGCCACATATTTTGTTGCAAAAATCATTCCCTGTATCTCAATTATTCAACTTTGAAAGCAGTTCTGAAAAATGTACCTTTGTGCCATCCAGCCAGGAAGCCACAGGAAGTTAGCCTAAAAATAGTCTGTCTACTACATCATGTGGATGATTTTTGGATTCTTTCTCCTTGCCTAGAAAACTGTCATTCCATAATCAACAGACTTTGGTTCTACATTCACATTTTCTACTGCTGCATTTCCATTGTTCAAATGAAGAGGACTTTTTATCTTCTTGAGGAAAATGGGCCTTTTTAACTCTGAAAAATCTACTGAGCTGACTGACTGCTTGCCTGCCTGCCTGTCTTCCTTCCTTCCTTCCTTCTAAGATGTAGATATTTATACGCAGTATCAGATAGTTGTGTTTATTTGCAGTGCTTCAGTACTCCATAAAGTTATTTTCCTTTCTTGGAGCAAATGTATTACACTTATAGTTGCTTCCAAAAGAGTATATACTGTGGCCGGTGGTATCACAGGTTGTATTTTTTCTTCCCCTGACTAAATCCTTCCTGTCCTTGAACGCTTAGCTCCATTGTCATCTCCAAGAGGCCTTCCCAGCCACTAGTTCTGGTTAGATGTCCCTCCCCTGGCTCCCAGGTCTCCCTATATAAAGTTACAATACTGCACTTAGCACACAGTATTTAAATTGCCGGTTTTCCCTCCTCACCCACCTTGAGGTAAGGAGCTGCGTTTTCTCATCTCAGTATCCCTAGAACCTATAACGACACATGATACCTGGTGACTAATCAGTAAATGTGCACTAGACAGATGGGGAAGTATCCGTTAGTATAGTTAGTATAGGTGAGTATAGATTCTAAACCCTTTGATGCTATGGATGTCTTTGGCTCTCTCTTGTATGTACCCCCTCCTCCAATAATGTTTTTAACTGCATAAAGTAAATACATGAATTATAAGAAAAAAAACAATGATACTGATGTATAGTTATCAAATATCTTAAAAATAAATTGTGAAATATAATATGTCCATCTTTATTAACAAAAATAATGAGATGTAATAGCAGTCAGATTTGCTACTGTAATTTGTGATGAGCATAAATAAGTTTTTAGTTATTTACAAGTTCTTTGTGATTTGGAAATTCCCATAATTTTATAGGTAACAAAATATAGGTATTACTGATGCTTCTGTGGTTTGTTGCCTGTATTCATAATGAAGGAAATAACCAAATTATACTTAGAGGTTAGCAAAAATAAAGATGTGACCTTTTTCCCATCCACATTTACATTGCCCCCTTCCCAATCCCTGCCACTGCTTCTGCCCATGAGCATGTACATGGGCCCATAGGATCTAGGGGAAGAAACCCTGCTTTAGGCAGCATTGTTTGGTATTGTGGTTTGGGCACTGGCCTGACGACAAGGATCCATTACCAGCTACACTAAAGAGACTAGATTATCTTGCATTGTTGGGAGCCACTGAGGGGTTTAAGTAATAGAGGTAATAGGGTTCCATTCCAAACGTTTACCAACTGTGTGACATAGCCACTGATTCACCAGAACACATGCTGTCTGACAAACAGCCATTCAGAGGTACCAGTTCACATCAGTCCATGCCAGACATGTGGCTGGATTTGCATAAGAGAGGGATTATTTGGGGGGAAATGTGTGGCAGAATATTGGGAAAGAAAGAAATTTGAGGTGAGGGGACTGTTCAGAAGACTTTACTAAGGCAATGGAATAGAGGGTGGAGAGGGGGTAGAACTTGGGAAGATTTAGGAAGTAGAATCAAAGGCACTTTAGTACAACAGGACACAAGAGAATGGAGACGGAGGAGTCTCAGATTATTTCTCTGTATTTGGGTTTGATAGCAAGATAGGGAATGTGGGAGGACATTGTGGGAGATGGTTGAACAAGGAGTTCATTTGGGAACTTTTGTTTGAGATACTTGTGGGACATCCAAGTGGACATGTAGCTGGCAGGTGGCTGTGTGGGGGGATGAAGAGCAGTCTGGGCTGAATTTCGCTTTGGGAGTGATGAGGATATATTGGAAGCCATGAGCGTGGGTAACAGTAACCTATGGATGTATATAGTGTAAGGAGAGAAGTCTAAAGATTGATCTTGGGGAACACAGCTTAAAGGCTAGGAGGAAGGAGAGGGTCTAATGAATACGGTGGGAGTGGAGGGGGAGGGCCGGGAATGAAAATCGGGATGGAGTAAACCAAAGCAAGAGAATCAACTGTACATCTTCGCCACCCCAATTCCATTTCTTCCGGGAGCCTCTGGAGTATGCTCTGCTTTATGAGGCACCTGGTGTGTTTAAGGCAATAAGGGTCAGCATTCCCTTGTTCTGTCATTGCTCTAAACTATATGAGGATATATGTCTCATTCATAGAAAAGTGAATTAGTGTTTGGTTGAACTTAAAGTTTTCATTTAAAACTCTCTTAGGAGAGAAATTCTAAACTGCCATGACCATCTTTGGCCTCGGTTTATGGAAACAGCTGGTGTGTGCTACTGCCAGACTGAATCTGACCATCGCTATCAGTCACTAGGGGTTGGAAGTTGTTCCCAGCAAGAACACATGAGGCACAGCTTTCTGAGGAAGGTAGGCAGCAGTGGAGGTTGCCTGCAGAGGGTACCCAGAGGGCCAGGCCAGGGCAACAGTGGTTTGGGGAAGGGGCAAAGTCCCTCAGGAGCAGGAACCCCTCTTCAATGGCTCTCTCTGCATCCTGCTTAGCGCACCCAAGTCTAGAGGTGCATGCTGCCTTTGGGAACAAACCTGGTGCAGTTGTTTGCAGATTGAGGCATGCAAATCCTTCGGACATGCACGCGTCCTGCTTAGCGGAGCGTAGGAAACACTCCCAGGACCAGCTCACCAGGGCTGCCCGCCAAGCCTCCGTCTGAAACTGATTGTGTTAGTTCTGCCTATTTAATGTGAAGCCTGTTCAGAATGTCATAACCATCCTAGAACTAGGTAGGTTTGTTTTCATCTCAATCATTTTGACCTTGAGAGCAGTGTTCTAGGTGCTCATGTTAGCATACCCTCAAAGTCGCTAGTGGAGTGTGATTGAAAAGTGTGGAGTGTACTAGGGAGCAGTCTTCAGAATCAGCCCAGGCACCACCACTGAATTAGTTATGTGACCTTGGTTAAGTTACTTGACTTCATGTCAATAAAATGGTTTAATAATAGCATCTATTCTCATACTACAGTTCCCAAAATGGAACACTATAAATACATATAAAGACCTTGTAAGAGTGTCTGGCGTGTATTACACATTCAACAGAAGTGTATTATTATTAACATCATCATTATTATTAAGTTACTTGATCCCAGATATATCTGTGGAATACTTTTAAAAGACTGTTTGCCTAACTTTTCCTTCCCAGATATTTTCATTCCATAATACAAGACTTTTGTTAAATATATAGACTAGAGACCCTGGAATGCCCCAGTCTCCCTGTGATCACAGCTACCACTCCCCCTGAGATGCCTAAGGGAGATGTTGTATAGGAATGGTGATGAAGGAAATTCTGTACTGCTTAATCTTTACCAGGACGTGGGCCCAGTACCCAACATGCAGAGAATTGAGACAAGCTGGACTTGGCCATTTCTCTGTCAGTTAAGCAAGACCCTTCCAGCACCTCTCTCAGGTTTCTGAGGCATATAACCAGGGAGAAGCAGAAACACAAGAGGGTACATTTGCTCCTGGCGCCTCATACTCTTCTGCCTCACCAGAGGAAAGTAAATTTGCGTCAGCTTCTCCCTCCAGTCCCAGGAAGAAAGAGACAAAGCTAGTTACTCAATGGCCCAGTGACTTCCATTTGGGAATGAGTGGGTTCAGGCCCTCCCTCTAGTCACGCAGAAAGGAGAAAGCCCCACTTGCAAGACTTTTGAAGCGTAGCTGTGCCAGCCCCTGCGGGGGCTGCTGTCAGTGTCCCACTCGGGCTTCCTCCTCCTCCTCTGGCACCTCGATTCCCACTGCCCCCTGGGATACCTGCAGAACGAAGCAGGGCTTGGTGGTCATAAAAGAGAGTGTTTTCATCTCCAACCTCAGCCACTTTTTTTAATCTTTAGGGGCTTTAATTGTCCTTTTCTTAAAAATGGTAATTGAGCCAATTCTGGATAAAAGGAAGAAAGGAAACAAGGTACATTGGAAAATGAGTTTCCTAAATTGTCTCACATTGTTTAGCAGTTCTTCAGTCTCCTAAAAGTGGCTGCTCAGAAAGACAGCAATGAAATTACAAAGCTTTGTGACTGCTATTCCTCTGTTCCCAAGAGGAATAAGATTTTTTAAGTAACTGAAAGGAGATGCTTCTCTTACAGAATAGATTTCCTTTAAGGTTGTAGGTTTGAGGTTACATGTCTGACTTGGGGGAAGCGGAGAAACAGCAGTCCATTGCTGTCATCCAGCCTGTTCTGGATTCTCCCCAGGGATGGAAAGTACTGGAGGACCTAATGGTTTGTACCCAGAGCCTGGGAAAGCTGGAGGAGGAAGAAAATGGGGATACGAAGGCAGCTCAGGGAAACTGAGCTGGGAGGTAGGAGGCCTCGGTGTGTGGGTACTAATTTGACCCTCTGGTAAGCAACTAACTGGCTGCTTTCTATCTGATCTTTTGCCTCTTTGCTCAACAAACAAAAACACCTGGTCAGGTGGAAGTTATTTCAGAGAAGAAAAAGTGGAGAAAGCAGGAATAATGTAAATTTTCTTGACTTCTTAAAGTCTAGCAGAGAGAACGTATCCCTTCCCCGAACTTCGGCATCGTTGTCTTTTAGTTACTGCCGCAGAGCCAGCTGACTCTGTCCCCTGCCCTGCACTGTGACTGTGCAGGGCTCTTCCTGAAGAAATCGACACATAAACTTAGCTGGAAAGGTCAGCACCCAGTGAGCCTCCACTCTTGTGAAATGCCAACAGGAGTCCCCACACAGCCCAGGAGAGCCCGGGGCATCAGCCTGCAGCTGCAGGAACCCAGGGGCTCCCCTGTGGGCCACACCCGGAGGCAAGTGACAGTCTCAGAATGCGGGTACAACCCTTCATTTTGGAAGATAGTTGACTCACAGCATGCAAGCGGCACTGCAGCTGAGGCTGCAGGTCTCATTTCTGAGTAAACATATCAGAGTCCACTCAGTGAGCTGAGCATGAGTGGCAGCTTGAAGACCGGGGATGCACTTGACTGTTTAGTTGATGAGTGCTCTCGATTTTCTATCCAACATTTTTCTCCATGATCTTTTTAGGGGAGTATTATATACATAATATATACATATATATTTGTATATACTGAAGCATTTTGCTTTAGGCTTAAAACAAACGTAATACATGTATTCTGAGCCTGACATATCAAAAGCAGTTAATCAGAAGAAAATATGTTCTCTTAAAAACTTATTTAAGATTATGAGGCTGCTTTTTCCTCTGACCTGGACACAACTCCCACTGTGGGGGAAGAATCTAAACAGATTTTGCCCCCACTGTTACCCATTCTAGGAGGAGGAGATCCCCCTGTCCTCTTTGCCATGACCTTGACAATAGTAACCACCCTGGAAGAGTGCTTACAGTATGTTAAGTACTGGATATGCTTTGTTTTCTATCCCTTAGCACCAGCCCACAAGGTAGCTATTTCTGTCCCTCTTTACAGATGAGGAAACAAGCACAGAGAGGCTAAATCACTGATCCAAGAGAACAACACTAGTAAAGGAAGAACCAAGATTCCTGCCTAGGTGGGTGTGGTCTAGGGCCCAAGCTCTTAATGCTGCACTGAGCTCTTTCCCTGTAACTGCATAATGAGCTCCTGCAGTTTCACGAATTATTTTACCAGAATAGAGTATAAAGGGGTTAGGAAAAGCCCTTTCACTCTGAGCAGGGTAGCCCTGAAACACCATTTACCACTGTGTTCAGGTCTACACCCTGTCATACAGATTGGCCAGTGGCCACCTGAAGGAATAAAGTTCAATTTGGTTAACTACTAAAAACTAGTTTATAGCATCCTTAGTTGCATGATGAATTATATTCTAAGGAGCTTCTAAAATTCAGTTTTATCTGTAAGGTTAACAAAATAAATAAATAGATAAAATTCCAAGACTATGAAAAACCTTCTTTTACTAGACCTGCAATTCCTGCAATCCTAATAGTCCTTCTGGACTTTTGAGTAGAAAGAAATAATTCAGATAGAATATTTTTCCAGTTTCACTGAGATAATTGGCATATAACATTGTATTAGTTTAAGGTATACGACATAATGATTCAGTATGTCCACGTATTGCAAAATGGTTACCATAATGTTTAGTTAACATACATCACCTCACACTTCTTTCTTGTGATGAGAATTTTTAAGGTCTGCTCTGTTAGCAGCTTTCAAATATACAGTACAGTACTGTTAACTATAGTCACTATGCTGTACATTACATCCCCAGATCTGTTCATCTTACAATTGGAAGTTGTGACCTTTGTATTTTTTGACCACCATCACCCAACTGCTGCTCCACCTCCCACCCCCCACCTCTGGCAACTACCAAAACTACCAATTTGTTCTCTCTTTTTTTTTTTTTTTTTTTTTTTTGGTTTTTTTGAGACTCCACATATACGTAAGATCATATAGTATTTGTCTTTTTGAATCTGACTTATTTCACTTAGCATAATGCCTTCGAGGTCCAGCCACATTGTCATACAAATGGCAGGATTTTCTTCGGTTTTTGTGGCTGAATAGGATTCCATTGTGTGTGTGTGTGTTTACACTACCAGGTAGAGATTTCTGTGGCTTTTTTCATTTTTAATATTTTAAGATGTTGATATACCATCAAAAGTGATTTTTGTTAGATATTGCTAAATCAAAAATATAAACTTGGTCATAAGATGTTTTCTAACATATCTTTTGTTCTTACAATAAATCCTCTATTAGTAACGCATAAAAGCCACAACTCAAAATGTGTACTAAAACAGAGCTTTGTTGATGTCTCAGGCAGAATGCGGGTTTTCCTGCTTTGGGCTCCTCTTTGTTCATACCTCTCTCTCTGCCTGTTGTGTTTAAGGGCCACTTGGTACATGCTTGTGTTCTTCCTTAGTCTGGAAGCTTCTCCAGGGCAGAGGTGTCTTACTTCTGAATTTCAGCCACTCAGCCAGTGCCAGATGGGTGAGGTTTAGAGTCACTTTTGGTGGAACTGCTATGAATCTGTTGGTTTTGGGGGCAAAAAATGAAAAAAAAGGAGAGAAAACAAAAGTAGCTTCTGAATGGTGGCAAGCTGCAGCACTTCGCTGGGATGTGTCTCCTTAAGGGCACACTGAAGAGTTAAAAGAAAGTACTTCTGTGAAGAAAGAAACTATAGTAACCAAAATTCCACTTTACTGCAGAAAACACACAGAGAAAAGCAAAAGCACAGTTCTGAGAAAAAATTTAGAAAAACTGAGATAATTAAATTCTGTATTTAATAGAGGAATGGATTATTTAACATGACAGCAATCTGGAAATAAAATAATTTCCATGTCAATAAAATCAGGTGCCAAGGAGAAATAAACTATAGGAAATAATTAATTTTCTTACAAACCTTTTAATTTGAACATCCTGCTGATAGCCTAAGATTCTTGAGTTAACAGTTGCAGTATTTTCACAGCATTTACCTCTCCCATGACACACAGCGCCCCGGAATACATAGACTTTGAGAAGGCTTTAAGCAAAAGAAGTTGGGTTTACTCCTATCACTGATTGTCACACTCACTTAGTTTTCATGTCCAGTTTTAAGAACTCCCAGTCTTTAGGTTTTGTGTTTTCATAACATGAGTCAGTTCGTTGTTAATTCCAAATAGTAGTAAAAGATACTGATTAGGAATGTGGCCACCAAATTTATAACCCAGCTTTACAACTCACTTAATTGCTTGAACTTAACGCAAGTTAATCTCTCCAAGCCTCAGTTTCCTTTCCTGTGAAATAGAGATAAAATACATTCCTCAGGGTATTGTTGTGAGGACTTAATGAACACAGAGCTTAGTGCAGAACCTGGCACATTATTGCCAGTTTTCATCAATGCATCGTTATTCATTGCCATTTGATTTTATGTATCAACATGATAATGGTGTGCACTCTCAGCCAACCTGCTTTGGTGTCCAGTTCTTTCTTTCTTCATCACCTGTCCTTTCCCTTCTCCCTCCTCTACCTCCGCACACCCCATACTTTTTCAGTTTCCTGTTTAGAGCTACAGGTGCAGTGTCCTCTGTTCAGATCTATTGCCTGTGATTTATAATCTGTAGGGACCAGGAAGTATCTTAAGCCAGTGTGTGTGAAGGCATTAGAATAAACATGTGTTCTGCTTGTAAGCCAAGATTTTAATAGAGAGCCCTTCAGTGATTATAGTCTGAAGAAGAACTTTAAAAAAAACAAACACAAAAAGACCTTAACCACACCATCACTTAGAGATTTAACCAAATACAACCCACTGTAAATGGTTACTGGCATGAAAGATTAAGAAGTAGAGTCAGATGAACACATGGGAGATCCAGAATCCTTTCTGTTACGCCATCCTAAAAACTGACATGACTTTGTGTTGGTATTCCTAGTACATGCCTGGGGCATGCATGTCCCATAACTACTTAGACACAGCTTGTCTCTTGATCCCTGAAGGTAGGTGTAGGGGTCCCTCTAATCCATGTTTACTGTTCCTGCTCAACTGTCTGGCCCTTGATGCACGAGTTAAGGGATGGCATTTCCCCAGTGCTGAGGCGCATCAAGTTGACTTCTTATTGGAAACATTTTAAGTTGTAATTGCCTCACCGACAAGTAAATGCTAAGTTCTCCACAGAATTAGTCTTTGAAATGTTAGGCAGGAAGCAACGGCCAGTATAGTCATGTTGCCTTCCTTATCAAAGACGTTGGGGGCGTCTTCCTGCCCTGCTTGCTTTCTAGTTGACCCTTTTTGTATTAGGGGCTTCCACAAACTTTACCACTGCAGTTTATACTGAAGTGAGGGCTCTCTGAGTACCTTCGGGAAAGAGAGCACACTGGAGCAGAGGAACAGACCAAAGGACCCGAGCCCAAGTCTAATTCCTAGATTTTCTCAGCACTGTTTCATACTCTGAGGAGGTGCTGAACAACTGTGCATAATGACTGTTCCATATACTGTTGCCTGAATAAAATGTGATGGATTCTTGGTGGTAAGAGAAGGGACTGGTTTGGAGAGAAACTAGTTATTAGCCCTCTTGGTAGACAATTAATGCCTTCAGACAGCTTGTACTTTGAGTGGTGTTTCAAAGGGAAGCTGTAGCAGGGTGGTTGCTGAGAGATTCTGGGAAACTTATTTTCCACAGCTGGCCAGAATAGTCACACACAGCATCTTAGAGCTACAGAGAGACTGACACCAGGAGGAAAGAACGAGACAACGGCAGGACTCTCCTCTTCTCCAGGACACAAGAGGAACTTCATACTCTGCCAAGAACCATGACACAGTGAATTTTGGTTTTAGGGGCTTTAGAGTGTTCAAAAATGGTTGCAGTGAGCAAAAATAGGAGAGTGGGAAGAACAAATTAAGTGAGAAATCTATGAGCCACAGATCTTTGCAGCATTCAAAACTATAACCCTAGGTGACAACCAGAAAAATCTCTGTGAAGTAACTGAGAATAATTCGGTAACTCAAGGTTTAGTTGTTCATAATTGACTTTCTGGAGTACTGCATCAAATGTTTCCTCTTTTATGTTTTTTAACTAAGTACCTCTTTATATATTGGTTAGCTCATCATGTTGTTACAATAAAGGTCATTGTTTTTGTAAGAGCAGTCTCACCTGTCCATAGTCAGATCATGGATATAATGATTATTATAGTAATATTTCCATATCCTTCTTCCCCCACCACTTGATACCTTCCAGCCTCTCACTATTGTAACCAGAATAAGTTTCCTACCATGAAGACCTGATCAGGTTGCATTTGTGAAGTTTTTTGTTAGCTCCTGTGGGCTCCAGAATAAGGGACAGGTTCCCCCCATTATATGTAGAGCAGTCCTGTGAAACCTTTCATAAATCAAAATGGCATAAAGAAGCAGTTACCATTAATTTATGTGGACAAATGTGAGCATTCCCAGTCCCCAAAAATAATGTCTTTCAGGCTTTTCTGATACCTTATGATACTTCTTGTGAATGAATGCGCAGCACAAAATAAGTAGAGATGAAGCACAGATGCACACAGACATAGTTCACAGCTCTGGTGTCTTAATGCTGAGATGCTGAATATGGTTCCTGGGGAGGGAGCTTGGCAGGGCCACACGCTGGTTGGGGTGCACGCTGCCTCTTACAACAGCTCACTGCAAAACAAATGCTGAGCGGTTTCTCACTTTTGCCTTTTTTCATAAAAGCAAAAATCTTCTTTGGATTTCTTTTGGTTCATGAAAACAGGTACTAATGTAGGTCTTTCATAAAAGCAAAAAGTGGTGTAATGTGAACTTTCAAACAATGGGGGATACCTGTATGTGTATGTAGACATGTGTACCCATATGTATATACAAATACTGTGTGTGTGTATATACATGGCATATATACACATATGCATGTACCTGTGTGTGTGTGTGTGTGTATTATGGGCAGTATAGATCAGTATCCAGTACAGATCTTAGTAATGCCTCAAAGGAGACTCTGTCTCCATCTGGCCTGCCTGCTGTCACCTAAAGTATGATTGTAACACTTCCCGCCGAATCAATTTACTCTGCTGCTCATTGGGGCATATTCATGGAAATGTGATTGCCCCCTCAGGGTTCTGATCACATTTCATCTGCTTCATTGAGAAGCCTGCATCTGTCTCATTCATCTTCACTTGAATTGAACAAATATGACCCGCATGTCCACCATGTGGCTGTGGGAAAGTAGGAATGGTCACTGGTGACTCTGTCATTGTCTCAGGCAGTCCTCATTGTGTGCTCCTCTACCACCTCTCCAGTGTCTAGTCCAACCCCGGCATGCATAACTTCCAGTGAATCACAGGTGATCTGTCCCACAAGACTCTCCCTCCATGGGTCTTTCCTTCGGACACCTCCTAATTCACTCATGTAAGCCATGAAGGCTCACTGCCTTGAGAGAGCCACTCTGTGGAGGCAGCCTCCGGACCAGCTTCAGGGCCCAGCAAAGGGGCTGCTTCCAAAGCAGTGCACATTGCTGGTGTCATATCTGTTTTGGGAGGGGAAAGTGTTCTCTAATAAAATGTCTTTGTCTTATCTTTCAGCTTACATTTTACTATGGTACCATAGATGCTTGGTGTCCAAAAGAGTACTATGAAGACATGAAGAAAGATTTTCCAGAAGGAGATATTCGGCTCTGTGAAAAAAAAATACCTCATGCCTTTGTCCTCCATTTTTACCAGGAAATGGCTGACATGGTAGCTGACTGGCTAAAGGATGATCTGTCCAAAATATAACTGCTAACACAAGGAAACAAGCGCTGAGAGCCAGTACACAGGAATAGGTACACTGACCTTTGTAGGCAAATGTTTAATTTTAATGTTTGATATTAAAAGAGAAACATTTGAGAACCTCTTATCTTAAACACTACCAGCACCCACCTCCCCATGCTATAGGCTGAATGAAGCAAACACAGTTGATGAAATAATCCATAGGTTTAACAACACATTTTCTAAGACTCAGGGAACACAGTGATCCAAACAAGGTCTTTTAGTTTGCACAAGATGCCCAGTAGCACCATACAGCTTATTTTGGTAGATAGGATCCTTGCAGACAAAAGGAAATCTTAATTTAGGCTATTTTGATTGAGCTACCTTGTAGGATAGCCTCTCTAGAGGAAATTATGAAACACCTACTAGAATATGCAAAAGAGATCAGTGAATATTAAGTGTATAGTCAGCTATGTGAAGTTCATGAGACTGTGAGAAGGGCACACTTGTGCCACAGCGGGAAGTGATGAGCAGCGGATCTTGGCAGCGGACCCAACTTAAGGTGGAAGCTCACCAGCCCAGAATAACTTTGCACAGGTCTTTGCTGAGCTCATCAGAATCAGACTGGATCCCAGGACAGCCTGCAGACCCCACCCGTGACGATCTCACAGCACCGCGTCAGCCTTTTGTCTGGCCTCCAGTGGCACAGTCTCATACAGAGGAGGCTCAGCGTCAGAAGAGGCACGCCACGTAGCCATCTCTGAGAAGCTTCCCCGTGGAGTGAAACTTCCTGATCTACCTGTATAAGACAAAGAATAAAGTTCTCCAGACATTCCTTTGGTCAACTAATAAAAATTGTTGACAGATGTTAACTGTGCCTCTCACAACAAGAGAGCCAGGAAGCTCCACGCTTAGGCTTAGCTGGCTGGGTTGTGAGCTCCCTGCAGGCTCTTCTTCCCCAGAGCCAGCATGGGGAGGCACTGGGCTGTCCCAGATGAAGCCTGTACTTTCCACATGCAGTTGCCCCTTCTGTGATTTTTTTCAGTGAAACTCCATTGGGGACCAGCTATAAGCAAGTACTGTGCCAGGCATTGAGGATAGAGTTCTTCGCCACTTTCCTTCTGAAAATACTCTAGTTGTTTTTGAAAGGGCATCTTTAAATTGCTGAATAGAGAATTACTGTAAATGAGTTCTCCATTTCTGCATTAGTTTTGTTAGCTGGAAAGAAGCTGCTTTATTAATGAATCAAAACAAGCCATTATGTGAATTCACCTTCTCTGGGCACCTGGAGGTACAGCAGGGAAGCTTGTTCTCTGGCTGTGAGCGGGCTAGCAGTGTTACTGCTTTCCCTAAATTGACTCAATCCTGGGACCTTAGGAGCCAATAAATTCCACTGACTGGAGTGATGGTTGATGATCAGTAAGAAGAAACATTCAGTTTTCTCCTAAAGGAAATCCCTCATGCCATTATCATTCCTTAGGGACAATGGGATGTTGCCAGCTCAGTGGTGAGTGTTACTATACAAGCTCTTATCCTTTGGCATGGCTTCTGCATCAGTGCAAATGACTTCTTAGAGGGGAAAACCAAGCTGCCAGTAAGGGGCAGCCAGGAGACACAGTCCATTGGCACAGGGCTGCACACACGTCCTTACTGACATCTGCATGGGTAGACCTAGAAATCTGATGTTAGAAGCTAGGGCTCATGGCTCTGAAGTGCTTTGCATGCAGGAGATGCTCAAAAGTACTAAGCTGAAGCAACTAGAGCAAGTACTGGGTAAATCATACCTACTGGAATAAAGAGTAACCTCCCCAACTTTTTAGCATTATTTTACAACATCACTCCATATTTCAAAAGTCCAGATGAATCAAATTTTATCTTATTTTGGTTTTTCAGAGCTTAAAAAATGATAAAAAGTAAAACAATAAAGTAAAAGATGCTGGCTCTTATTTTCTGTTTATCATCTAAGCACCAAATAAATTTTTGAAATCATCGTTTTACCAGCACTGTGATTTTGCCTGGCCTGATTTCTGTGCTGGGAGAGGAAGGGTATATCCGAGCAGTTCTCCAGAGTTAGACTTGATTCCAAGTCTCTCTGTTAAATTGAAAAGCCACTTTCTCAATGCTGCTTTGAGAGAAGGAAGAAACCGATTTCAGGAGATTAAAGTTCATTTTATTTCATTAGGAATTAAACAAAAGGCTAAATGTTTCATGCATATGTATGAGGTGATAAAGTCTGTGAACCCTGGAAGTCTTACCATCTGTGTGATTTTTAGGCAACTTCATCCAGCTCCATGCCTCAGTGTCCTTATTTACAACATAGGATGAAAAAGAATGCATACCCCATGTTGTTGGAAGAATTGAATGAGATGATAAAGCATGTAGCACAATGCCTGACCAAGAGCATCACCTCAATAAGGATTGGCTAAAATTATCATTGTTCAAGATCATAAAAAAAAAGTAAAAGACTAAAATTGACAAGCAGTGGATGAAATCCTTTATCCAGAAGCATTTCTGCATGTGTGTCCCAGTCAGCCACACAGATAGTCCTTGCCCATAATTTAACTTTCTGTGGGGTCTGCTGGTGCTGAGTGAAAAGCCTAAGCTGGGTATGACCAGTGCCCACAGTCTTTCTCAGCCTGTGCTGGGCACTGGAAAATAATGTCTGTGGGCAGCCCCGGGTGCTCATGGACCAATGGCTCAAGTCCACTTCTCTGCTCAACCCTCGGAAAGCCAGTGACCTCCGAAGGCTTGATTTTTTTCACCCTACATTTTGTTAAAATTTCATTGCAGATTTAAGGAGACTAAGAAGACATGCCAGCTTAATGCAACACCTGATTCTGGATTAGGTGGTCTTGCTATAAAAACATTGTTGGGCAGTTTGCACAACTTGAATGGGGCCTGAAGATTAGGTGGGAGTAAGAAGTGTGTATTAACTTTCTGATTTCAATGATTGTGGAGAAGCAGGAGAATGTCCTCATTTGTACTAAAGACCCACTGAAGTGTCTGGGGGTGATCAGGTGTCGTGTCAACTTACTTTCAAATGGTTCAGCAGGAAAAAGTGTTCTTTGTACTTGTAACTTTTGTGTAACTTTGAGATTATGTAAAATTTACAAAAATAATTATTTTAAAAAACCCCACCATGCTCTCATTGTTTCTTTACTAGGAAGCAAATTTCTTCTTTAAGCAGTAAATGCAGGCTGGGGTTCAAATTCTGGCTCTGCTATTTATTAGCTTCGAGATACTGCATAGGCTTACCCTTCCTGAGCACCTCCACCTCCCATCTCCTCTGTGAAATCACTGGAGTCAGGTTTGGATTCTGGTTTGGGGAGGATTTTTTGTTTGTCTTTAATAGAGCTAACTGAGGTTGTCCGTACAGCCTTTAGCACCTTGTCCAGCTTATGACAGATGCTCTATAATGTGGCTCCTAAAGGAAAAGGAGAGCAACTTCATTTTCTTTTACTGTCTCTTCTCTTCAGCACAGTGGCGGACCCTATGGTATCTGTTTCTGCATTGTTTCACCCAGCCTGGAACCTGATTCTTAGCTTTTGTGATTCATATGTGGGTGGGGGCACTTGCTCACCTGGCTTTTCTGCCCCAGGCCACGCAGGCCTCCCACACACATCCCAGGGTACTCCAGCATTCCCTGCCCTGAGAAGCTTACAGTTGATTTAGAAAGATGGACGGAACAAGGCATTTCTTATTTATCACTAGACATCGTCTTTGTTGCTGACTTTCTCTTGCAGGAGAAAAGACGACATACTTGGGTTGCTCTATCCCTTGAGGGGTGGGATTTAAGTAGCTGTCAGTAGCTGAAGCTAAGTGTGCTCCATGAACAGATATCTCTCTGAGGCCTTAAGGCTGGAGCTCCCCTGCAGGAGTGCTGAGCACAGAAAAGCTTTCTTCCCCTTTCCAAAGGGGACTGGGTCCCCTGCCTCTGCCCTGTCAGAATGTAGGTGAGTAATCACACTGGTCCAGGTGGGGAGCTGCTGTGGGGCACGGGTCTGACCTCTTCACCTGACTGAAGGCATCTCCAGAGCGAGACCCGTGAGGACCAGGGGAGCCTCTGGGGTGCAGTAAGCTCTGTAAAGAAAACTCACAGAGGCTGGGGGGAGGCAGCTGCTCCCCATACCTGAAGGACGGGTAGAACTTGGATGAGTTTGAAAGGGAGTGAGTGCAGAGAAAGAAGTTGCTGCACACTCTGCACTTTAGGCCCCACAGCCATGGGAGGTTATGCATACTCATTGTGCAGATCTTCACAAACAGGCAAAGGTAAGTGACTTGCTCAAAATCTCAGCTGCGGAGTGACAGCTGGGGCTCAAAGGCAGGCCTCTACTCTAGAGCCTCACCTTATCCCCTTCTTGCCACGGCATCATGCTGCCTCCTGGAGGCCACAGTGGGCAGTCTGGTGGGTGTGGAGAGTAGGGAAAGGGAGGCGTGGGAAGGGCAAATGAGGCCCAGGCTAGCAGGGAAAATGAAAAGTAGATAGTTGGTACCCAATTGATTAGTTTTAAAAGAATGAAAACAGACTGGTTTGGGGGGTTCATCAGGTAGTAGTCCCCAAGGAGGAAAGCCTGTGTGCCTGTAGGAGACAGAAGTCACAAGCTCTTGCCCACCGCAGCTCTGCTGCAGCTGCCTGGTACTCCAGACACTAATGGCTGTGGGTGCCTCTGAACATGCGCTGTTCTCTGAGATGTTTGCAATCAAGTGCTCCAACCTTGAGAGTGCCTGTGTTTCTGCCACACCTCCTGGAGACTTGGCCCAAAATACCAACTGCTTCTACCTCCCAGAGCAGTCCTCTTTGCTCCCTCCCTCCGAGCCCTCATGGTGCCCTGGCCATATCTCAACTGAAGTACTGACCATTTTTGCAGGAATTATATTTTTGTGAGTCTGCTCCTCCGTGCTGCCACCATCAAACTTCTTCCTGACCTTAAAAGGAGAGTCCTGGGTGATGGGATTTGTGTCTTAATCACCCCTGTCTTCTCAGGGCTTATCAGACAGAGCCTGCCACACAGAATATTCAATAGATTTTGTTATCTAAACTAATAGAAGTTTCTATCATACCCAATATGCAAGCTCTCAAGAAACTATTCTCTCTCACTTGGCCAGACAATCAAGGAGTCACATCTCAGGGACTCTCCCTCAAAACTGAATATGTAAATAGAAGTGAGAAATGGACTTGCTCTTTTATCCCTGTAGTGTTTCCCAGGTGAGCTGTGCCCAACTGGGTCAGACAGATCCAAGCACACTGACTGTTAGCTTTCTGGCTCTGGGGGACTACGAGAGAGCAAGGACACTACACCTCATGGCCCGTTCTTCGTGTCCCCTCCAGCTGCAACTGTTCCTTCCATCCTTCCATGATTAGAAAACCTCTGGAGTTTGGGTATTAGCAACTGCCAAATATGTGGTTATTACTTGTTGAACACTAACCCCATGCAGCACCCCAAGTGGGAATTACAGCAACAATATGCTAGACCATGGTCTGGGAGAGCTGCGCGTTTTCATTTTGTATTGCATTCCTCAGACATTCTGGCAAAGGGGCCTGTGCTGACCTCCCTACGTTGGGACAGACTTGCTTGCTGGGTAAGTGTATGGGAAAATTCCTCTTCCCTGGGATGGGAATGTGACCCTGTGACTGGCGTCCATTACAGCCGGGGGTGTGGGTGCACCTGCGGGGCTCCCTCCCTCACAAAGGGGCTAGAATCCCGCCCCTGCAAATCCACCCTGCTCAGGCTCAGCAGCACAGCTGGGCTTCCTCCTCTGGCCACCGCTGAAGGGCAGCACACCTGCGTGTGATTAGGATGCAGCAGGAGCCCCCGGCCTCATGCTCCGTGGCTGCACGCTGGTGACATGTTGCAGCGGATGAGTTTCTCTCCAGATCACTGTGCCTTCTAAGCAGAAGCACGCAGGGCGTCCAGGGGTCCAGGCACACAACACATCCATGACCAGCTGAGGCAGCAGTCGGGCATCTTTGCCTCAGCCCAGATGGGAAACAAGCAGGCATTGGGCTCACCAGGAGGGAGTGGGGAAGTCAATCTGCACCTCCTTTGAGCATCAGCCATTGCAGGGCATTTGCAACTTGCTCAGTGTTGGGGAAATCGGATAAAATTTTAAATACCACCCCTGACTTTCCTATGTCCGTGTAACTGCCTCTTCTGTACTGACTGTATGACCCTCTAACTACAGAATGCTGGCCAGGTCAAGTGGAGACTGGAAATAAGAAAATGAAGAACTGACTATGGATTGTTATAGACACAGCATGACAGGACTTCACCCATTTTGGTGGAGTCATAATACACATTTATTGTACCTACCAAACAAGTTCATTGAAAGGGAAACACAGTTTTTCTTAAAGAGAAAGACTCCTTTAGTAGTAATGAAATTAAGAAGCGAAAAAGGAGTGCACTGTCCCAATGGACCTTCCACCAAAGATGCCATGGCCACAGGCTGGCTGGAGCACATGGCAGCCATGCCAGATCACAGCTGACCTGTGCCACCTGCCTTCACAAAGAGGCCTGATCCACATCCCAGAGGAGGTAGTTCTTGTGATGGGCCAGTGGTGAGGGCAAATCCCTGTCTCTTCTACCCCTGCTGCTCTTTGCCAGGACTATGTAAGGAACAGAGAAGAGGCTTTTCCTTCATCTGGGAGAGCGGTGGTTGGTCTTGTCCGGCCCCGTCTGGGACACGAGCCAGAGGATCCTGGGGAGTGCTGCTGGGCACAGACCTCTGCCCTGGTCTGGGAGAGTCCCGAGCATGACACCCTGTCAGGTTTGCTGTAGGACTTGGCTGGTTTCCCTGAAATCTGTGGTTGGCCTTGCTACAGCTGAGCATTGTGCCTTTGGACTTAGACACTTAACTGCAGCTTCCAGTGGGAGGGCTCGTGTTTTCTGAGGTGAGATGGACCACACAGCAGCCTGATGTGTATGAAAGCCAGAAACCTTTCCACTCAAACTGTGTTTGGAATAATAACACTCACTCATTACAAATGGCCGTGTGCATTTCCCAAAGAGAAAATGTTTTCCAATGCATGTGGCGGCTTCCGTCCTGACCCCAGCCTTGGTTGCCTTCCTGTGCAGCGGCTCCATGCAGTACGGGGCTGTGCACGGCGTCCTACACACTGTCACACCAGTCACAAAGACCCAGGGAGCAGAGCCCCATGCCAAGACCCCCATCCCCGTGGACAGCTCCACAATGAGAGCCCGAAGCACTTCAAGAGGGAATGGTCAGCATGAAAACTCATGGGCCCAGACGTACTGGGCAGCCGTTTCAATGCGGTTCAGTTCAAAGGCCTACGTGGCTGACTTCCGTTCTTAGTGCTAAACAGTAGGAGGAGAGCAACACAAACAGGTTAAATAACAAGTCAAAAGCAGTTCTCTAAAAACCAGTCGTGAGCAGTGGTATCAATAAAATATTTAATCAACTTATCTGTGCAAAATATTAAAATGGTTAATGAAGAGTACACAAGCATGTTTAACAAATATATACTGCTATATAACTGTCACAAGAAATAGAGATTGCTGTTTTACAGTTCATTTACATTTCAATATGTACAATCTATTTAAACTTGAGAATACATATACACAGTGGATTTGTACTGCCCTTGAAGAGCTCCCTGCCAGCCGGCCTGGGCAATGGGCAGCATTCATGACATCAGCTCCTGTGGCCCAAGTGGCCAGGCTGGACAGCAAGGAGACGGCCTGACCTCCAGCCTCCAAACCTCAGAATTCCGCTCTGGCCAAACCAGAGCCGGAAGACTGCCAACAAAGGAGAGTTCAGCTTGCATTTAGATGAGTTTAAAAACCTCACCCTTCCCCATCTTACTCCTGAGCCAAGCTGAGAAACAGTGGGTATCACTGCAAAATAGGCTTCTACTCCCTCCCCCACCCCCCAAAAAAAGTTGTCTAGCTGCTGAGGGAATGGCGTGTTGCTGAGCTGTGATGGCATTATGGCCACTTCAAGTTTGCCCATGGCATAAAAACCACAATACTGGAGTTGGAGTCAAGGCCCCTGGAAAGGGGCAGGGCACCCATCATGTCAGAGGCTGCAGCCCACCAGGGTCTTCTTACAAACAGCACCATGCTGTAAGCTGGTGCAGGAGTTCTGCAGAAACCTTCACAGTGAGAAGAGCTGCCTCTATATATATTTAAAAAAGATAAAACTTCCCCAAACTTTTCAGAATCCCCTATTCTCATCTGCCTAGGGGCAAGTTGGAGTCAGCATGTTAATCCTTGTAAAAAAAAAAATGCATTCACTTTTCATTTGGGGTGAAATGCTTCCAGCTAAAGACTTAAAGTGACTCAATCATGATTCCTTATCACAGCAGCCATAGGCTGCTTGCACTAAAGCACAAAGTGAAATACAGAAACAATTACTCTAACAATGCTCACGTTTGATCCATGATTTATCCCAGGTGGAGTATGCCAGAGCAATTCCCCTTTCCAACACTTGAGTATTTTTCCAGCCAGAAAAAATGTTTTATCCCGAGCTTGCTTTCTCCCTAAACTATCTCATCATTTTCAAAACAGAAAGCTGAATGGTTGACTTTGCTCTGACCCTGACAGGCCTGACCTGGAAGTACAAGTTGCAAAGCAGTAAATCTGCTCATGGCCGCACCCCTTCCTCAAGCCACCCTGCTCACCTAAAGCCAAGTTGCTGCTGCTGCTCAGAGCCACAGGGGAAGCTCAGACACATCTACCTTCTTCTGCCCTGGCAGCCTTCAGTCGTTCAGAGACACATGCAGACAAGGAATGGCCTTAGACACACCTTGTCACTGCTTTTCTGGCTCACTGCACTAAAAAACCCAGGCGAGGGCTGCCCACGTGTGAGAGGTCATCAGGATGATGTGCAAGGATGTCACAGGTACAAGCTGCAGTTGACCTTTCCCACCTCGGCGGCCCAGGAAGGGTCCTCAAGGGAAGCGTGTGTTTGTGTTTACCTCTAATCCAGCAGGACTCCTAAGCCTTACAGGGAGTCTGGTTTTTGTCAGACCCAGAAGCCTGAGCCAAGGTTCTAGAGTATGGCTGCCAAGTGTCCAGTGTTCTAGGCTCAGAACAGGAATCTCACCCCATGTCACCATGCAGTAACCAGGTGTAGCTGTTCCGACTGCTGGTCCGATGGATAATTCTGCAAAGAAGACAGCCTCTGGCCCACCTCCTGCCTGGCCAAACCTCCAGCTGCACCACACCACACTCCAGTTTGCCAACAGCTCAGAAGGTAGTAAAATAAAAATGCACAGCAAGACAGCTGGCCACACACTGGGAGATCTGCAATAGCATTTCTAAAGGCACCCGGGGCGTGACCGTCAGAAGCTTTTCCTTGCTTTTCTAGACAATTTATTTCAGCATCCTGTTACTGATTTAGAAAAGGGATAAAAAGTTTATGCATTACAGCTTCTATCAGGTATCTGATAGAACTCTGGGATGAAGTTTCTAAACTATCAGAAGGACATTCATCAGGAAAAGAGTGAAATATGTCCTTCATATACCAGCATGCCAAGCCGTGCTGCCAACACACTCACTGGGCAACAGAAATGCTCCCATCAGGAAGATTCCATGGATGCTGCAGCCCTCTCACCACTGTAGGGAGAAGTGGAGAGAAACCAGCCCTTCCTTTCTGCCAGCATAGACCATACCCTCGAGTCACAGATGCTGTTCAAGCCTGTCCCGAGAGGCAAGCATAGGCAAGAGGGCCTTTGCACCCAGGTTGTGCTGCTCTGAGAGCATACTTGTACTTTTGAACAACTATAAGCATGACTTAAAATGCACATCAACTTTTCAGAGGCCTCACTCTCTTTGACCCCACCATTCCTGGGCCGCCCTGCTCTAACTGCTGCCGCCACCGTGAAGTACCCACCAAACAGTGCCCAGCTGAAGCCCTGCGGCCAAGTCCCAGGCTCGCTTTAGGCATGGCACCCATGCCAGCAGTTGCAAGGCAGGTGGGAAGAAGCCAAGCTTTGGTGAAGCTGGGTGTGTGAACGTCATGAGCAGAGAGCATCCCTGAGCAAGATATCACCACACAGCAAACGTGAAGCCCTCAGTTACCTCAACTGATTTAATAAGCCAGCCTCGTAGGTGACTCTCCAAATACGGGAACTGTGGCCTTGCTGAAGAGAACAGTCTTCTCTCACCTAGGGCCTGGTTGGGATTTAACTATGTGTGCAGTTGTAAGCTCTGGGCACAAAATGAAGTCCAGAATGGCACAAACTGTAACTGCTCCAGCCTAAATGGCCAAAAGGCTCCAGGTACAAAAGATCCAGCTATCTGAAAACTTAGAAGTAACATCTTTTGACCCCTCTCTCCTAGTTTCTTAATGTTAAACTCTGCCACCATTTTCCAGACCATAAGGGAGAAGAGAAGAAAGCTCTTCTGATGCCTGCCTCTGGGTTACTCCCCCAGCAAGCAGACCACCCATGGGTGTGGCAACTGCTGGGGACCTGGTGAGGCAGTTCGCCCTTAGACAGGCTTGCTTGCCTCATCGGGGAACGCTGGAACAGTCCCAGACCCCTTCTGGGCTGCTAGCAAGGCATAGCCTTTCCTGTCCTCTGCTGCTCTGGAGGGACCAGCGGCAGGTAGGAGCCTTCCTGGGACTTGGTCACAGAACAGTCTCAGCCCAAGTATGGCTCTGCCCACACGTGTGTGAGCACAGGGGGAGCCTGAGCTGGGTGGGCAGTGCCCCTCAGCTGGGACCCAAGAAAGGTCATGGCTGTGGTGAGCTGAGCCCTGCCCCCAAGATCCTGGCCTCCCCTGCACCTGCCTTGCCCCAAATGGGAATCAAAGCAACCTCCACAAAGTACCAACAGGGGCAAGAGTACAGTGGATACAAATGTTCGCACACCCAGGCCAAAAGCTGTGACGCTGTGAGAGATGGCGCTGAGGCTGGGAGGGGGACCTCTTTCAGGACCAATCACATCTACTCTGCCTTTGAATGGTGTGAGCAGGCACTGTGAACAAAGTAGAATGCCGGGGTGGAGAGTTCCTCATCTTACAGGGGCAGAAATCGAAGATCCAGGCAGAGGTGACTGCCCATGACGGGCCTAGACCTCTCAGGAGGCACCCCGCATAGGAGGCAGGAGGCAGGCGGTGATGGGGGGCAGCTCGCCCAGGGGCCTGCAGAAGCCCATGTGGGCTCCCACCCTAGAACCACTCCAAGGATCCAGTTACTTCCCATTCACTGGTAGCATTTTCTGCCTGCTGGGTTCCTTCATCTGCCACTGACTCCCTTTCTTTCCCAATCCGGACACCTTCTGAGGCGTCTTCTGAGGGCCCAAGGCAGGCCTTTCACTCACTCTACCAGACTTCTGCTTTCCAGAGCCTCAGTCCAGCCAGCCCACCTGGTGTCCTGCTTGAGACCTCCTGGCACACAGCCCACTGAGAGGGACCTGCTTCTGGGGCCTGGGGAAGGTTCTGTCTCCCTGCTGACACGCTCTCTCAAGAATCAGCAAGGCCTCTGATGCCATCTGCGGCCCAGAGGCAGCTGTGACGCTGCTTCTCACTCAATTTTCTGGAGACCAGGTTAAAACGAGGCAAGAGTCTGACTTTTTCTGTGCACAAGCTGCTCTTGGTTGGCAAGAATTCAGCATTTCTCCCTGTTTTAAGAAGAAAATCAGTCTACATGCCTAGTTATTTTCTGCTGGAAGCTTGAATGTAAGTGCAAACAGGACAAATAACTTGTAGGATTTGGATTATACTCTGATTACATCCACAGGGTGGTCACTACTCTCCGGAGCACGGACAGCAAGGCTCCTGCTCCTGCTGACCCTGAGGCCATCAGGGAGAAGTCACTGTCAGGTCTGACTGTGCTATCACACAAGCCCATACCTTTTTCTCTTTCCCAGGCCACTTTAGCAATGAAATGGCAGGACAGTGGGGTGAAGGGAAGCAGGTACATAATGATAGGCACAGCTCAAGCCTGCCATCCTCTCCAGAGGACCCAGCCTGTTGCTGCTTGGAAAGCCAGAATTCAACCAGGCAAGCGTTTGGGCATTACCCCCCTGCCACTCTAGGGGTTCCCCTAATACAGAAGCCTGGCTTCCGGCAGCAATGACCAGGTTGTCCTGGTGTTTGGCAGACCCTGCACCAGCCCTCATCTGGCCTCAGCAGGCCTGCCCTATGCTCCCCAGAGCCGAGGAAGAGGCCAAAGGGGAGGGAAGGCTGTCTTCACTCACAGTCCTGACACACTTTTCCCTGCTCACCAGCAGCGAGCGAGCCCATTGGTAGGAACTGGCAATTCCAGCTGGGTGACTCGGCCGGCTCCCCACTGCCCAGCAGCCAGACGGTTTGAGAGCAGGCACTACCATGTGTGCTGACAGACTCCCTTCCTCCACATCCTGGCACAGCTAGTCCAACCGCATCGCAGCAGAGAGAGCCTGTCTGCCTCCACGTGTGCTGTCATTTTCACAAAGTGAAACGCATCTTCTCCATTCACCTACTGCTAACTCTGGGCTGCCGGAGGGCTGAACAGAGTTACAACGGGTGGTCCCTGGTGGTTAAGTGCAGCTCCAGAGGAGACCAGGAGGCATTCCTTTTATTCAATAAACAAGAACATACTGAGGCCATCAGGGTCACTGTAGGAATAGTGAGTGACTAAAGACAACACCCCCCCAGGGGCACAGCCAGCCCCTCAAGGTGCAGGAAGAGCCTGCTTGGGGCACCACTCAGAACACATCTTGGTAGGAGATCCTCAGGAGGAAAGAGAAGACGGACGATGTTTTCCTGCCATAAAGGCTCAGGTAAATCAAGGCATTTCTTCCCCCCCAAAGTGTTTTTCCTAGGCACTAAAAGAGTATCAAGTGTTTGATTCTGCCCAAAGATATTAAATACCTAGAGTTCCTTCAAAGTAATACTTAGAGTTTTTCATTCTCTCTAAAATTCTGGATTCTACTACTTTTAACAATGTAGTGCCATTTATTTTTGTTTTTCATTATGACAGAGCAATCACCGTGCAGTCATGATTAAAATCACAGTTCAGAAGAGTGAAGCTTCTCTGGCAAAATCCCCAGTGTAACGGGATCATCTCGGCCCAGCCACTGGAACTGGAGGAATGCACCGTAGGAGCCACTTTTTTTTGTTTGTTTTAACCTGAAGAGATTGTTGCATTTTCTGATTATTTATAGCTACTCATGTAACCATAGCATGTACATTCACATAAATGGTGTTTTCTTCTCCTTTGGCGTATTTTACAGGATAAAAATGGCTCAGGTGGGGCCCTTAAGTTAATCAGCTGTATCTAAATCATTAGTATCTCTCTCCTTCTCTCTCTTAAGCATGTAATCACTGAGAATTAAAATTTGTATAACTCATTCCTGGACCTTGGCATCCAAGACAGGAAGGGCAGAATGACTGACTGCCTTTCTGGAACGCCAAAGGGGGAAAGCCCAGCACAGCCCTAAACAGGGGGATGAGGAAAGCTGCAGGGTTTTCAGAAAGCCCCAGACAGGTGGAATCCAACTTGTGCCTCCTCCCCATCCCAACCATTTACAAAGACTCCCAGGCAGAAATGAACCACATAAAACAATGAGCACTGGCATGTTGGAGCTCCCTCTTACATGGACAGTCCTTCCGTCAACAAGACTCTGGGGCACAAGACAGGGACTGGGAGATAGACTTCCATCTCTCCACACCAAGGCCTGCCCTTCTGAAGGAGTCACAGCAGCCAAGCTGCAAACGCCCCGGTACAGAGCAAGAAAGGGAGAGGGAAGGGAGAGGGCAGCCCTTCCTTCTGCTCAGAACCCCTGGGTGGTGGGGAGCTGAAACTTCACAAAAGCACTTTTCTGTGGCTTCACTTCCCGTTACTATCACACTGCCAAAGCCTACAGCAGCAACCCAGTAGAGTGTAAAAGCCACGCAGACCTGATAGCTAAGGGCATGTTGGCCCTCCGAGTAGCCATTTGGAGGGGGTGGTGCCTACCTGACAGAGGAGCTTGGGTCCTCCGCAGGAACCTGCCCAGGACTCCTCCCTGCCTCTTTCAAGCCCGAAGAGCCTCTTTGCCTGCTCCTTAGGAAAACCTCCTGACAGTTGCCTAGGAAAAGCTGTTGCTGCCCTCCGCCCCCACGCCCACTTCACCATGCCCAGCTATTGCACGAGCTTTCTCCTGAGCGCCCCCAGGAGGCGGCTATCACCTCAGGCTGCCGAGCCCAGGAGCTTCAGAACCTGGCAGATGCCATCCCCCCTCCAATCTCATGTCAGATTAGAATAGAGTTTAAAACGTCTCCAACATTTCACTTCCCCCCAAAAGAAAAACATCTTTTCCACTTTCTAGATCATTCCCAATTGGAACTGATAAAAAAAATAGTGGGGGGGGGGGGTGCTGACCTTTGCAGAGATCTGGGAAGCTCCACGGTGCATTCTTCCCGACAAATGTGCCCTTTCAAAACTGGTTTTTTAGACCAAAGAAAATATATACCTTTTGCAGAGGTTCATTCCCAAAGTAAATGGCCTCGATGCAGCGCAAACCTCCAGAAACAGCATTTCTGCCCCTCAGTCGGTCCCAGGGTGCAAGGCCAAAAACTCAGCCACCTAGCCAGACCGTGTCCCACTTTCACCAGAAACAAAAAGGGGTGAGAAAAAAAAACCTGTTTCGGTACCCCTTGAGTTCACCCATTCTGGAATCTCCGAGTCCCTAACCCGTTTTGACCCAGCTGGGAACCTGGTAACAGTAACAACACAAACACCATCCTCTCCCCAAAAGGGGGCAGTAGGCGCACTGACGATCCGTTTGCAGGGTGCACATGGCTGTGGCATTCGGTAGCTTCAGATCATCCCTTCCCAGGGCTCTCCGCCGTGGGTGTGATCGTTGGTGTGTGTGAACGTGCGTTCTCCCTCCTCCGTGCCTGCGCGCCGCCAGAGTCCGATGAGCACCCACGTTTGGTGACAGGCCCGGCCCACAGCTGGTCTTCAGCAGGGGGTCCTTGGTGGTGCGGCTGCCCCTCCCTGGCCCGGCCTGGTCCCCATGCTACCTACAGCCGCACGCCTCCACCACCATGTCCTCGTATTGCTTATAGACCACGTTGTTGGCGGCGTCGATGTAGAGGATGCTGATGGGGCTGAGGCGCGCGGGCACGCAGCAGGAGGCCGGCGCCGCGTCAGGCGCCATGGAGTTGAGCAGCGTCTGAATGATGGCATGGTTGGTGGGCTCAAGGTGCGAGCGCAGCGGGAAGTCGCACACGCCCTCGCAGTGGTAAGCCTCGTAGTCCAGCGGCGCGATGATCCAGTCGTCCCAGCCTAGCTCCTTGAAGTCTACGTGCAGCGGTTTGCGGCTACACCGGCTCCGGCTCCTTCGCCCGTGGCCCCTGCCCGCGCCCCCGCCGCTGCCCTGCGCCGCCCGCGTCCCGGCCAGCGCCGTCCGCCGCCGCCTGCGACCACCGATGAGCGACGACGGCGAGCCGGTGCCGGGTCCCGGGTCAGGAGGCGGCTCTGCTGCAAGCGCAGCCCCGAGCGCGCGGGCCTGGGCACGGATCTCACGGAACAGGCTCTCCTTCCTCTGCGTGCGGGAGGAGACCACGAGCAGCGCACGCTCCTCCACCGCCAAGCCGCCCCTGCTTCGCGAGCCGAAGCCCAGCAGCCGCAGTGCCAGCGGGCCCCGAGCGGGACCGGCCTCTGCGCGCAGCAAGAGGCAGAACGCGCGCGTCTCGCGCGGCCCCCGGCGGTGGCGCTGCACGGCGTCCGCCACGTCGAAGACCTCCCAGCGCGCGCCGCCCAGGGGCTCTGCGGCCCTTGAGTGCAGCAGGCGGGGCGCACGGGCGGCTCCGGGGCACGTGGACAGTAGGAGCAGCGGCGGGTGAGTCGCGCTGCCAGGGTTCAGCTCCGGAGAGTCGCGGCGCAGCACGCGCAGCTCCGCGCCCACCACCTCATCTGCGTCCGGAAGGCTCGACACGTCGAACAAAAAACTTTGGCCAGTCTCGGCAACTGATTCGTCTGCGGGGGACAGAGAGAAAAAGAGCGGAGTGAGTGAAGTCCGCACTCCCGGCCGCGGGGCCTCCTAACTGGATGAGGGAGGCAGGCCGGCTGGAGCTGGCGCTTGCCCCAGCCGGAAAGCTGCCGGCCCAACCCAAAGGAAAGTGAGCCTTGGCCCCGACTTGTCGGGATTACGGCTTCGATTCATCAAGCCAAAGTCCTGCCACCGCGACAACCCACGGGCATTCACTTAGCGCTGAGCCGCAGGGCCACGAGCGCACCCCTGCATCCAAGACCAAGACTTAAGGCCACTATCGCTCCGCTCGCTGCCTGCCATGGGTTTGCAGGACTACACCAGTGGCCAGACTTCCAGGCCGGTGGCGGACAGAAAGCCCAGTGGACGCAACAGAAGTTGTGGTGCCCTTTCCAAGGCCCAAGGCCTGGCGGACTGTTTGCCCGAGGACCCGAGCTGTACGGGGACTGCTCATTATGGGCCCCAGGAGAGCCGAGGAGTCCCAGCTGTGCGAAAACAGAAAATTCATGTCCCTGAAAACTGCTGCCTCTCTTACCTCACTCCCTAGCGCAGCTTGGGCATTCCTGCCAGCATGCTCTCCTGGCAGGCTGGGGCCCTGCAAGTGGTCCACGGCACAGGGCTGCAGAAACCCTCTAGTGCATCCAACCTCCTCACTTTGCTGAAGGGGGAACTGAGGCCCAGATAGGGACCGGCTCAGCCCAACGTCTCAGAGCGCGAGCGCTGCTGGTCGCCATGGCAAACTCCAGGCTCAGCTTCTCCTAGTGTTCCCGCGAGCTCCGATAGAGGGGAAAGGCTGCAAAGCAGCGCAAGGAACCTTCTGGGAAGGGTTTTGGGAAGCCGAGACTACGTCGCTGTAGTGAGGAGGTCTCGCCTCCAGGACCCGCCAATCCCTTCGCAGACTTATTCTTTCCCTCCGTTATGGCAATCAGGGTTTGGGGTTTTTATATCTGGTTGTGGGTACTTTTTTTTTCCTTCTTCTTTTTGGGCTCAGGGGGAAGAAAAGTTGAAATTCCACCTAGCAGTAGATAAGAGCTCCCTTTGAAGAGGCTCATATGGTTTCGTTTTGCCCCAAACTCCGAGAGGCCAGACAGGCTGCCCCACCACTGGAGAGTGCTCACCGACCACGGATCCAGGCCCTGCACTCCTAAAGTCCAAAGTCTGGGCACTGCTGGTGGCCTCTGGGGACCTCAGGCAGCCCCACTTCAAGTCGAGGCTCAGGGTGGAGAGGGGGCAGGAAGGTGATAGGCAAATGCTCCCCACCCTCACTGCTTTCTCCTGAGATCTCCCTGGAGCACTTTCTCTGATTTTCTTCTGTGGCCTCTCCCTGCTCCAAGATTCCGCCATTGTGTCCCTTACCTCCAGAGGCAGGAAAGAGAGGCAGCCTGGACAGAACTTTCCTGACCAGGGAGAGCTCCCCAGGAAAGGATTTAGCTCAGACTAAGGCTAAGATAAACCTAACTCCACCTAAGAAAGAGTGGCTGGTGCCTCTACCAGCACAGGGCCCTGCACACCCACGTTTCCCGTAGCCTGGGAGCCAGTACAGCAGCATTAGGGCTGGGGCCTTCCCTGGCCCAGGGCTTCCTGTGAGTACTCAGGTATCCAGTGCAGAGGGCACCATGCCAGCTCTTCAGAGAACGTTTGATGGTTCCCCCCGAATTATAGGGCCATTACAGCTCAGAATGTCCCTGCACCCAAAATAAAGCAGTTTGGATGCAGGCTGCCTGTGTGTTGGAGGAGCTGGGTAATCTGGCCCCAGCACCACCGCTGCCTGCTTTCCCAGCCCAGGGTCTGGGGTGCACAGCCCCCAGAGGCTCCAGGTAGGGCCCCTCTGCAGCAGTGCTTCCTCCGCAGCCCCGATTGCCTTTCTTTCCCTCCTGCCTTCTATGTTGGGTCTCTGGCTGGATAGAATTAAAGCCAAAATTACTTGCATTTCCTCCTGAAATTAGTTAAATTTTCCCTATCTGTCTGCTTTAATGACTTCAGTAGAGATTAATAAAATCCAGATGACACACAGCAACCACTACAGCCTCACCCACGTCCTACCTTTGGAGAACCCAGGACAGACTAAGGTGGGCGCCTGGTGAGAGGGAGGCCTGCATTCCTGCACGGCCTCACTGGCCAGCCTCTCCTCCCCACATGACCAAAGTCTTTGCCCTGTGGCTCTCCTAGGGGCCAGCACAGGACACAGGCACCCAGAGCTGTACACCTCCACCCTGACGCAGCCTACTGAGAGGGGCCTTCCCTCCTCACACCTGGTGATGCCACAGCCTCTCCGGAGCCATTTACTTTAGTCTAATGCCTGCCTCCGTCTCCTTCCCCTCAGTGTCCCCCAGTTTGTGCGGCCCCCCGCTGAACTAGGAGCTGCAGAGGTTGCTGCAAGGAAGCAGCGGCTGCCACCACCACCGCACAGTCCTTCTCGTTCAGAACCCCTCCTTGCATCTCCGGATCTCGGACTCAGCCTGCCTCCTCGAGGGCACCCGCCGGTCGGCAAGCCCAGGGCAACTCGATAGCGGGACTGGCTGGGCTCTCTGGGGCCGAACCTCGCCAGCTACCGCGTCTCCCGCCACAGTCCGGGCGCAGGGGACCGGGTTTGGGTGCGGGGGCCTCGGCGAAGTTTCTAACACCTGAGGCTCCAGCGATGGCCTCAGCCTGGGACCGGACAGGATGGACGGGCGCAGAAGAGGCGTCAGTACCTTGGGTCGCCTGGTCTGCGAAGCCGGTGATTGTGTCCGCCCGGCCAGAGCCCGAGGTGAAGGCGGCGGCTGCCCCGGCCGGAGCCCGACCGGCCAGGCTCCGGTAAAGCGACATCATGAACTGGTGCGGCACCATCGAGCCGTTCCTGAAGTCGGAGCCGGCGGCGCGGCGCTCAGCGCGGGCCCCGGGAGCCGCGGCGACCAGCGAAGCGGAGGCACCCGCGGGCCGAGCAAGGGTCCGCCCGCCGCTGCCGCCTCCCCCCGGACTCCCGGCCGGCCCTGCCCCCGCCGCTCGCAGCACGGCAGCCGCTTCGAGCCCGTCGCGGGGGCGACAGGCGCTCAGCAGCCAGAGGCACAGCGCGGCGGCGGCGCTCAGGTCCATGGACTCCGTGGGCCAGGCGGGCGGGCGGCGCGGGCTCCGTGGCTCCGAGAAGTCCCCCGGCGCCTTTTGAACATAGTGTTTAATAATGGGGGAAGTGTGCGCAGCAAGTCGCGGCCCCCCCTCCTCTCCCATCCCACCCCCGCCCAACGCCCGGAGCAGCGCCCCCTGCTGAACACACTCCAGCTGCAGCGCGGCGCCCCTCACTCCGGCCTAACGTGGAGTCCGGGGCAGCAGCCTCCTCCCCTCACCGTAGCCCTTCGCCCCCATTCTCGCTAAGCCAGCGCTACCGGCCGGAGGCTCCTGCCACAAACCGGGGCCCCGCCTCCCTTCCCCAAGGCAACGCGAGCCCCCCTCCGCCCGCCGTGCGGCCGAGCCCAACGCGTCCTGCGGAGTCCGAGGCTCCGAGGCATCTGGCTACCAACCCAGCCTCTTCCTCCTCCCCTGCGGAGAAGCAGCCGCCTCTCCCGACTCCTATCCCGCGAGTGTCCAAGACGCCAGAGGTGGGGCCGCGAAGGGCTCGGCCCTGCTGGTGGTGCCAAGACCCCGTGGCCGTCGCCGAGAGGCCCCAAGGGCGCACAGGCCACAAGAGCGCGCGAGGCTGCCGCAACGGCGCGTTATTATCACCGATTCTGCGGCCCCCCACCCTGCCACAGCCGCCAGAGATCGGAGCGGGCGGCAGGAGCAGGAGAGAGGACCTGTAAGGAGGAGAGGGAAGCAGCTGGACGGGCAGGCCGGAGAGACAGATGGACACGGACCGACAATTGGAAAGCAAAGGTTTGGGCGCTGAACGTGCGCTTATGCGCAAGCCACGATCAGAAAAGAGCGCAGGAAATACAAAGGCAGCCCCGGGGTAATGAGGGGTCTCCCGGGCGTCCCTAGCTCGTCTGTGGCTCCCCGAGTTCATCTGTGTGTCAAAAGTGATGACCTTCCTTCTAGGGGTCCGGCTAACGGAAACTGGCTACTGGGTGTGTTGGGGAGCGGCCAGAAGCCAGGAGGTTGGGTGGCGAAGATCCCGGGGTGGCGCCTTCGTACTTCCTTCCCCCGCAGCGTTATTGAGCGGGTCGGCGGGTGCGTGAAGGGGACGCTCGGCGGCGGCGGTGCCCTGGTGCGCACTCGTGCGGGCCGTGGGGTACTTGATCCGCAGCGGGCAAGGTCAGGCCCGGAGGCCACGTCTGAGGGGGATGCGCAAGGAAGGCGGGTCGTCCTCTCAGCTCCACCAGCCCCCTTTACCATCCCGCGAGTGCGGGTATGTCCAACAGATGGACGAGCTGCTGTTAGGGGGACGGAGGGGCTGAGCTGGTTGGACCCAGAAGCAGGGTTGGCGCGTCCTTTATGCTTTAAAATCGCATTTGCTACGAGCTCGAAATCTAGATGGGACGGTGCGTCACGGTTACTTTGAGCGGGTAATCAGCGTCAACACGCCGCCGCAAGACCCGGCTTGAGTCCCGACTCTCGCCGATTGCTCCGCATTCCGACCCACCGAAAGAGGCCTGGCCGGGGAAGCTCCTCGGCCAACTGTAGCCCAGGCTCCCGAGTTCCCCTGCCCCAGCTGCTTTGTCCCAAGCGAGCTCCGCAGTCCTTGCCATCCTAGCCGCCGCAGAGACGTGGGCCACGCACCGCTTGGGGACGCATGGCAATAAAAGGAGAGGTCTGGTGGTGGGGGGGCACTCCACCTGGACCCTAAGTCCATCAAGTGGGCAGATGAGAAAGCCTGAGATTAGCGTGGGACTGTCTGGGCAGGAAGGGCTGTGGGGGATGGGATGACAATGGCGGCTACTGTAACTCAGCTTGCCTTTGAGACTGAAGCTAGAGAGCTCAGGACAAGGCCCCTGACCACAGAGCTCCCTCTCTGGGTGGTGTCCGGAGCGGCGGGCAGGAACCCATGCAGGCTGTCTGCCGGAGCTGCCCCTCTAGAGAAACTGGTCAGGCTCCTTGGAAGGCCTCCTGCTGATGCGCGGACTGCATCCCTGCTGTCTTTCCCAGCTCCCTTCCCTTTACAGCCGCACAGGAGCAGACCTGGAGTGTTTTACAAATCAAACCCACTGCAATTTGTGCCGGTGTCCTGGGAACCCTGGGCTGGGGTCATAGTCCTGGTTCTCATCCTGCCCTTGACCTCTTAATAGTAAGGAGAGAATGGAAGTGTCCTGGCACAGGTTTGATCGTGTTGATTGTGTGACACCATAGCCCTGAGGCCACCTTGGAGCTTAGGAATCAGGGATGGAATCCCTGCGTTCTTGCTGTCCCTGTAGAAGCAGGCTACTGAACATCTTCAAGACTGAGTTTCCTCATCTGTAAAATGGGAGGATTCTCTGCCTTGGGGAGCCCATGTGTAGACTGAATAACAGGCTGGCACAGAAGAGGCTCAGTATCCTGTCCCCCAACCCCCCACCCTCCCTCAGTCTGCTCTGTGTCCCAAGGTGATGATGGCTGAGCTTAAATGCATGAGAAGGCTCCGGAGGAGACAGTCCCCGCCCACTAGCTGTGTGCTTGAGCTGAGACTTAACCGCTCTCACCTATTTTTCTTGGTCTGCAAAATGAGGCATCATTCATTCATTCATCACTTATCCGTACCTCCATTCATTCCTTCTTCCAGTAAATACTTAACTGCTGGTAGCCTTCTGTGTGTTGCAGACTCAGCAATGCACATGACAGACCCCTGGAGCTTCCCTAAGAGCAGGAGAGACAGTAAACACATACACGCACATGAATGTACAGTGCTCTGTGAGGTGGTTCAGAGTAAAGCGAGGGAAAACAGGACTGGGGGACGTTTTGATCAGCAGAGGACGCACAGGAGCTAAGCCCAGGGAGGAAGGAGGCCTAGGGATGCCTGCTCCATGTCTGACTCCCTCTCCTTCCCCTTAAATGCTGATAGAAACCATTTGTTCTCTGAATACTGGGCACAGTGCCAACGTCTTACCATACCTCCTGTCACTTCATTCCTACCATTGCTTTGTCCTGTCAGGTAGGTATTATTCTTCCCATTTTATAGATAGAGTTGAGTCACAGAGAAATTCAGCACCTCCCTTGGGGTTATCCGGTGAATGGCGGAGCCTGGAGTCACCAACTCTCTTTGCCCAACACTTGGCTGCCCACAAGGGAGGTGGGAATGTGAGGGGCTACAGGGGCTAGGTGTGCAACACTCTCAACCCCCCCACCCCAATGGTAGGGAAGCAGTGTCCCACCTTTCCTCTCTAGCTCGCAGAAAAATTCTTGGCAGGGAAAGAACTCTCAGGCCCAGGTGAAGGAAGACTGTGAAAGTACCCCCTGGGGACTCCTTTCTGAGACTGACTGCCAACTGCAGTCAGCTGGGAGCTCACACCTGCCATTGAATGCGGTCTGTCATCACCAGCAGCATGGCCTGCCTGTGGCTCAAGAAGCCGCAGAGCTCAGAGCAGGACGGACTAACAGGAGCATGTGGCCCAGCTGCTAAGTTTACATGACATGCCCAGATGGCCAAGCCCAGGGCTTGACCTGATCCAGGTCTTGGATACCTCGTCCAGGCCTTCCAAGTGGCCTCTGAATGAGCATCAGTCCCAAGTGAAGACAGCGCCCTCCTGAGGAGAAAGAAAGATGACACCAGGAGTTCCCAGCCCTCTGTCCCTGACTCCCTGAAGGTGAGGACTTCTGAGGAGCAGGTGGCCCTTGTGGGGCCCATGATACCAGGCTGGCCCTGCCTTGCTTGGGGCTTCCTCTTGGGAGACTCAGGGAGCCTTTGGTGGGCCAGGCAGGAGGGAGGTAATGTGCTTTGCCTGCCACTAAGTGCACTTTGAAGAGGGACCCTCTGTCCGCTGCGCTGGCCCAGCGGTCACCGGGGTGCTGCTGCTGAGGCTCAGAGGCTGGGGCGGGAACTCCCAGAAGCCCGGGAGAAACCCAGGAACATCCAGGCGTCATCAGTCTGACGAGCACCTCCTAGTCCCCAGAACTCCAGACTCCAGAGAGAGGAGGTAAGATTGCTCCAACAGGGAGGGAAAGGTAAAAGCAGCCTGGTCAGCAGGTGGGTGTTTCTTGACTGGGTGTGGAGGGCTGGTCCCCAGTCCTTCGCTCGGAGGGTGCTTTGCTGCTCACCTGTGCCTTGCAGAAGCCGTTTGCTGTCTCTGGGCACCACGTCTCTGAGTCAGGTTATAGAATCCCAGGATCCAAAGGAACATTTTGGGTTATTTGGACCAACTTTCCATACCTACCATGCCAGAATCATAGCAAAGGGCTCCCCAGGCTGTGCTTGCACTCCTGCAGAGACGGGGAGCTCCCTGTCCCAGGCAGCCTTCTGATAGCTCTGAATGTGAGGAAGCTCCTCACGCTGCCCCCGAGGGAGCCGCAGCATCCCTCAGACACCTTTGCTATCAGGAGTTCACATGTCCTCTGGGAACATAAGCCTGGGTTAGGGCCCCTTAGGAAACTAGTCTTGGATACCTGCTAGAACCACCCTGTGGTGACCTCCAGGCACCGGAAACTCAGCTGCGGCCTGCTCAGCCTAGCGCAAGAGTCTCCTGACACACCCAAACACTGGGTCCCCATGTCCTATGACAAGAGCATGAGGAGGTTCCTTAAAAATGGCCTGCTCTACAGCCTGCATCGCCCATGTGAGGAAGCCATGTTCCCAAGAAGGGGATGTGATCAGAACCCTGTCATTTGGCATCACAGCCATCTGGGATGGCAGGTCCCATCTGTAATCCAATCCTGTGTCCGTGAAGAGCTCAGAAGGTCTCAGCCGCCCAGCCTAGCCCAGGCCAGGCATATGAGGGCTCACTTCTGCCCTCCTGTCCACTGCTAGGGATTCTGGGTCCCTGGAATCAAGCACTGTTTTGGAAGATAAAACAGATTGCCCCTGACAAGGATCAGCTGATGCTCCTGAGAAGCAAAAGACCGAAATTCAAATCCAACCTCTACCCTTGGGCTGCAAATCCCTCATCAACTTCCTGGCCTTACATCCCCAAATGAGGCTGACAATCAAATTTCCACCGCCAGCCTGCCTGTGCAAGGTGGAGAGCATGTGAGGATGGGGCCCACAGCCAGGGACCCACTTAGGAGCCTGCCCTTGGTCTGACCCACGGTGGCCCCTGGTCTTTGTGATTCAGAGCTGGAGAGAGCACTGCCGGTGAGGAGGCAGGTTCCTGGGTAAGCCTGCAGCTCTGCTCCTGAAGATGGTCCGCCTAAGAGGATAGGAGAAGGAAGGTGGTGACCACACCCTGCAGAGGGAGCTGCCGTCTCCACTCAGCCAGAGAAGTGCAGCAGTCCTCTCCCCCAGAAAGACCCGGATGGGGCTGCCTGGGCTGTGGGGGGGGGAAGAGTCCAGCAGGGCTCTGGTTCAGTCCCCCATCTGATGCCCAGAACTGAGCTTCCTCAGGCTCCAAGGAATTTCCCACGCACAACCCAGGGCCGCCTCATCACAGGTTACCCGCGACAACGACTCTGGCATCCACACCATCCAAAACTGAGGACTAGGCCCTAGACCGTGGCAGCCCCTCTGCACCCCCCAGTTTCCTAGGTAGCTGATCTGTGCCAGGGCAGGCTCAGTCTGCCCCTGGGCCAGGCTGCAGGGTGGGGGAGGGGAGGAGACAGAGGAAAAGAGCGAGTGGCCTCTTTCCCAAAAGTTCCTCAGGGGACCTCTCAGAGCCCCTCCTTTGGTTTGGAACAAACGGTGCAGGCTGACGGACACTGCCATCTGCTGGTCACTAGTTATAACAGCATCACACTGGCTGAACTGCCTGCTCAGATTCGCAAAGACCCAGCCACCTCGCCAGTCTGGGAGAAGACTCAGGATCCCCTGCACGAGGGCTCCTGCAGTTGAACCAAGTAACCTGGAGCTCTAAGATGTCCTGGAAGATGATGGGACAAGGACCACATGCCTCAGAGGTCAGGAAAGAGACTACGATAAAGACCTGACTCCCAAACCACCATCACGGTGCACTAGCTTTGTGATTCTAACTAAATCAATTAACCTTTCCTCCTCCACCTCCTCATCTTTAAATGGAGACAGGAGTTCCTATCTGTCAGGGGGAAGGTGTGCCAAAGAGCAAAAGAAGTAAAGTAGGTGAAGCCCTGACCACAGGGTCTGGCTCAATAAGTGATGGCTTTTATCATTTTCTGGTAAGTCCTGTTTTAACCAGTTGATCTAACCTTTCTGTCCAGTTTTCTCTGCATGGCTATTGTTGTGAGGCCTTTCCCCTCTGTCAACTTACCCATCGTGAGTATCAGTAGTCTGAATGTTCTGGAGTTGTGTCTCCATTAGATTTTCTTGGAGACCGTTGTGGACACATAAGATTAAAAAAAAAAAAACCAACCTTCTTTTGGAATAAAAACTGGTGACTCTTAGAACGTGCAATGATTTGGAATGCCCCGCTCTCCAACTGGTCAGGTGGCAGCCCAGGGCTTCTGCTCTAGACCCACAATGAATAAGGGACCGAACTCTTTTCACCTGGGAAGATAGAGGCTGACGGGGGCCAGGAGCAAGTTGGAGAGGCTGACCTGGGGACCTGGTATCATCAAGCTGGGTAGCCTGTCTCAGGTCTTGAGTCAAATGGCAAAGGCATCTGTGAGATTTGTCTGCAGGAGGCAGTCTTTGAGGCTCCCTGCAAAGGACGAGGCTACCTACAAAACTGAGGACAAGGCCCTAGACCATGGCAACCACTCTGTACCCCCCAAATTCTTAGGAAGCTGATCTGTCTCTAACTAATGCTTTGATTTAGGGACAGCTGGGTTCTGTCCTCCCAGGCTTCCTTCATGGCTTACATAAAAAGTTGTAGGACTCTAATCAAAATGCTTATCCTGATTGCTAGGGGCACAAATGTGAAAGAGTTAGAGAAACGTTGGGTGACAATTAAAATTCCATAAGCCACCAGCAAGTCATTGCAAATTAAAAGTACAGTGAGACACCATTTTTCTTCACTTCTCAAGGTAAGTAAACCTGAAGAAGATAAAATCCACTATTGTTGAGCAGATAGACAAGTGAGCATTCTGTGTACCCTTGGCGGGAATGTCAGTTCATAGAGATTTTCTGACAGCAGTGTGACAGCATCAACATTTCAAAGGAAGTCCTTTGATTTAGCATTTTCACTTATAGAAATTTAAATTAACATGGCTATATTTGCACAAGTGAAGATATATATACAAGAATTTTAAAATTGAGAAGTGAAAACTGGGGGACCAAAATGGCATTTAATAGCATAATGATGAAATAAATTATGATACACCTTCACGTGGATTGCTTGTCCCCTATCACAAGACTGAATTCAATTTATTTTCAGTGCATGGCATGGAAAGATATTGGAAATATATGATGCTGAAATCCAAGGTGGGCAGAGCCAGAGAGGGAGAGGAAGGAGCGGGCTCTCAGCCAAATACCAAAGGTCAAGCCTCACTGATGGACGTCTGTCCAGCTGTCAGTCTGTCACCACCCTTCCACCCATGGTCTTTATCCCAGCCCTCTTACCTCCTCAGGGAACTCTCTCACTTCTTTCTGCTCTGTCTAAAAACAGATTCACATTTTTACCTCATAAAACAACAGATCCACTTGGAGAGTTTCATTGTCAGATATCATTATGAGTGAATGCCTGTGTAGTACTTGAAGCCAAATTCGCAGATCAAGACAACAGAATAGGGAGTCCAGAAGCAAAAAAACAACATTTACAAATATTTAGAATACAATAATGTGACAATTCCAGTGTAGGAAAGGATGAGCTGTTCAATAAAACTTAGGAATGAATGGCGCTGTGCACTTGGCTATGTATTTGGGGGGCGGGGGGAGAACCCTTATCTCATGACATAAACCAAAACTCCAAAGAATTGATTGTAGAAAATATATTTGGAGGAAATTGGTGAATGTTTATATAGTCTGGGGTGAGGAATACCTAGTCTAAGAATAATTTAATTGGGAAAACTAAGAGAAATGTCCACAGTGGGAAGTACATAAAAACCTTCAAGCCTCCATGAAAAAAATTCTACAAACATTAAATGACCTCAGTCAGTTAATGATGCAACTCGACACTGCCAGCCAGGAGGACGCTGGCATCACGTGCCCCCAATGTGACACTGGTGAGCCCTTCTGCCCAACAGTAACCCACATCGAACCATGAGGAATAATTAAACAAGTCCCAACCGAGAAGCCTGCACAACTGGCATGGACCCCGCAAAGACGTCCATCTCGTAGAACATGAAAAAGCCTGGGAACTGTTAGAGCAAAGGAGACGAAAGGGACATGACAATTAATATGATGCATAACCCTCGATCTGATCCTTGATTGGGGATGGGGAGGGGGGAAGCAGTTGTACATAAAAGACATTATTGGGACAACTGGGCAAACTGGAATATGATCGTATGTTAGGTAACAGTATTGTATCAACGTCAGACCTCCTGAGCATGGTCATTGCATTGTGGTTTTGAAGGAGGACACGCTGGTTCTAAGAAACATGAAAGTTTTTATTACACTGAAGTATTTTGAATGAAGCATTAGGATGTCTACAACTGACTCTTAAATGTTTCAGGAGAAACACAGAGCGACAGAGAAAGGATAAAGCCAGTGTGGCAGCCTTAACTGCCCAGCACATCCGTGACCTGCCCCCCAGCTCCCTTCTCCACAACAGAAGTGCTCATCCCCTGGTGTTGGCAATGCTGGCAGCCCTTTGCTCAGTCCTTCCTGGGACTTGCTGGGGCTGAAGAGAGCTGCCTCTCTCCACCAACCGCCCAGTGACTGCGAGGTCGATGTGATAAAGGCCCACGCCCTGGTCTCAGTGCAGGCTCCCAGGCAGCTCCCCTGCGATGGAATCACGCTCAGCCCCTTCTGCCCAGCCCTGCTTCCTCCACTACCCCGGGGTGATCTCCCCGCTGGGTCCCTCTCAGCAGGAAGCCAACCTGTGAGTCTAGCGAAAGGGGGCACAGACGCCGTATGAATGCTTCCACTTTTCTGTGAGTTTGAAATTCTTTCAAACTAAACACTTCGGGGGAAATAATTAAAAGACAAACGGGATAATATTTAGCACAAAAGGTTAGTATCTCTAATATATATGGCCAGAATTGTGTCACATGGGCCCTTTTACCTTGAAGAGAGTCTGGGAGCATGAGTGCCTTACCTTTCCAGCCTCATCGCAGTTAAGGCAAAGAGGAAGGGATTCGTGGGGGGCTGTGGAGGAAATGACCTCCAGAGCTGCTACACATTTCCTGTCATTTCACTCATGTTTTCTAAACCATGAATTAAAGGTTTCTGTTATGCCAATTTCACCGATGAGAAAACCAAGGCTCAAAAGAGAACGTTCACTTTTTCACGGCCCAGGTCTGGCACCTCCTCCTGGAAGAATTCCTTGTAAGCCCAGCTCTGGGCTAACTTATATATGCCTATCCCTATGTACCCTGGGACTACATCCATGTTGGCATCTCCAGCTGTCCCTGAGTGTGGTGTGAGCCCCGCCAGGGGAGCCTGTGTGTCCTGCAGCCCTAGGCGCTGGTGAGGTCACAGGGCCAGAGCTGTGCCCAGGAGCCTTTGCCAAGGGAAGAGGGAGACGGTGGCCTTGCTCCACTTGGGGTGCTCAGACCCCTGGAGCAGTACAGCGTCACTCGAGAGGACAGAGACAAATCAGCTGGTCCCCAGAAGATGTGCCCCACCAGAAACGGGGGCAGTGTTGGTGGGTGGCGTGCCAAACCTCAGACCAGACTCCCCGCGGGCTGTGGGGTCTCTGACTGCCTGCAGCTTCCCTGGGGAGTGGGGGTGGTGGGAACCGAGCCCTGCAGCATCCCTCCCAGGCAGTGGGAAGGGGAATCTATGATCCTCTGCCATGTGGTTTGCGTTACTGCAGCTTCAGCCATGGAAGGGGCTCCTTGAGTCAGGCAGGAAGCAGAAAATATCAGATTTAGATCCCACATTCCATGCATTGTACACAATTATCCACTGGAGCCACACAGGGGCAGGCAGGACCCACAGAGGCAGAAAATGGGATTGCTCTCGGGTACAGGGCCACTCTTTTCTGGGGAACCAGTTGTGTTACTGGCAGGCACCAGGAGTGCCAAGTCCCTCTGTGGTGCACAGTTGGTAACCCCTGGGCCGGGGGTGACGTTCATTTGTCTGCAAAGCATTGGTGACAGGCACACTACCCACTCCAGCAACATCAGGGAGCACCCTTCTTCACAGCCCCCCTTCTTCACAGCCCCCCACCTGTGCTTGTCCCTAGACCCTTCTAGGATGTCTCCTCCACAGGCTGTCACGGCAGGCTCAGCCTCACTCAGCCTCACCAGCTTCCTACCTGCGGCCCCAGCATCAGGGTTTCCAGCCCAGGCTGGTTGCCCGAGGGCTGGAGCCACAGATCAGCCACTTGACATCCCCAGGCCCTCAAACACCTCCTGTCCAAAATGGAGCTCATCACACCACCACCACCTCTTCTCCAGGGGTCCTGCCCAGAGAAAGGTGCCACCGTCTGGCCGCTCACAGGAGCCAGACCAGAGGGGCATTTATCTCCCCCTGCCTATATCCACTTGAGCCCTAGCCACAGCCAAGTCCACCGCCTAAGCCTTCCTCTCACCTATGCCCTCTGCTCCACCTGGGCAGCCTCACCCTGGTTCGTGCCCCACTGTTGTCAGTCTGGATTGTTCTGCAGTTCTGCTCACCTGCTTAGCTCTAAGCTCCAAGCCACTGTCCTTCCATTCGTTATTGCTCATCCTGTCTACAACAAATTTGGAACGACCTGATAAGGCATATTAACTTATGTATTTATTCCAGAGATACATTGGAGAAAGTGAATGATTTTTTTAAACTTTTTACTGTAGGATTACCTCACGAGAATCAGACTCAAATATAAGTAATAACATGGTCATGATGATAACGGCTGGTAAGTCAAAATTCACAGGAAAGAGGAAGAACATTATTCCATCACGTGCTCTGGTGCCACTAAGCCCAGTTTCTGCTCTTTGTCACTGCATTTCCATGAAGGGAGTGCAGAATAGGGGCGGGGGTTACAACTTTCTCCCGGCACTGTTTCCACACTCAGCTTTTGCTTTTCCCAGACCACATTGGCAGGTGACTCGACCTCTGTTTCTCATCCCATGATGAATTGAGTCAATCGGGGGAGGGACTGTTACATTCTGCATGCCTCAACCCCTAAGCCCACTTTTAAGGAAAACTGGCCCCTGGACCCCATTGCGTTGGTGCCAGCTGTGGACACACAGGCAGCCATTGCAGGCAGGCCAGGCATAGAGGGTGAGCAGATCTGGAAGGAGCCAGACCTCAAAAAAGGGTTAGGAAAGGGGAAGTTGGAGGCAGCAGGTGTGTGGGCACACTCTGAACGTGAAGGCCTGGAGTGTCTTGTGCACTGAGGAGCTGCAGAGCCTGGAACAGAGACCCAGCTCAGCAGGTATTGATGAATGAATGAATGAAAAGGCCATGAGAGAGAGAGGAGGGTTTTATGATGGCTTCTGACTAGCTGTAGAAACTGAGCAGAGTCCCATCTTTTTTGTAGCTAAACATTAAAGCAACACAGACATTCACTCACACTGGTTAAGTGTCACTATGTACCAGGCCCTGAGCTGAGCATTTTATAGGACATTGCAAAGAGGTAGGTTTGTTGATCAGAGTTCCAGGATGGTGGGGGTGGGGAAGGGAGGCTGGTTCTTTGGGAAAATGCAGTCAAGCAGAAGCCCCAAGACCTCCTTTGCCCAGAGGGTGGGGAGGGAGTGTCAGGAAGGGAGGAAAGGTTCAGGAGGGTTCCTGGAGAGAGGGGTCTGCACACAGACAGGGAGGGAGAGAGTTTTAGCGTCTGTGTGAAGGAAACTTTGGGGCGACAAAGATTCTCTCCTTGACCAAACTTCAGGCTCCTCTGGCCCTCTTCTCCCTGGGACTTGCCCTCTACCTCCCGCCCCCATGCTGCCTTGGGCCTGCCTGGCCCAGTCTTAGCAAGAATCCCCTCACCCTTGCCATCTCCTCTAGTACACGTCCATCACTGACCTCTCCCACTGCCTTAGCTATCAACCCCCACTCGTGCGCTGTATTCAGAGGTGAGCCTCACCTCTCTCCTGGGGTGTCCTGACCCCTACTGCAACAGTCTTGAATGATGTTTTCCTTACTGATTTATTAAGTGTCAAAATAGCATTGCAGGAGAAAGGATAGACACACAGCTTTCAGCGGCTTTTGCTGGGAAGGCCCTGTTAGCCCCTTTCAGGAAAGTACTGGGAGGCCTCCGGTACTGTGCTGTGCTGTTCCTTTAGGGGACCCCCTACAAAGGGTCTAATTGATCTTGTTCCTTGGGCTGTTACCTCATTTGACCCTCCTCCAAACATCCCTAGGCTGAGCACCGGCGCATTGTTTCCCCAGCACTCCCCAAGGCGGAGGGGGGGGGGACCGAATAACGTGTCCCTGAACAGGACACAAGGTGCATTCTTAAGAAGGAACGGGGAGCTGTCACAATATCAAACAGGACTTCAGGCCACCGACACGGAAGCCTCCCTTTCCTTGCGCGCCTCCCGGCCGCCCGGTTGGCTCAGGACACTCGGTTCTGGCTCAGCTCGACCCGGGCCTCGGGCAGCGCGCAGCCCACGGAGGGCCCTCCCCGCGGCCACCGCCCAGGGTTCCAGAAAAGCCGGAGATGCACGGCCGCCTCTGGGCCGAGCTCGGCGGCCACTAGGGGGCGGACAGGGGGCCGGAGACGGGGCGGGCCGTGCGCGCGGGGCGGGACGCGGCGACGCCAGCGCCTGCGGGTCCCGTGACCGACCGCCCCTCCCGTAGCCGCCGCGGCCATGCAGTCCCCGGCGGTGCTCGTCACCTCCAGGTGAGCTAGACCCCCGTGCCCGGCGCCGCGTCTCCCGCAACGCGGAATCCGGGTGCGCGCGCGCCACGTGCCGCTGCGCCCCAGGCTGAGCAGCGGGCGGAGGCAGCCGGCCGGTGCGTCTGCGGCGTCCGGCCCCCCACCCCCGCCCCCGCGCCACCAGCGCCCTGCAGGAGAGGGGGCCAGCATCGAGGGCCCCGCTTTACAGATGGGGAAGACTGAGTCCGCTAGAGGATACTGAACTCACCCAACAGCCAGTGAAAGGCCTGGAGTGCTGGTCCCGCGCAGACGGGCAGAAAGGGGGCTCTCCTCTCCCCTTTCCTGCCAACCTGCGTTCATTGCTTCTGGTCCGGACGATCCAGTTATACATGCATCTTCTCAGTGCTCAATGCGCCAGGCCCGGTACAGGGCACTGGGGACGGGGTTGAGTCAGACAAGAGCCAGCGATAAACGTAGACCCGCAGGGCACTGACGCCAGGAGGGGTAGTAAGTTCGGGTTGCCATGGGAACACAGCGCAGGGGCTAACTCAGGCTTCTGGGAGGGGGTGGATGAGGTCACCTCCTGCAGGAAGACGGAAATGTACCCGGTGAAGGGGAGGGAAGAGGTGGCAGCTGCTCAAGGAGGCAGGTGGCTCAGTAAAGTTATAGCAAAGGCCTCAGAGGCAGAGGATACAGTGTGGGCCCAGCCTGGTCCAGACCTGGAGGACCCAGTGCAAGATGGGTCCTGGAAAGGCTGGGATGGATGTGGTTTTACTCTTTGCTGCTTTGTAATATATGTAATGTGACTCATTTCAAGTATTTTCAGATACTCCATCCTTGTTCCCCTACACAAAATCTTGGACTAAGATGCCAATTTATTACATAAACGAGTGTGTTACCCAATCCAGCTGTTACTTTTTCCAGCTGTACTCTGAACTTCCGGGGGACTTCACGTCTAGAAAAATGTGGTTCCTTAAGTAAACCGTGATGTGAGAACCTGCTTGGTCTCTGCACGATACTATGAGGTTGTAGGGCATATCTTCATTGGCAGAAGTTTTCCCTAGTGCCACATAAATCACGTCTTTCTCAGCTTCAGTTTCCTTTTCTGCAAAAAGGAGGTTTGAGATTGGCAGGTATGTGCAGGCAGAGCAGTAGACACCTGTCTTAGCCACATGCAGACCAGTGGGGGTGTGACTTTGGTGCCAGGTGCTTGGGAAGGGGGGATCGGCTCCCCTCACCCCCACCCAGACAGGGTTGGTCATACAATCAGTATATTTGTGCAGCATTTACAGATTCTCCGAGAGCTGTAATGTTTCCCAGAGTATTCTCTCACAGCCTCGTCTAGCAGCCTACTGGGTGCCTGCAGGGTCCTGGTTAGTGAGGGCCTGGACCCAGTGCCCTTTCCACCGTGCTGCAGCAGGGCAGGCGCCATGTCGCTGTGCTGCCCTCCTGTGAGCCCACGAGGAGTGTCCCTCCAGATTCCTGGCGGGGTTAATTCCTGTGTTGTGAGCACCGAGTGGGCACTTGCCTTGGTGGGAATTGAGTCCCACCAAGTGGGCACAAGGTGGGCAGAGCTCATACACCAAGTTTGTGGACTCCACTGACCTGTTTGTGATTTCTTGCGAGCCCTCGTCTTCTCTGCTGTCACTTGTTTTCCAGCTTTTGGGAGCAACCCCAAAGTAGGGCCTAGGCTTGGGAAACCAGGCTTTATGAGGGGCTGGTGTGTGGTGGGGTGGGTGACCTGGAGCAGCGTCCATGGAGGCAGCGAGCAGGGCGGCCTTTCACACAGGCCTGCTGTTCTGCCTGTGTTTTGCTCAAGAGGCCTGCTGCCTTGAACTGAGCTTCGTTTGCTTTCTCTCCCTTTGGCAGACGAGTGCAGAATGTCCACACAGGCCTCGACCTGACTGTGCCCCAGCACCAGGAGGTGCGGGGCAGGATGATGTCGGGCCACGTGGAGTACCAGATCCTGGTGGTCACCCGGCTGGCTGTGTTCAAGTCAGCCAAACACAGGCCTGAGGATGTCGTCCAGTTCTTGGTGAGCCTGGGCTCAGGGCCCAGGGGTGCAGGTGGGCAGGCACACGTGCCACCAGGGTGGGAGCAGCATCAGGGAGTGGGCACATCTTAGCAGTTGCTCGCTTAGGGCCTGGGAGTGCCAGGGCATGTCGGCGGTAAGGACACGAGAGTGAATCAGATGCTGACAGTCTGTCAGGGGACAGACACCGGTGGTGGCAGGAACATGCAGGGAAATGGGAGTGTAGAGAAGGGGCACCTCACCCACCCTGAGAGGTGGTTCCAGAAGAGTCCTCGGAAGAGATGAGGACTGAGCTGTGTCTTAAAGAGCTGGTAGAACCCTGCAGCAGAAGAGCAGTGTTCCAGGCAGAGAGCACTGCCTAAGCGAAGGCAGGAAGCTGTCGTGCAGGGAGCTGTGAGCGGCTGAGCACCATCCTGGATGAAGCAGGAGAGGACGAGGAGGGTGAGGACGGGCAGGATCCAGGTCCTAGAGGGTGTGCAGGGAGCCCAACTCATCTCGCAGCCAAGGAGGAGTTTTAAGTAGGGGCTGGCATGGTCCCATTTGCCTCTCACTGACCCACCTGATGGGAGAGTGGCTCAGGATCAGGAGGAACCAGGCAGGTGTCAGTTAAGAGGCTAAGGCAGGCATACCCCAGGTGAGGGTGGGGAGCAGGCCAGCCATAGCTGGTGTGGAAGGGAGGGAGGGAGAGGGTTAAATATTTCTAAGGTAACAGGGCTGTAATTTGCTCACTTGTATTGTTCCCACCCACTGAAAGAAAGAGCAGCAGTGCAGAGGCATGTCTAAGGGGAGCGTGTCAAATGTGAAGTGTCTTCCCAGCAGAGCAGGGACGGGGTCAGACCTCAGAGGCAGGTATGGGAGGCATCAACTTGGAGGTGAGGTTGAAAGTCCAGGAGTGCGCGTGGTTTCCCAGAGAATGGATGTGGAGGAGTCAGAGGGAAGGGCTTAGGAGGAAACCCTGGGGATGCAAGCAGCTCAGGGACAGTCAGGGAGCAGGGCAGCCAGGGGAAGACAAGGGGCATCATGGACTCACAGAAGCTAAAGGAGGAGACTTTTTTTTAAAAAGGTACAATGAGCAATAGTCCTGTGGTGTCGACAGGAGCAACCGACTGCATATGTGCACATGGTTAGTTCTGAATCTCCTGGTAGCAAGACAAAAAGAGAAACAATGAATTACTTAGCTCAGGTGACCATTAGAAGAGACACCAAATTCTAAGAGATAAAAATGTGTGGTACAGATCTTTCCGTAACTGACATTCACCTAAAAGAGCATGGTGTTTTTCATTTGCTTTTTAAATCGACTCTTGGGAGACCCAAGGTGTAATGTTATGTGGTGGTTCTGGGTCTGCTTTGCTCTCGGGTGGTTTGCAGCTCATGTGATCTGACTCGGCCCAGGGTGGAGCTAAGGGGTAGGAGCAGAGAATATCTGAGGTCGCTGTCCCTGGGCATGACTGAGAAGCAGCATTCTGGGAGTCCTTGAGTACCCGTGCCAGCTTGCTCAGTGTTTGCAGAGACCCACATGAGGGTGTGTGTGAGGATTCCTTGACCTTCCATGCACCACCACAGTGCCACTTTTTCTGACCGACGACATCCTGTGGGCACGTGTGCATGCACAGGTGCCCATACAGGCAAGAGCTTCTCAACATTTCTGACCCCCTGAGAGGGCAAAGGAGAATGCATTTGCTCCCCATGAGCACTTGGTGTATAGTCCAAGGCCTGATACCTCTTTGAGGTTTCTTGATTTAGCTAAAAAAAGGAGGGGGGGCACATTTTGCATTCTCTTAAAACAACATGTGTTTTAATATGAAAATGCATGTTATTGCTAACCAGAAAGTGAAACCAGCCTCCAGAAAGGGGCACTGGATTTGCTTGCCATTTAGCAGACACCACGTGTACTAGCAGTGGAGGCACCTGCTGAGGTGGAGGACATGGGACAGCCACACAGTCTGCCTAGCGCAGGGGCACTCTAGGTCAACAGGAGTTCCCACCCTCTGCACTCAGTGACTCTCTCTTCACCTTCTTTGCATGCTGTGCATGTAGCTACCTGGGAAGCCCTAGCTTTCGAACGCTGATGGACGTGGGTCTTAGATGGGTGGCACCCCTGACTTAAAACTCCCCGGCCCAGAGACGGGTGGTCTGTGGGCGAGCCCACGTGAAACAGTCACGCCAGCAGAGGGCGCTCAGCCCCTAGGGTCAGGGTTTCCGGGATTGGGCCCACTCCCTGCCGGGCTAGAGTCACCCAGTTCTCAGAACACAGGGCTGGAGCCTGTGTCACTTTTGTGAAATGACCCTCTTACTTTCTTGGAGGGCTGTTCTCAGGAGCCAGACTCTTGTGTCAACAACTGTAAAATGCAGTCCCCTGTCCCAGATGACTCCCCATCAGGGGGCTGGTTCTCTGAAGTCCCCCAGTGCCCCAGGCCCCTGCTGGCATCTGGAACCCTCACAGGCTGGGGCTTCTGGTGGCAGGGCTGGTTAGCCAGGGCTGAGTGCTCCCACACAGCCTTGCTACAACCTGCCAGGTCTCCTGTGTCTGCCTCCAGACACCCTGCAGCCCGTCTGCCCACTAGCATTTTGGGGGTGTGCTGCGGGCATCCTTCCACTCTCTGGCCTGGGAGTAGAAGTGAGGCTATTCCTGTCCGCAGGCTCGATGCCCCCACGGAGAAGCTGGGGAGACAGGCCCGGCATGCAGGGAGAGCACAGGGTGTGGCACGGAGCAGTGCCCATGTTGGGAGGTACAGACCACAGCAGTGACGCCCCACACAAGACCTGGAGCCTCGTGGGGTTGAGGCCATGGTGGAGCGTCCTGTTCAGAGCAAACTGTATCTTGCAGGAGCTAGGTAAGTGAGGGAGTGAGTCCATGGCTGCAGTAGGAGTTCTGGGGAGAGACTGAGAAGAGGTGGCCGTCGACTTCCAACTGTCCAGGAAGCTGGGTGCTGCCCCAGTGTGGCTCAGATGGCCTGGGACCACCTCGTAGTGGCCCCCAGGAGCCCTGGCCTGCTTCCCTGAGGTCCGCATGTGCAGTGGGGTCCTGACTGACTGCAGGGCTGAGAAGCCAACTTTGCAGTGTGTGGTTCTGCACCACCTGAGCCCGGTAAGGACCTCCCCCGGAAGGCTGCTGCTGTTTCATAGGGGAATGATCCCCAGATCTGTGCTGAGAAAAGGCGACTCGTGTTGTTGCAGGAAGATGACCTAACAGCTGGCCAGTGAGGTCACCCTGCTCATGCCCTGCAGGCCCAGAAGGGAGGCAGCGGGCCTCTGTGGCCACCTGCGGGCCAGGCTGGGGCCCCTGGGTCATGTGTGTCTACCTGGACCTGCGCAGCACCCCAGATCCACCATGATGGCCGCATTCCATTGGGCCCCTGAGACTTTGATAACTGAGCCTTCCACTGAGGGAGGAAGACCCAAGGCCCTCATCCTGTGGCAGCAGGTCCCGGGGAGGACGCTCTGAATGGCCACCTCTGGGATGTCTGGTTGGGGTGAGGGAGCCTCAGTCACCTTCCACTCTTCACTCCCCTCATTCCAGGTCTCCAAGAAGTACAGTGAGATTGAGGAGCTCTACCAGAAACTGAGCAGTTGTTACCCAGCAGCCAGCCTTCCCCAGCTCCCCAGGAAGGTCCTGTTTGTTGGGGAGGCCGACATCCGGGAAAGGAGAGCTGTGTTCGATGAGGTCCTGCGCTGCATCTCGAAGAATGCTGAGTTGGCGGGCAGCCCGGAGCTGCTAGAATTCCTAGGTACCCAAAGCTCCGTCCCAAATCCCTGAGCTCTCCCCTGGCCCTGAACTCGGCCTCGCTGCCCTGGCTCAGCCAGAGTGGGTCCAGCAGCTGCCTCGCGCGGCCCAGAAGCTTCGGCCACGCTGTTGAGGCAGGCAGGCAGGCCTTAATGCTCTCCTGGCCAAGACGGTGGGCAGATGGAGACCTGACCCCCAAGGACCGGCTGCCCGGGTCCCAGATGGGCCATACACAGGGGTCTTCTCACTGAGAAGCAGGATGGGGTGGTTTAACTTCCCTAACCTCTCTCTGCCTCAGTTTCCTCATCTGTAAGAGGGCAGTATAAATAGAATCTCTCATGTGGGATTTTTGCAGTATTTAAATGAATCAATACCTGTAAAATGCTTGTACATGGTGTTTATTACATAAAATTAAAGGGTCATGAGATTTTCATCGGTATCACCACACTTGTCCTGATAAAATAAAGTGTAAAATAATATAATGCAACCTGTCCATTTTCACTTAGTTTTACATGTTACAGTAATACACCTCACCTTAGTATACATGTATTCCACGCACCAGGCAGTTTTTACCTAAGGGCGATATTTTTTTTTAAGTGACTGCTATCAAAGATAAACTACTTAACAACTATTGGGATAGTGATGAACAAGTCGTCTCAAGCTATGCTTCTCAAATCATTTCCAGGGAAGGACCAGCTTTTTTTATCCCCAGTCTGTTGCAGACAGATATTTAACAAATAGAGAATCGAATATTTGGGTGTTGGAACACTGCCAAGCTGCTATGGAAGTTTCTGGATGCCTGCTTTCCTCCTGTGCTTGCCTCATCGCGGACACCCATCTGTGGACCACGCTTTGAGAAGGGCTCATGTAGCCAGTTTGTATCAGAGCCATCACAGTTTGTTCTGGAATCTTCCCTGTGCTCCCAGCACCCATCAAGTTCATAGTCCAATCGCCCAGAGCAGGTCCTCGTCCATGGTTGGGTTGGCAGAGCTCCCCGACATGCCCCACATGGTACGCTGGCTGGTTTCTCCCTCTGTTAACCCCTGGATGTAGCTTGTCCGTTCCTGTGGTACCGACAGGCCCTGCGCCACAAGCATTCAGGAACCTCGGCCTGTCTTGCTCCAAGGCTCCCACCTGTAACCACTCCCCTCCAGGCCTTGCTGGTGCCCGTCAGTCCTCAGCAGGCTGCAGAGGGCACTTGGAGCCCAAGACCCACCGTCCTGGGTCCAGGACGCTGCAGGAAGCTGCAGCCACAGGTGTTGGCGCAGGGGCCTGGCAGCGCCGCCTCATCACTTCACAGTGGGGGTACAGTGACCGCCTCTGTCTCCCTCACAGGTACCAGAACCGCGGGGGGTGCAGACCTCACCAGCAGAGGTGTCTCTGTCCTGGACGCACACAGCCAGGCAGGGGACGGCGGGGAGGCTTTCGACTTCTTCGAGCAGCAGGACCGAGCAGAGGGTGAGGGTCTGCCCCTCCCGGGCCTGAAGGACGAGGATGCAGAGAGGTCCTCGGAGGAGGAGGAGGCGCTGGACCCTCTGGGCATCATGCGGTAGGTCTTCCCGTTCTGGTCAGGGCCGCCTCCTGACTTGCTCCAGGCTCTCCTTCCCTCCCAGGCTGTGAGGGAACCTGTCCTCTGGGTCATCGCCCCTGCCTGTGGCCTCATATGCTTGGGGAACCAGCTCCCAGCTCCCTCTTGACATCACCGTGTCTCTGGGCTGGGCTAAGGTATCACCTGGGGCTCCCTGGTCACAGGGAGGCCCTTGCCCCCCAGCTCTGCCCCGAGGGCTGGCAGGGCTGTCCTCCACCCCTGACAGCCGAGCAACCTTGACTGCCTAAACCTGGTGGTCTGGCCCAGGAGGCCCGGATTCTTTGTCCAGCTCATCACTGATAGTCTGCGACTTGCAGCATGTGACTAGACCTCCCTGGGCTATATTTCACTGTCCTTTAAAGCAGGGGTACCTACCTCGGCCCTACTTCCCCACAAGGTGGTTGTAAGGCTTCTGTGAATCATGTGGGTGGAGGGGCCCGGTGACCCATAAAGGGCTGACTGTGTGTGATGCAAGGACATAGAGTGAACCCCGGGATCCTTTAGCCAGCGGACTGTGTCTCCTTTACACGCACACATGTGCACACACGTGTACACTGGCTGGAGAAGGATAGGCAAGCCAGCCACGGCCTTGGTGGTTCCTGGTGTCCTGATTCTGTTCCCTCCTTGTTTCTTCTCCTTTCCTGGATCTCTGAATGCCCTCAGCCAATCAGTGAGCAGCTCCTGAGTCCCCACTGGGTGGGCCGCCATGTGCTGGAGGGAGAGGTCTGCAGGCTAGACGAGACAAGAGAGCCAGACGTTTCCCAAGGCCCCTGGGATGGGCCCAGACCGAGGTGTTCGGGCAGGACCTCCCGACCCCAAGGGGATGAGGGGGAAGCAGACAGACTCAGCCGCCCAGGGCCCGCACTTCTTGGCCTACACATGCATCAGCAAGGTGGGAACGGATGTTTGTGAGCACCCCCTGCATACTGGGCATTTTGTATAATGTGTCTCATTGGCACCATGCCCTGCAAGCAGTTGTTATTATCCCATTTTACAAATTAAAGAAACTGAAGCCTGCTGAGGCCAAGTGCCTTGCGCAAGGTCAGGCAGCTGGTAAATGAGTTCAGGATCCTGGGCTTGAACCCTGGCGCTGCCATTTTCCAGCCATGTGTCCCAGGTAGTTTACCCCCTTTTTTCAGTTTTCAGCAGTGAAAATAGGATGATAGCACTTACCATTCGGGGCTCCTGTGAAGGCTGAGTTAATATAAATGTTAGTTAGCCCTTAGCTTCTTGTGGGCTCATCTTTCTGCTCCAATCCCTGTGCAGAATCAGATCAGACCCAGCATGGCATCCTCTCTCTCCTGATGAGGGCATCTTAGAGATTGACTGAGGTTCAGTCAATAGTTGAAGGAGACCTGCCTTTCAGGTCCTATTCCGGGAGTTAGAGCCGATTAGGAATCAGGCAGGGGTAAGTTCAGCCTAAACACCATGAATAATGTAGTCGTGAATGCCCTGCCCAACTCTCCACAGCCTTCCTTTCTCTCCCGGTGGACGGGTGGCCATGGGCAAACGGTGGAGCGACAGGGCTGCAGGGTTGCTGAGAGAGAAGCTTAGAGGGGATGAGGAGTCAGATTCAGGAAAGATCCCAGGTGTTCAGGGACAGGGGGGACCCAAGCCAGAGGCCCTGCAGCACCTTGGCGCCCAGGAATTGGGCCTCTCCAAAGCCGGCCTTGTCATGGACAGGGGTCAAAAGCCCTGTGGAGCAGCAGTGAGGTTATGTCAGGAGAAGTTTGTAATAGTTACTCCTTATCAGCCTTGCACAACCCGCAGGCCCTTCTTGGGTTTTATTTTGGTAAGTATAAGGCTTTGTTTGAACTCACGCTCTGTTCTGAGTAACCACACATGGTGCCAAACTGAGATGGACTTGAGTGGTTCGTGCCAGCCTTTGGCCAATGGACATGCTTAGCAAAGTGGCTCCTTTTTTGGGTAGGAAAATGCTCTTTGGGTTGGCAAGGGCTGCCTCGCTTTTCCTACTGAACTCCAGTAGCACATTGTCAGTGGGTGTCAGCTGTTCAGCCATCTGGGGACCACCTGCCCCACAGTGCCGACTCCTGCCCTGCTCTCCGGGATCTTTATTCCTGAACCCTAGGTAAGCTTAGTACCTAAGAGGGATCCCAGTTAAGACCTTCTGCCGGTATCTCTTTTAATGACAATTGTCAGGACTGTTACCTCCATCAGAAATAACGACAAGTAACATTTTTTGAGAGCTTATTACATGCCAGGAACTGATTAGCATTTACACGAATAAATCTTTTCTATCCTACTTCATTTTTTTTTAAAGATCATGATGCACCAAACCGTTCAGCACCCAGTACTGGCATCCAGCCCGTTTTGTGTATGAGGAAGTTGAAGTCTGGAGTCAGGTAGCTTATCCAAGGTCATGCAGCCTTAAATGGCAGAGCCAAGACTTGATGCCACTTCCTTGCCCTGCCCCTCGATTCCAGTCTTTCGGCCGTCTGGGAGGTGCACAGGGCCCTCGAGTTATCCCTCTTTCACAGGTGGGGAAACGGGGGACGGTGGAGTGCGGACTTGGCCAGAGGCTTGTGTGTGCAGAACCCTGCCTTGAAGTCAGTTTCCTATGGCTTCTCCCGGGACCGGGATCGCGGGAGCCCGGTGCCTCTGTTGACTTTCTTGCACTGCACTGCCCACCCCACCCTTCGGTGCAAAACATAATGTTCTTCGCAGGCAACGTTGGCTTTGCCAGCGTTTTTCTCCGTTTCTCTGTCCTGTGCCCAGTTTCCCTGAGGCAGGTCCTGCATTCCCAGCAGTGTGCCGCACCCCACCGCACCCCACCCCACCCCCAAGCAGCGCCCACCTAGGCCTGGCTTTCCCAGCAGCCGCCTTTCCAGGAGATGGGCGTCCGTCCTTCCTGCCATGGCCCCAGCGGGGCGCTGTTGCTCCGCCGCAGAGCGGCTGGAAGGGTGGGCGCCGGCAGCACAAAGCCCTGAGCAGCCACTGGCCTGGGTTTTCTTTGTCTGTTAAACCTGTTTTCCATTAAGGCAAAGACGAGCTACTACACCATTAGAAAGTGCTGAAAGACAGATAGAGCCCTCACCCGGCCCTTCCCGACAGCCGCCCTCCTATCTGCCGGGTTTCCTCCGTGCGTCCAGTCTCCGTGCCGTAGGCGTGACTGCAGACACAGCGCACAGGCCTTCTTATGCTCTGCTTTTTCACATCGTGTCCTCATGATCATTTTCCATGTGCTGCAGAGTTTTCGTATAACTTTTCTGTTTTAGAGGCTTCACAGTTCTAAGATGAAGTTCTACCATAATAGTCTGCCTTCTGCTGAAAATACTCTGCTAGAAACTTTTTAAATTGTAATCTGAATAATATACAATGAGTTTAAGAAAATTGAAAACACAGTTCAAAGGCCTTTCACCAAGAAGGCATATACACTTTCAGATATTTACATTTTATTACCAAAATGGGAGAGTGTTATGTGTGGCATTTCATAATCTGCTTTTTTTCAATTTACATACTGGATCTTTCCAGATCAATAGACTTGTACATTCATAGCTCTGTGCTAGTTCGTTGGGTCCATGTGCTATAAGTGGCATTGCCAGACCCCTGCTTGGGGACATTACGGTGTTTTCTGTAGGTTTTTGCTATTGCAGGCAACGAGGGACTTTGTCATGTATAGAGTGTTTATTCTATTGAGCTTTCCCCTCCCCCCATACCTGCCCTAGAGCAAGGCCCTGGAAGCTTCCCCTGGGGGCCTTGGTCGTGCCACTCCAGTGCAGTGTTCCTTAGGGATGTAGTACCCCTCTGGTGGGAAGGCCTGTCTGCCTTTCCAACCCCTGCCCATCAGCAAGGCCCACTGCCTCCAACCTCTTCCTCCAGTGCCCAGGGAGAGCCCCCCTTGCAGACCCCAGGTCCCTGAGGACCGTCAGCTTGCCAAGGCACAGTCTGGTTCCTGTACGAGCAGGCCTTCCTGTACTGCTGGGCCTCCCACTCTCCCCAGCGGCACCCAGGACCCTGTGCCGTGGCCTTAAGTGGTAAAGCTGGACTTCTCTTTGGAATGCAAGTCATATATTTGGTCGAAATTACTTATACAAACTTTGTTTAATCTTCCATAAAATAACCTTATATGTTTAAATGTAAAAATAATATTTTACTCCTATATTTGGATGAAATTGCTGCTCTGAGATGATTCTGTGGTTTTGAAAGCCTCCAACACACTGTCAGTTGCCCCCCAATTTGCTAACCAAAGATTTATTTTTCCCCCAGCTTTACTGAGATATATTTGATGTATACCATTGTATAAGTTTAAGGTGTATAACATGATGACTTGCTGTACATATATATTATGAAGTAATTACCACATAAGGTTACTTAACATCTCCATCACCTTACAGAACTACTACTTCCAAGACTTAAAAAGTGACTGTCCCCCAGGACAGGCCGTGGAGAGGAGCTCTGTGGGAACAGCGTGGCCTCTGCCCCCTCTCATAAGATGCCTTGGGAGCTGCTTCTCCTTAAATGCCTCTTGCTAAACAGCGCTACTGCCATCCTGGGCTTGGAGCCCCTGCCTAGGGTAGCAGAGCCCAGGAGGGAATTCTGCACCCCTCTGGAGCTTGTTAGATGTGCAGAATCTTAGGCCCCCTCCGGCCTTGGTGGGGCCCAGGAACCTGGGCTTTCATGAGCTCTTGTGATTCATAGGCAAATTCGTGTTTGAGGAACCCCTGAGATGGAACCTGATGAAAGTCCTAGAGCTGGCAGGAGGGAAGTGACGCGGGGACAGCCGCCACCCAGCTCCGCAGTCTCAGGGTCCAGGAGAGCAGCCCCAGCGCCACCTCTGTCTCATTTCCCTTTCGTGTCCTCTGCCGGAGGGCACTTCTTGATTGTTACTGGGGCCATAAGCCAAGGCAGGCCAGCCTTCCCTGTACTTGCAGACAGCACTGAGCCGTGGCCAGGCCTGGGACCAAAGCCTATGAGGGAGGCAGGAGGCACAGTGACAGCCACCCTCAGCTACACCCTGGAGCTGTCCCAGCGATCGCCGCCAGCAGCTGCCGTTAAGGTGACCAGTGTCACGGTGTGCTGTAGCAGCTGTATTTCCCCATCTGCATTAATGCACAGAGTCTGGCCTGAATGAATGACTTTTGGGAACAGCAGATATGACAGCGCTTTCCACTTTTTTAATTCACTAGCAAATGTTTGGTTCAAGAGAAATCTCATATAGAATTCCAATATGTAAAACATCAGACTGCTGTAGAATTGGCCCCAATGGGACAGGTATAGGAACTGTGTCTATGTGCCCTCAGCCTCACCCCACCCCTCAGGCAGCTTGGCAGAAGGGCAGGGTCCCTTAGGGCATGGTTGGAAAGCCACTGGGAAGCTGGAAAACCCACCATGTGTGGTCACCCGAGCAGAGTTAGAGACAGGCAGTCCCACATTGAAATCCCAGTTCTGCCGCTTAGCAGCTCATGGGTACCGGGTGAGTTGCTGAGCTTCTCCAAGCCTAAGTTTCTGTCTTTGTAAATGAGAGATAAAGTCCAGGCCCAGTGAGTGTGAGGACAAACTGAGATAAAGCACAGATTTTCTTTGTACAGTGTCATCACTATTTCCGATTTACTGTTCTGAAGAAGCCGTTGGGTGTTTAAAAAGCAGTTGAAATGGAAAAGGCAGCTTTTCCTTTTCCTGTTGTTATGCAAATATAAGCAGGTGTGCTCTGCACTCAAGGGCCTTACCTCCTGGCCAGATGCCCCAGCTCACCTGCCCAACGTGCTGTGAGCCAGCTTTGTCCAGGTGAGCCAGCTTTGTCAGGAGGTGGCAGGGTTGCCTCCAGCAGCTTCTATCCTGGCAGGAAGAGGTTTGCTTGGCTGCCCTTGATGAGATTAAATGGTTGCTTAACTTCCTGGGGGATGGCATCTTGGGAGGTCATGTCTGCCGTTCTCCTGCCTCAGGCTGCCCAGGCTTCCTGCAGTAGCCCCCAAGTCAGAACATTCTTAGAATGACAGCGCCTTTGAACTGTAAGGGATTTGAGGTCAAGTCCAGTGTCTTCGTGGTTACAATTCAGGGACCTTCCCCAGATCACCAGTCAGGGGCACCATCTGAGCTAGAGCTCTGGTTTCTGGAGTATTAGCCCAGGACTCTTCCTGGTACCCCCAGACTGAGAGCCCCCCAGCTCCAGGGTGCCACCTCAGCCCTCATCGGTTTGACCCACATGCTAGATGAGGTGAGGGGTGGTGGGTATCCTCCACTGCAGGGGCTGCCAGTGGCCCACTGGTCATGTCAGCGTTCAGAGTGTCTTCGGGGGTGTGGGAATAAACAAGGACCACCCAAATGAGAACAAGCAAAGGCAATTTATTCAGACTGGTCATAGCAAGGGAGGGTGTCGTCCCCATGACCTCCATTTTGCAGAGACACAGAGGCAGTCTGGGGAGTGAGGAAGTTCTAGTGGGGAAAGAGGCTCAGGTGTGCCCCAGGTGGAGGCTGCTGGCGTGGCCAACCGGGAGGCCACCAACCGGAGGTGGGCGTCCTGCCTGCTTTGTGATTGGTTGAGGGGGCGCGTTTGGCTTTCTGTGGCCGAGCCTACTAAGTAGGAAGCTGGCATTTGCCAATCAAGGCCTGCCTGTTGGGGCCGTGGCTGCAGAGGCCGTGGTTTGGCTTCCTGGGCTGGTTGCTGCCATGGCGGGTTTAAATTCTGGGTTACACGAGGTCTGGCCATTGCCTGTTTGTGTCCTTTGTCCTCAGGGCCATTGGGGGTGTGACCAGGGGTGGGTGCTTGCCTTTGGGCAGTGGGTGGCAGAGCCCCTCCAGCCTGCCTGGCCTGGTTTTATGGTGGTGGGTGAGGGGCAGCGCTTGGTCCCAGTGCAGAGAGGGAGAAATGTCATCATGCACAGCAGAGAACAGGACCAGGGGTCACTGAGGTCCTGGTTCCTTCCGGGTAGGGCTCAGTGGCCTGCAGAGTCAGGCTGTGGCTGTTGAGAAACAGATCCTTGAGTGTGACTCTGGGACCACAGCAAATGATGGGTGTCTACGAGGCGGGTTCTACTCTTTAGGGCCCAGAATGAAGTCTTTTGGATCAAAACACAGTGTGAGCCTAGGCCGTCGTGAAGCAGCACCTTGTGAGCACAGGCCTCTGCTTGGCCCAGCACTGACCTGCATGCAGACTCTACTCTGCAGCTTCCAGAGCATTCCTTATTCCATCTTAACAGATAAGGAAACAGCCCCAGAAAAATGAAATGACTGGCCCAGGGTCAGACATGGGAAAATCATCGTGCTGCAGTACCCCTCCCTCAGGGGTGTCCAGAATCTCCCCCATCAGGTTGCTGCCCAGACTTCCCCTCAGACTCCCCTCCTCTCCCCGTAGGCCAGCTGCCCATTTCTTCTCACCCTGACATTCTCACAGGCTGTTCTCTCTGCCTGAGACACAGCTTTCCCAACTCTGCTCATCCCGACACGCAGACCTTCCCGAAGTCGCACGAATCTGGTGATTGGGTCACTGGAGAAGCCCCATGGCCTGGTGCTACTGCAAGTAACATTTTCCTGGAGTGAATTTCATAAGTTCAATTATTTGCACTCTGAGAATTTTTTCTAATTGAAAGAAAAGGCTGAATTTAAGATTTAAAAATGTAAAGCACTTTATTTGGAAGCAGAAACATTGTATAATTGGAAAGGAGGTGGATTTCCATATTTAGCTGTGCATCACCCTGGCTTTGAAGGTACCAGTCATGTTATCTGTGAGTCTGGGCTTTGGAAGGATCCATTATCTTCTGATTGGTCTGGAAGATGCACTGCAACTCAAGTGACTCAGGTCATGGGCAGTTGGTGCCTGTCAGTGGTCTTCCACGGGGCGCAGGGATATCCGGGAACATGGACACAAAGTCCCCTGGGTGGCTGGAAGGAGGATGCTGTCATGTGTCAATCACTGTCATAGAACGGCCAGAGCCTCGTGGAGCAAGGCCACTGCGTGGCTGTCAGGGCGGTCAGAGCTGTCAGAACGGCATCTGCCGCCTCTCGTCATGCTTGGGCCACGCCCGCCTGCGCAGTGTGGTCAGGTCTGGGCCGCTGTCTCCTGTCAGGCACACACCACAGAAGATCCGATGTCTGTCCACTCATACACGGGGGTGCTGCAGGAGCAGGCTCCCGCATGCCTGCACCCATCCAGGAAGCCCCCCACCTGCCTTAGGCAATCTAGGCTGTGCCAGAGCCCTCGCAAGTTTAGGGCCCTGCCTGCCTCAGCAAGTCTGGGGCTGCAGTTCCATCCATTGCCGACCTCTTTATCTGATGCCCGGTCGCCTCATCCCTGGTGACAGGAGCTTACCTGTACCAGCCTCCTTTGGTGAGAGGAGAAGAGAGGCATCGTGTGAGTGAAGGGCTTTGTCTCGTGTCAGCACAGAGGGTGGGCTGGCGGGGGGGCACAGCAGAGCTGGCCTGTGTGTCCTGCAGGCAGCTGGGTGGACACTGATGGAAGAGCAGCATGGGGGCAGCAGGGCCACAGCCCAGGTGTGCAGCCTGACCTGTAAGCGAGGGGAAGAAATGGGGCTTGGAGACTGACTGACCCATGAAATGCCTGTCCCCATGCCCGAGGTCAGAAGTCTGGCGGCATCCCAGGCAGCCCTTCTGCCCAGTGCCCACAGCTACAGGACAAATGTTAAATAAGTACTTTTGCTCCTGATATCCTCCCTGATCTGTCTCCCCTCGCATGGCAGCTACTTACCCAGTTCGGGCCCCGATACTTCTCCATGGACCATGAGCAGAGCTGCATGGGGGACCTGGTTCCTGGTCAAGCCTGAGTCACACCCACACAGACCCTCACAGAATGAGGCCTCTGGTTCCTCTGCCTGCGTCGCCTCTCCACCCTTCACCCACCTAGGCTGCTGGGCACCTCTGCATCGCTCTGTGGGCTCTGTGCTGTGGCTGTCCCGCAGTTACTGCCCTGGGTGGTCATCAGCGGTTTACATGTCTGTGACTCTGCTCGGCCGTGAGCCTCTGGGCGCTGTGGCAGGTCTTACTCGTCTCTGCCCTCATCCTGCAGCTCAGGTCCTTGCACGAGGGAGATGCTGCATGAGTGCCGGGCCATGGAAGGCTCCAGAGGGAGTGGCTGGGCTGCTCACAGAATGGCTGAGGGGCGGAGGTGAGAGCAGATGAGATGACCGATGTGTTTGGAGAAGGGGGGGGGCTTCCTAAGTATGGGTCTCTGTCTTGGAGAATGCTGGGGACCCTTCTCTCTTAACTCCCTTTCCTCTCCTCCCTGGGGCAGTAGGTAGAATAAATCTGGGTAAGAGATGTACTCTCCCCCCTCTGTCCATCCGTTTGTCTGTCTGTCCTTCCTTTGTTCCTTCCACCATCTACCCACCTACCCCCCTAGCCAGCCTCACGTGCATCCTTTCACCTGGTATTTCTTGAATGTCTGCTCTGAACCAGGCACACTGCTGGGTCCCAGAGACTGAACTTTGACAGGACCCTGGGGCTGTCAGCCGCCAAAGCTCTGTGTTTCCTGCTCTTCTTTGTCTCCCCTGGAGACAGTCAGGGAGGGTCTGGGAGACAGGATGGCTGGCCCCTGGTGGGATGGGGAGTGTGCAGATGGTGCCGGACAGAGCAGCCCCGTGTGCCACAGAGTCACTTTATTTCGATTCAAGGCAACAAAAGATCAGAATTGTCTCCAGGGAGGAAAATGACATTCATCCAATTTGAGAGGAAAATTCACATAGCAGGAAAGTCGGGCCTGATCTGTGCTCTCAGAACCAGAGGTAGTTGTAAGAGAGGAAATCATTGAAACTCTGCATGGCTTCTCCAGACATGATTAATCACGTTTGTCCTCGCTCATTTCCTTTGTTCTCAGACAGTTCCTTCTCTCCTTGCCTCTTCTGATTTCTGGTCCCTGCGAAGCCTCTCGCCCCTCGGCCCCAGTTTGCTGGGTAGGGTGTCAGTTTGCTCTCCTAAGGGGCTGTTTCGGGGCCCACCAGGTTCTCAGTGGGGTGAGCCTGCGGGCAGTGGCCACGGGGAGCGGCAAGGCCTCAGCTCTGCCTTCCCTGGGACCTGCAGCCCTGGACAGCGAGCGTTGGTGGCTGGTGGGTGGGGGGTCGACCCGCTCACTGCTGCAGTCCCCCCCCCCCCCCGGGCCCAGGAGCAGGGCCCAGCAGGTGGCTGTGAGGGGTAATTAGGGGAAGGAGGAGCCGGAGCCCAAACCTGACTGGTCACCACACTCCCTGGGGTTCTCAGGAGGTCTTGGGTGGGGCATCTCTGCTGGCCTTCTAGAGGGGCATGGTCTCTCTTGAGTACCCACTTCCCAGCAGTCATTACAGCTGATCTGGCTCTTCCTGATTCGTGGACCCAAAGGGGAAGACGTTGCCATCAGAGCCGGCGCCCTGACTCCTCAAGGAGTGGGGGGGGGCATGGCTGAAGTTTCTGGAAAGCACTTGCCGTTAGGTTGGAGAAGCCCGGCTCCTTTCACCTTACCTGGGTATGGCACCCAGACATGTCCATGACCTGTGACGTGAGCCTGTCTGGCTTGTGCCCAGGATGGAGAAAGACGCCCGTGGGCCTTCCTGGCACAGCCCTGTCGCCAAGTCTGTTCTCCATCTTTACTTCAAAATGAGCCACTTTCTCCCAAAGAACAGCAGAAACTGAGCCTGTTGTCCCCACTGCATCCTTCTCTCATTTCATGCTCAGGGGCGGGAGCATAGGACCATGAGGGTGACTGCCCTGGGCTCTCCTCACAGCCCTGCTCTGTGTCCTGGGCAGACGCCCCGCTTCTCTGAACCACCCAGCCTCTCCGAGATGCTCCTGCCAGGGCTGCGTCCTGCGTGCAGAGGTGGCTCCAGCCTGTGTATGGCCTTCCGGCAGGTGCATCCCTGGCCTCTGTAGCTTCTCCCCATCCCAGCTGGGAGCCTGAGGTTACCCCAGAAGGCTAAAGCCAGCACCCAGGGCCATCCTACTGCTCTTTGTATCTGCTACTGATTAATCTGTACCACTCTTAAGGGCTGGGCCAGCCCCTTGGTGCCGTCTTGCCACATAGTGTTGCCAACATGCGCTTAGATGGTGACCTCAGTCCAGTGGAACTGCGCCCCATGCAGACGGGCACACTGGAAATCCCAGTTCCAGTAAAAAACATGCTGTTTGCAGGAACCTTAAAATGGCTAATTTAGGCATCCACAGCAGGGGTTGGACCACCTTGTTAAAATAAAACCAAGGTTGTTTGTTTATTGGTGGTATAATTTAAGAGTCACGTACAGATGTGCAGCATTCGGTTCTGCGAATGTTTACACGTACGCCATGTAACCGCCTCCATCCCAGGTCAGGAAGGGAGGCGCCGCTGTGGCCCAGAAGCTTCTCCTGTGCCCTCTCCCAGTTCCCTTCAGCAGCCTCTGGCCCAGAGCAGGACCGTGGCTAGGCAGTGAAGGAGATGTAAAGGGACCTTAGGGATGACAGAGGTGGTAGGGCTCTGTGTAGCCAAAGGGGTTTCCTTAAGGAAGTGGGGTTTCCTCAGTGGGCCTGAAGTGTTTTCTAGAATGATGGAGGTCGTACCTCTCAAGGGAAGGAGGGATACATGTGGGGAGAGAAGGGTGCATTTACCAAAGTGGTTTCCTGCTCTCTCCTGGGTCCAGGCCCTGAGGTTTTTGGCCTCAGGCCGCATCCACCCACATTTCCTACTGGTTGTGAAGTGACTCTGAGGTTGGCACCTGGGTGCACTGAGGTTGGGCAGCCCCCACGGCCTCCAGAAGGAGAGCAGGTTTCTGTGGCCTGTGACCACGCAGGCATGCCTGAGTCCAGGTGGCCCTTCAGAGCCAACGGTTATGTGGCCGTCAACTGTGGGGTTCAGTCACCCGCCCGCTCCTCCTGTGCATCCCAGCAGTGGTGGCTCCCTGGACACGTGCTCGCCTGCTCCCAGCACCAGGGTCCCACTGCCTCCACTGTCAGGTCCCTGGAAAGTTCCTTCTTGACGCCAGCTCATGCTCCTCTGGCCTGAAGGGTCCGACCAGGCCACCTGGGCTGGCTGGCGGGGCTCTTATGAGGAGCCCTGACCTTGGATTCTGTCTGATTCTTCAGCTCCAAGAGGCCTAAGAAGCACCCAGAAGTGGCAGTGATGCCCAGACCCTCACCCCGGCTCACCCTCTTCGATGAGGAGGTGGACCCTGACGAGGGGCTCTTTGGCCCAGGCAGGAAGCTCTCCCAGAACCTCACAGAAGACGTGCCCCCCAAGGACCGTAAGTCAAGCCCCAGGGTATTCCCTTGGCCCTTGCTGCCCACTCGGTGACCCGCTCGCTGTGGCCCTGGCTGGCCTGAGCAGAATGGACGTCTTCCTCATGTCCTGTTTTGACATGACACAGACTCAGTTTATGGAAATTTTCTGCTGAAAGAAATCCGGTCTTGCACTGGGGTCCCCGCAGCCTGGAGCCTTCCTGGGCCGTATATCTGTCCCAGTCATCCCAAGGGAGAGGGGGGTGGTCTCCTTTGTTGTTCTGAGGAGTGTGGGTGATGATCACTGTACAAGGGCCTTCGTTACACCAGCGGCCAGATGTGAGCACCGCCAGAAAGTGGACGCTGGCCGCCCCGGACGGGCGGTGGCTCTGTACCTTTTGGATCATAGCAAGGGGTTTTCTGTTGCCCACATAGACGCCACTGAAGCTTTGGAAAAGGGAAAGCTGAGCAGCCTGGGGACTTCATTGCGCATCTCTGGGTCTGACCTTTCCTCACCCACCCAGGTCCTCATCTAGGTTGGGGGATTGACGTCACCCACTAGTTCATCCAGCACTGGGTGACCACCCTCCGAGGGCCAGGCTCTGTGCTGGACTGAGAACACACTGATGAGTAAGACAGTCCCAGCCTCAGGGCCTCCTATGGGAGATGGGACATCTGACAGCTGCAGGAGGGCCTGAGCCTGTGACAGGGGTCAGTGCCTGTGGGGACACCAGGGAAGGCTCCTGGGGTGGGGGAGAGGCTCTCCCTGAGCTGCGTCCTGTGAGGTCACAGGGGTTTGCTAGGCCAGTGGAAGTATATTCCAGGGGAGGAGCAGTGACCACCTTTCCTGAAGGGCAGCATCGAGCAGGCGAGACAGGGAGAGGGTGGCTCCTTGAAGGTGGGGTCTGTGGTCAGAATGGTGTCAGCCTCCCCACTGCACCCCCACAGGCGGCAGCCCCTGGCTGGTGGTTGGCTCTAGGTAACCAATTGTTGAAAGACTGGGGTGCAGCCAGGGGATCCAGCTGGATCCAGTCACGGAGGGCCTGGCACAGCGAGCTGGAGAGGCTGTTTCCTCCTGAAGCAGTGGGAAGGCCTCTAGGACTAGACACCAGGAGTGGTGTCCTCGGCTGACTCTGGCCCAGCCCGGAGGGAGGTGGGGGTGGGGCTAGGCCGGTAGGTGCGCCGGGCCTCGGGCATGCGTCCCTCACCCTCCTCGCCCCCACCTGGCCCCTTTCCTCTGGTTCTCCGCACTCTGCCTGTCCCTTGCTCACTTTCTCCTGGCTGGGCCAGGCTGTCTCCACCCTGCACCCCCGGGCAGCTGAGGCCAGGCCAGGACATCCTGACCACTCTGCTGCTGCCTTCTCCGCAGCCCTGAAGTTGTTTGATGATCCTGACCTCAGCGGGGCTGTCTCCCTGGGCGACCCCTTACTACTGCCGGCCACCAGCTGTGAGAGTGGAAGGCCCACATCCCGCCGGGGCCGCAGGGAGGCCAACGAGGGACTGTTCAGGTACCACCTGTCCCCAGCGGTTCTTCCCCAACTCTGACAGTGGCCTAGACAGAGCCTGGGGCCCAGTGTGGGAGCATTCCACCAGCTTTGGTCTCCGAGGGAAGGGACTCCTGGCCTGTCATAGGCAGGAGCCAATGACAGGGATTGGGGGAGGGGGAAGGGAGATGGTCAGTGGCCCAGGGCAACGCAACAAGGTCTGGAAAGAGAGAACTTCGTGCATATAAGTCTCTTTCTTTTCCTTTTCAAACTCATATTTAATGGTTTACGTAAAGAATAACTAATTTGTGCAATTGCAAGAGCAAGTATAACTGGCATAAACAGGTCTAGGGACAAATAAAACTGACTCTTGGTAGCATGCAGCTCACCCAGAAGGAGCAAAGCACAAATGTGCTGGGCAGAGCCGCCTGGCAGGGTCCCATGGGCAGGCTGTACGGAGGAGAGAGCGAGGCTTAATCTGTTACGTGGAAGTGGATTAGAGTGTGTGCAAAACCGTAGCTACAACTTGCAGAGAGCTTGCTGTGTATCAGCCAGTCTGCTGGACTCTTGCCACATGACCTTATTTTATCCTCACACCCCCCATGCAGGTGCCATTATCCTAAAAAAGGAGTGTGGGAGAGGCAATTAGCCCCAAACCACAGCTCCCAGGTGACAGAGCAGGGATTAGAACCCCATCTGTCTGCCTGTGTCCTGTCCTGCCCACTCCTTCCAGGACCCTCTGTACATGTGGGGGAGGAGAGGCTGGGAGACCTGCCTCCTGCTGTGAGACAGCAGCTGGCTCGCCCTGGGCTTCTGTGTTCCCTTCCCATTGCATCGGCCACAGGCCCCAGAATGCAGCTGTGCTGGGTGCCTTACAGGAAGCCGAGCTGGCTCTTTGCAGGAGCAGTTACAAGGTGCCAAGGCGTGCTATCCCGGCAGGCTGTCATCTGCACCCTTGTTAGCAGTCATGGCCTATTAGACAGCCCCCTACGTGCCCACCAAGCTCGAGTCACAGTGATGGTTCCTTGTCTTTACATCTCCCCACGGTCCCTGGCATCTGTTCACTGACATCCTGTGTCCTTGCCCCTGACATCCCAGCAGGCTGGGAGAAGCCGGGATTGTTGTTATATCATTAGGGGGAAGGCTGAGGCACAGGAAAGTATCTAGAGTCAGTCATGGGGAATGGCGGGGCCTCCAGGGGTTACCCTGAACCAAGACAGCTACCGTCTCTTCGAAGGCCTGGCTTGATAGTCCCTCCAGGTCTAGAGTAGAAGGATGCCTTTTGCTCACTTCTCTGCTGTCTGTGGAGGCTCTGAATTCTCCCTTCGGGATTTGCACCCCACCACAGGAGGTCAGCCCAGGAAGCAGGCAGGGCAACCCAGAGCTCCTTCAGCAGCTGCTGACACCTGGCAGACAGCCCCTCCAGGGAAGGGTTGTGATGGGTACCTTCATGCTCATGAAGGCCTCTACGTGGCCCCCTCATGTTGGAGCTGTGTCCCGTTTACAGATTAGGAGGCTAAGGACCAGGGAGGTGGAGTGGCCTGAGGCCGCTGATGAAGGAGTATTTGACCAAGGAACAGAACGCCCTCTGCCTGCAGTGCAGTGCTTCTGACCCTGCTGGCTAATGCTGCGGTTCCCATTTTGTGGATGAGGAAACCCAATCTTGAAGAGGCCAAGAGGCCCGAGCAAGGGCCCCCAGGTCTTCTGCCTGCAGCGCCTGTACCGTCCTCTCCGTCCCCACCGTGGCTGAACGAGGTGTGTTGTGATTCCCTTAGGCCCACGGAAGCTCTCAGCCCAGGTGTGGGCAGTGCCTGCCTGTCTGGATAGCTCTGCTGGTCACTGGTTTAGGAAGCCTGGAAAGGGCCAGGAACCCCTCTTTAGGAATTCCAAAATTGGCCCCTGGACCTCAATGGGGATTTTCTGTGTAACTCTGCCAAAGCCCCCAGCATACTGCTATCAGCCCTTACCCCCAGCCCTGGGTCTCCCGCTGTCTCCTAGTTCCAGACCTGACTGGCCAATGCACAGCCTCTCCAGGCAGGCGGGAGAGAGTCTGCTGTGGCCCTGGGGACATGATCTGGGGGTCATTCCTGATCCCCCCTCAGGGCCAAGAAAGCACTGTGCCCGCCCTCTGCCCAGGTGGGGGCAGGTGTGGGAGCACCAGCTGGTCATTCTTTCTTAGCATCTTACAGAAACAAGCAGTCCTGAAGTGGCCTCCTCCAGCCCCTCACAGATGGGGAAACAGGCCCATGGAGGGGGAGGACCCTGTTGCTTTGTAACTGTTCTTGCTCTGGGTCTTTTTGGAATCACTGCATCCCAGCTGGGACTGTCCTATGTGAGGACAGAAGTGGAGAAGCAGGCATCCTGAAGCCTGACCCAGGGGAGAAGCCCTGAGGATGCAGGTGTGTGGAGGCCACCCCAGGGCTCTGGAAGAAGCTTCTGCCTCAGGAAAGCTAGAGTGGCCTGGGCTGGGTCCTCAGAGACAGCAGGTCCACCAGTGTCACCTGGAAGGTGTGACCGAAGGGCCTCTGTGGGGCCTACAGCCTCAGCATAAAGAGAGACCCTTGACCTTGGAGAAACCCCAACCTGTAGCTGAGAACCGGCCTCCATGCATTGGTGCCTCAGGAAAGTAAACACTCCAGAGACCAGCCATTCTTGGGCCAAGTCCCACTCCTCCACAAGCTAGCTGGGGGCCAGGCGAGGCCCTTCATTTCTCAGCTTTCCTACCTGTGAATTACCAGGCACTGTTTTGTGATTATTGTATGAGTTAATGAATGTGGAAATGCTGGGCCATAGGTATTCAGCACAACTGAGGGTAGGTGGGTGGTGGGATGGATTAAATGGGTCTTTTGTTGTGCATCTGGTCTCCGAGAGTTGAGTTCCTCCACCGGAGCAGCAGGAGCTCCCCCAGGCAGAGCGGGCAGAGCTGGCTCTGGTCCCTGGGGCTGGTCCTGGGTGACTGTCACACTGCTGCAGCCTTTAGTCCCACCCACTGATGAGCCATAGGGTCCGGGGCCACCGTGGACTCTTGGTGGCTGAGGCTGCCTGCAGCCCTCAGTGGGCTCTGTCTGCACCCGTTGGGCCTGTAGAGGGTCACAGTGGGCGGCCAGACCCCACCCCACAACAGTCCGAGCCCCTCATTTATTCTTTCTCTGGCTGGACTCGGTCTAGATGGAAGCTCATATTCTGAAGTCAAACATCCTGGTTCCGACTCGGGCAGGTCGCTCAGCCTCCCAGGACTTCAGCGTCCTCATCTGCAGGAGGAGATTCGGCCATACTCCACAGAGGGTTTTTGGGATGTAACATGATGTGTCTAAAGGGCCTGGCACAGAGCAGGAGCTCTGTATCTGGCAGCGATTACTGTTACTCTTGAGGGGCTGAAGGAAACGCCACCTAAAAGGCCGTCACGTGTAGCTCGATGGGCCCCCTGAAACGCAGCTCTCCAGGGGCCGCTGAGGGGCCAGCTCTGCTCCCGCTGTGCTGTGGGGTTGCAGGGTAGAGAAGCCCACTCTCCACATCCTCCCCGGGGGCAGGATGCTGGAAGGGCCAGGTTGGAGGGGGCCTGGGCCCCGTCCCATGTGGGGGTGCTGTTGCCCAGGGCCTGGCTCAGGGCTTCTCTCTCTGGTTCCCTAGGGTAGAAGAGGACTTGGACCGGATCCTGAACCTGGGGGCTGACCCCAAACCCCAGCCCCAGCCTAAGCCCAAGCCTTTAGTGGCAGCCAAGCCGTCGTTACCCAGAAAGCCAGCTGTTCCCCCCAGAGCAGGCCCATCTGAGGCTGAGGCCAGGCAGTGGAAGCAGCAGAAACAGATCCAAGCCATGACTGAGACAGACATCTTGCAGTACATCCAGGACCACGACACGCCTGCCCAGGCCACCCCCAGCCTCTTCTGACCCTCCCAACCCTGTGCTGGCCCTGAGCTGGCAGGCCCTGTCCTTGGAGGGGTGTTGGAGAGCCCTGTGGGACCAGGACCTCTGTTCGCAGGGGAGGGAGGGTGCCAGGCCAGGTCATAGGGCCCCTGTACTACCTTGTCCCTTTTCTCCTGCCTGTAGAGTCATGTAACCCTGCAGGGGTCAGAGAGTGGGGTCATCACGGAACTCGGAGCCCAGACACTCCAGCCACATGGCCATGGAGAGGAGACCATGGGGGGGTGCCTTGCTGACCAGGAGCCCAGCCCCCAGGATGGAGGGAGACTAGGGGTGCCCAGGGAGGTTCCAGTCAGGGCAGGAAAACCGTGCCACCTGGCTCTGCCAGCCCCAGCATAGGAGGGACAGTCTGGCTGACCTGAGGTGGAGGTGGGGGTCCAGTCTCTCTAAGCAGCATGGCTCTAGGGACCTCCGGGCTCCAGGCGGGTCCTCCAGGAGGGGAATGCTAAGTGGGTGCCTAGGAAAGTCCAGCCAGGTGGGGTGTCCCTGAACTGCCTCTGGCTAGCAGGTGCTAAGTTGGGTACTTTCCTGGGTGTCCAGCTTGAGGGGGTGTCAGGCCCAGCCCTGCCTCTTTGGGGTATGGATGGCCTGACAAACCCCTGGTCTTCCTCATCCTTTTCCCAGGGAAGGCCTGAGGCCTGACCAGACTGACCTCCTTGGGCCTGCTTGGGCCAGTGTCTGACACTGCGGCTCTGAACAAGGTCGTGGCATCCCTGGGAGCTCTCCTCTGGCCTGCAGCCTGGGGTGTCCCCCTGCTCACAGTGGCCTAGGCAGGAGGCTCTCTGGCTGCTGCTTCGAGGGTCCCATCTGTCCAGTGGCCGATGCTGCCAGGCCCTCCGTGTCCCCCAGGTCTGGACCTGCCCACCAGCCTTTCACCAGTGGGAGCTGCCTTGCCAGGGAGGAGCCCTGTGCCAGGGCGGGACCAGAGCCTCAGACTCCTCCTGGAAACCCCATGCCCCAGCACGTGGGTCTGGGCTTGGCACAGTCCTCAAGAAATTCTCAGTGAGTGAATGATGTTTAATGGGACAAACAATGTCTTTTTTTAATATGTTCTTTGTGTTCAGAACTAATTTTTAATGAAACATAAGTTTTTAATGAAATGCAGCCACTGTTGTCCCTTGGCTTGTCCTGACTGTCAAAGACATTTGGGACTAGAACCCCAGACCCATGTGTGATTGGAGCCAACAGCCACCCCTGATGGCGGTGCCCCCGACCAGGCTAGAGCCCTAGCACCTGCTCCTGTCCTGTGCCAGGACCTACACGGCAGGTGGGGAGCCCTCTGTCTGCTCTGTTCTGCATCTCATGCGCCCTTGTCAGCTGTCCAGTCAGGGCCAGAGTGGGAGGAAATAGACTGCCCTGGGGTCTGCGAGATGAATTTCTCCTCTTCCTCTGCCTTCCCTGGGCTCCAAGGGCCCCATCTCTCCAGGGCGCCCTGAGCTGCTCTGGGGCTCCCAGCACTGCCGTTCCACTTGCCTTTCACTGCGGGCCTTCACAACCACAGACAGATGCTTACCCAGGAAGGCCTCGGAAGGAGGAAGAGTGAGGCAATGGCTGCCTGCCTGACCTCTGTGCCCTGTGCAGTCCCTGCCTGTCTCTCATGGGCTCCCCACGTCCCTATGACACAGGAGCAGACGGCGCAGCCTGCAGGTGCCTGGGGCCCATGTGGGGTCACAGCTGGGACCAGCATGTTCGGTATGAGTTCACCCGCTGTTTGTTCAGCTCATTGCTGGCCTGTGACCTGTTAGTGGACTAGAGACAGCCAGTCATCCAGTGAAGTCCATGTCAGGGACTCCTTGCAGCATTTGGTACTGGCTTTCTCTTCTGTGCCTGGTCTGATGGAAGATGACTGGGGTCAGGGGTGGAGATTGCCTTTTTTTTTTTTTTTTTGGTATCATCAATCTACAATTACATGTGCAACATTATGGTTACTACTCTCCCCACTTCATCAGGTCCCTCCAACCTACCCCATTACAGTCACTGTCCATCAGCGTAGTGAGATGCTATAGAATCACTACTTGTCTTCTCTGAGTTGTACAGCCCTCCCCGCACCCCTCCCAACATTATGTCTGCTAATCGTAATGCCCCTTTTTCCCCTTATCCCTCCCTTCCCACCCATCCTCCTCAGTCCCTTTCCCTTTGGTAACTATTAGTCCGTTCTTGGGTTTTGTGAGTCTGCTGCTGTTTTGTTCCTTCAGTTTTTTCTTTGCTCTTATGCTCCACAGATGAGTGAAATCATTTGATACTTGTTTTTTTCCGCTTGGCTTATTTCACTGAGCATAATACCCTCTAGCTCCATCCATGTTGTTCCAAATGGTAGGATTTGTTTTCTTCTTATGGCTGAATAATATTCCATTGTGTATATGTACCACGTCTTCTTTATCCATTCATCTACTGATGGACACTTAGGTTGCTTCCATTTCTTGGCTATTGTAAATAGTGCTGTGATATACATAGGGGTGCATATGTCTTTTTCAAACTGGGCTGCTGCAGTCTTAGGGTAAATTCCTAGGAGTGGGATTCCTGGGTCAAATGGTATTTCTATTTTGAATTTTTTGAGGAACCTCCATACTGCTTTCCACAATGGTTGAACTAATTTGCATTCCCACCAGCAATGTAGGAGGGTTCCCCTTTCTCCACATCCTCACCAACATTTGTTGTTGTTTGTGTTTTGGATGTTGGCCATCCTTACTGGTGTGAGGTGATATCTCATTGTGGTTTTAATTTGCATTTCTCTGATGATTAATGATGTGGAGCATCTTTTCATGTGCCTGTTGGCCATCTGAATTTCTTCTTTGGAGAATTGTCTATTCATGCCCTCTGCCCATTTCTTAATAGGATTATTTGCTCTTTGTTGAGGTGCGTAAGTTCTTTATATATTTTGGATGTCAACCCCTTATCAGATACATCATTTATGAATATATTCTCCCATACTGTAGGATGTCTTTTTGTTCTACTGATGGTGTCCTTTGCTCTACAGAAGCTTTTCAGCTTGATGTAGTCCCACTTGTTCATTTTTGCTTTTGTTTCCCTTCTCCGGGGAGATATGTTCATGAAGAAGTCGCTCATGTTTATGTCCAAGAGATTTTTGCCTATGTTCTTTTCTAAGAGTTTTATGGTTTCATGACTTACATTCAGTTCTTTGATCCATTTTGAGTTTACTTTTGTGTATGGGGTTAGACAGTAATCCAGTTTCATTCTCTTACATGTAGCTGTCCAGTTTTTCCAACACCAGCTGCTGAAGAGGCTGTCATCTTCCCATTGTATATCCAAGGCTCCTTTATCATATATTAATTGACCATATATGTTTGGGTTAATGTCTGGGTTTTCTATTCTGTTCCACTGATCTGTGGGTCTGTTCTTGTGCCAATACCAAATTGTCTTGATTACTGTGGCTTTGTAGTAGAGCTTGAAGTCTGGGAGTGCAATTCCCCCTGTTTTATTCTTCCTTCTCAGGATTGCTTTGGCTATTCAGGGTCTTTTGTGGTTCCATATGAATTTTAGAACTATTTGTTCCAGTTCAGTGAAGAATGCTGTTGGTATTTTGATAGGGATTGCATTGAATCTGTAGATTGCTTTAGGTAGTATAGCCATTTTGACAATATATATTCTTCCTAGCCAAGAGCATAGGATGAATTTCCATTTGTTAGTGTCCTCTTTAATTTCTCTTAGGAGTGTCTTGTAGTTTTCAGGGTATAGGTCTTTCACTTCCTTAGTTAGGTTTATTCCTAGGTATTTTATTCTTTTTGATGCAATTGTGAATGGAATTGTTTTCCTGATTTCTCTTTCTGTTAGTTCATCGTTAGTGTATAGAAAGGCAACAGATTTCTGTGTGTTAATTTTGTATCCTGCAACTTTGCTGAATTCAGATATTAGTTCTAGTAGTTTTGGAGTGGAGTCTTTAGGGTTTTTTATGTACAATATCATGTCATCTGCAAATAGTGACAATTTGACTTCTTTATCAATCTGGATCCCTTGTATTTCTTTGTTTTGTCTGATTGCCGTGGCTACAACCTCCAGTACTATGTTGAATAACAGTGGAGAGAGTGGGTATCCCTGTCTTGTTCCCAATCTTAGATGAAAAGCTTCCAGCTTCTCGTTGTTAAGTATGATCTTGGCCATGGGTTTGTCATATATGGCCTTTATTATTGTTGAGGTACCCATTTTGTTGAGAGTTTTAATCATGAATGGATGTTGAATTTTGTCAAATGCTTTTTCAGCATCTATGGAGATGATCATGTGGTTTTTGTTCTTCTTTTTGTTGATGTGGTGGATGATGTTGGTGGATTTTCGAATGTTGTACCATCCTTGCATCCCTGAGATGAATCCCACTTGATCATGGTGAATGATCCTCTTGATGTATTTTTGAATTTGGTTTGCTAATATTTTGTAGAGTAGTTTTGCATCTATGTTTATCAGGGATATTTGGTCTGTAGTTTTCTTTTTTGGTGAGGTCTTTGCCACGTTTTGGTATTAGAGTGATGTTGGCTTCATAGAATGAGTTTGGAAGTATCCCCTCCTCTTCTATTTTTTGGAAAACTTTAAGGACAGTGGGTATTATTTCTTCTCTATATGTCTGGTAAAATTCAGAGGTGAATCCATCTGGCCCGGGGGGTTTGTTCTTAGGTAGTTTTTTATTACCGATTCAATTTCGTTGCTGGTAATTGTTCTGTTTAGGTTTTCTGTTTCTTGCTTGGTCAGTCTTGGAAGGTTGTATTTTTCTAAGAAGTTGTCCATTTCTTCTAGGTTTTCCAGCTTGTTAGCATATAGATTTTCATAGTATTCTCTTATAATTCTTTGTATTTCTGTGGGGTCCGTTGTGATTTTTCCTTTCTTGTTTCTGATTCTGTTTATGTGTGTAGAATCTCTTTTTCTCTTATAAGTCTGGCTAGGGGTTTATCTATTTCATTTATTTTCTCAAAGAACCAGCTCTTGGTGTCATTGATTTTTTCTATTGTTTTATTCTTCTCAACTTTATTTATTTCTTCTCTGATCTTTATTATGTACCTCCTTCTGGTGACTTTGGGCCTCATTTGTTCTTCTTTTTCCAATTTCAATAATTGTGTCTTTAGACTATTCACTTAGGATTGTTCTTCCTTCTTTAAATAGGCCTGGATTGCAATATACTTTCCTCTTAGAACTGCCTTTGCTGTGTCCCACAGAAGTTGTGGCTTTGTGTTGTTGTTGTCATTTGTCTCCATATATTGTTTTATCTCTGTTTGAATTTGGTCATTGATCCATTGATTATTTAGGAGCACGTTGTTAAGCCTCCATGTGTTTGTGAGCCTTTTTGTTTTCTTTTTACAATTTATACCTTTGTGATCTGAGAAGTTGTTTGGTAGAATTTCAATATTTTTGAATTTACTGAGGTTCTTTTTATGGTCTAGTATGTGTTTATTCTGGAAAATGTTCCATGTGCACTTGAGAAGAATGTGTATGCTGCTGCTTTTGCATGTAGAGTTCTGTAGATGTCTGTTAGGTCCATCTGTTCTAGTGTGTTGTCCAGTGCCTCTGTGTCTTTACTTATCCTCTGTCTGTTTGATCTATCCTTTGGAGTGAGTGGTGTGTTGAAGTCTCCTAAAATGAATGCATTACTTTCTATTTCCTCCTTTAATTCTGTTAGTATTTGTTTCACATATGCTGATGCTCCTGTGTTGGGTGCATATATATTTATAATGGTTATATCCTCTTGTTGGACTGACCCCTTTATCATTATGTAATGTCCTTCTTTATCTCTTGCCACTTTCTTCGTTTTGAAGTCTATTTTGTCTGATACAAGTACTACAACACCTACTTTTTTCTTCTTGTTCTTTGCATGAAATATCTTTTTCCATCCCTTCTCCTTTAGTCTGTGTATATCTTTGGGTTTGAGGTGAGTCTCTTGTAAGCAGCATATAGATGGGTCTTGCTTTTTTATCCATTCTATTACTCTGTGTCTTTTGATTGGTGCATTCAGTCATTTACATTTAGGGTGATTATTGATAGATATGTACTTATTGCCATTGCTGGCTTTAGATTTGTGGTAACCAAAGGTTCAAGGGTAGCTTCTTTACTATCTTAACAGTCTAACTTAACTCTCTTGTTAAGCTATTATAAACACAGTCTGATGTTTCTTTATTTCTCTCCCTTCTTATTCTTCCTCCTCCATTCTTTATATACTAGGTGTTTTATTCTGTACTCTTTTACATTTCCTTTGACTGTTTGTGGATAGTTGATTTTACTTTTTACCTTTAGTTAGTATTTGGATCATCTGCTTTCTTTGCTATGATTTTATTTTCTCTGGTGACATCTTTTTAGCCTTAGGGGTGCTTCCATCTAGAGCAGTCCCTTTAAGATATCCTGTAGAGGTGGTTTGTGGGAGGCAAATTCCCTCAACTTTCACTTATCTGGGAATTATTTAATCCCTCCCTCAAATTTAAATGATAATCATGCTGGATATAGTATTCTTGGTTCAAGGCCCTTCTGTTTCATTATGTTAAATATATCATGCCATTCTCTTCTGGCCTGTAAGGTTTCTGTTGAGAAGTCTGATGATAGTCTGATGGGTTTTCCTTTGTAGGTGATCTTTTTTCTCTCCCTAGCTGCCTTTAATACTCTGTCCTTATCTTTAATCTTTGCCATTTTAATTATTATGTGTCTTGGTGTTGTCTTCCTTGGGTCCCTTGTGTTGGGAGATCTGTGGGCTTCCGTGGTCTGAAAAACTATTTCCTTCCCCAGCATGGGGAAGTTTTCAGCAATTATTTCTTCAAAGACACTTTCTATCCCTTTTTCTCTCTCTTCTTCTTCTGGTACTCCTATATTGCGAATATTGTTCTGTTTGGATTGGTCACACTCTTAATATTCTTTCATTCCTAGAGACCCTTTTATCTCTCTCTGCCTCAGCTTCTCTGTATTCCTGTTCTCTGATTTCTATTCCATTAACAGTCTCTTGCACCTCGTCTAGTCTGCTCATAAGCCCGTAGATCGCTTGTCTCATTTCTACATTGTCTTTCCTCACCTCATCCCTTAGCTCTTGCATATTTCTCTGTAGATCCATCAGCATGGTTATGACTTTTATTATGAATTCTTTTTCAGTAAGATTGTATAAGTCTATCCCATCAGGCCCCTTCTCTGGGGTTGTCTGGGTAATCCTTGTCTGGATCATATTCCTCTGTCTTTTCATGGCAATAGAAGTGGTCGCTGGTAGGTGCCACATGTGTCAGCTGGGAGAACGAAGTCCCTTCCTGCTTGTTCTCCTTGCCCTTCTCTGGGGCCTGAGCTTGTTTCCCGCACACCGGGGGGCAGTGTCTGGGATAATCCCCTAGCTGCCTGTGTGTGGGGCCGCCTCAGCCTAGCCTGTAGCACTGAGGGGGTTTGCAGTCTCGCTGGGTGCGTTCTGGTCCCCTTGGTGCCTTCCAGCCCTTGAACTAGGTTCTGGGGCCCTTCCTGCTTAGCTGTGCACCAGCCGGGAGGAGATTCTATGAGGTTGCTCTGGGCGGGGCCGCTCCTCCACTGTTCTGCAGCTGTGGCAGCTCCGCTGGACCCTTTGTGGCACTGGCCGGGGGGGAACGAATGGCAGGCTGCTGATCTCTGTGGGAAGCCTCAGCGCAGCTGCTTTGCCCGGCCGCTGGCCAGGGAGTCTGAAATTTCCCAAGACACCCAGCCTTGCTGGCCTGAGTGCACTGGGATGATTTTGTTCTGCTGTTGGGCCCTTGTCTCTTTAAGATTTTTGAAAAAGCGCTCGCTTTTGTTTTCTCCTGGGGAGCCAGCTGAGGGGACCCACTTGCAGTCTCCGTCTCAAATCCTGCCCTTCTGTTTCTCTAATCTCTGATACACCGTGCGATGTGTGTCTGTGCTCCCGATGCAGATCACCAGGGCTGGTTATTTGGCGGGCCTGTGCTTCCACTCCCTCCCCACTCTGATTCTTTTCCTCCCGCTGGTGCGCTGGGGTGGAGGAGTGCTCGGGTCCCACCGGGTCGCAGCTTTGTATCTTACCCACTTCCTGTGGCGCTGAGTTCTCGCAGATGTAGCTGTAGCCTGGCTGTTGTACTGTATCTTCATGTCTCTCTTTTAGGAATAGTTGTATTTGTTATATTTTCTCAAATATATATGGTTTGGGGAGGAGATTTCTGCTGCCCTGCTCATGCCGCCATCTTCCCAGAAGTCTCTGTATCGAGATTGCCTTTTATACAGTGGGCTCGTCAACGGGAGCTACTCTTGAAGGACCCTGGGGCCTCCTAAGGCTCCACCTGCCCTCCCAGGCTGCTGATCGGTAGAGTGGGGTGAGAGCAAAGGAAGGATTCCACTGTGTAAACTGAGGCAGACTGGCCAGAGGTCCAGACCCAGTGAGGGTTATTGGGTCAGTAACTGCTCAGCCAGGGCCTGTTTGGAAAGAGGACCATCCTCCCCAGTCCTGCCATCCCCCTAGAGTGGGGAGAGCCTAGACTAGTCCTGAGGTCCTCCCAGCTCTGACACCAGGCAGCCCTGCCATATAAACCCATCCATCCTGTCCTGGATAAGCCCTGGCTCCACGCAGGGGCCAGAGCTCAGAGGCTGATATGTGGCTTCATGCCTGGAGCCCAGTGGTTCCGGGTAGCCCACTCTGCAGGAAAACTAGAAATGGTCTCTGGGAGCCAGGGGGCCCCGTGCAGGGCAGTCGGAGCTGCCCCTGGCTTCCCTCCACCACTTGACTTTGGATCTTGTAGTTAAGTTCCAATTGGGTCTCAATTCACAAGAGCAAACTGCTGGGGGGCTGAGAAGACCCCTCAGCTAAGAGCCACGGCTGAGAGTTCACCATGGAGAGAAAAGTGAGGCTTAATTCGGGGCCACAGCAGTTATTTGTTTTGAAGCTGTCGTGAGCCCTGTGGACAAGGTGTGCCATCTGTGGTAGGGGTTCTGCCCCCTTCCAGGAAGCCGGAACTCTAGCCACTTCTGGAAAGTCCCGATCCTGGTTCCTGGCCTGGTCAGGCTGTGCTGTTGGCTTACTGAAGAGCACCCACCTTTCTGAGCTCTGGTGCCCTAGGACCATGTCTGTGCAAAGCCTATGGAGCTCATGTCATACGCTATGGGGGCTGCCCCGAGGTACAAGCCCTCACACCAGATGCAGCTGAGACAGCCAGAGTCCAGCCACTCCTCAGGGCCTTGTGGCCCTAATGCCCAGCTGCCACCTCGGCACTGTGTTGATACACTCTGGAGATTTAGCACCCAGTGGTTTGTCTGAACCCCTGCACTCTCCAGGGAGACCTGGAGTGGAAAGTCGTGCTCTGCTCTCCAGCTCACCAGCTACCCAACTGAGCATATCCTGGGGAGGGAGAGGGGCACCAGTGCTGCTGCCCCTGGGTGGTGGCCCTGGCTGGAGGGCAGGCACCTCCTGGTGCTGCTGGATTTTCCTGTGGGTTGATGACCGCCCATAGCAGGCATGGTCCACACACTCAGAGCCCCTTTAAGTGGCTGACCTTTCAGTGACAGGTTTCGGGCAGTGCTGTTCAGTGCAAACTCTGAGCACTGCAGACTGTTCCCTGCTGGGCACCTGGGGCCTCGGTGTTGATCAAAGGGCTGTGAAAGAATCAGCTGCCAGGCTCTATGGACACAAAAGCATCTAGGTTCCAGTCCAGCTTGGCTGTGTGAGGTGCCCTCCTTGCAGTGCCAAGTGAAGAGACTTCCCTGGGCTCCTGTACCATCCTATCCATGCCCGAAGGAGTTTCCATGGGCCGATCCCTCTATTCATCACTGAGGAAGCTCTGCCCAGGACAGGCTGGGTGTTCATGAGAAGTGGCAATGTGTTGGGCGGGTATCAGAAGACACTGCCAACTTGAGCTCAATGCTAGCCACCAGCCCTGGGCACTGGCCATTGATTTCCAGGCATTGCACTTTGTATGGCATGGTGAATAGGACCCAGGAGTACAACATGGTGAATACGATCTGGAATACAAATGCTAATCCTGCCTGTGGCTGACCGCTGGCTCTTATTTTCCATGGTGAGAGCCGAGGGATTTCATTTCTCAGGTCACACTCAAAACAAAGCTGCAGCTTCTGGAGCAGGGATTATGGCTTCAGTAAATGGGAATCCCTACTGACAACTTTCAGTGGCGCTGATGCTTCTCTGCCAACTCAGCAAATAGCAGCAGCCTCTAAATAGCTTTTCTAGTAAAGCTGAATTAGCTTCCTCCAACCCAGCCGGCCAATCACATCATCTGTCTTCACAATAAGCGCTCATCCAAAAACACTAAGCATTTAATGGCACCTGTGTGCAGGCACTGGGACATGTCCACCCTGGGGAATCAGGTGGGATAAAGCAAAGGAAAGCAGGAAAAATACAGGTCAGTCCTACTGATCTAGAAGCTCCCCGTCACACTGGGTGTCAGCCGCAGCTTGTGAATAGATGAGTCCAAGCTGTTGGGAGCAAGACAAGTGTGTGAACAATACAGTGCCAAGCAGAGGGAGGCGAGGACGACGTGGGAGGCACCACTCCGATGCTCAGGGAACACAGAGTGGTCAGGCCTGCATGGCCAGGGAGCATTTCCTGAGCACCTGCTGGGTGCAGTACCTGTTCTAGGCACTATGGAGGATGCAAAGAGGGAAAACCACAAGTCCCTAGCTTCAGTTCTGTTCCTGGGCCTCCTGCCCAAACAGTGGACACAACTAAATGAGGCTCCTCCTCCCGTGCAGCCCTCTCTGCCCCTTCATCCTTCACCTCCTGACACCCGCCCACACACTCAGTGTGATGCATGCAACCCGAGCCCAGCTCTTGGTCACGTCGTTTCCTAGGGTGGCCATAACAAAGCACCACAGACTGGGGGTCTGCACACACGAGGAATTTAGTTTCTCCCAGTCCTGGAGGCCAGACGTCTGAAATCAAGGTGTTGGCAGGGCCATACTTTCTCTCTGAAGGCTGTAAGGAGGATCCTTTCCTGCTTCCTCCAGCTTCTGGTGGTCGCTGGCAATCCTCAGCGTCCCTGGCTGTATCTCCATCACTCCAGTGGCTGCCTCTGTCTTTATGTGGCCTTTCCCCTGTGTCTCTGTCTTCACGTGGCCATCTCTTCTGTGTTTCCTCTGTGTTTGTGTCAGAATATCCCTCTTGTAAGGGTACCGGTCATTGGATTAGGACCCACCCAAATCCAGCATGACCTCATTTTACCTTAATTACATCTGCAAAGACCCTATTTCCAAATAAGGTCCTGTCCACAGGTTCCAGGTGGACATGAATTTTGGAAGGACAGTTCCACCCAGTATAGTCACTAGGGTCTGGTGCCTTCCAGGAGGCTGAGTTACTTGCTACTAGAAGTGATGACTTCCACATCGCCTGTATCTGCTTCAGGGCCTGGCAAAGACTCTCTCTGAGGGCCTGTTGGGTGCCGCCTGGTGCTGGCAAATTATTATCAAATAAAGTTTGGGAGATGCTGGAATCAGCTTCACTGACAATAGCACCGTGACTTTGTGTATCACTTGTGACCGATAGTGGGAGCCGGGCACACTGAGAACAGGACGTGTGGGGCTCCAGGTGCTCCCCGTGTTGCCCAGGTGTGGCCTGACCCTCCTGTGCGCTCAGGCCCCCTCTTCCCCATGGCCGTGGCAGGCCCACAGGGGGTCTGAATTACCTCCTGTCCCGAGTGATTGGCTCTCAGGAGCTAAGCTGCGGCAGGTACGTCCATCCGTTCTGCCCACGCCGTGGCCTGTGACGTTCCTGTGGACCGTGTGGGTGTCCAGCAGCACCCTGCCATCTCCGCCCTGTCCGAGGGAGGGAAGTGCTTTTGTTGGGCATTTGCTATGTGCCAGGGTTAGAGTTCTCTTTATTAAGCAGTGAAACTTCAAATGTTACCAAACATGACTCTTTAGAACAACCTGTAACACATGACGGAGACCCAGCAGTGCTCGGAGCTGTCATGGCTGACCCCTTCCTGGAGGGTCCACTCAGCTCTGCAAAAGGCCTTTCTTGGTGGGCTGCAGCCTCCGGCTCAGAGCCCTGGCTTGGGAACAGCCTGCTGGCTTTCCCAGGCGCGGCTGCCGGGACCGCCCCTGAGCTGTCACCCCATCATCCTCTCCCTGGGCCTCTGAGGCAGCTGGAAAAGGCTCTGATGAAACTGGCAAAAGGAACTGGCTTCCAGAGCATGAGAGCTGTGGGTCGACTCCCTGCTTTCGCAATTTGTTTTTCTTCCTTTGGCGACATTCTCTTGACTTCTGCACGTGCATGCTTCTGTGTTTCCGTTTGGTTTAATAGCCACTTTGCTAATTTCCCCCCAGTAAGTGCTGTTGGTCCCACAGGGCAATTTTTTTAGATTAGGAAGTTGAAAAGCTGACTTCTTGTCCCACTGTTTTTCGGACCATCAGGGGCAGCAAGAAGTTCAGCCTGATGCACTGCCAGCCCGAGGCCCATGTTTTCCTGCTTAGATGGTCCAGGCCATGGTCTGGTTGTATGGATGGCCACGGAGATGGGCAATGACGTATCTTGGGGGAAGAGTTTAGCAGTTTTTTTTTTAAAGATGCACATAAATTTACCACATGACCCGGGAATCCCACTCCTAGGAAGAGACCCAGAAAGAAAGGGAAACCTCCAAAGACTTGTACACAAATGCTCATAGCGGCTTTATTCACCATGGCCCAAGGTGGAAGCAGCCACAAGTCCAACAGCTGATGAGTGGAGAAGATGTGGGCTAGCCACACCACGGAATATTATTCAGCAATAAACAAGAATGGAGTGCTGGTACATGCTGCAACATGGATCAGCCTCAGAAACACTGGGCCGAGTGAAAGAAGCAGGATTCCTAACACCACATATTGTTTGGTTCTGTATATATGAAATTTCAGAAGAGAGAAATCTACAGAGACAGTAGGTTAGTGGTTGTCTCAGGCTGGAGGTAGAAACAAACGGATGCTGCAAACAGACACGAAGGATCTTTTTCTGGGATGATGGAAATGTTCTAAAATTAGTTCTTGTGTCTATAAATTTACTAAAATATTTATTTGAACTCTTACATGTATCTTTTTTTTTTTTTTTTTTTTTTTTTTTTTTTTTTTTTTTTT
>JAQQAC010020896.1:15228969-15374910 GCA_029783875.1 Phataginus tricuspis | reverse complement strand
AGGTTCCCCAGGACGCCTGGAAAGCTGGCCAGGGCTCAGAAACCAGCGCAAGACCTTCCATAGCCTGAAATAGTTAGTATATTGGACAAAATCAGAGCTAAGGCAGACACTTTGCCAGAGTGGCAGTCGGGGGATGTTGTCATGATTACCCTGGCCCAGGAATTGACTTTGGCACCAGAGTTCTTTAACAGATGCCTGTTTCCTGACGGGCTAAGGGAAAAAAGCTTGGCTGAGGCCATTTTCCATTCAAATCCTGTGTTCCAAGGCCACACCATAAATATGGAGGGAGCCCAGGGACCTACCTCTTCCAAGCCTCTCTTCAAGGGGAGATGAGCAGTGACACAGGCTCAGCCACCTCATGTGGCCATGAAGGAAGGCCCTGAGCTGGACCCTAAACACACTCAAGTGACCCAAGTCCTACCTGGACCTCAGTGAGCTGAGGACCCTAGTGGTTCCTCGGGTCTGCATTGGGCATTCACTGGTGGGGCACCCACGTGGGCCCAGCCCAGGGAACACAAAGGTAGAAAGACACCAGGCTCTGAAGGAGCCCAGACACTTGTGGGGACAAACAGACAAATGGCACTTCAAATACAGTGCAAAGAATACTTTGATGGTGAGGAGGATGGATTCTAGAGAGAAGAAAAAGGGACCACTTCACAAAGGTATGTGGGTGGGAGGGTAAGGGAGGAAGATCAAGGTGAGCTTCTCAGAGGAGGTGATATCCTAGCGGGGCTCTTAAAGCATGACTAGGAATTTTCCAGAAGAAAGGGAGGGAAGAAGAAAGGGAGAGAGATCGGACTTTCTAGGGTGATAAAGCAGATAGTGTCAAAGCATGTGAGGGCCAGGACAGGAACAGGGGGCATCTGTGTGGCACAGGTGGGGTTAGAGAGGCCCTGGGGGCACAGAGGAAGAGGCGGTGAAGAGCTTTAAAGCTTTGGATCACGTCCTGAGAGTCAGGTGTTTCCACACTGCCGTTGGCCCAGGGAAGCCTAGGTTTGGTGGAGGTGCTCCAGAGCCCCAAAGGTAAGCAGGGGTAAGCCCTGGGTCTCTCCTCCTCCCTCTATATCTGGGACTCCACACAGGAAAACACCTGAACTAAGATCCCAGTGATTAAACAAAAGCGAGAAATCCAGTCATAAGCCATGCAAGTTCTTGTTGATGAGTCCAGGGCTCTGCCTCCTGGCCACCACCTCTTCATGGCCCCTCAAAGGACTCAGGCCCCTGGAAAGGCCTCCTCACCTGGCTGAGCCCTGGAGGGATGGCAGTGATGAATGTGGTCATCACCTCGCCCATCTTCCCAGCCCAGCAGGGTCCCGTGGGGACACCTCCAGCCACAGACTTCCTTGGCTTTGAAGTTGGTGTGTCTGTTGTCTCATTTGCATTTATGTCACAGAAGAGCCAGCAGGAACCAAAATACAGAAATGGGAAAGAAAACAGCTGTGCTGAGAGGGCAGCAGCTGCAGTCCCTCTGGGGAGGCCCGTTGTCCAGACGTGGGCTGTGATCATGATCATCGGCGGCTACAGGCCTGCGAGGCCCCGCTCAAACCATCCCTCCTGCGTGAAGCCATCCTGGTGCCGTGTGGAATGACTCCTCGGGGCCTCCCTGCCTCACCTAGAGCAAGAGTAATTGGAACGAGGAAGATAGTGGTTATGCAGGACGTGAAACCCCGGAGCCACCACTAGCCCACAGGGCACCTTTGGGTAATTTAGAAAAGGTGCCCTGCCGAGGGCATGTGGCCCCCTCAGCCGTTGCCTTTCTACAAGACATAGATAGCTACACCTGCCTGGCCTGGGAAGTTTTGACAGCTGGTATGACCCCTACCTCACAAATGAGAAACTGAGGCTCTAATCATCTTGGGGTGCCTCTTCCCAAGGCAGCCACAGGGGTCACTGTGATCTGGCAGCTCCAGCTGCAAGAAAGTCTCCCCAGGATTCTAGGCAGGGGCGTGCTGAGCTCTGCGTCTGTCCTAAGGCGGCCTCACATCCTACAGCCATGGAGGTTGGCTTGGCCAGACCCAGCCAGTGCCCTCGCCTCGCTGACCCAAGCTCCCAGCCAGAGCCAGCCTCCCCCAGCAAGCACCACAGCCGCACCAGAGTCAACATGCAGAGCAGAGCTCGTGGCTGATTGTTCCTCGGGATCCACCCCAGCCTAGCAAAGAGGTCTCTCCACTTCGTGAAGAAGTCTTCTCCAGGCCTTTCCGGCTGGCAGCCCGCAACTAGTTGCCTCACAGTTACGAATGGCAATGATTTTTGGTGTCCCCAGCCACTCTTTGTAGGCCCATCTCTCTACCTAGGCATCCATGACTTGGGAGCCGGCAGCGCCCTTGGAAATCATCTCGTGGAGCCTCCACACACCTGGGTACTCACTGCCCACCCCGCCCCTCTGGGAAACATCACCAACTGACCACTGCACTTCTTTCCTTTTTAAGCCAGGACTGAACCTCAGAATCCTTCTCAACTCAGTGCTCTGGGCAGCCACACCAGAGCCGTGTGAATCGGCATATAAGAGGAAGCCTATTTGAGCCATCCCTGGGGTGTTCAAGTGCTCGGGTTTAGAGATGCCAAAACTGGAGGGAACCTGTGTGCATCCCACAGCTGTGATGAGAAACCAGGTCTTTCTCCCTCCAGCCCAGGGCTCTCTCGTATGGACTATAACCTACCTCTTCTGAAACAGAGACTCTGGTGGTATTGGGGGTTTCTAAGCAAATATAGGGGGTTGTGTTTAGAGTGGTCCCCCCACAGTTAGTACTGCAGGGCCCAGGGCAGCCCACGTGTATTTCTCCAACAGCCACGCTGGAGACCCTCATCCCGGGCTTTAGTGCTTCAGAAAGACCTGCCGCCACCCCCATGGCAGCTCTGGAGATGGGAAGAGCAGCAAGGCCTGCCTGACTTCCCGCACTGGTCCCTGTGCACAGTAACGGAATACAGCCAGGGCAGGAGTGAGCCGTGTGGGTAGGGAGGGGTCAGGAGGGGTCCAGGGCCTAGCGCTGGCTCACAGTCTGGGCTCAGGGAATGTTTGCTGGACCAGCAATGCCCCCTTCTAGGTTTGTGCGCCTGAGAAGAGGACACTCAGAGGTTGACATGTGGGGCCCTGGTCGGCTAGCTCACTACACATGTGTGGGGTGTGCCAGGGGTTCAAAAGTGGGGCTAGCGTGGGCTGGGGGTGTCCATGAAGGCCCCTGGGAGCTCAGAATTCAGCCTGAGCAGATGTTTCTTCATCCATTTGTTCATTCATTCATCCAAGCCCACTAGCACCAGGCATTGTTCTAGTTGCTGGGACACAGCAGTGAACGGAACTGACTAAACATCCCTGCCTCTAGTGGAGGGACAGACAGCAAACACAGTAAATGAGCAGAACACATTGTGCTCAGTGGTAATGAATGCAGGGGTGGGCAGGATAGAAAAAGCAGGAGAGAGAGAGGAAGCCCTCCAGAAGAGGGTTGCAGGTGTGGACAAGGTGGCCAGGGAAGGCCTCGCTGGTAGCCACATGGTTGACAGAACCTGAGGGAAGTGGTGGAGAAAGCTGTGTGGATCTCTGGGGAAAAAGCAACCCAGGCAGAGGGACTAGCCCCGGCCAAGCCCAGGCAGAGTGGGCCTGGCGTGCGCGAGAAACAGGGGCCCCTGGGGCGGGACAGTGGACGTGTGGGGTGGAGAGTGCAGGCTGAGGCCTGGGGACCATGGGGTGAAGTGGAGGGCATGGAGGCTGGTTGGGGGCCAGATCCCACAGGGATGAAGACCTGCGATGTGTAAGGGAATGATCTGGCATGGACTGAATCGTGCGTGACCCACAAAAAGATGTTACATCCTAACCCCTAGAACGTGCAAGCATGGCCTTATTTGGAAGAGGTGGTCTTTATAGATGTAATTAAATTAAGGATCTTGAGATGAGATCAGCCTGGATTACCAGCTGGGCCCTGAATCCAATGACAAATGCCTTTCTAAGAGACCCACAGAGAACAGACACGAGAGGAGACGGCAGGCGGCCATGTGAAGGCAGAGGCAGGGACTGGAGTGGTGCCGCAGCCAAGGAACGCAGCAGCCACAGAAGTTGGGGGAGGGAGGGAAGGATGCTCCGCAGGAGCCCCCAGAGGGCGCAGCCTCAGTGCCAGGGCTGCGCTGTCCTTTGACCGGCTCTAGGAAGTGATGTCGAACCAGCCCCCCTTAGACCCACAGTTGCTGTTAGGCTTCCCAGCCTCTCCTACGCACTGTGGCTGTGTTCCTGCTCAGAGATCTAGATAAGATCACACGGGATTCCACAGGCTTGAGGGCTGCAGGCTGCTTGTGCAGCCAGGGCCGAAGTCTGACGACAAGCACCCTGGGGTTACATTCTCGGGTAGCTTCTGATTCTCAGGGGCTCCCAAGTTCTGAGCAACTGAGGCTCTCTGGGGGCTGGTGGCCACACTGGTGTCTGAGGCTTGTTGTGGCCTCGTGGTGGGCTTCAAACAAGACTCGGTGCTTTTCCATAAAGCAGAGGAAAGGTGTGGGGAGTGAGTGCTGCAGGGGAGGAGGGGGAGTTTCTTGCCTTGGGAGGATGATGGGTGTGGATAAAGCAAAGGTTCCTGTGGCCAGGATTCTCACCTGGCCCTGGTTGGCTTGCTCACTACACACATGTGGGCAATACGTTGTTATTGACTCTATATAAAGAGCTCCACCCGGTGCTCTGGGTAACACGGTGGCATGACTGCATGGCTGCACGGCTGCAGGAGAGCAGAGACTGAGACAGCTGCAGGGGTGAGAGGCCCAGAGGCCAAGACTGGCCTGCTGCAGGTAGACTCGCTCTGAGTGGACAGGATTCTAGTGATTGACCTGCCACCATGGGAATAAAGTTATGTATAAACCCTTTCACCCCAAGGACGTCCCATTGTCATTTTTCAGGCTCACTGAATCCATAGTGAACTTGCCTGGGCTAAAACCCATCGGGAAGACAACAGGTTTCCCTTCCCTCGGCAACTTCGGTGGAGGAAGGGCTGGCGGCCTCACAGGGACATGGCGCAGATGGAGACGGCCCTCTTCAGTGGCCAGGCAGCCTTTGATTCTGACTCCTGCCTTGTAGAGCAGCTGTGACCTATCAGAGCCCGGCTGGCTGGCTCCAGGCCCCACTGAGTGACCATCCTGCCCCCATGTCCTGGCCTTGAGGCCAGTGTTCCTCCTGAGGGCTCTCAGCTGCCCAGGATGCCAAGCTTGCCGCACGCAGGGGCTCCACAGGGTGAGTATGGTGTAACGCAGAGGGAGAGAGGGGGACAAGGGGCAGGGTGGGGACCCTGGGTGACCATGTGGAAAAACACCACTGCTGCTTTCTGTCCTGGCCCAGCACTTCATCCCTCTGTGCCTCAGCTTCCCCTGATGCAAAGTGGAGACAGCACCCTGCACTTTAGGGTCAAACAAGGATTACCAAAGTCAGTACAGCTGAAATATCTTCCCAGTGGCCATGTCAGGAGGTGCTTGGCAGGCACTCACTGTGTCCACACCGGCATTGACTGAGTCTGGAAATACACCCAAGCCCAGTTACCCAGTGGGTCCCCTGCATCTGCCCAGCCTGTTTATGAGGGGACCTGTCAGGCGGGGAAGGAGCAGAGCAAGAGGCAGTGAGCTGACAAGCCGACCCAGCAGGGACCTGGGAGATGGAGACTTGGAGAAGATGGGGCCGGGGAGCCGCTCCAGGGTGGGAGGGAAGAGGCAGGGCCCACAGGCCCTCCACAATGTCCCAAGCCCTTTGTCAACTACAGAGAGCACAAGCGGCCATCCACACCCTCCCAGAGAAGGTGACACCCAGTCTCGGAAAGGAGGAAATGGAGGGTGCCGCTCACCTGCCACCCGGGAGGCCCCTGGGTGAGCTGGAGGCACCAAAAGGCACTCACAGAGCCCAGAGCCTGGCTGAGGTCCAAGCCACTTGGGCAGAGGTGCCCCAGCATTGGGCTGTTTGGCCTCCGCCTCAGCCCCATCTTTCTGCCAAGAGGGGAAGGCAGAATCCCGCAGGGGCAGCCTAGGAACTGGATGGCCTCTGGTGCATTGGCCCCATTCATTCTTTTGTTCATTCGTTCATTCATTCATTCATTCATTCAGATGTTGACGGAGTGCCAAGCACCAGGGACACAGCAATGAACTGAGCCGCTGGGACCCACCAGTTGGGTTGGAGCTGCTGGAGAGCAGCACCGTCCGGAGCCTGTCATCTTTCCCTGCATATCTGGGACGTAAGAACTTCAACCATCCTTGCCCCCATACTTCTCCTTCCCAGTGCTGAGGAGTATGGATCCTAGAGCTGATAGGTCTTGCCTTACTGGGCCTGTGGGAAGGCTATTTGCTGGGTAGGCGGGTGACCTGGTGCTAGGACTGTAGGTGAACACAGTGTTGGTCCCCTCGTGGAGTGACCGCACGGCCAGAGGGAGAGCCTCTCGCTCAGGTGAGTCCATGCTTCCCCTCTCGGGACAGTCAGCTGGCCGTAGCACTCGGCTGCCAGGTCTCTGGCTTCCCAGTGCTGAGGCCCTAGGCCAGCACCCCCCATAGTAGTCCTCCTCTGGACCTGTCATGGGACCCTATTCACTGAGGGGACCCAAACATCCAGCCCTGGGGCCTCTGCCCTCCAGCAGCTAAGTGGTTAATGAGTGACTGTGTGTGTGATAATTCTGTACCAAGTTCCTGAGACCCACTACGTTAAAAAATTCCATCCATCCATCCATATGTGCCCCATCCACATAGATGGAGGCCTGTGCCGGTTACTGGTACAAAGCAGGGGAGGGGGCCGGGATGGGCACTGGGAATATTCTGGGCTGCATCCATCAGAGGAGTCAGTGGTCACCAGGTCCTCCAGGCAAGGACCTGCCTGCGGCTCCCAGGGCCTGGCCTGTGCTCAGGCTGGGCCTGTGTCCTCGCGCAGCCACACCTTCCAGGGCTGTGCCCCACCCTATCCCCCCCACAAGGCCCCAAGTGTCTTAGGGCATTGGGCTTGGGAGACTGTGGTCCAAGCCTGGTATTGGGCTCAACACTCAGGCTCCCCACAGCTATTGGCCACCTACATTGTGCCCCTTGAAGTGGTTCTGTTCTTGGTCTGACACTGACTGACACTTGCTGACATACGACTTACATTGGTGCCAGGGTCCCCATCACTGGTGGCACCCAAATATCCTGCTTTGCAGGCCTTCTCCCCTGGACCTTCCCTCGGCCCGTCTGCCATTCCCAGCTTCACCTCCACCCTCTGAAGCACTACATGTCTCGTGACATGCCTGCTATCCTTAGACGCTTGTGCATATGTGTTTTACTAAGGTACCGTTTACCTTTATTTTTGTTTCGATGGTTTATATTTTTATACTGTTAAGGACATTGGCTTTTCCTTTTGTGACATTGTCCATTGCTTAGAAAGTCCTTCCTGGGAAATAGCTTTTAAATGGGTCAAGAGCTTGCATCTTCCTCTTCTTTGCTCTCTATTTTTGGCTAATTTTGAACAAACATCCTTTTCCAAATCCCGTTTTCCCTGGAACATCTGGAATGTGCTTGCTTTTATTTCTTCCTCCCCTGAGGCCAGTGTGTTGGGGTGGGAAGAGGCTCTCACAGTGTGATAATGTCCGGGTGGAGACTGGAACAGGGAGGTTTGGGCTCAGAAATGGCTTGTTCTCCGCCTTCTCTGTGTTCTCTCCTGTGCTCTGTTCTGAAAGATGTCTGACCTTTCTCACCAAAGAAATGAAAACACTATCCAAAAACCTCCTAAATGTGGTGTCTCTGCAAGTGGAGAGATACACTAGCTGTGTATGGGCCTCAGACCAACTTGAAGGGCTGATTTCTGTGCTTTGGGGCAAGAGAGTCCCTCCTAGCTCCTTGGTAACCGGAATGCCTGGGGGCCTTGAGGGTCTGTGCATCCATACACACAGGTAGCCATTTGTCTCCGCCATGGGACTGCTGGAACCACATTCCCTTGTGGCCCAAATAGCAACCCACTGCTGAGCTGCCATAGAGCGCGCACCGAGGTGGTGCATCGTGGAAAGTTCGCTCAGCCTCCAAGCTGGGATCCCTGAGTGCTAACCCCAGCTCTGCCTCCTCTCAGCTATTCCAGCTTGGGACATTTTCTTTTTGTGGCAGGACCATAACACCCAATTTGCAGGGTTGGTATGAGGACCAGATGACCTTATCTAATGCCTGGTACGTAGTAGGCGCAATGGTGCCTATTCGTCTGATGATATATGCTGTCACTGTCATGAGAAAATCAGATCTGTGCGTGCCATCTCTCAGAAAGGAACAACATGGTAAAGTTTGTCAAACTGTGGGGCTGGCAAGAGAGCCAAGATAACGCCAGGACTTTAGTTGTTATTTCTCTCCTATCTGGAGATACTAAATTCTCAGTCCTTCAAAGCATCAGAAGATTTTCAGAGAGGAAGTTTGGTGTTGTGGCTAAGCAAAGGGGCTTTGCAGTCAGGACCTAAGTTCCTAATGGCTTCCATACCTGATGCTTCTAACTATACGACCCTGGGCAAGTGACTTTTCTTCTCTACCGCCTTAGTTTCTGCAACATAAAATGGGGTTATTAGCAGAGCCCCTTTTGTGGGCATTGTGCAGATTAAATAAAATAATACCCATAAAGTTAGGGTGAATATATAGTTATCTTTCAGATCAGAACACTTTTGAGAGTGAAAGGAGGCATTATTAATAATGGTCCAGCAACCCAGAACTGTCCCAGGCAAACCAGGGCATGTGGTCACACTAGGTAAAAGGCGTAGCACAGCGCCTGATGGCATATGCCCTCAGTGATAGCAGCCAGTGTCAGTGAATGTGTGTGAGCTCTCGCCACAGCTGGGTGGGCCATGCCGGGGACAGAAAACAACCATAGATGTTTCCACAGAGAGCCCAGGGAGGGGCAGGGGGTAAGGGGCCGGGATTCACAGTCAGGACCCTGAGAGGGAAGCCAGGAGCAGCCAAGCCTCAGCAAGCCCTCTGCACCCGCTGGGAGGTTGTCCTTTGTGGTGAAAGGAGGTGGGGATGGAGCAACCGCTTTCCCAGGGTCACAGCAGGGGAGGCCCTGCTTGCACTGGCCCCTCTCCGCCTCATCCCAAGGGCTCAAGTGAAAGCCAGCTCTGCCCAGGGCAAAAGCCCCAGTTCCGGCCTGCATCTGGTCCTCTGGGGCCCCCGCAGCCCTGCATCTCAGGAGCCCCAGAGGTCACAAGCTTGTCCCCTCATCCTCAGAAGGCCCCTCCTCCCTCGCCCCAAGCCGGCTCATGGTGTGTGCAGCCCCTCTTAGGCCCTCAGCTTCCCTCCCAGCCCCTTCACATAAACACATTCCTGCAGCCAGAGCCGGACCAGGAGTGACTCAGGCCTCAGGAATGTGCAATCTGATCCCCTCTCCTGGGGGTCAAATTCCTCATCGTAAGGTGGGAAGCCAGCCGGCCTAGCCAGGAAGCCCTGGAGGGCCTCTGCTCCTTCCACGTGTCTGAGCTCTAAGGGAACAGCCGCTCCGGATGCAGCCTCCTGGCTGTGCTCTTCCCTGTCAGACCCCCAGAGCCTCAAGATGGTGTGTGCTGAGGGACCCCAGCCCGTGTCCAGGTCCAGCGCTGAGGCCCCAGGGAGCAGGAGGCCATGGTGCACGGGCACCCAGTCCTTCCCAGACCCATCCCCTGAGCAGTGGAACAGAAGAGAAGGCTCTGGATGCAGGGCTGAGGGAGCAGTCTCTCTCCTGCCACTGGGGGGCCCAGGGAGTCTGTCCCCCTGCCCCCCTAGTGGTGCCCTCGGGATGCTGGCTGCCTTCGGGGGGCAGGAGGCTGTGGCTGGCCACTCACGCTCCACCTGGCCCAGCCTAGCCCAGGGATTCTCTGGGGACACAACTCTTTGTCCTTGTTCAGAGCTGCCAAACAATTTAATAGGGAATCTCTTGAAATCACAGAAAAAATGCCCCATTTGAGGGCTCTGAGGGTGGCCATTGGCTAAAGGAGCAAAACACTAGTTAAGCCCAAGTCTGTGAGCCGGATTCCAGGTATGGAAAGTCGGAAACCTCAAGAAACGGGGCACTGATAAAAAATGCAGGACCTTTGGCCTGAAGCAGAGACCTGGGCAGCTGTGGGGAAGGGGCGGTTCTGGGACTAGACGAGGCACCATCCTCGCGGTCACCTTATATGGAACAGTGCGCTGGCCACTTCCGAAGAGTGACCTGCCTTCCAGCTGCCCTCAGACAGATCAGGGAGACCTCGACCCCTGCAATGGTCTGGTGATGCTGGGCTCCAGGGGTCATATGGTCAAGACAGGGGCGCTGACCTGAGAGTGTGCGGTGCTGGAGGACTCCCAAGGAGGCGAGTCCTCCCCCCCCAACGTGGAGGATGATGGGGGCTGCTGGCCCCTCCTTGCTCCTCGGCCAGAGTGATGGCTAAGACTTGTGTTTACCAGTCAGTCTGGAGGGAGAGATGCAAGGCTTCAGAGAGAAGCTACAAGGACTGGAGAATCTGTCAGCGTCCACCCAGGGGTGGGCGGTACTGTCCAGCTGTGCTCACCTCCTTGGTTCTTGCCTGTTCCCAGCCTGCTTCTCTAGCCTTCCTGATAATCCAGTGAGCTCCCTGATGTCCTTCCATTAAAATCCTTTTCTCAGTAAGTCAGCCAACGTTTCTGTGATTTGCGTATGAGAGCCAAGGGCAAGGTGCGAAGACCTGGGGTGTGAGGGAGCTGGGCTGGGGACAGCTCAGAGGGTTTGTCCACAGGTCAGGGTCCCACCTTCGATTGCATATGCCTTGCTCTAGGATCCTTGCTTGTGTAGGAATAAGCGGAAGCTGGGGTGACTGAGAGTCTTGGTTCCGGATGGAAGACCTGGCCGTGGGGGCCCTCAGGTCAGGCTGAGAGTGGCAGGGAGGCCGGATGTGAGGGGACTTTGGGGGGAAGACGCAAGGTCCAGGATCTGGTGAGGGACACAGGGCAGGGACTCGTCCTCAACCCGATCAGGCAGACAGGTGCCCCATCCAGCCCACAGCTCGGCAGGCGCAGGGAGCTATCAGGTGGCCCAGGTGCAGAGGGAGGGAAGGCAGAAGCGCTGGAGGACTGGGCAGGGAGTGGGGCAGGCAGCTGGGCGGGACCCCGGACCCCGGGGCTCACACCTGCCAGGCCACCCGCTGCCTGTGCCTTGTCTCGGAAGGGCACAGAGGCCTGAAGCCTGGGCTCCCCAGGCAGGGCACAGGCACTGGAGGTTCTGACCCTGCCGAGGGGCCCTGCCAGCTCTGAACCCAGTGGTGGGAGGAGACCCATCATAGTGGGTGCTTGTTCCTGTTCGACAGTGTTCCTCCCTGGGGCAGGATGAGCTGAGCCCGGCAGGCTGAGGTCACGTCTGCCCAGTGACAATCCTTCTACTGTCCCTCTGTGGGGACATGCGGCGCCTGCACAGCTGCCCCTTAGCTGACCTCTTAGGTGCCTGTGAAAGCTGAGTGGAAAGCGGGTGGATGGGTCCCCTGATGGCAAGGATGGTGGGGCAGGGGAAGAGGCTGCCATGTAAGGGGCTGACATGAGGGGAGAGGGGCCTGTTTTGGGGGTCCTCTCAGCTGGGAATGGAGAAATTCAGTGGCCATCCCAGGGCATCAGCAGAGACACCCGTGCCTTACCCCAACCCTTCCTCACTTACTTATGCTGCCCGAGAGGCCAGCCCTCCCCAGGACTCCTTTTCCCACCCGTCCCTCTCTCCTAGCTTCCATGCCTGAGTAGACACATGCTGCAGCACCATCCCTGTCCACCCTCCGTCTGGAGACTGGGAGCTGCCCTGCCCCACCCTGCACTGGGAAGGCTGTGGTCCCCAGGTGTTCTGTGCAGCTGGAGGCTTCCTCTCCCTTCAGTGAAGTTTGGAGCCTTCCCTTTCAGGAAGACAGTCAGGCAGGTTGGTAGACATGATTCTAAGATGGCCCCATGGTTCCCTGCCCTGTATTTAGTCCACGATTCCCCCCCCTTGAGTGTGGAGGACCTGTGACCTGCTCCTAGACAATAGAATATAGCAAAGGTGAAAGGACTTGGCTGGTGTCATTAAGACCCTAAATCAGCTGATTTTGAGTTAATCAAAACATAGATTATTCTGTGTGGGCCTGGCTTAACCAGGTGAAAACCCGAGAGTTCAAACTCTTCTTGAGTTGAGAGCCTCTCCTTGTCAGCTTGATGGAGTAAGCAGTCATGTTGAGGAAACCAATCTAACAAGGAAGCATAGGCACCCCCTGATATCAGGATGCCCTCCAGCCGATGGTCAGCAAAGAGTTCATGCAAGGAAATGTATGAACTCAGAAGCAGGTTCTTCCCCACTTGAGCCTGCAGATGAGAATGCTGCCCAGCTCACACCTCGCTTACAGTATAGTCAGACCCCAAGCAAAGGGTCCAGCTAAGCCGTGCCGATGACTGACCCAGAGAAACTGTTAAGATGAGATGATAATGATGTATTCTTTTAAGCTGCTAAGTTTGTAGTAATTTGTTATGCAACAAGAGAAAACTAATACAGGTAGTGAGTTAGAAGTGTCAGGATGTCAAGTTGGAACTTGACAGGAGTGGGTTGTCTTGCCTTCTTCAAGGTCAGAGTCCTGACTCCAAGCCTCCATGTTGCACAGTGCGCAGCGTCAGCAGCTGCACAGCAGGCCGGCTCCAGGCTGGATTGGAGGTGAAGGCCTTCACTGGGACCAGGTCTCCAAGTTTTGCTGAAGAAAGCCTGCACACTGGGGAAGCATGTCACCAAGAGGCTGTATGTGGGACACTTACCTAAGATGGGCCCTCTGCTGTGGGATCCTGAGGCCTGCTCCAGGGCCCTTGGGCTGAGTCAGCAGGACTGCATTCCTGTCCCCTAGGTATCTGCGTACTGATTTTGCATAATGGTTTTCAACAAAAACTCACCATTTGCCTGCCTGGCGTTCACTCCCACCTGTAGCTCCTGAGAGCTCCCTGTTCCCCACAACGTGTCAGCCCTTGATACTATCTGTCTTGGTAATTTGTGCCAATCTTATGGGTGTAAAACAGTATCTCCTTGTTTTAATTTGCATTTCCCTGATAATTAGTGAGGTTGACGACCTCTTTGTGAATTTATTAGTCATTTGGGTTTTACTTCCTGTGACTTCACTTTTATAGCCTTTCACTCCTTTGAAAAAATGCCGTTTTGATTTTTTCCCCTTGAGGTTTCTAAGGGCCCCCACTTTAGTCCGTATCCAGGAGCAGCCTCTCAGCCCTCCCCCCCTTACTCCCCAGCTCTGCCCAGCTCAGGCCACAGGCCCTGTGCCTTCCATGGCAGCCCCGTGGGTCTGTGCCCCCTAGAGTGGGCCAAGTTACAGGAGTCAGGGTCAGCGAGTCTCTGCCCTAGATAAGGGTCTGAAGAGATGATGATAAAAACTGTCCATTTGATCTCTCCTGTTGATCCATAACCTTCCTTTTTTATTTTATTTTATTTTATTTTTTTTACAATTTATTTTATTTTAGTATCATTAACCTACAATTACATGAGCAATATTGTGATGATTAAACTACCCCCTTCATCAGGTCTTCCTTTTGTTTTTAAGCCAGGAGGACGGGAGAGGAGGACTGCTTTTTCCCAGGCCCGGCCCTAGTCCTACATTGGGGATATTCTCGGAGGATTTGTGGATGGGTGACTGGATACCGACTTTCCTCTTGCCGCGAGGACCCAGGCAGCCTGGTGGGCCCCCACCCCCAAGAAGGATTACCGATATAGGGAACCAGGGGGAAAACACAAATGACCCCATGCCAGTGAGGGCTTCTGGGGCAAACAATGGCCCTCTGTGTCTGGTTTCTCCTGCCAGCCGGAAGCCCTTAGCGCATGGCCCACCGATGAGTCATGCAGGGTATCTCCTGCTTTGTTGCGCCTGAGGAGCTCAGCCGAGCCCAGAGTGGCAGATGATCTCATCAGCTGTTCTGGGGAAGCCCTCCCACCGGAAGCCCTTGCCGGATAGTCCCGGCAAGCTCACTGCCCACTACTGGCCCAAAGTCCAGGTCCCCAGCCTTGAGAGAGTTCCTGCAGGCAGAGAGAGCCAGCCAGGAAGAAAAGCCCCCGTGCTCATGGAGCCCAGGGAAACCCCCACTCTGTTCTCTCCAGACACAGCACATGTGTGGTGCCCGCCGCCCAGCCTCAGCTGTGTCCTGGGGGGTTTCCTGGACTGGAGAGAAGCCCAGACAAGTGCACTAGGAGCATCCCAGGGAGGGTCAGCCTGGGGCTGGCAGGAAGCTGGGAGTGGGGCTTAGCCTGGGAGGCCTAGAGGTGAACAAGGGCTGGACTTTCCACTTGGCTGGATTCAACAGAGATTTCAGAAAACAAAAAGCCAGGTGGCACTGAGGCCATTTCAATTCTTGGAACTTGTACATTGCTGTTATTTGTCCTTTAAAGCATCTCCCACTGGTTGATACCGAGCATGGCTCCAGAGTCACATAGCCACACACCCACTACCTGTGCGGGCTTAAGCAAGTTACTTTACCTTTCTGAGCCTCACTTTCCTCCTCTGTGAAATGGGATGGTGGTACCGTTCCCAAGGCTGTTGCAGTCGTGCAGGAGTTCACATATGCCAGCCGCCCAGCTCACGACTGGCCCTCAGGAAACAGGAGCCCCCTCTCTTCCTTTCATTCTCCCAGAGCTTTGAAGAGGCTGTTGGTAGGAGGTAAGGTAGGTAGGTAAGAGGCCCCAGGCTTCTATTCTGGTTCACCTCCCAGAGGCTCACGGCCTGAACATGCTCCTTGGAACACCTCCTTTCCTCCGGACGCAGGTGGTGGGTGGGGCCATCTGCCAGAGCCTCTAGAGGTAAAACCACCCCAGTCAGAGGCCCGAGAATGGTCATTGCCTACTTCTGCTGAGCAGCCTGGAGAGAAAACCCAGGCCCCCAAGGACCAGGGCAGAGGGATGGGAGCCCCGTGCTCAGCCCCAGAAACCCCTGAGACCAAGGTCCCTCCTCAGGGCAGCCCTGGAGCAGCTGAGGAGGCAGGCCCTGGGCAAGGGAGGCTGTTCTCCATGGATGCCTCTGCCTCTGTTGAGGCCACTGTCCAGATTCGAGAGCGCTGCACCTGAGCCCGCCTCCTGCACCCCTAGCCAGGAATGAGCAAGACACCTAAAGGGAAATGACACCGCAGAGGCTCCCAGCCTGGTGGCTCATTATGAGAAAGTGGCCACGTTACCATGGCTTTTACAAGTCCATAATCACCCCGAGCCACAAAACACCCCAACTCTGAAGGGAGTTAAGGAGTCACACTGGAGAAGTTTGAGGACAAAGGCTGTGTTGGCGGTTCTGATGTGACCAGCATATGTGTTAACAACCTGTGTTTCAGTCTACATGCCCCCAGCCCCTCTGCCCGGGACTTTTGCTTGGACAGTACCCTCTGGCCCTGCCTCCTGTCTGCATGGAGTAGCAGTCGCTCAGAAAATGTGATCTGGCCAAGGTTCGAGAGCATGGTAATTTCCGTTTCAGCACGAAGGCCTTAGTCAATCTGGCCCTGCTTGCCTCCATCTCCTGCCCATCTCTACATCCTAGTCTACCCTCCAGCCACAGAGAAGCACCCTTACACCTCCTGGATGGGCTCTTCTTTGGCCCAGAGGGTCCTTCCTCCCCATGACTCCCTCTGCCCACGTTGGAGCTGTATTAAGCCACTAGCATGTCACAGGAAATGGAAGTTGGCACGGACTAGAACTTTTTTAAGGGGGACCACTGCTTATAGTTCAAAGGAAGTCTTGGACAAGATACTTGGGGAATGGAGAAGATACAACCAGGATGGTTGGGGGGCTTTTTAAGGAGGCTGAGCCTGCAGGCTTTTGGTCTTCCAAGTGGCCTGGGTGTGGGGACAGAGCTGAGCTGCTCAGGTTGACAGAAAGCATTCTCCTTTCTACCTTCTTCCTGCTCAGCTCTTGCGTGTCCCCCATACACAAATATTGAACCAATATTAAAGAATGTCAATTTATAGTGTCCCCAAGTCTTACTCTCCCTGGAGCCCCATATCTGTGTCCCACATGGAGCCGCCCCAGGTCTTGACCCAGGCTCAGAGCACACCCCTACTCCCCCTGCAAACCCAACTCAGCGGCTCTTCCTCTGGAAGTGGGGCTAAACAGACAGTGCTTTTTGTCGCTTCTCTGGCTCATCCCAGTACTCGGCCCATAGTGCAGACTCCAGAATGTTTGTGGATAACCAAGGGCCCCTTAGCCAGCAGTGGGCACTTCATTACACCCACTTATAGCTGAATGTGCGTGTGCTTAGGGGCGCACACAGAACAGAAATATGTGTGATTGTTTCACCTGTCTAGCACCAGATCCATGCCTTTTCCTGCACCAGACCTGCTCCCCTTGTTGACACCCCTATTCCTGTTGTGGTCCCCACAGCTTTTCAGCCCAGCTCAGCCCACCTGGAGTGTGTAAGCAACTCCACACGTGCTCAGTTCTCCAGCCCACCTTGACTGCCAGGGCCCAGATGCAGGTCCAGTCCTCCCCACCTAGGCCCCTTCTGGCCTCCCCACAGCCTTACCCTGCCAGCCAGCCCCAGGGACAGTCACGCTAATGCTCCCCAAACCTGTCTTCTTCAAGACATGAATTAGCCTTCCAGACAGAGGCTCAGGCCCACTCCTGCCCACTGCCCATTGCTGAGGGCCTCTGTGATGTGGCTTTATTTGCATACCCAGCCTCTTACCATATACCCTCTGCTCCAAGCCCCCTGTGACTCCCACTCAGTCCCACATCAGGGACCCCACCACCGACTTGTGTCCACCTGCCACATTCTCCTCTCCCCTCCGCCTGGCCCATCACACCTCTGCCAGTACCAAGGCCCAGCTCAGCCACGCCCAGATCACCCTCTCTGGCCAGTGCTGCCTCCAGGATTTTGTGCTCTTCTGCACCTCTGTGGCTTGATTATTCCACAAAGCTGGGGTCTTTAGAGCCTTAGTCTAACTCATGTAATTATGAGCACCTACTATGTACAGGACACTCATCTAAACAGGCCCCCAGAATCAGACTGGCCACGGCCTGGCTGAATGTGGGCTCTGGGCATAAAGTCCTCTGAAATCAGTATTGCCACAGAGCTGAGCCTTGGGTACGCTTGCATGATGCCTGCGTCCAGGTCTGCCCTTCCTCTAAAATGCTCAGATCAGGACCTTGAGCTTCAGGAAAGGGATTGTCCAGAGACTAGAGACCCCAAAAACTTGGTGCAGGGAATTCCCAGGGACCCACTCATCCCGGATTTCCCACTGGGAAAGGATTCATAGTGGGAATTCTGACCCCATTGTTCATTTTCCAGCGAACAAAAGGATATAACTGGGTGTCCTCTGGTTCATAAAAACAACTGCTTCTACAGAACTGAAACAGAAATTCCAGCCTGCTTTGTCCCTCTGGTGATAAGTTCTGCTCCCCAGAAAGCAGGAAAGGCCCAAGAAATAGTGCAGACTTGGTAGTGCCAAGATCAGTTTCCATTTCTGTTGTAGAATTTTTAAAAACCCTGGATTGTGGTGCGTGCCCTGGACTCGCACAGGGTGCCATTCAAGCCTCCCTCTCCCATAGAACATCCAGGGGCAGCAATAACTGTTGGCATCTGCTGTGTGCCAGGCACTTCATAACACTACGAGATGGGTAATACTGTCCCCCCTTCAGAGAGAAGGTCAGATGGCCCGGAAGTGGTAGAGCCTCTAGAATCAGGCCCGAGTATCAGGGAGGCCCCAAGTAAAGCCCGGGATGGCTGTGCTGTGACTCCAGTGGCAGAAGGGTCTGTGCAGGGAACGCTTCTTGGAGTGGGTGAGGCTCTGGCTGCTTCTCCGAGGACAGGAGATGGGGAGGGATAGAGTCCAGGTGGAAGGAAGGACATGAGCAAAGGTTGGGGCAGAGAAGCCTGGCCAAATAGAAGATGGGATGGGACAGATTTCAGGCCGCCTCCCAAGTAACCAGGCAGGAGCTTCTTGGGCATCCCTTTTCGTAAACTGTTACCTTTGACAAGCAGCCCCTCTTGAGTGTGGTGTCAGGGTCCTAACAGCCACTCAAACTCCTTAATTCCTCAGCTGTCCCTGACCCTCCTGGGAGGGGTGGGCTGAGGGAGTGGGTGGCATGGACGATGCTGAGGAGTCCCCGACCAGTGGCCCATGTAGAGAAGCCAGGCCTGGAGCTAAACACTGCAGGGCTTCAAGGCCCTACCTGGAGAACAGAAGAGGGACGAGGCCTACCTTGGCTTCCTCCCTGGTGCCCTGCCCCTCACCTGGCACTGCAAGGGGCCTCAGAGATGCTGAAAGAGGGGCTCTCTACCTTTGGGGACCCACAAGGTGAGAGTGGCATGGCTGGGGAGCCAGTGAACCTGGCAGCTGGGAACTGTGTTGAGGCCAGGCAGCATCTTGGAGTGTCAGAACTGAAGGAGTAGGGAGCTGGCACTTCTTGGCCTTTTCTGACTTTGAATCAGCTGATGACTTAAACCAAGCTCTGGAGGCTTTGGGCTAGGGCTCTCAGCAGCTGTGGGGGTGACACTAGAGTGTCCTGTGCTTCCTGCCCCCAGCAGGGCCCCTCTGGGCCACAGGACTGAGCCAGGTAAACATTCCCCCAGGGCCCCTACCCTAGGAATGTGGCCTCAGCTCTGCAGATGTGTCCCTCAGGGGTGTGAATAGCTGCGGAGCCAATCCGCAGGACCCATTGTTCTGCATGTTCCAAAGAAAACAAAACAAACTCCCAACAATGTGGGAGTAAGGAGGGAGTGCGGAAAGGGCCTTGGGCCTTTGTCCTTAGGCATGCAGACGTTTATATTTTCCACGTTAATGAGCTGGGAAATAGTTCTTTTTATGCCAGTAATAACAACCACCACCCCCTCTCCATGTTCCCATTTAATCCTGACAAAAACCCAAGCTAGGTCAACATTAGTATCCCATTATAGAGAGGAGGAGATTGAGGTTCCAAGAGGTCCCTGACCCCAGCGTCCAAGCATTAGAGACTGGAACCCAGTGCCCCAGCTTCTCTCCTGTTCAGCTCAGTGGGACCAGCTGCACCCATCCAGGGACAGGATTGCCCCTGAAGGCTCCTGCCTGGTTCCCTTGAGTTCCAACGCAGAGTCAACCAGATAAGGAAGCAAACTCTTTTCAAGGTGGCCAGGAGGCCAGATGTGCCCAGCACTGCCCATCCTTGAGTGCAGTACAAAGGCCAGGTGCCAGATGAGCGGAGTTGGCCAGGCCATCACTATCCCACCAACCCAGGCTGCACGACTTCCCTGTCTATAGCCACACATTTTCCCATCCAGGCCATCCTCATATCTCCCTGCTCCTCCCACCCCGCTCCCTGGCCTTCAGGGCCTGGGAAGGACATCTCCCACACTCCCTCTCCAAGGCCAGCCCAGCCCTGCTTACCAAGCTGAGGGCCCCTTGCAATGGTGGGAGGAATATGACAACAGAGCAACCTCTTGTAGATAATTAGCAATTGAGTGTATCTCCTCCAGCACTGTAAAATTTTCACAGGCTAATATTTTTAGCAGAAAAAGAAAAATTGCTGAACTCATAAACTGTGATCTTGCTTACACACCCATTTCCCAAGCTCATTCTCTAAGAGCTAGTTCTCTGATTATGGCCACTTAGTAAATGAAATTCTGACAGGCTTGCCTGAGTCTCACAAGCCTTGCAGTTTGCACCCAGAAGCTGTGGATGACAGCACGTCCATCTGGCAGATGGGCTGTTGGGAATGCACTCAGAAGTCTAGAGAATTGAGGCATAAACCCAAGCACAATTAATCAGGGCAGTTGTTTTCCCCACTGTAATAGGACATTTCTCTGGATTTTCGAGAGCAGCTCACATGGAGAAGACATGGCCTTGCATTCTCTGTGGCATTCAAAGCCGTGTCGAGTGTCCAACATGCTTTGGTTCCTGACACTGGTCTTCCTGCTCACTGTCTGTCTCCTCGAAAATTCTGCCTCAGGCCAGGCTGACACACAGTGCCGCAAAGCCCTCAGATCTCCTTGCTCTGAGAGGCCGGAGTGCTGTGTCCCCTGAAAAGCCTGGCTCTGACTGGAGGCTCTCTGGAATCTGGCTTTGGTAATTGTTATTTTTATGAGAGAATTCCTTGCTTTTTGCAGACCAGAAGAAGGAAAACAACATAAAGCAGTAGCTGAACAGGACAGGGAAACCCATTAGCTTCTTTCTGAGTCAACAACTGGCATTGTAGATTTGGATAAGCCTCAGAAACAGGGGCCCAGGAGACCGTCGCTCCTTTAGAAGTGCCGGTCCACCCGAGCTAGTCCTCTCTGACAGCCTCTGCGCCTTACAAACTGGCGACTCAAAACCTGCTGGGTGACGCGGGTATCAGGATTAAAATGAATGAGTCAGGGGCTTTGGGTCTCCCTGGGAAGAACAAGTCACAAAGGACACCTCCTAAAGAGGCCCAAGGAGCTGCGGCTGGGACTAGGGAGTACCATGGTTGAGGAGGAGAGGGTTTCCTGGGGTGGGATGAGGTTGGGGGAGGCCAGGCAGGATCCTGGGTGTGCTGGACCGCTTCTCCTCAGCACCCCAGGGACCGGTTCCCGGCCTAGGCTGGCAGAAGCCCAGGGCACCGCTGGCCGCACCTGAGACGGGGTTTCCCCTCCCGAGGGTCCTTCTTCCCCAACTGCTCCTGCCCCCACTTCCCATTCGGTTCCACATTAAGCTTCAGGACTTGGGGGCTGAGAGAGTTATTTGCATGTTCACCTCCCCACAGAACACGATAAACCCGGTGCCACGGAAAGTGGCCTTGGGGCGGCCATCTTTCTGTTTGGGGCTTTCGAAGGGAGGGACAAGGGTAAGCGCTGGCCGGCATGCTGCTCTGGGTGAGACGCCGCTGACTGTGGGGAGCTGCTGAGCCCTGGGGCTGATGGGGCCTCAGCTGTGCAGCCCCTATTAGTTCCTTATGGCTGCTATAAAAATTATCACAAATGTGGTGGTTTAAGATAACAAAAATGTATTCTCTCACGGTTCTGGAAGCCAGAAGTCCCAGATGAGTTTCACTGGCCAAATTCAAAGTATGGCCAGGCCTGCGCTGCCTCCAGAGGCTCCAGGGAGAATCTGTTCCTCGCCTTCTCAGCTTCCGGTGGCCGCCAGCACTTCCTGGCTTGCGGCTGCATCGCCTGCCTTCAGAGCCAGCAACTCCCAACCTCTCCCTGCTCCCTCTTCACCTCACCCCCTCTTCTGTGTGTAGTAAAATCTCCCTCTGCCTCCCTCTTATAAAGGCAAAGGTGATTGCATTTAGGGCCGGCCCGGATAATTGAAGACAATCTCCCCATCTCAAAGTGCTTAATGAAATTAGTTATTAGTTTCATGCAGTGGTGACAACAAATTACCACAAATGTGATGGCTTAAAACAACAGAAATTTATCTTTTCACAGTTCGAGGGTGTCAGCAGGGCTACGCTCCCTCCCGAGGCTCCTGGGGAGGACCCTTCCCTCCCTCTCCCCACTTCTGGTGGGCGCAGTGTTCCTCGGCTCCTGGCAGCGGCGCTCCGGTCTCTGCCTCCATCTTCCCACGGCCTTCATCCCTGGACATGTCAGATCTCCTTTCTCTTATAAGGACGTCAGTCACTGGACTCAGGACCCACCCTAAAGGCAGGGTGACATCGTGATGAGATCATTAACTGCATCTGCAAAGCCCTTACCTCCAGGTAAGTTCACATTCACAGGCACCACAGAGTAGGACTTAGCTGTGCATCCCTTTGGAGGAGGGACTCAGCCCACTACGCTAATGCTCAGGCTTCGAGGGTTAGGACCTGCTACCTTTTTCTGCCTACCACATCACCTATGTTTAGATGGCTCCCAGTGGGCTCTGGCCCTGGGGACCTTGGAGTCATGCGTGTGCCAGGTGACAGGCAGGCTACCCGGGAACCTCTGCTCCCCTGGGGCTTGGCAGAGAGCAGGTAGAAGCGAGGGGGCCACAGCTGCAGCCTAGAGCAGGGGCTGCCTTGCCCGTCCGCAGATTGCCGGGCAGGCCCATGTTCCCCACTGAAAACAGGAAGGAGCCTGTGGAGGTTGTAATAATTAGTGCCATTTATTGAGGCCCTTCTATGTTCCAAGTATTTTGCTTCATTATTTCATTGAATCCTCAGTTATTTCTGGCCATTTCACAGATGAGGATTTAGAGGCTCAAAAAGCATTAGTAACCTGACCCAGGTCTCACAGCTACTAAGTGATGGAAACAAAATAGGAACACAGGTTGGTTAGAGGACAATGTTCTCGGTTTATTTTCATGGCATCGTGCTGTGTCTCCTGTAAAACAGAGCTCTGAATGACAGTCACAGGGTGGGAGAGGATGTCTGGAGATCCTCTCAGGGTCTCGTGGCTATACCAGAGCCGAGAGTGTCTGTAGCCCCGTGGCCTGCGTCATGCAGGGCGGGAGGCAGAGGGAGGGGCTCTGATGGGAACAGAGGTGTTCGAGAAAAAATTGCTATGAGGTTTGTTAAGGAGCCGAAAGGCAGACTTTATTCGGGGGGACGGTCACAACAGACATAGGGACCACTGCAGTGGGGATTTGCGGTGGGGGAGAGAGACTGGGCTCACCTCCAGTACAAGGGAAAGAGGGTATTTATGGCCAAGAAGTGCGGGCAGGGTGGGGATGGAAAATCACTAAGAGACCTGAGGGGTAAGGGGGATTCCGGCCAACCCCACCTAACAAGAGTCTGGCTGAAGACGGCCAGGGTGATCGCACATCACCTGGGGAGTGGTGGGGGGTGAGGAGCCCCATCGGATATCAGGGGTGATCAGATCTCAAGGGTGGGGGATGCTGACTAAATTGATTTAGCAAGATTCTTGCTAAAGTCTGACGATGCAGAGACAAACACGGAAGCCTGAGAGGCAGGGCCTTGTTAAGAAGAGAGCTCCCAAGAGCCTGACCAGAGTTCGGTCAAGGAGAGGGTCTCGGTCAGAGGAAAGTGGCTGGAAATCTTTGATGTTCGGAGCTGGAAGGAGGCAGCTGAGCCTGATAAGAGCTGACGGGAACCACATAATAAGTAGGCAGCAGAGCCAGGCCTGGGCCGTGCTTCCCACCCCTCTCCCCAGGAACAGAGCGGCCCCTCAAAGCACCAGCTTCAGGGCCAATGCAGCACTTATCAGAGGAGGAAAGAGCACTGAATGTGAAACCAGAAGTCCTGGCTTTATCAGCTCTGTGACTTTAGAGGGTGACTTAACCCCTCTGAGCCTAGATTCCTTGGAAATAAAATGAGGAGAGAGCAGAGCAGGCCCACGGGGATCTGTGGAGTGGTCACAGGTCTGCGGTCCTGTTCTCTTTGCTGCTTGGGCCTTCACGGAGGAGATGTGCACACAGGACCGCGTGAGTTACTGATCTGTGCTCTGCCCCAGGCTCCCGAGCGTGGCACTGGGGAGGCGGCAGTTTCCATATCAAGCTTATGAATTGACACCTGATGTCACTGGGGTCAGCCTTCAGTCTGCTCCAGAGACAAACCCCCTCTTGAAGTTCCAGAGACAGGGTCACAGACGTCCTTGTGGACCAGGGTGAGGGTCCTGCCGGGTTGGAGGGTTGGAGGCGAGGAATCAGAGCGAGAGGGTCTCTGCTGTCTTTGCTCCTCAGCAGAAGGAGATCCTAGGGGCTTGGGGGACTGTTTTTTCCAATCTGTGGCGCCAGTCCCAGTTTGGCAAATGACCCTTGGAGGGACCCAGGGCACTAAAGTTGGAATAGCTCGGGCACAGGAAAAGGACACAAAGGCGAACAATGTGGGGAGTGTTGAGCAGGAAGGGATGGGAACGGGGCTGGGGCTCCTGCGCGGGCCTCAGGCTCCAGGAGTCTGCAAGTGCAGGGTGACCGGGTGCCTCAGGCAGGGGAGGGGAGGGCCTGGCCCAGCGGTGGAGAAACCCAGAGGGAGCAGGGTCCGAGGGAGCTGAGAAAAGGAGTGCAGCTGAGGAGGGGGGCCCATGTGAAGGACTGAGGAACTAAGTCAGGCCTTAGTGTTTGTTTTCTTCTTTATTGAGGAGCAGAGATTTCTGTCTGTTTTGACCCAAGATGACTTAGCGAACGTTGGGCCCCTGCTGCACGCAGGGTCTGGGCTATGAGGGAGCAGGGATGAAGGAGACAGGTCCCTGCTTCTGGAACCCGGATCTCCCCTATGGCCTCACTGCTCCTGTCTTACCTCAAGTGAGCTCCGCTCTCACCTGGACTTCTGCAATCCTCCCCAGCCCTCCTGGTTCTCTTTAGGATAAAATTTAAGCTCCCAGCCAGCCTCCAAGGCCTTCCATGATCAGCCCTACTGCCTTCCCTAGCCTTACCTCCCCACACCCCTTTAGCTCAGAAAGTGGTCACCACCAAGCCTCTAGGCCTTTGCCCACCTTGCTCCCCTTTCCGAAACTCCATTTCTTCTCTCCTTCCCCAACAGAATCTTACTAACCCCTCGGAACTCAGTTCAGGCATCGCCTCCTCTGAGAAGTCCGCCCTGCTCTCTCAGCCTGGGTAGCCCCTAAACACCCCCACGGCATTTACCCATCTCTCCCACCATCCTGAGCCCCTTGAGGCCACAATGAAGACTCTTTGTGTCTTTACCCACCTGAGACCAAGCTGGGCCATCCTGAGAGCAGGTGTCCAGAGGGGATTTCCATATAAGTAAGCAGAAGAGCTGAGGGTCAGTGACCCGGGGTGATCTCTCAGAGTGGTGCAATGGAAGAGAGGTATTTCACCTGCTCTAGGGTTCCATGAAATTGGAAAAATACATGCCTCAAGGTCATGATGTAATGCTTTAAAATGGGAGCAGGCTTCCATATTCAGGAATCTCACCAGAAAAGAGGGGGAAAATACCCCTTTCAAACACTGCTGTCTGAGACAGGTGTCAGGGGTGAGGGATGCAGGCTCCAGGGAATCAAGAGCCCTTGAGGAGTCTGTGGCCAGGGAGCCGCAGTGTGGAACTATCTTTGGTGGGCGCCAGGACCATCCCCTTCTGTAAAGGGCCAACTTTTGGCTTGCCTGCCTCCCTTGGATGCAGGGCAGATAGTCCTGGGTGCAGGTCAGGCCTAGAGGAGAGCTCCTTCTTAAAGACCAGTTGGAGGGTCCTGACCCCATGGAAGCAGCTTTTAAAGGACAGGGAGGGGGATGGCACCACCTATCAACCTTTCCTGAAAGTAGATGGAAGAAGAGAGAGTGGACAAACGAGGAGTAGGGCAAAACTTAAGGGATGCCTGGCGTTTCATTTCTTCTTGTCTGCTTCAAACCTTATCCCCCAAGGGCCCCAGTGCCCAGCTCCAGAGACACAGGCAGAGCTGAGCCAGTGACTGGGAGACATGGACTCTCTGTAGGGTCAACAGAGTCAGAAGCCTCAGGGAACCATGGGGCTGACGACTAGGTGGGACACAGTTGGTGGACTTTGGGGCAGGGTGGCCAAGTAAAATACAGGTTAAAATTGAATGATATTCAAATGAGTCGTTGAATGATATTTTTAGTTTAAGTATGTCCCAAATACTGCATGGTACATACTTAGACTAAAAAAAGTATTTGTTGTTCATTTGAAATTCAAATTTAGCTCTGTGTCTTGTATTTTTATTTGCAAAATCTGGCCACCCTATGTGGGGTTAGCCTGAGGGGCAGTGTGGCCACAGACCCCATGAGAGCAAAACATTTCTAAAACAAACAGCACCCCCAGCAACTTGCACAGAAAAACAAAATATGTAACTTCCTGAGAACTCATTATTGTCTGAAGGTGGAAGTCTGTGATTTTGAAGGAAAAAACAAAGTTTTCTGCTGAGGAAAAGTGAGTCACAGTCAAGCTGGACATGTTTCTCTGGCTTTGGAGTTGGGTGGACTTGGTCCCATCTCCCCTTCCCTTGCACGTGCGTGCATTCTGACAAACTTGGCAAGACCCGGCTGGTCAGGGTGGGCTGGGCAGGGCCCTGACTCTACAAAGAACTTCACCAACCATGCCACTCCTGGCCAGCAGCCCCATAGGCCCCGAGGCCTCTCCTGAAACTCCACTGACCCAAGGGAGAGCCCACTGTCTCCCAATCACTGGACCAGCTCCGCCTGTGTCCCTGGAGGTGGGTGCTGGGGCCCCTGGGTCACAGACGAGACTGGGGTCTACACTTTGACGCAGCCAACAAGGCTTCTTGGGCTTTAAGCCAGATGTAGAGAGGGTGTGGTGTATCCTCTAGAAGGTAGGGGGTGGGGTGTCTCAACCCTGAGCTCTGGCACTCAGAACTGGGGAGGCCACCTTGGCCTGTTCCCTGTCATTAGGGGTGTCTTTGGGAGAAGCAAAGTGTCCTGTGGCTCTTCATCCTGTCCTGTCCCACAGTGCAAGGCCTCGCCTGTCCCGCAGAGTGTGGAATGGAGGTCACTCTGGCAGCTGTGCTGCCCCAGGCCCTAGGGACAGGTTGCCATCGGACAGAGATGTGTGCAGGGTGTGTACAGACTGGCCAGGCCATGATGGGCCTGGGAGCCTCCCAGTGCGACCCCTGCTTCCTCCCTTGCCCCCCAGTGTAGTTTGCATGGTACAGCAGATGGCCCTGTTACACTTACAGGTCTGATCCCGGGACTTCTCTGCTCAAAACCCTGCAAGGGCACCCACCTCACCCAGCGTGAGCTCTGAGGCCCTGCTCCAGCCTGCATGGCCCACACTTTGCGCCCCCCGTGACCTCCTGACCTCGGTTCCTAGCAGCCTTCCCTTGCCCACATTGCTCTCCTTGCTGGGCCTTGAACAATCAGGGCCTCATATATGCCCTTCTTTGTTTCTGGAATGCTCTTCCCCACAAGGCTCACCTTCCTGTCTTCCCTCAAACATCTCCTCTAAGGTCCACCTGTTTAAAGAAGATTACAATTCCCCTCTCACATGCCCAGCCCTACTGCACTCTTTCTCCATAGCACCCCTCACATTCTGTGATTTCCTTTAGGTTTGTCCATCTCTCCCATTAAAATACAAGCCCTGTGAGGGCAGAAATTCACAGCATCTCCCAGGACAGTTGGGGTGTTTAGCAGGCATGGCCGGGTGGCACAGAGCAGTGCAGCCCTGGAGGAGATGGTGAGGCGGGGACTGTGGCTGATTGTGCAAATGGACACCGGGGAGCCCCTCACGGCCTCCGCATTGGGGGGTCCCCCCAGGTGTGTTTTCAGGGCCATCTGTGTGAGCTCTCAGGAGGCGCTCCTTCTCTCTCTCCCCAAGCTGCTGCAAAACTGGGGCCGGGGGCCCACTGTCACGGAAGGGACACTGGGGGTCTGGAGGAGGGGAGCCCAGCCTCCCCCAGAGATGGAATGAGAGGGCAGGGTCACAGGTCAGGGAGTGACCTTTCTAACTTGGGGTCAGTCATCCTGGCAAACTGAACACAAAGCCAGCCTCTCCTCATGCACAGGAGGCCATCTGGCCCCACGACATTCCAGGCATTCTTTGGGGTCCTTGTGGCCCAGGTCTGTGTCTGGGGGGAAGTAGGGCTTTGTGCAGAGAGGAAGTGTCTGCCTGCAGACCCCTCTGTTTGGCTGCCAGCACTGCCCGCCTCCCTCAGGCGCCCCTGCCTGGCTGACTGACCGACCAGCTAGAGGGAAGAGGGCTGGGGGGAGGCGGGGGACAGAGGTCCCTGGGGCTGGCGCCCTCCTGCTGCCCTGCAGGCACAGAGCCCTCGATGGGCTTTCCTTCATAGAGCCCTGCTGGGCTGGACTCAGGCAAGGAGCAGGTTGAGGGCCCCAAGCTTCCAGCCCTCACTCCAGAAGCAGCACCTTGAGTGGGATACGGCTTGGCCTGTGGAGAAAACTTAAACCCAGGAATCACGCACATGGGTTTGAATACCAGCACCGCCACTTACTAAGGAGGTGGTCCTCTCCTGGTGACCTCAATACTCCAAATCTTAGCTTTGTCATCTGTAAAATGGGCGAGTAATAGTCACCAGATGTTACTGGGAGGAGCAGTGAATGTATGTGACGGCTCCCATGGTGGCTCTGGCACATTCAGGTACCCAGTAATTCCACAAGGTCAGGAGATTCTGAGACGGAGCTGGAGCAGAAACTCAGTCCTTGTCCTGTGGGGCTCACAGGGTAAAGGGGCAGTGAGGAGACTTCCCGGAAGAGGAAAGGGAAACCTGGGGCAACCCCACAGCCTCACAGCTGCGTATGGCTCGGCTGAGGGTGAGGGGCCCATGGCTAGGCGCAGCGTGCTCCACCTTGGCATCCTGGACCAAAGCTGAGGGCGTGTGAGGCCTGACTTGGAGATTTCCCAGGCCCTCGGGGGCTTGGGCAGCTGGGGCAGAAACACACAGAACTGCAGAGTGTCCTGCTCTGATCCATGTGCTACAGACCCCTGGGTGGTTCAGAGGCCAGGCAGGGAAGGAGGTCAGCCCCGGGCATTCCCTGAGGACCCTAACAGGCATGGTGGGGGCACAAAGGGTGAGGAACACATAATAGTTTCCAGGAAGCAGTTGCAGTTCAACCACAGGGAGAAATAAGTCTGCCCACCCTGGGAAGGGCTCTCTGAGTGTGGAGCTTCCAGTCAGCGGTTGGGGGCAGGCCACTGAGTGTGGCCAGGGAGGTGCAGGGGGTGCCTGTCCTGGGAAACAGGTCACGTCCAGCCTGAGGGCTCAGAGTTCCTAGAGGGATAGTAGGAGCATCTGCTAGCTGTGTGTCTGTAGCAAGCTGGTTGGTAAAACAGGATCCCTTACTGGTAAAACATAACCACTGCAGAGTTCAGTGCCTGTGAAGTCACTAGCCCAGAGCTTCTATCCGCAGACAACAGCTGCTCTGGTAGCAACCTTGGCCTGTGAGCCAGAGCACATCAGTTCGGGCCTGGCTCTGCAGCCGGCTGTGTGGCCTCCCACAGGTTTCTGGCCCTCTCTGGGCTGCCCCTTCTCTCTCTACATCCTGAAAGGGGTTACAAAGTCCTTCCTGCTTGGGCCTGCTCCGTGGCCTCTATATTTCAGAAAGATCACTGTGCCATTTGTGTGGATGGTAAATGGTAGGAGGGGAGACGAGAGGAACAGCAACAGGAAGATAAGTTTCTGGAGACAACAGGTGATAAGTTCAAGGGGTTGGATAGAGCTGTTGGCAATGGGGATGGAGAGAAGACAGAATAGAGATATGAAGGGGTGGAATTAGCAGAACTAACCCCAAAATTCGCAGAATTCACAGAACTCTGTGGGAGGCATGGAGGAGGTAAGGGGGAGGGGGTGGGCAAAGCTGAAGGTAACCCCCAGTTTGTGGCTTGGACCCTGGCAGACAATGGTGACACTCAGGAGGACAAGACATGGCGCAAGGCTGGAAGAGGAGGCTGGATTCAGCTACAGAGGGTGGGGGTTTGAAGCTTGTGGGCAGCTGGTGTCCAGCAGGCTGGAGCTGTACTGGTCTGGAGCCCCACAGAGAACGTGGGGATGGGGCAGAGATTTGGAACCGCTGTGCTGCACACATCTGAGCTTCCTGGGACGTGTTCTTCCAAGCCCCCGAGGTTCCTGGGCATCCTGCCTGTAGCTTGACATTGTACAAACTGCCCAGTGTCCCGAGCACACCTCTGCACTCAACGTGTGCCGAGGCGTCTGCAGCTTCAAAAGGCCCTTGCAGCCTTTGCGTCTCTGGGCCTCCAACTTAACTAAGCCCCAGGGTGCCCACTTGTTTGGTGCCAAAAGAAGGAATGAAATGAGGCCAACATGGCGACTCTTTGTGGTTGAAGCTCTGTCTCTGTAGAGGCCTCTTTGGCCCCTCCACACTCAGCAGAAGGAGACCCATAAAATGACTCTCTGCGCCCACACAGAAAGACTATTTCTGGAACTAAAGAAAGAGAAATGTGGCAGGGTGTTGAGGATCAAAGGAGGACTGGCCTGGTTCCTGGCAGCCTCCAGGAGACCAAGCGCCGCTGAGTGGCCAGCTAGGCCAGGGGGCGGGCCAGCCCCATGGGAGGGACACCTTGCCAGTCACCACCGTCCTTCCTGTAGTGGACCGCCTGAGAGGTACTGAGCTCCCCGTTGTGGTAAGTAGCCCCAGCCGGCACCGGAGGGCAGCCGTCAGAGAGACTGCAGAGGAGCTCCCAGCCTTAGCAAGCAGGTGGGCCAAAATCTCACATGCTAAATTTCCACCAGAATTAGTTATTCTGTGAACCTAATTCATCCAGAGTTGCTGAGTAGAAGTTTCCACTTCTCATATGGAGTTACCCTCCAAGGGGTCCCTCCTTTCCTATGCTAACACACCCGCCTCCTGTCCCAGCTAATTAATAATATTCCTCATATGCAGTTAACCACAGGTGTCCCTGCCAGATGAGACCTGAGGCTGAGTGGTTCCACAGGCCAGACCTTCCCAAACTTGAAAGGGCATTAAGAACAACCTGGGGACCCAATCCAGCTGCTCTGGGGCAGGACCTGATATTCTGCATTTCCTGCAAGCCCCCAGGTTCTGCTCTTGCTGGTCCTGGGACCCCAGTGGGAGAAACAGGCTGTAGCTGCCAGTGAGATCTGCAGTGGGGTGGGAGGTGAACGTCAAGAAGGCCCCTGCATGGGAATTTCGAAGGCATGGACTCAGTTCCTTCTAAAGCAGCCTGAGCCTGGCCCCACCCCCCGCTGGGAGGCCATTCTTCATCTCCCCTGCTTGAGAAGCATAAACCTGCTCTAATAGAGCAGCTCCTCCATAGCCTGGGGACCCTATGCCACTTCTCTCTGCCCCCCCGCCTGTGCCCGGTGACTGCTTCTGCCCTGAGGAGCTCTTGACTGGGTCCCAGCCCCATACACCAGGGCTCACTCCAGGTGTGGGCCCAGCCCAGCCGGGGCCCTAGACAGGATTCGCCTTCCTCCCCACTCCCAGCTGGCCACAGAGGTAGCACTCTGCAGAGCCCTTGGCCTCTGGCCCTGCCCCTGAGCCTCAGTTTCCCCATCTATAATGTGGGGGTGAACTGAAGGCTCTATTGGAGGTGGCACTGCCCCCACTGATTCAGGCTTCTTGGGCTCAGAGCAGGTGGGGCAGGGGCCATGGAGGAGAGAGGGTGTGGGGGGGCAGGCCACCAGGGCAGGCCAGGCTGGCTCCAGCAGGATGCACACGCCTTCACAGTCTCTCTCTGCACTGAGGGTTCTCAGATATTTTTAGGAAGGTTGGTGCCTCCTGGGCTGTGATTCATTAATTCAGCTGACACAGACCATCTTTTGAAATCACAGTGGGGAGCTGAGAAGGCTCCCCGGGGCTGCTGTGTGTGTCAGGGCAGAGAGCAGGGGTCACAGTCCTGGCCTTTCTACCCAGAGCTGTGTGGTGGGGAGGGGGTGCAGGGAATGAGGTGTGGGGAGAGCGCACAGGGTCCTGGGAGTGGGCATTTTCAGAGAGGGTCTTGGTGCTCTGGGCAGGGCTATTTGGCCACGACAAAGCAGGACCTCTTCAAAATGTTCTGTGTTCTGGAAGGATGTTCCTGTGTGTCCATGCCTGCGTGTGTGTGTGTGTGTGTGTGTGTGTGTGTGATGGAGGGCGCCAATGGGGACCATGTGAGATCATGGACCAGCCTTCACGGCCTTTTGCTCAGTTTCACTAAATCCTTACTGAGATCCCACTGCGGTCAGGCACTCTGTCACAAACCCCATTATTTATTGCTCTTTTGTCCATTCGTGTATTTATTCTGTACATGTGTTCCAAGTACCTGCTCTGTGCAGCCCCAAGCCAAGTGCTGGGGATGGGTCTCCGGGACCTCCGTGCTGTGGAAGACAGGGATTCTGCATGGCCACCATGGGGTATGGGGTGCATCTCAGAGGACTGGGCACTGGGCAGGTCTCAGAGATGTGACAGAGAAGGGGCCACTGGGCAAAAACAGAGGCATGAGGATGGAACCGTGTTTAGGGCAGAGGGGCCGGCACAGCCGGGACCTGGAGGGGCCAGGAATGCAGGGGCTAGGGCGTTCCGGCTGCTCTCCATGAGTTCACTGCCTCCTCGCACCCCCAGCCAGAACATGCCTAGTCTTGTGGGGATGGAAGAGACCTCTACTGCCCGCAATATCACTGACAGGCCCCATAGCAGCAGCCTGCAGCCCACGACGCCAACCTCTACTTTCTCTGCCTCTCCTGTCACCATCACACAACCTCCCTTCATTGGTGTCCCACTGTCCCCATGGAAGCTTCAATGTTAAGGAAGAGAATGGCATCCTGTGCTACCCCCCCATACAACGTAGCCATATTAGGACCCCCAAAGGAGCTAGGGAGTATAAAGGCAGGAGCCGGGCCTGGGAGCTAGGAGGACTGGCTCTGGTTCTGACTCCAGCATTTGCTGCTGTGTGACCTTGGATAAGTCCCTTCCCCTCACTGGGCCTATATCCTCTTCTGTTAAATGGGTGTGTGTATAAAAAATTTTTTCCTACCTGCCCAACTGTTAACATGATGGAGGCCAAGGTATTTGATAAATCCCAAAACACAGGTCTCTTGTTACTCCTGCAGGACTGCCATGTGAGGGATTTCAGTGTGCACAGAGCATCCCCCTCCCCTCCTCGCCAGTTCATCGCAACCGTTTGGGTGGGCCACTGCAGCTTCCTCTGGCCTGCCCCTTCCCCCGGTGCTCTGGGCCAGGGTTGGGGAAGAGGTGGGCTGCCCTAGCAGACCCTGAGCTGGGCAAGGTGGGGATGGCTATTCCCCAGGCTGGAGGGCTGCCCACAAATGGGACTGTATTCATCAGGGTTTGAATTTACTCAGGGCTGAAACTCTCAGGCAGGACAGAGAGGAAGAGACTCTGCAAGGGAGCAGCTAGCTGCCTGTTGGCCACTATTTTGTGGAGCTTGAGTTAAGGCAGAAACAGAGCCGGGTCACCCCAAGGCTGACCATAAGGCCTGGGGCCCCACTTGCCCTCAAGGCTTGCTGGCCTGCTTGGGCAGTTCTGGCTCCTCTCGTTACCCTAAACCCCTGTCCACCTGCCTTCCTTCCTATTACCATCTCAGCATCCGGCCCCCAGCAACGCCCTGCATTCCTGAGCCAGGTGAGAACCCTTGGGGAAGCAGGTGACTACCCTGAAGCTCCTGCAGCCACAGAAAGCTGGGCTCCTCCTTAGGCCTCTGAAAACCTGGTCAGCACCCTCCCACCTCTGTCTGGTCCTGTCTCAGAAGGACCCCAGCCTTCCAGGGAGAGCCTTCGGTTCCAGGTGGTACTCCCTCCCTTCCCCTTCCCACCGAAATGCCTGTAGAAATGTACAAGCATAGAAAACCCCTTTCAACGTGGCAAAAAACTCATGAGGATCAAGAGAGTGTGTTGACTTTCTGGAAAGTGGGAAGAGGATTATACTGAACTGACAACCAGACAAGAAAGTTACAACCTAAACGTGGCTGGGGAGCGATCAGCGCAGAGGCTCCACGGAAGGCCAGGCAGGCGGCCCACCCTCATCTATTAGAGTTGCAGAAAGTGAAAACCAAGAAAATGGAGAAAATGACCCATCCTGAAGACACGGGTCTTCAGTCTGAAAGGCAGGATACCCTGGAACATCCAGATGAAATTTCAGAAGACCAGCGATGAGAAGATCTTAGCTTCCAAACAGTGAAAAACGGGTCACCTGCAAGGAGTGGAAAATCAGATTAGCATCAGAATTTGTATCATTCACACAGATGCTAGAGGCCGCTGCTCCAGAGGGCAAATGATTTTGAAACGTCATCTTATAATGAGACAAACTATCAATTAAATACCCTTTCAGACAAAGATTATTGGAGAGTGTACTACAAACAAAACGAAAAAGGAATCTAAAGAAGAGGATGGGGTAGAAGAAGTGTGGAACTAAGCACATGTGGTGCCCTGAGAGGGAATCCCAGCCGGGGCTCCCGTGACCCCAGCAAGCTGATGGTCCACCTGAGACCCTTCCACAAACAGTATGGCTAGAAGTCCTGGTGTGTCTAAGGATATGGAAAAGAAGAGAAAGAGTGTGTTTCTTTTTTGAATCAGAAAAAGGCAGAAGAGGCAGCCAGGAAAAAAATAAAACGGGGCAAGAAGTCATGGGGCAACCAGACGAGCAGCCGGCTGAAAGGCGCAGTGGATGTGTTTGAGAGCTGAGGTTCGTACGGTAAGAGGGTCCCTGTGACTTTAAGGTTCATGTCTCCCTTCTCCAAGCAACCTAGGTTTTACGGCATGGAAATACGATGCCTTCTCTAAGGAGTCAACCTGAATAATGTTTATGTAATTATCTTATTGCAGAAGCTCTGTTGAAATCAACCCATAAACCAAACCCAGAAGTCATCATTATCGAATAGCCTATAAATATTTTAACCTTGATCATGTAAAATAATTTGGTAGAATAAAAGAAATTGAAGCTGTATTTGATAAAGTTAAAGAATGTGATTGTGTAAAATAAGTCAACGTGGGTGGGGAAGGCTGCAGGAGGATATTTGGAAGGGGCAGAACCATTTTCTTCTCACAGAGTGGACAGCCCAGAGACACAGCACGGCTGATGCAACAGAGCACATCAAGGGTTAAGCATATTACTTAGTGTTATAAGGATAACTAATAAAAGAAGTAAAAACAATAAAACAAATCTAGGAGAGGAGGGGAAAACCAAGGTTTAAAGAAATACGCTAAATTGATCACCTATCATAGCAGGAAGTCAACAGATACTGTCCAAAGTTCACAAGCCATGAAACGCAGGTCTAATAAGCATACTTGGAACTGTGGTGCTAACCACCAGAACTATAAATAAAAAGTGGGTTTTTTTCTCGGTAGTGGGACTGGGCATAGTCAAGACACTTACTTTTATGTAATACTAGTCTCTCTCCGTTTCCATTTTACCTCTGCCTCAGGACTTTGACGGTGAACACATAGTTGTAACATGTTTTCGAGTCTTACAGGGGAAGAGCGAGGGAAGGGGAAGGGGCTGGCTGGGTGATCAGGTAAGTCTGCAGATGTGGGGTGGAGAAGGAGCTGGAAGCTTGCGGTTCCATTCCTCTCCTGTGGGTGTGTATGGAAGCCCCTCGGGAGCAGGACACCCACTGTGTTATATCCAAGTCAGGGCTCACAGTAGATTCCCAAAGAATTTTCATACATGGATAAAAGGTAAAGAAGTAGATAGTGTCAATGCTAGGCTCCTCCCACACACAGAAGGAGGAAGGAAGGAAAGTCACTATATGCAAATTCAAGGCTCCCCAGAAGCTCTGCTGGGGCTGGTTGCTCCCTGACCTGAAGCCCCTCCCTGGGTTACTTGCCTTCCTTGAATCCTCAAGGCATGTGAAGGTGCCTGATGTGATCGCCTCTCCATGGGGCTGCTCCTGTAGTTGGCATGGGCTTCGTGCCTGTGTGACCTGTGTGGTCACCTGGGCGTTGCACTCAGAAGGGCTGCACGCTTGGTGTGATGCTCTGCTGTCACCATCTTGTAACCATTAATTTCTGAATGAAGGACTTCACATTCTCACTCTGCACTGAGCCCCGCAAATTACGTTGCCTGTCCCGCCTGCAGTCCTATAACTGGTCTGGCAACAGCCATCTTGCCTCTTAAGCCCTGGCCCACGCCCCAGGCCTTGGGCTCACCCAACAGAGATGCAGAAACAAGTCACACAAGGGCCTTGGTGTAAAGCAGCTCCTAGCCTAGAATGGGGAGAAAATCAAGAATAAAGCAAAATATGATGATTATACCCCAGGGAGCTTAGTGGGATATTGGGCATAAAGACGGAGGCAGAGAAGGTAGGGCAGAGAGCAGTTCACTCTGTATGCCCACGATGGGCACCCAGTAGATCTCAGGCTGAGAGCGGGGACGCAGGTCAGGAACGGGCACGGTTGCCCTGGAGAGCTCAGGGCAGGCTGGGAACATCAAGGTGTTCTTGGCTGAAGCATAGGGTGCTGGGCTGGAGAGAAGCAAGAAAGGAGGCCGCAGGGGCTCCAGGGCCACATCTGAAAGTTGGAACTGTGTCCTATAGGCAGTGGGTTTCACATAGGGGAGGGAAGTGATGAGATTTCTGTAGTAGATGGGTCACCGTAAGGTAAATGAATTCCAGTTGGTGACTCAAGCTAGGCATCCGTATATACGAGGAAGACAAGCCCTGTTCCAAACCGCATCCAAGCATTTGCTAAGCTTCATGGGTGTTGGTGGGGAGCGATACATGTATGCCCTGTGAGGATTTCTGAACACACTGAAGTGAGTTCACATGCTTCTGTGAATGTGCGCTGGCAGCGTCAGTGTTGGGATGCGTCTCTTAGGACGTGTTAGGAGATAATTCCTCTTGGAGCTCATGTTTCTGCACACCTTGCAAAGTGACGCCCTGATACCCCTTTGCCCTGGGCTCTGCATGTTGTAAAGCCAACAGCCTTGGTAGATAGAATTAGCATGTCCCTCTGGAGCAAAGGGCAGACATGTTTCCTGCTCACTGTAAGACTCCTAAGCTCAGAGTTCGTGCCGTATAATGTAACCCACTGCGTGCAGGGTGACATCTAATCCTCAGGGCACCCTGTGGGAATTAGGGCTCAGGGAGCTGGCAGCAAAATGCTGTTGCTCTGGTGACTGATTGTGTTAGAAATAAACTGTTCTTCAGCCCTAACCCAAGAATCTTGTTTCTTTACCAGCATCTGTGAAACTGTGACAGGCTAACTCGATAGCTTGCAAGTAGGGGAAAATCTCAGACCATTCACAGCTCTTGGCAAAATGTAAATATGTGTGTCTCAGTGAATCTGGCTTGAACCAGATTTGTGTGCATATGTGAGGATTAGAGGGTTAGGGTGTCTCTGGGAAAAGGGTGTTTCAGAGTTTGTACATAGTGGGAAACCAGCCTTTGGCTCTTTGAGTCTGTCCAAGAAAGCTATGGCATGTATTTAATATGGGACTATACCAGCTCTCCTCACTAAAAGGAAGGGAGGAGATGGGGACTAAAGACCATGGAGAGACAGATGCCCCCCTCCTCCACCCAGCCACCTGCCACCTGGGCTTCTAGAGACCACTGAGGAGCACGGGATTTCCCCTGGCAGGACTGCAGCAGCCACAGGAAGAGGCCTACAGAGGACCATCAGGTAGAAAAAGTAGCTGAACTCTTAGAAGGGATCCCTGCTTTGTGAAACAAATTCTTCCCTAACCTATCTTAAACTCACCAACTTCTACATTATTCCAAACCTCTGTCAATGCCTGGCCCATCACAGGTCAGCTGAGTCCTATTCTGGGTCATAAGCCTTAGCATTATTTTTTTTTTAATCACTCTGGGTGTTTCTTCTCTAGCAGCTAAGCTTGAGAACCTCCCCTCTAAGGTGCCTATTATCTCTTTCTAGCCAAGAAAATGGGACAGAGCATTTATCAATTAACGATCGCATCACGCGGTTACAACAGGAGCCTGAGTCCATCCCCGAGGGATACCATTTCAGGCCTCCTTCCATTTCCAATTACTTTGCTTGAATCTCTTGATTGATTCAGTGGGCTTGGTAGAAAGGAAGGGAGGGTAAAAAAGAGGTAACACCTGGGTATTTACTGCTCTGAGCACAGCGCTGGACGCTTTGCCTGCAGTATCCTCTCTGACTCCTCAAGTAATGCCCTGTGGCCAGTACTACTACCTATTTGAGAGGGGAAAGCTGAGGTCCAGAGGAGCTTTGCCCAAGTTTATGGAGAGGAAGAGCCCAGCAAGTGCCAGAAGGTACTGACTGTGCTGCAGTTCAAAACCGCCCAGGCTCTTCAGGGAGGGTTGAAGCACAGGGAACTGGCCGGACTAGGGGGAGTAAACGTTTTGAGAGGTAGGCAAGCTGGTGTCCCCAACCTGCCATGGCTTGAACCAGCTGCTCTCCGGGCTGTAATTACTCCTGCACATTCTGCTGCATCATCTAGAGATCAAACTACCCGCATTCCCATATCCACACCACCCGTGAAACCCATAGATGGGGCCATCCTGGCAGGTCAGCTCAAAAGCAGCTGAGGAAACCTGGCAGGTGCACAAGGGCCTTGTTCCCTTCTCCAGCTTCTCCCAGCTCTTCTAATTAACATTCCGGCAGCCCTGCACACCACCCGTTAAAGGCCACGGAAGAGTTGAGGTCCGATCCAGCCTGCCTGAGCCTCATCAAAATCAATTAGAAATGAGAGCGAAGCCTCTTCTTTCCTATCGAAAAATCCAGGAGCAAGAGAAAGACACACAGAGCCCATCGATCACCCAAGCCCCTGCTTTCCTTGGTTTTCTTTTTTTTCTAAACTGCTGAGGAGGAGTGGGCTGAGCAGGAAGGTCTTGTGATGGGCCCTGGCCAGCAGCTCCCAGGCTGGATCCCGGCTGCCAACAGAACACGCCGGCTTTCCTGTGGCAGTGCCCACCTGGGAGGCCCGACAGCCCAGCACGCTGACCAGACAGAGTGAGCAGTGATGGCCCAGGCAGTGTCCAGAAGCCTGTCCTTGGAGCCCTGTCCAGAGACCTGACACACACTCCCTTTCCACTCCTGGAACCAGTTTTTAGACTCAAGGAAAACATGAATTCCAGGCTTGTTTAGCAGTCCGTGGAGAGCTGGGAAGAATGAAGCTTCTCTCTTGTTCCTCTTTAGAGAATTTTCACTGATGTGATAATTCTTGTGAAGCTGCATTTCCTTATTTTCCAAGGAAAAATGTGTGTGTGTGTGTGTGTGTGTGTGTGTGTGTGTGTGTGTGTGTTATGTGCTGGGACCTGCACCCACACAGAGCCTAGGACATTCTCAGGCACTGTGTAAACACTTGTCAAATGAGTACAAAATGAGGCTAAAATGCATCTACCATCCACCAGTTATAACCAGTCAAACGGTATTTGGTGCCAGTGTTTGGCATTTCCAATCTTAACCTTATCAATTGAGCTTCTTTGCTCACTTATTGATTTAACTGGTGGTCAGGTCTTTGCTGGGCCTCTTGACACACCGAGAAAGTGTTCATATAGGTGCACCCAGCCCTAGCACGCTGTCATGCCCAGGATGGCAGGCTTTCTGGAGCACGTGGGCATGACCCTAATCTGTAGAGATGCGTGGACTTGGTTAGGCAAGTCTGAAGGGGAGAGCATAAAAGATCATAATTGGCAAGGAAAGGAGTCTGGACTTGCTCTGTGGGGGGCATTCTTGTTTATCCTACAGATGGCCAGCCCACACCCAAGTGACTATTTTATACTCTCCCCAGGACAGGACCCTAGAGGGTAGGTTTAACCGAAAATGAGGGTGTCTTGATGCCGAGCCATTGGGGTATTCCAACATGGAGGCACTAATTGGATTTAGAATACAATTCTTCTCAGCAATTTAGAAGGATATTGATTTCAGTGCATAATTGTTTCAAGTAATTGAAGCACTTTGCAGTTCATTCAGTTAGGAGCTTAACCTGTAATGTGAGCTGTTAAATTATTTGCAAAGGCTGAGGCCTTGGTGTGTGCTGACCCACCCAAGAAACCATAGGATGCCCTTCCTAGTAGGGTGGGTTTTTCCCTGCTTCTAATGGCTCAGGTGTGTAAAGACAGCCTGTTGGAAAGAGATTGCCCATTAAAGGGGTTCAAGCTCTGATGATTTGCTGTTGCGTGCTTCCCAGAAAACTCAACTGACTAGGTGCAGAGCCCTCAGGGCAGGGCAGATGTTTCAAATGCCAGGCTGGTGATAAAGTAGAAGGGCCCTGATCACCAACTCGGAGATCGGGGACCTGGAGTCTGGGGTCCTTAAACCTACTCTGGCTTTCGAACCCAGAGCACTGTGTTCATTTATATTTATTCATTTGACAAATACCTACTGGGTCCTTTCTTTCAAGGCCTTTGGAAGGAGTGACCTTAAAAATATGGAACAACCAGAATGACATGGGCAACAGCAATTGGAATGATAAACTGACCACTCAGAACAGACACTGCCTGTAAATGACCAACACATTCCAAATTGTACAAGAGAGCTCAGCTCTGGCGCTGATGGCCCAGCTGAGAGTACAGCATTCTGGTGGCCTTGGTGAGAGGGGTCGGTGGGGCTCCACACATGAGATGCTTCTAAACTGAACCTTTCAGGACCAGAGGAGGAAAGGAAGGAGGCAAGCATTCCAGATGCAGGACAAAATCCCATAATCCAGAGAGCCCCTGGGACTTCAGGAACCTTCCAGTAGCTGAGCAAGGCTGGTGGGAAGTAGCGATGCTGGAAGGGACCAGACCACGAAGGACTTTGCATGATTTAATACTGCTTTGAGATTTAATTCCTCAGGTTCATTTGGGACAGTTGAAGGATTTTTTTAATCAGGGGGAAATGCGACCAAACTATCTTTCTAGTGTTTTTAGAAAGATCAGTGTCTAAATTCTAATTAACCGATGAGGGTAAGGGGCCAGGCAGAAGGTGACCAGGAATCTCCCAAGTGAGAGAAGTCAAGCCCGAGTCCAGAAGAGTTGCTCTCAGGTACACCTTCGTGTATAGCATTGGGGTTCTCCTAATGCTTGTTTGCTTCACGGAGGGCATTTTTCAGCCTGCGAGCAAGAAGTGATGCTTCTGTAGGTAGTACAGCCCAGGAGGTGGTTTCCTGAGCGGTGCAGATGGGAGCAGCAGAGAGGCTCTCCGGGATGACTACAGCCATTCGTGTCTACAGGGTTTCCCACACAGCTGTACTACCCCACCACACCTTGCTAATGACTCAGCTGCCAAAGAAAGAGGGGCCAGAGAAGGACCCTAGTGGTTAAGGGGCCTCCTTGCTCTTCATCCAGTTCCAAACTTCTTAGTCTCTGGACCCCTATTTTATGCTCTTAAAAATTATTGGGGACCCCTAAAGCTTCTGTTTAGGTGAGGTGTAACAATCAATAGTCACCATATTAGAAATTAAAACTGAGAAAATTTTTAATTATATATTAATTTTAAAACAATAATAAATCCATTATGTATTAACATGTATATCTTTATGAAAAATAACTATTTTCCAAAACAAAAATATTTAGTGAGAAGGATGGCATTATTGTACAGTTTTGTAAATCTCTAGTGTCTGGTTTAATAGAAAACAGATGATCATCTCTGCTTTGCCTTCAATCCCCTGCAGACTGAGGCACTGCATGGATCCTGAAGCACTCCACTTTCTCATGTGAAAGGATGAGAGTGAAAAAGGGTAAATATATCTTAGTATGGTTATGAAAATGGTTTTACCTCCTGGATGCCCTGAAAAGGTTTCAAGACCCCACAGGTGATGCTCTGGACCTTGTCCTGAGAGATCCATTCTTCAGAAAGAACCAGTTCAACCTCCTAGACCCTCACTGTTTCCTATACAGTGTCATCTGCCCCTAAGGACTACGAGCTCTGATAGGACAGGGGCTGGGTGGAGGCAGAGGCTGGGCGGACCTGTGGACCTGAGTCCCCAATCCCGCTGGGCACTCTCTTCATAGCGTGTCAAGCTCACTCAGCCCCTGCTCCATTAGGTGCATTTCTCTGGACCTCTCAGGCCACTTAATTCCCCAGCCATCCATGGTCATATGACCTAGAACTCCTCTGGGCACCTCCCTCTCCTCCCCCACCATGGCCATTCCTCACCAAAGTACCTTCAATGCAACCTCATGAATATGTCTCTACCTGTCCACCGCTCTCCATGTCCATTAATGCCACCTGGTTCTGGACACCCCATCCTTCTCCTGGATGGCACCTGCCACAGCTCATCTCCTAAAATCCCCCTACCAGGCTCCACAGGCTCTAAACAAACCTTCAAAAACACAGATCTGACGTGTTACTCATTGTTTAAAACCCTTCAGACACTTCCAAGGCTCGTAAGCTAAGTAGCCAGTCCTTTGATGATAGAGGGCGCCTCTGCCTTTCCAAGCCCGCCTGGTGCCCCTCTCCTACGGTGCACTTCAACCCACTGGTCTCCTTGCTCTGTGTGTGCCTCTGGCTCCCTCCCAACCCAGGGCCTTGGCTCAAGCTGCTCCCCTACCTGGAGTGCCCGTCCCCACCTTTACCTGTATTTACCCTTCAGCCTCAGGTCAGTCACCACTCCTTCCGGAAGCCTCCCCTGACCTCTTTAATTAAGTCAGTTGCCCCGATGGAGGCATTTACAGCAATTTTCATAGTTTTAATTTTATAGCTATGGGCACAATTATTTAATCAATATCTAGTTCTCTAGTGAACTATAATGTTCATTGAAGACCAGTGTATTAGCTCTCTACTGAGGAACAGTTTCCTCAAAATTTAACAGCTTAAAATAGCAGGCATGCATTATCTCCCAGTTTCTTTCAATCAGAGGGCTCCTTAGCGGGATGATTCTGGGTCAAGGGCTCTCATGAGGTTGCAATAAAGAGGTCAGCCAGGGCTACAGTCATCTGAAGGCTCGACTGGGGCTAAAAGACCCACTTCCAAGGTGGCTGCTGGCCCTCTCCACGGGGCTGCTCGGTGTCCTCACAACGTGGCAGCGGGCTTCCCTCAGAGAACAAGGGATCCAAGAAAGCAAAGCAGAAGCCACAGTGTCTCTTATGACCTGGCTTCAGACATCCCACTCCACCATTTCCACGATATTCTTCCGATTACAATGTGGGAGCTCTAGTCGGTGTAGGAGGGGGCTTCAGAAGTACGTGGCTACAAACAAGGAGGCAGGGGTCACTGGGGGCCATCCTGAAGGCTGTCTGCCACATCTAGGGATCCCATCTGTCCTCTCTTACTCTTACATCTTCAGCGTCTGGCATATTGCAGGTACTCAAATAATAGCTTTTGACTGAATGAAAGAGTAAGTGAAATTAAATAGTCAGTGAGGATGGGTACGGTACGTCTGCCCACACCCCCTTAGCATTTCCATCAAATTCTCCGAGATAGTTCAGTCCCAACCTTTGCCTTGTCCTGCTGACCCCACTGCCTGGGTATCTGTGTCCTACCCAGAGGGGTAAGAAAACATAGGCCACAGTCCAGCCCATAGTCAGCTGAGGCCTCAGAGGTGCACTTTCTGAGGATGCTCTCAGCTGGTCATCCCTCAGACATTTGGATCAGAGGAGCAGTAAATAAGAGAATTGGAAAGTGGTGGTTTTGCCGTATTTGCTTCAAGGTCAACTGCCCTCCGGCTGGTCTGCAGCAAGGGTGGGCCAAGCTGCACAGACAGCTCTGTCAGGTGCCTATTTTTAGTGGCTCTGCTAGGTTACAAAGCTGCATCACCAAGGAGGGAGGGAGAGCAGCTGACCCTCCCGCCTGCAATCTTGGCCTCTCCCTGAATGTCTGTGCCACGGGAATGTGGCTCTTCAATAATGCATGGGACTATTAGCACCAAGCTGGGGACAGCTTGCTCTCTCCCTGTGATCAAAGCTGCTGCCTGCCAGCTGAGTTGGTGATCGGATTTCACAGGCGCCTTATAACTGCTGCCCCTCCATATGAGATTAGAACGGGCTGTTTCATGTCCAAGGATGAAAGCAGCAAGGATTTGGGAAAAAATCTGGCTTCCCAGAGAAATCAAAACACTTCCATTTCATTACAAATGGATGCATGACACAGCTAATAGGTCCTCTGAGAAGGAGCGCTGTGGGACCAGCTGTCTACATCGGCAGCAACTCTTGGATACTGTGTAAAACACGTGAATTGCAGCATCAGGGAAGTCACTCGATTTCCTTATGTTCACAGCATCTGTCAAACCATAGGGACCTATCTCAAATTCTTGGGAGATTCACTTCTGTCCTGCAGCATTACAAGGGATGAAGCAATCCCCTCGGAGGTGACTAGGTGGTCAAAGAGGGGACTACTGAGAAGGGGGTGTCTGCAGCCAGCAGCTGGCATAATATTAATAGTTCCTCACTATTGTGCACAATCAATCCTATGGCCAGCACTCTGCATACAGTACCTTTAATCCTTGCAGCAGCTGGCAGTGTATTATTAGATCTTGCTACAGTGAAGAAACTGAGGATCAGAGAGCTTGAGTCATCTGCCTAAGGCTACCCAGTTAAGAAGTGCTGGAGCCCAGAGTGGGGCCCCAGGCCCTGTCCAGGCTGCTCCAGCAAGTTCCCTCCAAAAGCAAAGCCAAAGCCAATAGTTAAAAGGAGAGTTCCTGGAGAAGCAGGCCTTTTCAGTCACATGTGAAATGTGGAGCATTTATCCACCACCACTGTGGCCCTAGTCCAAGTGCAAGACACAGAGGGAAAGTCCACATGCTCCTGACCTGGTGGTGGGCAGCACAGCCCTGGGTCCCATCAAACGCCCTTTGACAGCACTGCCTGCACTCAAGCCTGCCTGGCATCTCATCCAAATTCTTCCTGAGGAAATGTAAATAGCTGTTGGCTTAGAGATGTCCAGGGCCCTCCTGCCCTCAGCATGACTGGCTGCTCCCGTTCTGATTGCAGCGAGAGTACTTTTCCACAGTGGGCCATAGAGCAGACCCCATCCTTCTCAACCACCTGTCACCCTACTCACCAGGAGTTAAGTGTCCTGACTGCTTCCCCACACTTCCTCCCATGCACACTCCTACTTCTCCTTGCCCTTGTGGGCTCACTCTATTGAACCCACCCACAGACGATGCCCATCAGAGCACCTGTGACTCTGTGCCCCAGGGTAGGCACGGTGCCTCAGGGTGCACTGGGCACTGGCCATTTCCGCTCAGCTCAGTTGTCTACCTCCTGGCTGGCCCCTCTGTCTCTCAGACCCTCTGCATACCCAACTCAGAGATTTTCTTCTTTTTAAGTTATACTTTTTATTTTGAGATAATTGTAGATTCACATGTAATTGTAAAAATAATAGAGATCCTGGGTAGTCTTTACCCTGTGTCTCCCGATGCTAACGTCTTGCAGCTGCAGTACAACAGGACATTGAGATACTGAGGCCAATGCTGTCAAAATACGGAAGTTTTCATAGCCGCAAGGATCCATCACGTGGCCCTTGTATAGCCACGCCCACTGCCCTCCTGCCCCAGCCCCTCCCTCACCCCTGGCCACTAAATCCAGTTCAGAGGTTTTTTGAGCTCCTCTCTGCTTGGGCCCCGCGTTCCTCAACTTCACTCCCAGCCCCCAGCACTCTCCCCAGGCCTCACTTTCTCATTCATGCAGAGAAGTTAGAGTAGAAGCTCTCTGTAGACGCTCATCCCAGCAGTGGAAAGGCCATTGTGAAAGTCTCTAAGCTTCAGCCCAATGCCTAAGGCACAGGCAGAGCCGCACCAGGTTATCCTCAGGAGATAAGATGTATCCTGTCAGGATTCCCAACCTCGGGTCTCCCACCTTTCACAGTCCATCCGCTGAGCTGTCCATCTGACCTGGATATGTCTGGACAAAGACCTGCCCTGGTCAACAGCTATCTAGAGATCACGGAGTAATTAGCTCGAGCATGCTCCTGTTTATTCTTCTGCTTTTGAAGCTACTTTGGATTGAAGTAAAAGTTTTGGCTCAGTTATCAGGAAATGCAAAAGGCTTCTGGGTTCCTGAACGCTGCCTCTTACCCCAGGAGCCCCAGCCCTGGGCCACTGTGCTGTGAGGAGGATTAAATCAAGCAATTAGCAATTAGCTCTGAGGAAAAAAGTGTAAGCAGACATCCCTTTATTGAATGTCAATTATTCCTCCCGGTAGACATTAATTGGCTCAGGTTGCCTCCAGCCATGACAGGAAGGAATCTTGTCTGCAAGAGGACTGGAGTAATGTTAGAGCCCCAGTGCAAGCCTCCTCTGGGGCCCTGTGTGAGCTGGGTGCAGGCCTCAGCCTCCTTTCCCTGTGCAGAGGGGCTTGACCCGGAGCCCTCCAGGGTCTGGCTGCTGGTGGCGCTCACTGACACAGACAGTCCTAGTCACCTGCCCCAATGAAGGAATCCATGGCTCTGACTATGGCAATGTTTACCTCTTCCTAGGGTGGTGTTTGGAGCTTACACTGCACAGAGGGTGTTTGATGTCTAATGAGTCCCTTCAAACCAGTGCAGTGGACTATCGAGATCTGCCTGCAGGTAACCTGGTGCATCTGCCAGGTCGTCACACCACACTGAGAGTGCCTGGAGCACACCTCACAGGCGCCGCCCGCTCCCCTGCCCTGAGGCCGGGGGCCTTCTCACGGGCTGTTTCATGTTATCATCAGTCTTCCTTCTTCCCCGGTGAGGAAATAGACTCAGGGAGGGAGGGACCGCCCCAGAGTCACGTGGCCTGTGCTCAGGAATAGGATTCAGACCAGGTCTGTTTGACACATCGCAGGCCTGACCCAGCCTCACCTCAGCTGCCCCTTTTGTCAGGGACTTCACTCAGCCGGGCTCCCCTTCAGGACTCAAGGTTAAAAAAAATCAGTCCTTCAAGTCTCAGTCAAATGCCCCTTCCTCCAGGAAGCCTGCCCAGTCTACTTCGCCAGTCTACTTCACTGTGCAAAACTTCTCTCTCTCTCTCTCTCTCTCTCTCTCTCTCTCTCTCTCTCTCTCTCCACCATGTAACCCTTTGTTCGCCGCCTTCTCTGGCCCTGTCACACTTATTGCTGCAGAGTTATTGGTACCCTGGACTTTGCCACCTTGAACACCTGAGAGGGCCACAAAGAGTGTCTGAGTCCAGACACTGCCCTGCCCCTTATAAACACTTGCTGAATGAATAAGCGAGGGAGGCCATGGTCTGGCTCACCCTTCCCCAGAGCCAAAAACAAGGAATTAAGGGTAAAGGACTTTAAACCATGATCTCCTTAGCCTCCAGGAAGACCCCAACAGAAGGATCCCTGGATACAATTACTTGAGCAGGAAGGAGAGCACCTGACCCAGCTGTGCTTATCAACAAAGGGCTCTGGAGCCAGAAAGGCGGTGGAGTGGCAGAGAGGAGGGCCCTGGGCCTCTGCAACACTCTGTGCAGCTCCCGATCCTGCAAACCGCCTCTCTAGCGTGCTTCCTCAGGCCTGCCCACGTGCTGCTCTCAGCTCAGGCAGGGACCTGGGACATTGTCTCTAGCAGACCCACTTTGTCTTCTGCTGGAGTTGTTCCAAGAGTGTGCAAGTTGACAGTTTTCTGGGATTTCCAAGAATAAATGTGGTGGGGGTGGTCACTGCTTTCTAGATCACTCAGTGTTTTACTGGAAACACACTGGTCTTTTTGTACAATCACAGCCTGCACCCTCCCTCAGAATGTTCTAGGCTCACCCTCCTCTCTGTCCTGTGGGGTGGGACTCAGAATAGAAGCCATACTCCCAGCAGCAAGACAGGTCTGGGCCTGGACCGGGGCCTCGAGCTATGAGACCTGCCATCCCAAGTCAAGACTCAGTGATGAGCAGCAGCCTGGGCTAGTCTCCGGCCGGGACCGCCCACATGTGGCTCATTGGTCCACACCATGGACGCCCAACGCTTGGGCCCAGCCCTGCTCTCCGCTACACGCTGAGCCCTGAGCTCAGTGCCGGTTATGGTGAGGACCAGAGACGTGAAGACCAGCCGGGCTTACAGTGCCGACAGGAGCTGCTGCCCCAGGGGAACCGCTCCGGGGGCCGTGTGTGGGGCACCGACTCGGTGAGGAAAGGTCACAGCTTCTGGAACAATCCCCCAGGCCACGCACAGGATGTGTCTGCTAAGGGTCTGGATGATGTGGAGAGGCGGAAGCAAGGCCTGGAAGGACGGCCCGATAGGAGGGGGACAGAGGAAATGTCCACATCCAGTGCCTCTTCCAGGATGTGTGTGGTCCCGTCAGGCACAAAATAGTGACCAAGGAAACCTCATCACGGTGTGGGGCTGAGGGCAGGGAGGCATGCGAGGAGACTGGGCTCCACCTTAGGATCCCCCAAACTCACACATGACTTCCCGTGACTTCTCCCCGAGCCCCGCCCCTCTGTTCATAGGAACTCTGGCCTCGCAAGCTCATACCCTGCCTCCTTCCAAAGAGTGTCATCACCAAGCGTGCCCTCTTTCCTATCACTTAACGCTCTTGGAAGCTCAGAATGGTCCTCGGTCTGGACATGGGGAGCTAGATGTGTCTCACCCTAGCATAGAGAAAAGAAGACAGAATCTGGAGTCTATCAGGCATGAGTTTAATCCCTGGTTCTGACCCTTGTAGGCAGTGAGTTCCTTGATCTTTCTCGACCTCAATGCCCTGACCTATAAAATAGGCAGAACCACGCTTCTTTTCAAGTGTGTAGGGACCGCAAGGAGAAGGACCTGTGAGGTCTCTGGCACTTTGCCGGCATGCAGTAGGTGCTCACTAAATATTAGTTTGTGGTTTTTCCCCTCCCTGTCCTAACCCTTTTTCCTCCAGTAAGTGACTGGAGACGGGAATCCTGCTCTAAGGACCTCTGCCTGCAGCCTTCCCTCAGAGCTCATGTCAGTCTTGGCTGCATGACCCCTTTATCTAGGAAAGTACATCTCAGGGACAGGAGGTCCCTGTGCCCAGGCGCACGGTGTTGGTGGAGAGAAGCTGTGGGAGGAGCCATTCTAGAGATGGAAATCAAGATGGGCAGAGGGGCTGGGACAGCCTGTCGGTGGCCCTGCCCTTCCATTCTCCCTGGTCCCCAGGCCCCCGGGAGGGGCCATCTCTCCCATCTGCCTCCCGCAGTGGGCCTGGCGGAGGGGCAGAGCCAGGCTAGCACAGGCTCACCAGGCCAGGCTGGCAGCCACAGCAGGCTCCTCTCTGTGGCCTGGGACTCCCTGCCGTCACCACTAGGGAAGCTCCCGACTTGAGGACAGAGCCTTTCACTGCCGCCTGCTCCAGTTAAAGAATAAGAGGATGCATTGGATGGAGCCACCAGCCCAGGGCAGCAGCTCCTCTCTGCTCCCCTCGTGGGGCCTGGGATCATGTTCCAGGTGGCATTCCAGAGCATCTGTGGCCAGCCAGGGTGTGGGCACGGCTGGACACTCAGGCAGGAGGGCGGGGCATCCTCGATGCCTTCAGGGCTTGACCTGAAGCCAAGGCTCACAAGGTGTTCTGACAGAGCCTCACCAGAGTCTCAGCCTACATCACTCCTTCACTAGGTTTCCTTGTGCCAGGCCCTGAGCCGGGGTCTCGGGAGAGACAGAAAGGCACTCTGACAGCTCCGTGGGAGGTGAGCGCGTCCACAGACCAGTGACTGCAGATCGGCAGTCGCCACTCCCACGAGAGATCCGGGAGCACAGAGTTTGATGTGGACCTTGAAAACCTGAACTTGCATATTGTGGAGATGACGACAAAAGGAATGGTAACCCATGTGAGCAGAGGCCCCATGGCTGGCACTTTGGGGTTGGCCTGCCTGCTCGGCTGGCTGGTGTGGCAGGAGAAGCCATGTAGTAAAAAGAGGGTGAAAGCTGCAAAAGACCCAGGTGCTGGCTACAGAGTTGCACTTACTTTCTAAGCATCAGGGAGCAATCTGCGATCCGGGAGTGGTGTGAGCAGAGCTGCCTCCGGGAAGAGGCCTTGTGTGTGCGATCTGATGGGGCCGGCAGCATCAGGACAGGACCACCAACCCTTTGTCTTCAGCCTGTGGGCGGGTGAAAGTGCAGCCAGACCAATGAGGCCTTGACTGCCTGCTGACCCGCCCACCACAGCCTCCCCACAGGCTCCCCAGTGACCCCGCCCTGGCTGCAGAGGGCCCTGCTCCAGCTCAGGGGGGATGCAAACCCCCTTTGGAGAGCAGAGGCCCTGCTGAACTCAGAAAACACTGGAAAACCAGCCAAGCTCACAGAGAAGCCGTTGCCGGGGCTCAGGCGCCGGCTGTGTGCCCACCTCCTGCCTGCCTGCCTTTCCTTCCGGCCAGCTGACAGCCAGCTGCCGCCACCCTGGCCTTTGGGCAGAGCCAGAAGCCAGTGCCACACCTGGGGCCCCAGCTCTCCCTGAAAGTCCAGCCCACCTTTGTTTTAACTTTTTCTTTTGGAATAATTTTAGATTTACAGACAAGTTACAAGCACTGTACAGAGAGTTCTCATTACCCGTCACCCTGTTTCCTGTACTGGTAACATTTACATAATCAGGAACATTTGTCAGAGTTAAGAGATTAGCATTGGGACTAAAATAAGTCACTAAACTGCAAACTTTATTAGAATTTCACCAGTTTTTCCTTAATGGACCTTAATTGTCCTTTTTTTCTGTTCCAGGATAGAATCCAGGTGACCACGTTGCATATGACTGTCATATTTCCTTAGTCTCCTCCCATCTGTGACAGGTTCTTAGGTTCTCCTTGCTTTTCATGACCTTGGTGATACACACATGACATAAAATTTGCCATTGTAACCATGAAAGAAGACAATTCAGTGGCATTAATTACATTCACAATGTTTTGTACCCATGCCCACCACCTATTTCCAAAATGTGTTCATCACCAAAACAAACTCTGTAACCATGAGGCAATAACTTCCCCCCCAGGTGCATCTTGAGAGGCTCAGAGGACCCTCCACCCAACCTCATACCCAGAAAATGGGCCTTGTTCTTGACCAGAATCAGTCCTTCTGGACCCCAGAACTACACAAAACTGTAGGGGTTGTTCTCTTGTGGTGCCCTGGTGGGCACCCATCCTCGATCCTTAGCAAATTGTGCACTTGCCAAGGATGAAGAGGAGTCAAACACCCCCCACCCACCCCTCTTCGCCTCTGGAAATGGTTCTCCTTTGGCTTTCTAACCCAGGGGACATACCTGAGACACCCCCTTCCATATGCCCACTGAAAGCCCTCTGGCAGGGCTGCAAGCAGCCTTTCTCTCCCAGAAATGTGCTAGCATTTCTCTCCTGGGAGCCAAGGTGGGGTTCTCCTGGCAGAGTACCCTTAGTAAAGGTTCCCACTGCCCACCAACTGCAGCCTTTGTGTCCATCACTGGCTATGCAAGGGGAGCATCATTCATCCCGACTCAGGATGCCCTTCTCAGCAGGCGGGCCCCTGGTATAATTCCATGGTCAAGGGCATGCTGTACACAGGATGGCTTAGAAGCCAGGTATGTGTGGCAAGGGCCTGGTGCCATGAAGATCACCCTCTGCCACCTATAACCCTCCTGGAACATCCATGTGCCTGGCTTCCTGACTCAGAGGTGGGCACCCTGGACCTTGCTGCTCATTGCCAGCCTCCTGTCGCCGGGCTCCAGCCACCTGCTGGACACCCAACGAGACGTGCTTGCTGCCCAGCATACCTGCTGCCAGGCGTCAAGCCCTGACTCCGCCTGCCCAGCTGGACTTCCTCCTGTTGCCTCCTCCTCCTCCACCCACCCGTGTCCAGCTCTGGGTGAGGGCTCCTTGGGTCAGCCCATTATCGCTTCTAAGATTGGCTGCCAGGGAGCGGCTTGGGCTTGTTCGGGGAGTGCCGGACCCGGGTCTAATCCTGCTGATCCCTGGAGCAGAGGATGTGCTACCTGCTCAGCAAAGGGAAAGCCTCCCCCACTGCCCAGAGGGTCTCCTGGATCCTGTGGCCTGCGTGCAAAGCTGTTTCTTGCCACTGGGGAGTTAGCCCCTTGGGGCCCCTGGAGTCACAATGCAGGCTTCTGGCAGCACAAAGAGCAGGGTATAGGAACCTGGGTGCACATCCCTCTTCGGTAGAGCTTGAATTGAAAGGACCGCAGAGTCAGGACAAGCATGGATCCCCAAGTGTGTGAAATGTCTAGGTCAGTAACTGCCATCAGGGGCAGTGGAAGCACAGAGTGGGGTGGGGCGTATTAATAGCAGCAGGTAATGCTTGTTTTGGAAACTGTGCCAGTCATTGTACTATGTGCTTCCCTTGCATTATTCATTCAACAAACATTTACCAGAGGCCAGCTAGGTACCAGGGATACAGAATGAACACTGTCAACATGATCCCTCTACTCATTTCTTTCATCCTCCAATCTCAAAGGCCAGGTTTTGAGTATAAATGAAGTGGTATAAATGAAGAAACTGAAGCTCGGGGAGAGGAGCGGGCCCAAGGACACAAAGGGGGGACATAGCAGGGATTTCCACCCCACAGCCAGACAGTCCTGAGTATGCGTCCACCTCCCAGACCCCCAGGGCCTGTCAACTCCTGCCCCACCTTCCAAAGCTCCAGGGACCCTCCTCCGGACCTCTCAGGATGTTAAGGCCCATTGTGGGCTGTTTTGCGGAGACGTACATTGCAACAAGACCACAACACAGAGACCCACCCCCCACCCCCACCAAGCGTGCCACCCCTGCAGTCCGACTTCGACTCCCTGCCCACTTGCTCTTGAAGGATATCTTATATGTTTCATTTGGGTGTATGGGAGCTGTATTATACTTTTTCTAGGGCATTTGTTGAGGGTGGGAGACCCATTTTGCAGATGAGGAAACTGAAGCCAGGAAGATAACATAATGACCTCAGCATCACATAAGTAGGCACAGCTGGGGCCAGAGCCTGGGTTCCCTGCTTCCAGCCCAGTGTTCACTTCAGGACACCAGGCAACCAGCCACATGGGTCTGCCCACCTTCCTCCTCTTGTTCCGGCCCCTCCAGGACTCTGCAGGCAGGAACTGCTCCCTGTCCTACCCCCGAGGACTTGCTCTCACCTCTCTCCATAAAGCCAGGGTTGGGGCTAAGGTGGATTCCAGACTCCAACTTGCTTAGACCCTCAGATCACCCTCGGATGGGTGCAGAGGTCAGTCTCTAAAGCATATCCCCTGAGGGGTGCCTGCTCCCACCTCAGCCTCAGAGAAAGGGGCTCCCCCTTCCTGTTCGCACCACTCAGAAATAAAAAGGAAAGACCCTTCCAATTGGTATCCATTCTGAAAACAGTTCTATTTTCTGCTCTTTTCCCATAAAGAATAAACAGCATAAAATTTGAACAGAAGGATGGGAGTGATTTCCATGTGGGCCTCTTACTTGGTGAGATAAGAGGTCATGGATTACGTGGATACTGTGAAGGGACTGTCCTGGAGCCGAAACTACCCGCTTTCTCGCAGAACCTTTCCCCCGAGATGCCCCAAGAGCTCCTGTGGCTGTTGTTGGTGCCGTGTCACAGGGACTCTGCCCTGCTGTCCTCGCTGCCTTACAGGTCCTAGCTGGGTAAGGTGCCTGCCTGTCTGGGGTGCAGGCTCCCAGGATTTCCATGGCACTTCTGCTCCTGACCTGCCTGAGAAGTCTCTCCCAAACCCAGGGTCTGGCCTGCCCCTCGGGAGCACGATGGTCTCCTGCTGAGCTGGGCCCTGGCCAGGTAGAAGCCGCTCCTCATTCCGGCAGCTACTGTCCTGCAAGTGCCTATGCTCCACCCACAACCAGAGAGATCTTCCTAAAAACACACTATCAAATTCCCTCCCTGCTAAAAGCCCTCAAGATAAAGTTCAGACTCCTTAACATGGCTTAAGAGGCACTCATGATCTGGGCCCTGGTTAGCTCCTAACATCAACTCCTAGCTCTCCACATTTGGCTGTTGATGCCCCAGTGCCTTTGTACAGGCTGTTCCCTCTGCCCTGACTGCCTTTTCACTCCTTATCACATTCGTCTTCTCCCTGAGGGCTGTCCCTGGGCCTGGCCTGCTCTGGAAAGCTCTCCCAGGAGCACCCGTGTTGCTTGTGCTCTGATCAGTCCCTGTTCCTAACACCCTCAATGGCAGTCACTGGTTTCACACCGTGTCACCACAACTTCTCACAGGCGTTCTGCTTATGGCACATGGAAACTTCACAGTAATATTACAAGAGGCCCAGGGATGCCTTTCTGAGGCCCACAAGTTCGGGCTTCTTTAAGGGAAAGGACACGTTTGATGCCACTTTGGGAACCTAGCACCTAACATAGCTCCTAAAACGGAGGAGGTGAGGTGCTCAGTAAATATTTGTAAACTGAAAAACAGAGAATGAGTGCCTGAAAGTCCTGTACACCCGAAACATCAGTCCCTTAACTTCTTCCTCTGTCAGAGCTAGATTCACGAGTGAGACAGGTGCTGGTTCCTAAGAAGCACTAAGATATCACTGGAATGTAGAGGGAATGGAGAAAAGTGTATTCAACAGGACTCTTCTAAGGAATAAAATTGCATGTGGTTAGAAGGAATACTTCGATGAACTATGTGGGGTGAATCAAGTCGCAAAAGACAGCTGTTCATTTGTCTCCTAAGAAGGCTGGGCCCACACAACTGCAAGGCTTTTTGCTTTACCGAGCAGAGTTTATAGGTTCAGATTTGGAGTCAGGGTGTTCAAGATGAGAGTGGAGCCAGGCCCTTTCCTCCCCTCCCCAACAGCACCTTCAGATGGTCAGACTAAGACAACCACGCCTTCATCCAGCCTTGCCCCTCACCGACTTCACCAGGCCATCAAGGCCCAACTCCCAGGATACCTCCTCTGGGAAGCCTTCCCTGCTGCCCGGGTGGAAAGGTCCAAGTCTCCCTCCATGAAATCCCGTCTGGGTCTTAGGCCAGGTTATGGGTGACCCGGGCCTCTCTGGGCCACGCGCTGCTGAAGGTAGGGCTTTCTCCTTCATCTCTCTGCCTGCTGAGGAACATGGCACAGGTCTGATGCCTGAGGAAGTGGGAACTACTATACATACCCTCTGCAGAAGGCTTAATACCTGTTATGTTTATAAAAAGGGTTCCATTGTAAATAAATATGGGAGATACTGGGTCAAGTCAGGCTAAATAGATGCCTTTAAAAGGGGACCTCTCAGAGCAGGCACCGAGCATCTTGGATCTCTGTGAGTGGACCAGAAAATACAGTTCCCAAACTTATGTGACTATGGAATCCCTGATTCAAGCAATACATCATTTATACTCTCAGATCTAGATATATTTTAACAGCTCTCTCATTTTATAGAGGAGGAGTCAGGCCTCAGAGGTGTACTAACAGAATCAGGGCAAAATGCTTCTCATCTCATCTTGACCTCAGAAGCTTACCCAAGGTGTCATGAGCCGAGAGTTTCAGGCAAGGGGATCAAAGCCCCAGTGTGACCTTGGAAAAGTCTGTTCAGTTCCTCAAGTCCTGCAGGCAAGGCCAGAGGAACAGTCTGAGTCCTGGACCAGGAGGGTGCCCATTTAGGGGGCTGCAGGGGTTGGCATGGAGCCCTGGGAGCCTCCTGGTCTTATTCTACAGGATGGTGGCATAAATGTACCTCAGACCACCGTCTCAGCCATCACAGAAGAGCTGGAGGGGGCCTTGGCTGTCCTGAAGGTCTCCTCCTCTCCAGGGACCTTGAGAGGCTGTAGAAGGATAGACAGTTGTTTAACAACAGGTCAGACATGTGTCTTTTCACAGCATCCTGACAGCTCCCAGCTTTCTGCTGCATCCCCCACCCTCAGAAAAGCCTCCAAAGCCCATTCTTGGAAGCCACACGAGGCAGGAGGGGAAGGTGTCATGGGCAGTGAGGGCAGCCCAGGTACCCCAACAGCAGAGCTGGTCCAGTGGCTCTTACATTGATGCCATGGAATCCTAGGTAACAGGAGGTTGGGGGCTGGGACAGCAGGGGAAAGACAGCCCCGACCAGGGAGCAGGGTGTGTGCTTAGGCACAGGGGTTGTAGCTGATGCTTCCAAGCAGTGTGGCTATGGGCAAATGCTAAACCTTTTGTGCCTCAGTTTCCACATGGGTGCAATGAGGGTGATGAGGGTAAGACCTACTCCACAGTTGTTAGGAGGATTACATCAATTAGTGCCCTAGAGCAGCACCTGAGACGCGGTAAGTGCTGCGTTGATGAGGACTTATCATTACCAAGAAGCAGCCTGAGGGCCAGGCCAGGTCAGCCCTGTGTGACCTATCTGCACACATTATTCAACCATTTCCGTTTCCTTTGCTAGAAAATGGGGCTGATAAGGTGCCTGCAGAGCAATAGCTGACTCACGTACTTACCTGGAACTGTGCCAGCTGTGTAATAAGCACTCCAACATGTTAATTATTTTATCAGTGACACAGGGAAATGGGAACATAAAATACTGTGAAGTGAAAAACAACAGGGTGTAAGCTGGCCCCGGCTTTGTTTCCCAAGTCACGTGAGCCAACTTCAGCAGCCTTCGCAGGTGGAAGGGAGGCTGGGCAGGGGGCGGGCTGTGCAGAGTTCCCCCAAAGACCTGGAGCCGTTGTCCTCACAAGGCACAGGTCCTGGACGCTCTTCTTGCTGAGGGTGAGTTCCCTGTCCATCTGCCGCCTCCCCTGGGCAGAGGCAAGGCTCCCCTCTTTAAAAAATTTCATGTCAAAATCCCAGGAAGCCTGATCATTGTTCCCAAAACCCTTTATCACATCCTCCGGGGGTAATAAGCAGGTCTCTTGGTTTTCTGCCTCAGGGCCTCAGAGTCCCCGGGGATGATGAGCCCTAGACCAATTAATTCTCCATACTCTAATGTGAATATGCTAATTCTAACCTTCTAGATGTGGGCTTCCATAAAGATCAGAAATCAGGTTTGAGTGATATATTAGAGGCTCATATGTATTCATTCTTTTTTCCTGTAAAGTTTTAAAATGAATGATAAACACATACACATGTGTAATTTTAAGATCTCTCATTTTCTCCGTCCCTAGTTAGATGTACAACCTTGTAGAAATCCTGCTCTCCTTGAATGACGTCTTTAAGGCTTTGACATTTAGCGAAGGTTTTTATGAGCACATTTATTAGTCATCCTTCAAAGCAACCACATGAAATGGGTCAGGGGCTTATTCTTTTTTAGCAAACAGAAGGCTTGAGTCACCCACTAGGTGCTGATATGGTTTAAACGGGTGGAGAGGTATATATACGCACACATGTATATATCAGTCAAGCTATACTGATTCCCAATAACAGAGGTGGTGGTGGACAGATGATTAGAGTAACAGCAAACTGTTTTGAAAACTTACTGTGTGCCAGAGTCTACTCCAACCATTTTGTAAACATTATCTCCTGTGACTCTCAAGGCAACTATACATAGAGAAGGTAGATACTATTATTGATTTTTACCAAATGGGGAAACCAAACCCCAGAAAGGTTAAGGGACTGACCCAAGATCACATGGTAGAGCTGGATTTTTCTGGCTCTGAAGACCAGGTATTTTCAATTGCACAGTCTTGCCTTATCCTGAAATGGAATCCATATAAACCCTCTATTCTTTCTTTGAATAAATAACATGACTGTCCTGACTGTGGGCTTGAGGGACAGTGGGGAGTCCTCAGTGACAAAACTCAACTCCTAAGATTCTCCCATATTTCCCCAGGGAAAGAGAATAGACACTGAAGCCAGGCAAATCTGGATCCAGGCTCCAGCTCTGCCACTTACCAGGTCCCCAGGCTCCCCAGGCCTTTCCCTGGCCTGCATCCCCGGCAGTGCGTTCTGATAGCTGGGCTTAGCTCTCAGATCTGCTGGATGACACGGTGCCCAGATGTGCCCTGCGGTAGCTTCTGCCTCTGGCTCCCATCGCACTTCCTCTGAGAAGAGAGGTGATGCTTGTTAGCTTACATGAGCCATGTGGTTGCCAGACCAGGTGACTTTGAACTCAGATGGAAATCATGAAGCAAGGTCACTGAGGTCGACCCAAGTCTAATAGGCCAGAACATCTTTAGTTAAACAGACTAACATTCCAGCACAGTGCCCACGTGAGCAGATGCCTGGTGAACATACCAGCCAAGAGCCCCCACTCCTGCCAAGTCCTCAGCCCCAACACCCACCCACCACGGAGGAAGGGGGTGCCCAGGGGCTGGCACTCAGACCCATCTGAGGTCACACCAAGAGGCTAGGGGGCATCAGGGAAACAGAATGCTCTCTATCCTAAGGCCCCCTGGTCCCCATGTTCTATATGGAGAACATTCATTTTGTCCTGTGGAAAGTCCCCAAGTGGGTAGGCTAACAATGGAGTCCAGCTGGACCTCTCTGCTGACTCTGGCCACATTTCCCATATTTCCGTTCCTGTGATCCATCCCTTGCCCCTTCCAGATCAGAGAGTGACCTCCTGGGCCTCCTTGGGATGCAACTGTCATTCGGATCTGGGATCGCTCCTTCCTGGGAAGGAGTCAGCCAGCAGCCCATTGTCAACGGCCTGCGCCCCATTGTCAACTGCCTGCGCCCTCCCGCCTCTGCTGGCTTTCCTGTCCCACTGTGAGACTCCCTCGGGGCTCATTTAAACTGAACACAATTGCCTCAGATAAAGAGCCACGGGCCTCCTCCCAATGTGACTAAAATTAGCAGAAACTGAACAGTGCTGCAGGCCTCAGCCCTCCACCTACCCTAGACCGTTTGTCCAAGCCTCGGAGCCTGTGACAGCCCCACCCTGGGCCCACGTGCCAACCCAGGACGAGGCAGCCTCCTTCTAAAAGGGCGACTGCCCTGCTTGCTTTTCTGGTTCCGCATGGTGTGTTCATAAAGTGAGGGGATATGCGTAACCAGGGGTTGCTAGCATGTCTCCCAGGAGGACGCGAAGCTCAGGCCACCTCATGGCAGCCACCACCGCCAGTGCCAGGGCCATGGCCACCTGGAGGCTCCTGCCTGGAGACATGTAGCAGGTCTCCTTGCTCCCTACGCTCCTGACTGCCGCCCACAACCATCTCCATGCTTGCTTCCCCCTCACTCTCCAAGTTGCCCAGTTCTTGAATTTGGATAGATTCCAGCTCCTGTATTATTCCACTGCATTCAGAATGCTTTGAGGAAGGAATGTCACAGACCCTTTTCCTGTAACCTCCCTGAAAAATGTGCTCAGAGATAGGTCCCCAGCAGGAAATATTCCAGGAGCCAGCTGGTTGAGAGACAGAAAGGACCCCTGTATCTGTTCGTCCCTGCAGCAATGGCCAAGGAGAAGCACTAGCACAGACATACACCAAACAGGACCTTGTGTTGCAGAGCACAAAGCCCTCACCCATCATCCTGCAGAGACTTCTCAAGGCTCCCATGAGGCAGGCAGAGCAGGATTAGGCCTGGTTTGCAAAGGCAATGACCTGAGGCCCAGGCTGGGGAAGTGGCTGTCTCCCAGGCCCCTGGCCCCCAGCTGAAGGCTTTCGCTCTAGCTCCCCTGGCCCAGGCTGGCCCAGCTCACAGAAGTTGGCCTGGGATGGGAGCTGGGTCAGGGACACAGACAGCAAAAGCCACGGCCCCCTCCTGAGGCCCCCAGAAGCTCTCCCTGGAGAGCTCTCCCTGCTTAGGCCCTGACTTGGCATTCCGTCCACCAGAACAACCATTCCTGGGTCATGTTCCCTCTCAGCTGAGTGATGGGAATACCAGCGGCTGTGGTGTCAGGCAGGCCTGGAGTGGAATCCCAGTTTGTCAGGGACAGTCACAGTTTACACCTGCTGTCCTGGCATAGTAACACCTCAGGGCTCCTTTTCCTCTGAAAGTGTCCCTGTTAGGACCATACATCATGTGTCACTTTACTAAGCAGAAGGCATAGCACGTGGGTGACCTGGTTCAGGACACATATAGTTCTGGAATTAGGAAAACAGAATGACATGTCCCCTTGAGACACTGCCGTGGGGGGTGGCTGCATCTGCAGGGAGACTCTGCAGCCCCAGAAGGAAGCCCTGGCTGTCTCTCGAGATGCCTGGCAAAGTAAAAGCAACAGGGAAGGAAAGCAGAGTCCTAAGTCCCTGCACCAGGCCCAGCCTCTGGAGACACCAGGCACCTGTGGACAGGGCCATGACGTTACCCCCTCCAGGGAGCGCCATTCACATCATGATCTCAGTAAACAGTGGTGCCCCCCGCACCCCCCAGAGGTGTACAACACCCAGCCTGCCCCCTGAAAAGCAGGAGTTGGTGAGCTGAGGCTAGATCATGTAATAGGGTAAAAGCAGGGAGCAGAGAAGCTACAAACACAGGGGTCGTGTAAACGCACGAGAAGGAGGGGAATCACTCTCTGTCTGGGAGAAGTTCCCTTAAATCTATTCAACCCAGTTCATATCACTGAACACTGATTGAGCCATTACTGTGTGCTGAGCCCAGGCAGCTCCGGAGAGCTGTTCCACAGGGCAGGACGGGAGCAAGGACACGAAGGATGGGACAGAAACAGGAGGAGCCCCTGGGGCAGAAGCGTCCAGCCAGCTTGCTCCAGCTTCAGAACAGAGACAGTGTCCTCAGGCCACCTGAGCAACGGGGGCTGCAGGTATGTAGGCCATCATCTCAGGTACAGAGCCAGGCCTTGAAGAGCTGGGTCTTCATCCGAGATCCTCAGAGTCCAGGCAGCAGCTTGGGGCCAGATCGGGAAGAGTCTTGAATTCCAGGCTGAGGAGTTTGGACTTGACTCTGGAGGTAGAGAGGAGCCCCGGGTGTTTCTGAGTGACTTGATCAGATTCCTTAGCATCTCTGCTTATGGTGCTCCCTGCTGCACCCCTGCATGGCTAGCTGGCGCTCCCTCCTTGGCACCCCCAACAGGGAGGGGGGGCTCAAACCGAAATAGCCTGAGCCACGGACAGCACAAAGGCAGGGTAGCTGCCAGGAGGAGAGAGGGCTTGGCCCAGGCTGCGACCCTTCAGTCTATGGGAATTTCTCTGTCTCTGCAGAGAGTGGCTTCCCAAAGGAGGCGGCTCAAGGCCACTTGAACGTGTTAACTAGGGCTGGCGTCAAATGGGTACAGCTAACCTGGGAGGACTTCAGAGTCCTTATGAAGTTTCACAGCTGTTTGCTCCAGCAAGTAGGTTTTCTAAGGCCCTTTTATAGCAATAAAATGCAGCTCCATTCATTGCACGTATAAGAGTGCCCTATAGCTGCTATAACAAAAGCTACACACTGAGCAGTTTAAACAGAAATTTATTCTCTCATAGTTCTGGGGGCCGGAAGTCCAAACTCAGTGTATCAGCAGGGCCACACTCCCTCCAGAGGCCCTTGGGGAGAACTCCTCCCTGCATCCTCTGCTTCTGGCAGCACCAGGCATTCTGCAGCCTGTGGCTGCATCGCTCCACACGGGCCTTCAGCTTCTCCGGGCCTCCTCCTCTCCTGTCTCTTCTTAGGACACCTGTCTTTGGATTTAGGGCCCACTGGGTAATCCATGATGATCGCATCTCAAGCCCTAACTACATAATTGCAACTGCAAAGACCCTTTTTCTAAATAAGGTCACGTTCACAGGTTCTGGGGTTTAGGATGTGGCAAAGCTTCTTGGGGGCCACCAATCAACCTATCTACCCACTGTCTTCAGGATCAGTCAGAGCCAAGCTGAAACCCTGTCTTAATTACTTACTAGCCAGCTAAACTGGTTTTAGGTAAGCTTAGTAATCTCCCTGAACCTCATTTCTTTATATTTAAAATAGGGATATCTATTCACAGTGTTGTTAGGAGAACTACGTGAGATGATAGCTGCTCGGCATACAGTGCACAGTAAATGGCATCAAGGAATACAAGGATGATGAAGACAATGATGACACGCTGACTCAGAGAAGTGGTGGGAGTTGCCCAAAGCCACACAGCTGCTTAAGTGGCAGAGCCAGACCTGGAGCTCAGATCTCTCTTATACCGAAGGCCACCTCTTGCCACACACCCTGTCCTCTTCTGACCTCTACTATAGTTTCAACCTTGCTCCGTTAGCTTGTCCGTCAATGCCATCTCATGCTCGTCTGGTCCACCCCAGAGACTATGGGCCCCTTGGCAGGAGGGGGAGCAGCACCCAAAGCGGAGTGAATAGCCAAGTATTGGCCCCAAGGAGGTGAGATTAGGGTCAGAACTTGGCCTTAGTTGTTCCCCCGGCAGCAGGGGCGGTCAGACCTGGCCTCGCCCTGTGTGAGATGCAGCTGGTCACCGCATCGCTGTCAGGGCCACAGGGTGGGGTCTATCCACATGTCTCTCATCCAGCCTTGCCTCTTCCCAGTGGGGTAGAAATAGTATCCCATTCAAGGTTTAACTCCCTCGTGATAAGAAAACAAGGCTTTCTCCGCATCTGGGGAGGCAGCCCCTATGAGAAGGGCAGTAGGGTGCCAGCAAAATAGAGGCAGGATTAATGCCTCCCCTCAGATTTCTTTGAAACCTGATCTCCCCACCCCCAGGAAAAGACAGGCTTTTTATCATTCAGACCACTGCCACTCAGATTTCCATGCCAGCTGCCTTGTGGGGCACCTGCCAGGCTTCAGTCGCTCCTTACAGCAACTCCACACTCTACATAGAGAGGCTCGCCTCTACACTCTGGGGGGGAAAGACATGGGCCTGGGCTTCTGTCTCGGGTGGGATAACCCCAGATAGGCTCCCGGCCCTGGGGAGAAGGGTCGGCCCTGGTGCCCCCGGCACAGCCCCTGAGGGGTGGAGGCAGGGACAGGCCTTGGCAGGGTCCTGGGCTGGTCCTCAGGAAGCTCATCAAGGAGCAAATTCATCACCTAAAAAGGAAATTGGTGGACAGGGCAGGGAGTATAAGGGACAGGAATGGCCCTCCCAGTGAAACTGGGAAAGGCTCTGGCAGCAAGAAAAAGAGAAGGAAACAAAGGAGCCTGTGTAGAAGTCATGGCAGGAACACGGGCTGGGAGGGAGGTCAGAGGCGGCTCTTGGCCAGGTGGTGACTCACAGGTACAAGCCCCCCAACCACAGGAGGGGCCAGGGCTGGCTCTGGTGGGTCTCAAAGACCCGGTGTCCAGGCTGAGGAAAAGGAAGCCCATTCCCATCCAGGTGATCAGCAAACTTTGACCCGATGCCCTGCCTAGAGCCTGCACCGTGCTGGGCCCCTGGATATGGGAACTGGCACCAGCCCCAGTCTCTTGACTGACAGACAGTAGCAGTTGTGTGAGCGAAGAGCTAGTGTGGGCCCATAGCTCTGGAAATGGAAGGGCTTTCTTCTGGGGCTCTGTAGGCCCTCCAAGGAAAGCTCAAGGTCTAGGAACACACAGAAGTGAGTCTGGGGCAGAAGGGCAGTACTAACCTGTGCCCTCTCCAGTGTCCAGAGCCACTTTTCTCCTTCTATTCTCTTCCTCTGCCTTCTGTCATAGCCAAGTCCAAAGTCAGCCCAACTCAGTGGCCTAAGAATGGGGCACCTCATTCTCCCCTGGGGCCTGCTTACATCAGAGACCATCCCGGAGACCCTCTTTGCCCACACAGTGTATTTAGCTGCAGCGGTCAACAAGGAGTGTTCAGGCAGGGCTCCTTCTCTGTGGCATCTACTTAGCCCATCATGCTAGATCCTGCCAGGGACACAGGCAAGACAGGAACTCTCCCCCATGGGTGGATTGATGGATGAGTCATCCTTTGCCATCTGGACAGTCATAGTCTAGCTCATGATCTGAGAAGCATTTTAAGTCCTTGGAGAAAGGGGACCATTGCAGATATGATACAAGGTGGAGGATTTAAGGTTCCTAGTAAAGCATCAATCTCAGAAGCTCATTTCCCCCTTAAATCCTTTCAAGAGTTCTCATGCATACCAGAACAATGTCTGAACTTAGTGTAGCTTACAAAATGCTGCACAGTTTTTTGATTCTGAGACCAGTGTGCCATTTACTGCAGCCAGTGAGTGGTACCCTACCACTCCACGGGCCCCTGTGCCCCAGCAGCTTTGAATTAATTACTGGATCCAAAGTAAACCAAGATGATTGTCTCCAATGTACCTTTGCACAGAGCCCTATCTTCTTTGCCTTACTGGAAAACTTCTTTTCATCTTCAAACACAGCTCAAACTTTAGCTCTTCCGTAATACAGTAGAGGATGCACAATGGATGGGTGGGTAGAACAGAGGGCCCCTCTTGGAGCTGCGTATCTGTCATTCTATGAAATTATTAAAGGTAGTGAGAGAAATAAATGGACCTAAGTACATTTAATTTTCCAAATCCAATGCAGTGCTCCAAATGTGCACACATTCTAGATATACTCCAAAGTGTATCAGGCTGTCGAAGGGAAGGCATACAGAGCACAGACATTTGAATGTCTTCATCCCCCCCAAAAAATAATAGAGACTTTGGAATAAATGACCTCATAAGCCATTGCATAGGCTGCCCACTGACTCAGCCCACATGGGGGTCTGGAGAAGAGACTTGGATGTCTCCCCAGGCTGCTCTAAGAAGCTGGCTGACCTTCAGAGTCCTCAGCTTGGCGTTTGGCCTTGTGGAGTGGGTTGAGGGCCTAGGAGCTTCTGGGCTGGAGTTATTAATGGCACAGACTCCTCCTGAAGAAATCAGAGGTTCCCTCCAGATTCTTTCCCCGCAAAGAGCCCCCTCGGCTCACGCTGCTATTCTCTCCGGGCCCACGAGGAGAGCTACTTATTGGCTTTTTTCTCCGGTTCCACACGGAGCCAAGAAGGGCGGCTCAGGGCTGCAGCTGAAGGGGAAAGAAAGGCTGAGTTCACGAAAGACCCACTGATTCTGTTTCCTAGAAGGATGAAACCCCACCTCTGAAGTGACTCACTGTGGGGACCTGTGCAATGTGACGTTTTCTTTTCATCTCTTCTTTTCCTTCCTTTCAAAGTGGAGCCTGGTGATGGAAATGAGCACAGATTTAACGAAGTAAGTTTGTGGAATGTTGCATGTGGTGCAAAGGCAAGTGCAGGGGAGCAGAAGCCAGAAGACTGGATCGGGGTCCCAGGTCAACAGTAGGGGCTACAGTCCTCCCGGGGGCCCCTGCAGGGGGGCCAAACCCTTCCAGGAGTTTCCAGCCTGTGCCCCGCTGCTGATTCTGACCTAGCCAGTGGGCAGGCAGAGAGCAGCAGGGAGGGGCGCCTGGCTGAGCAGGCCGGCCTGGCATGGGCTTATCCCAGGATGGACCGCTGAAAAGCCCATGCAGCTGCTCAGAACATTCCAGCCAGCTGGGCTGGGGGCCTGGGAGTGGGGAGGGGCCTCTGCCCCAAGCTCTATGTGTGGCAGCTGTTTGATATTTCCTTGAATAGGTATCAGATTGAAACTTTTGAAAGATCCCTTATGAAACTGTTTCCTTCTAAAATAGAGGGAAATTCAGCTTTCTAAGAATGAGCCCCAGATCCCACTGTGAACCCTTTGTGCAAGGAAGATGCGGGGGAAGGTTGGAAAAGCCGAGACCCAGAGAGCTTGAGGTTATCTGTCTACTTTCAGAATCACAGCCTCCCAGGTTGGAAGGACCCTCACAATCATTTCTGACAGTCCTCTGCCTCCAGGCAGGAACATCCTTAGCAACTGAGAGGGGCCTGTCCCCTATCAAATGCATTCGGTTAGGTTCCCGCGACCCCAGGGCTACAGGGGCCTCTATGGGCATAATCTACCAGAGAACTCTCCTGCTGCTGTGGGTTGAGCTCTCTGAGATTTCACCTGCATCGTGTTCAGATCCTCCCACCTCATCACTGCTGCCTGCTCATTCCTCTGCAGAGACATGCTGGTGCTTCCCCAGCCTTGTCCCCACCAACCCGCAAACCCTGTGCTGCGAAGGCGGTAGGCGCTCAGTCAGTACTGCTGCCCTGATTCAGCCCAGCACCGACCAGCTGCCCCATTACAAAGTTCACCCTGTACTTACCAGCTGCCCCAGCCCCTTTGGGTCACCTGTGGACCCCCATGGAGGACATGTGTCTTCTCACCTCTCGTCAGGGCTCCAGGCAGAGGAGACCTGGGGACACCTTCCCACACTATCTCTCCACCAAACCCAGATCAAAGTCCACTCCCAAGGGGTGTGCACATGTCTAGGACTCCCGCCTGGTTCTATCCTCTCCATCAGAGCTGTGGGGGGAGGCTCAGCCCCTTCCTCCTTGACCTTTTCTTCACTGGAGGTCCGCCCACAGGGAATTCTGGCTGTAGATAAAATGAAAGTTCCTGTGGCCAGGATTCTCACCTGGCCCTGGTTGGCTAGCTCACTACACATGTGTGGGCAATACATTGCTACTGACTCTATATAAAGAGCTCCATCCAGTGCTCTGGGCGACATGGTGGCACGGCTGCAAGACTGCAGGAGAGCAGAGCAGCGGATGGAGTGGTGGCAGCAATGAGGACAGAGGCCCAGAGGATGGCTGTGCAGGGAGAGAGGCCCAGAGGCAGAGACCGGCTTGCTGCATGCAGACTTACTCTGAGTGGATGCGATTTTAGTGAATGACCTGCCACCATGGAAATAAACTTGGGTACAACCCTTCCACCCCAAGAACATTCTACTATCATTTCTTTGGTCATGTTGAATCCATAGGGAACTTGCCTGGGGCTGAAACCCACTGGCAAGACACCGGCTCAGTGCCCTCAGCACTGCACTCATGCCAGGGCCGCAGGAGTCACATGGCCTGTGGCGTGCAAGGTGCATCAAGCACCACAGCCCCTAGAACTGTGAGCCAAAAGAAGCCTGCACCCTGCCCTGAGTCAGGGCTGAGGCCCCCATCTGCCTTTCCTGCCCAGAGGGGCAGCGAGCATCACGGCCCACTAGGAGACCCGTGTTGAGGCAGGTATGGGGGACAGGACTTGGGGAAGGGCAGTTGAATTGCTATAGTGAGAAGCAACCAGGTCCAGGATGTATTTAGGATGTGAGATTAACAGAACTCTCTGACGCATTAGATCTGGGGAATGGAGGGTTGTAAGGGGTTAAATAGCATCCTCCCAAGATTCGTGTCTACCTGGAACCTCAGAATGTGACCTTCTTTGGAATAGGGTCTTCCAGATGCAATTCGGATGAGGTCATACTTGATTAGGATGGGCCCTGAGTCTCCTCACAGTCCCAAGGCACCTGGCATCTTTTCAGAATTCAAGGCAGGAGGAAGCAGAAAGGAAGAAGAGCCAGGTCAGTGCTGGCCACTCGGTTGTTGCTATTTTACATCAGGGGAGCTAAGGCCCCCCCGGGAGCGCCCAGCACACTTCCCCATATGTTCACTGGCCAGTACCTGGTCATCTGGCCACGCCTAGCTGCACCAGCCGGAGGCTAAGGAAAGGAGGAGGCTGCCTTGTTAGCCTTGAGAGCTGCACATGACAAGGGAAAAGGGGTGGGAGCCATTGTTGGGTCACCCATCCCACAGTCTGCCACAAGGACAGTAATGACCTTGAGTCTTCTATCTGTATATGTTGGCTATTTTTTTGAGTTTTTCCCCCAAATTATACCACAACCTTGCAAGGTGGAAAGACCAGACATTACTTATTCCCATGTACAGGAGAAGAAACTGAGGCCCAGAGCTCAGTAAGGATCTGTCCAGAGTCACAGAATGTCCATGACTGAGCCAGCCCTTGAACTTGGTTTCCTGGCTCCAGCCCTGCCCACAGCATGCGCAATAAAATCTGTGAACCAGATAATCCTCAGAGACAGGTCATTGTTTCTGGTATTAAGCCTTTCAGGGAGGCAGGCAGGACAGATTGTGGGCGAGCTCCTAACTGCCTTTTAAAGACCAAACAACAGAAGCTCCAGCAGCAGTTCTGCTCCATTCAGCAGAGGGCGTAGTCTAGGCATTTCCTGCCGCCTGATAGGCTAATTGCTTAATTGAATTAGTTCAAATTCCTGATGTCTCTGGGAGTTGAGTTGTCTACAAAATAGGCTGACTTGGCAGGTCAGAATGGCAAGGGCAGGGAGGCAGCAGCAGAGAGCTCGGCGGATCTCTGGCTGGGCTGCGGGAGGCCCTCTGTCAGGTTGGCCTGTGTGCGCTCTTGGCGGGCGGGTGGGCACAGAACATGAGGCCGGTGCCTGAGAGGCCTGTGCCAACGCCTGGCTGGTCCTGGCTGTTCATGCATCTTGGCTGGCGAAGTTGAGCAAGGAGCTCAGAGACGGGATGCGGTGGTGAGAGGGCTCCTCCTCCGCTTGCAGGAGCACAGCCGCGGGGCTAGAAGGGCCAGTGGGGACTCCTGTCATGCCTGGCCAGCAAGATCAAGAAAGAACACAGGGCAAAGGGGACTGAAAATATTTTCTCTAAATTTCTGCAGGGAACATGATGCATTGGCCTGATTCTACCAGAAACATGAAAAGGCTTTTTTTCATGACATTGTGCAAAGATTAGGGGTTTGCAACCTAATCAGACAGACCATTCTGACATGGACTTTGGGCATGAGTTCAGGTGAAGAGAAAAATACCACTGGAGGTGGTTTGCTTGGGCCCACAGTAGGACCACATTTCCTACCTCCGCAGTTAGGCGGGGCCCATACAGCTAAGTTCTAACCAAGGGAATAATGTGTTCACCACTGAGATGTGGGATTGCTTGTTCCAGCCATAGCCCATCCTGAGTTAATAACAGTGACCCTGGCATTTAGCCTGCTTTATTGTGAGACAGCATGAGGTGGAGGCTTTAGAATGAGGTTTGGTTGGGTTCACATCTTGAATAAACTGCCACTTACTAGCTGTGTGACCTCAAGCAAGTTATTTAACATCTCTGGACCTGTTTTTTTCCTTTGGCAAAAAGAATAATCTACCAACTCACAAAGTAGTTGTAAGAACTCAGTTAGGTAATACATATAAAGGGCTTAGCATAGGGCCGGCACACAGTCAAGCATATGAATAGTAACTGCCATATTTTATTGAATTGAAAATAGCTTTAAAGATTATTTTAGAGCTTTTATCTATTTAAAATTGTATGATTTATTTCATAAGTGGCATGAATGGAAATTGAGACAACAGAAAGGAAAGCAGCACTTGGCCCCCATGAAATTCTAGACTAAATTATCAGGCTGGGAGTTTAAAATAAATTGATTTTAGAAACACTTCTGAATTGTGCAGAAAGGCAGGGTAGGAAGCCTGGCTTCTAGCTGGATTGAGGGCCACATGACCTTCACCAGCTCTACACTGAGGGTAGCAGAGCTGGGGAAGGCAGCCAAGGTGGTGGGGCACGCTCTTCTGGATAAGGAGGAATCCACTCCGGACTGAATCCCCAGGCTTGACTTCAGAACAGCTCTGGCTGGGCACCAGGAGACCCTTTTCTAGTTGTGTCGTCACTATTTGTCGTTTTTGCCATTCTGATAGGCACGTAGTGATACCCCATTGTGTATTAGTTTACATTTCCCTGATGGTTAATGATGGATGATGAGCATCTTTTCATGTCCTTATTTCCCACCTCTGTATCCTCTTCTTTGAAATGTCACTTCATGTCTTTTACCCACTTCCTAGTTGGATTGTTTCTGTGGAGGAGGGGGGTTACCTGTTCAATTTTAAGAGTCCTTTATTTAGCTTGAATATTAGTCTTTTGTTGTATATATAGTCTGCAAATATTTTCTCCCAGTTTGTAGTTTGTCTTTTCATTTTAATAGGGTCTTTCATAGAGCAAAGGTTTTAATTTTGAGGGTGTCTGCTTGATACATTTTTTTCTTTTATAGATTGTGCTTTCGTTGTCAAGTCTAAGATCACAAAGATCTAACCTATTTTTTTCCTAAAATTCTTATAGCTTTACATATTACACTTAAGCCCATAATCCATTTTGGGTTCATTTTTGTGAGTTTTAGATTGAAATTCATTCTTTTTGTGTGGATCTATATCTGGGTGTTCTATTGATGTTTTTTCACCAATACCACATGGTCTTAATTACTGTAAGTAAATCCTAGGTCTTAAAATTGGGTAGACTGATTCCTCCCTCTTTATTTTTTCTTTTTAAAGATTATTTTAGCTGTCCTAGATCTTGTACATTTCCATTTAAATTTTAGGATAAACTTGTCTATGTCTACAAGAAACTTTGCTGGCAATTTGATAGAAATTGCATTCAACCTATAGATCAACTGGGGGGGAGGGGAATGACATCCTTACAATGTTCAGTTTTTCAACTTGTGAACACAGACTGTCTCTCCTATTCTTTAGTTCTGTTGCTTTAAAAAGAAAAAAGAAAAAGAAAACAAAAATAGCTGTATTGGGTTCTTTTTCCAATGATGTTCGTAAAAAACAAAAAAAAACACTGGCTTGCACACTGCAGGTACACATTAAGCACTTGTCGGATGAAGTCTAGCAGCTAACAGTTACTGGACCCGTCATATGGAACAGAACAGACTCCTTTATCCTCACAACAGCCTTAGGAGGTAGGCATACTTATTATCTCTGTTGTATAGTCAAGGGAACGGAACCTCAGAGAAGTCATCTTGATTGTGGTTAGACAGCTCGTAATCAGTAGAGCTGGTCCCACAGCCTGATACTAGCCTGTACATTCAAGTGCCTTTCAGAAAACTGAATCAGCATAGAAGAAAAATGTTTAAATTACCTAAAATCTCACTATGTGAAGTAATACTGAACATTTGGGTATATATTGTGGTATATTGTTATACACTATATACTGCCATACACTGTATACTGCTATACTGCATGCCACTGTATAGTGTCATACACCATATACTGTTACTACTATATACTGTCGTACACTGTATTCTGTTATACTACATGCTATTATATATTGTATACTATGATATACTACATATATACTGTATCCGATTATATACTATGTTATATGCTCCACACTGCTGTATGCTATATACATTACATGCTACATACTGTATACACTATATACACGATATACCACTATATGCTGCATACTGTTATATATTGCATACTGTTGATATACTAGATATTGATACATACTGTATACCATTACATGCTGCCTACCATTATATACTGCATACTGCTATATATTGTATACTATTAACAGTGTGGTCTACTCCTACCAGATGTCTCTGTAAGCATATATGTGTCCCTATTATGCAAATAATTTTTATGTACATATACATATATTAGAGTATACTAACCATATTATTTTCAACCTTTTCCTGTGTTGTTGAATATAAAGTATTCTTTTTTTAGTGGCTATTTAATCAGTTTACCATAATTGACATTGTTAGTTACTTCCCTACTGCCATTTAGGTTGTTTGTAATTGCTAATAAAGATATTGTTGAGTGAGTTTCTTTGTACTCATATCTTTATGCGAGTAGTCCTAGAAGTGAAGAAGCTGTGTGCAAGGGCACGTACACTGGAAATGTCAGGATCTGTGGCTATACTGCCCCTCCTCTCAGGTTGAGCTCATTTCTACTTCGAGTGAAAAGTTAAGAAAGGGTCCCTTTCCCAAGACTTGGCAAGACTGGGCGTTGCTGCTCTTTTTCACCCTTAGTAATCTCATGCTTTCCCCTGAGAGAACGGATGGGGTGGAGACATGAGCACAGCCGGTGATGGTCAGAAGGCCTGCTGAGAGAGAGAAAATGGAAATTTGACTTAGGGCCTTGTCTCTGAGGGCCTTGTCCTCCAGTGAGCTTCCGCACGGGCTGGAGCTCAGCGCCCCTCTCTCCTCCAGCACCCACTTGTTCCAGCCACTGGTGTCTGAGTGGCTTGCCAGGGAGAGATGCCCTCAGAGGAAACCTGTCTCCTGAGATCCCACCCCTGGCCTGGAGCAGCCACAGGCCTGCTGAGTAAGAGGACTGGACCTAAAATTCCTGGTTCTGCCTGCTCTGCCAAGAGTAGACCCTCCCTTCACTGTTACGGTGGGATGCAGGCAGCAGGGCGGGCCAGAGCAGAGGTACCAACTAGGAGCGGGGAGAGCAGTCTTGGCCATGCGCTTACCCACCAACTCACCCTGCAGCCAACAGCCTGGGCACGGGAGCCTAGTGAGAGTCGGTGTCACAGAAAAGGCTCCCTTCCTCCGCAGAGACGAGAATCCAGCCACGGGAAGACAGAGGCCAGAGGGGGTAGTCATAGCACAAACCCAAAACAAAGGCCAGCCTGGGATCCAAACGACTGAGATTCTCCTGATTTCCATCGGCAAATTGCTCGGAGGCTCATTTCCTATAATAATTTTTTATATCTACTCCTATGAAAACTCAGTGAGGAAGGAATTGTTACCCCATTTTACAGCTGAGGCAGCCATATCTCAGGGAAGTCAACCAAGGGGGCTGTGTTAGGCAGCCTCACCCAGCCTTGCCCTGAAGAGGGGTTGACTTGGCCCCTCTCCTGTGACCAGCCAGGGTCACACCACTGGGCAGAGGCAGATCTGGTGTAAAAGCAGGTCTAGGTCCTGAGCCCCGGAGCCGACCCTGCCCTGCCAAGGCCTATAACACAAGTCTGCTTTAAGGCCTTTGCTCCCGTGACCCCTGCAGGAGGGGCGGCCCAACACTGGGATGGCCAAGAGCACAAGGCACGCTGAGGGCAGCTAGAAAGGGCCCTGCCGAGAGCTGATCATGGGAGCCTGTCTGAGCCTCCGCAGGCCTGGGAGGCCATGCAGGGTGGACAGAGTGGGGCATGTGCTCAAAGAGCCCTGGGGCCCTCACTGCAGATGCCAGCTGTGGCAGCAAAAAGGGTTTCCCAAGTGGCCCTGTAGAACAGCGGCACCCCTGCTGAGAATGGGCCCCCCACTGCCCAGCAAAGAGCTTCTGTTGGCCAGATTGGAACATAAGGAGCCAGGAGGGGTGGAACAAGGGAAGCGGGGAGGTGCCTGCCAGGCAGAGCTCAAGGCTGGGAACCAGGGAACCAGGGAACCAGGAGGCAGAACCAGCATCTTTCAGGCCTGTGGGGTCTCTTGGCCTGGTTGATGCCCTTTTCTCAAGGTGGCCATAGGGGGCTGGTGAGAAGGGTGGGTGGGTGGGTGAGGGATTAATATACAGGGAGGTCAGTGTTATGTTCATGGATCTGGGGTAGGGACAGCAATCGCTCTGGAAAATGCAGGGTCTATCGTAGTTGAGTTGCAGGAACAGAACCTCTCTGAGCATTTCCTGGGTGGTAAAGAAAGCTTTCTTCTGCGCTGCTTAATCTGGCAGCTCAGGGGCATTTCCTGTGCGTTCTGCATTCCCCCTCCTTCATATTTGTGCGTGAGCCTTTGCTGAGTGGTCACTCTGTGCCTTGCTGCATGCTGGCTGCTGGCGGACAGTCCCCGGTTTCCTCTCTAACTCCCACCTACTCCACAGTGAATGCCAAGAAACCAGGTTAAGGAGCCAGCTCTGCCCAAGGCAGCCTCAGCTTGGACCCCAAGCCCACTAGCAGCTTGGTGCTCGAGGCCAAGGGTCCAGAGGAGAACAACTTGTCTCCTGGGGCTCCCAGCTCTGTGTGCTCTGCAGAGAAGGACAAATGGCCCTTTGGGTTTGGAGACACTGAGTCAGCGATGGCCAGTGTCTAAACAGGTCTGATCTCTTCTCTGTGGGTGATTACTGTGATTCCTGGGACACCAGACCTGCTTCCTACTAGAGCACCGCCGCCAGGACCCTAAGTAAGGTGTAAACAGGAGAGTTTCAGGGTTTGTGGATTGTTCTTTCTGAAGGGGCTTCAGATTTGGGGGTTTTGCTAAAGTGCAGAGACTTAAAAAAAAATCTTAATTAATCTTTGCCCACTCTGTCCCCTAGCGCTGGTGAGAAGATTGAGCCTCTGAGGCAAGGACAGCTCATTCCATGCTGGGCTCCTTCCCCACCCAAATTATGCAGTTTAATTTGTTTCCATTCACAAAGAATTAATGTCTAATTATTCATTAACCCCTGCTGGCTATTTTACTCCTGAGTGCCAGATCCTTCCATTCTAGAGCAATAATTTGGTTATTACTTCATTTATTAGACCTTTGGTTGACCTTGAACTTTTGGTGACATTCACAGCTAACTGAGGGAGACCTTTCCTGTTCAAAAAGGAATCATCCGGCCTTTAGGTCTCCTGGGGGATAATTGGAGAGGATTGATTCTGAATTTAGCAAGTGAGGGTGGCACCTCCCACAAAACGGCCAAGAGAAATCAGGTTTAGGGGTGTTGCAGGGGCTGCCAGGCTGGTCCAGACTCTGGGGAAAGTCCATACAGCACATTGAGGGAAGGCCCTCAATGACCCTTGGCCCAGTCCCCCACCTCTGCTCAGTGGAGAAACTGAGGTCTAAGAGGGCAAAGGGATACCTCCCAAAGTTTAAGAGCAAGCGCTCTTAGATTTTGAGAATCTAAAGGTAAGCTCTTAAATAATGGGTCTATAATTAAAAAAAATAGACTCCTTCCCCAGCAAAATGTGTATGTGCTCATACACTCCAAAATTTGCATAAATGACAGAAGATTCAGATTCCTTGAAGCCCATCTTTGCAGTCTAGGTTATAGAGTCATGATTTTTATAATCATAAAAAACAGAACAAAATATCTCTTTTGAGTGACAAAAAATAAGGTAAAAAGACAAATGCAAAACTAGGAAAAATATTTGCAATTTATATTAAAGACAAAGATTACTATCCTAGTAAATAAGGAGCTTCTAAAACTAAAGGAGAAAAGAACAATCCCATTTAAAACATGCAAAATGGCTCTTAAATGTATATATTTTTAAGAAAACTTATTCATAATAAGAAAGATGCAAATGAAACTACCCTGAGATACCATTTCTTCCCTATTAATACATTAGCAAAAACCTAAATGTTTGGCATCACACACTTTTGAAGAGGCTGTGGCATTTTCATATATAGCTTATGGGGCTAAAAACTATCCCAGTTCCACAGAAGGCAATATTCCAGAAAACTGCAGGTGCAATTTTCTTTGGGATTCAATCCTTTGCTCCAGCAATCCCACTTTTAGAGATCTATTCCAAAGATACACTTGCAAAGATACAAAAAGACACATGCACAAAGCTATTCATTGCAGGACAATTTGTAATCATGAAAGACCAGAACCAACTCAGATATTCATCAGTAAGGAATGAGTTGAGTGTACATCTACGAAATGGAGTATTATGCAGCTGTAACAAGGAAGGAGGACTATCTCCATTCATTGCTATTCAGTGATCTATTGGACATTTACTATGTGAAAAATTAAGGTGCAGAACTGGATTTATATTATGCTATTGTTTATCCAAGAAAGGAGGGATATAAATATGGCTAGACTGTGGTTTCTAAATACAATTTCCCACAAAAAGGAACCAGGGCCACTTGGACAAATGGCTGATTCCAAGTCTGAGGAAGGAAATATATATAAGAGCCCAATACTGTTTTTCACATCAAAGCCTTAACTACTGGGATTGTGTCAGAAGGACTCAAGAGCTAACTTGAATAAGCTCCCACCAACTAAATACGAGACCATTTGAACATAAATAGGAAACGTACAATGGATCAAAGCACTCTAGACATGGTTAAGTCTGTGAGCCGCCATAGCTGGTGGCTTCATAAAGGACTGCTGCGTGAGTCTTGGGACACCGGAAGCAGTCGCTGAGAGCTGGAACCTACCCAGCACTGTGGCCCAGGACGACTCCCTGGGTTGCAGGCTCCATTTCTGGGCAGCTGGCAGGAAGAAAACTTAAGAAACATTTTATGTCACATAACCCAGGTATTCTCCAGGACCCTTGGGGGTCTGCTAAACTCCTGACAGGAGAGGGGGACAGCCTTGAGCATCTCGTTGCTCTAGGGCTGAGGATAGAGGGGAGCAGCACACCCCAAATCCTATATGCTCTGCCCAAACATTGAATCTTCCATTTCTTCCCTCTCTCTGTACCCACCACTTCTTTGTCCAGCCCATAACGGCCTCCCACTTGGATTGGTGGACAGCCTCCAGTGTGTGTGCTCCATCCAGCTTCCCTCCACCCTGCAGGCAGTCTTGCCTCCTGACCTCATCCTTGCCCTGCTCAAAACCTTTCCGTGTTTCCACAGCTTCCCTACATGCATGGCCTATTCCAGCCGCCCCTCCTTCACAGAGTTGGGCTTAAAGTACAAATGCATCAAAACAATGACCATTTCCTCCTTTCGGTTCCTGCAAACACCAGGCACAATGCCACTTCCGCACTTCTGTTGCCATTGTCCTTCACCTCCTAACACACCCTCTGCACCTGCTCAAAGCTCGCTGCAGGAGCAGGACTGAGAGCCTGTCCCTGCCAGCCGCAGCCAGCAATGTAGCTGGAGGAGCAGGAGGCTGTCTGCCAGGCCTAAGGAGGGAGAGGCCACACTCAGCCCCATTCTGGGGCTCTGCAGCTGCTGCCAGTAGCAGCTGTGGCTGCTGCCTGGCTAAGGAATGTTCCCAGATCCCACCCCCTCCTCCCACCCCACAAACGGAGTGCACAGAGGTAGCTACTCCCATGAGCTCCCCACCACCTCTCTCTTACATTGCCCTGCCCGGTAATACCCTAGCTACCACCCACACCTTGCTCCAGGGAGGGAGGTTCACTGGCCTGGAAGCCCATACAGTTTCAGAAAGCCAAGACAAATACTCCTGCTATAGAAAACAAATGCTGTGATCACATTTCAGAGCAGTTTGAAACTTTCCGAAGTGTGAGCTCCTGTCCCTGGAGGAGGGAAGTGCGCCAAGCATCTGATGAGTTTCCAATGAAGTCACGAAAGGCACAGAGCTGCCTGGCAGCTGCCTGCTTTGGGCTTCACGGTGACCCCAAGGCAGAGCTTGGCACCCCAGCTCTGCTCTGTCGCCCAGTGGGAGACCAGCACCGAAGCACACGAGGGCAGCAGGCTGGGTCTGCTCTTCGGCCAGAACGTGAGCAGAGTTGGAGCAACACTTCTGCCACACTTCCTAGGAACTGCTTTTTTATTTTCATCCTAATGAGGTAGAAAGAGAAAGGCAAGTGAGGGAGAAAGAAGTGCTCTGTGTACTGTGTCTCCTGAACACCCCCCCACCCCCCCACCCCTACCCTGCTTCAAATCTAGGACGGACTCACTGATGGAGGAGCTGCAGCCCCTCCCCATGCCTGATGTGTGGTGGTGTGTCATTAGCTGGACAGTAAGGGGATTAATCTGTCCATCCTAGCACAATGAGTCATCAGGGGACAACCAGCTCCTCAACCACAAGAGACTAGAGATCTGGAATTACCAGTTCTTTCTCCCGTGAATGCTAAAATGCCCCATAGGGATTTTCAGGACTTGTCTCTCTAGAAACAGAAAATGTACATTGAGAGCATTAGAGTCTCAGGGTCTGTCCATTAACATAGTGCAATGTTTAAGAGCACAGACTCTGGAGTCACAATGTGTGAGCTCAAATTCCACCTCTTCCATTTAAATGCTGTGTGACCTTGGGAAAGTACCTACCTCTTAAGGTGTCTCAGAACAATTAGAATGTTAATATACTTAAAGTATTTACAATTATGTCAGCATACAATGAGGACTATTTGTGTTAACTAGCTTTGGGGGAGTCAGTATAAGGGAATCAAGAACACAGGCTCTGAAGATCACTGGATTTTGGATCTCAGCTCTGTGCCTTCTAGCTGTGTGACTTTGGGTCAGTTAGTATATACTTTGTGTCTCCATTTTCTTATCTGTAAAAACGGGATGATACTAGTTCAAAAAGGGTTAGATGAATTAATGCTTACAAAGTGCTTAGAATAATGCTTGGCACTTTATTAGCTATTGTTATGGTTCCATATTAGCTGTTGTTATTATTACCACTATTATTTCTCAGTTATGATTATGATTGGGGCTCCAGATTGTAGCAACCAGTTTCCCGATTTCCCAGGAGCCAGGACTTAGGGGCCCAGGAAGTGGTGGCCTCCTTTGGCCCTGGATTTAGGGACAGGCCAACAGCTGCCATGGCTGGAGGGTCCTCGTTTGCTGTGAGAGCAGAAGAGGGACCCGCCCCCCGCTGGGTCCTCCTTGGAGGGGAGGTGTGCGCACCAGAGGAGGGCAAGGCTCTGGGACTCAACACGCGACTCACAGGGTAGCTTCAAACCCTGCCTGTCACTCAGCGGCCCTGGGACCCTGGGCAAGCCGCTGACTTTCTGAACCTGTTTCCTCATCTCATCTCCAAATGATAGGAGGAGCTCCTTCCCCATGGAGCCTGCTAAACTCCTGGCCCAGCGCCCTGGTCGGCAAAAGCCGGTCCTTCTTCTGTCCCTTCCCTAACCTCTTAACTCTGATTTGGGGCCAGTAGAGGCTGTTGAGCAGTTTAGGTTTCAAGAAAAAAAATGCTCATTTTCTCCCTTAGGGCAAAAAGCTGTGAGTCAGAGTCAATTTGAAAAACCTGAGAAGCCATTTAACTTCCTCAATTAGGATTTGAAAATCCCAAGGAAAGGTGTCTGAGCCATGACGGGGAATGTCTATTTCTGATATTGAGCTTAGTTTTTCCTTAACCCATGGAATTCATAAATATATGCTGGTGGTATTTTTTAGGAATTCAAACATACAGGACTATTTTGAATAAAAAGTGGAAGTCTCATTTTACAATTACTCCCTCCCCCTTCCTTGCCCCTGACACCACCATTAATTACTTCTAGACCTTTTTCTATGCATTTGCAAATACACATATTATTTTACTGATATGGGTCCTGCTGTATATTATTCCAAGACATTCTGCTTTTGTTTAACAATGTCTTTGCTACAAGAGGCTTAACAAAATTCTTTCAATGGCTACAAATTATCCGTTTGTGTGGATGGATAAAACGTTTACATCTCCTCTATGGTTAGACATCTATGTGTTTACAATTTTTTGCTCTTACGAATATTTGCATGTGTGTGTGTGTGCACGCTCACACATGTAAGCATTTTGGTGAGTGCTTCCTAGAAAAGAAATTCCTATGCCAAAAAATCAAAAAAGCTTCAACTTACCCTACATTCCATCTCCTTACCCTGATTTATTTGTACTCATAGGATCTACTATAAATTACCATATACAATTATGTCTTTATTGTCTGCTTTTCCCACTAAAATATAAGCTTCACAAGAGCAGATACCGTATGTGTTTGACTTCCCAACAACTAGAATACTGTCTGGCACATAGTACGGACTCAATTATTATTTGTTGAATGAAAGAATGGATGAAAAGACATACATGTTTTTAATGCTGACAGGTATTGCCCATTTATTTTCCAAAAGGCTGATCAATTTATACTCTGCCAAGAGAGCAAACGACTGTTTCCCCAGACCCTTGGCAATGTGAGATTATCAGCTGTTAAATTAATTTTGTCCATCTAATAGGGAAAATAAATGCCATCTCCTCATTTACACCATTGCTTTATAATCTTCCTGAGTCATGCCTGGCCTCTCCCTGTGACCAACTGATTAGGGAAGTTCTGTTTGTTTGCAGTGAGTGTGCTCAGAGCCACTGGCCGGAAGCAGCCCCTGAGAGTGGGGGTAGGTGGGGACAGGGGCGCAGAGCCAGGGCTGCAGCCTTATAGGGAGGCACGAAGGGGACTGGACAATGTCACAGCTGCTGTTGACAACAGCTGCTGCACAACTGGAGTCAGAAGAGAAGCTGCTCCCGGGGAAGGGACCCTAAGGGAGCTGAAGGGTGGGGCCCAGCGTCCCATCAAAGGGGATAGTGTGTGGGCTGGAGGCTGCCTGGACCCACCCTGCCAGGGGATCAGAGGTACTGGAGTGCCTCTCCCTGACAGGCTCTGAGTCACTGGCCTTCCTCTTCAAAGGTCCTTCCCGGAGGCTCTGTGAATCTTCCCTCCCTGAGGGACCTGTTGTGACTACAGGGTCTCAAAACCTTTGTTCTCATTCTAGGCCTTCTTCCCCGGCCCCTTTTGCACATCACGGTGGCTCCCCAAGGAGGGACAGCTTCTCCAGGATTCTGGGCTTTAAAGCAGAAACCTTAAGGACCATGAGCGACCCTGCACCTCTTCAGTGTGATGCCTGCAGGGACTCCTACAGCACGGGGAGGAACCAGGGCCTTTCTCCTGGCACCCCTACCCGGGAACCCACAAGGCCTATCCCGTGGGAAGGACAATATAGTCCTAGTTTAAAGGAGACCTAAGACATAATGGCCTAATACAATGCGTAGTTCTGGCTTAAACTCTGGTTTGAGTAAACCAGCCATAAAAGGCATTTTTGTGACAGTTGCAGACATTTGAATACAGATTGGGTATTAGGCAATGTTAAAGAATTGTTCATTTTGATGGATGCGAATATATTACGGTTACATAGAAAACTTATTTTTTAGAGAGACAGAAATCTTTAAGGTAAAATGTAGATCGGTAGTTTGCTTTAAAATACTTAAGCAAAATGTAGATAAAGCAAATACAGCAAAATGTTAAATAATTTTTAAAAATCCAGGTGATGGATATAAGAGGTTTACTATACGTACCATCCTCACAGTTTTCCTGTATACTTAACTATTTTTGTAATAAAATTTTTTTACTAGAAGAATAGGAGGAGGTGGAAAGGGAGGAGGGCAGGGAAGAGGATGAATGCATGTGATTTGGGACAAGGCTGGAGTTAAGCACACAGAGCCTGAGCCCACGGTCAGCATCTGTCACTGACCACAGGGAGGCCTGAGCCTCGGACAGCAGTGCTTGACCCAGTAAAGGCTTTGGGATAGGGCTACCTATTTCTCTGCAAATCATGAGCGAGCACCTGCAACCAGGAAGGGCCCTGCCACGGTGTGCCTGGTTTCCAGCAGGGTCAGCCCTCTCCCAGGGAGAAGGCAGGCAACCCCAAAGTCAGCCTCAGAGTCTTCTATCGAAAGTATATCAGAGGTCCTCATACTGACAGGTTGTTCCTGGTATAGCCCCACCTGGTGATGGCCTGCCCAGTCTCTGAGAGCTGGCACCCAGCAGAAATGGAATCACACTCCACAGCTTTGACTGCCTCATTTCCACGAACCCGGGCCAGGATATAGAAGGTGGGGCCTTAAGAGGTAGTGCAAGAGGCACTTTTGGGGCAAAAGAGCTGGGGATCTGGCCCAGCAGGCCCCCCAAGAAACCAGAACCCATCCCATCTGCAATGTAGGCAAACATGAGCTAGCCTGTCTGTGTTTGCAAAAGTCGAGACAGCACGATTCTTCCCAGAAGTCAGAATTGGCTTGCGTGGGTAGAGGGGAGTCATCCGCAGAGCGTACTGCAGGAGCGGGCTTGTCAGCCCAGGTCTTCGCAGCATAGCCAGGGCACCCCTGGCAGGCCCTAGGCACAGTGCTCTCCTGGATGGATGTTGAGGCACACTCCCTTTTTTAAAATAGACTTTATTTTTCAGAGCAGCTTTAGGTTCACAGCAAAACTGAGAGGAAGCTGCAGAGAGTTCTCATGGACTCCCTGTCCGCACACATACACAGCCTTCCCCACCATTAACATCCCCCACCAGAGGGTCCATTTGCTACAATCAATGCACATCATTACCACCCAAAGTCCATGGTTTACATTAACATTCACTCTGCTCTTGTACATTCGATGGGTTTTGACAGATGTATAATGACATATGTCCACCATTACAGTGTCAAACAGTATTTTCACTGTCCTAAAAATCTTCTGTGCCCACCAGTTCATTCCTCCCTCCCCCAACTCCTGGCAACCACTGATCCTTTTACTGTCTCCGTAGTTTTGCCTTCCCAGAATGTCACAGAGGTGGAATCATACAGTAGCCTTTCCAGACTGGTTTCTTTTACTTCATAATATGCATTTATGGTTCCTCCATGTCTTTTCATGGCTCAATAGTTCATTTATTTTTAATATTGAATAATAGTCCATTGTCCAGACAGACCCACTTACCTATCGAGGGGCATCTTGATGCACACTCCCTGTCCACCGCCCCCTGTTCACCATTCCAGCGCACCAATAAGCTGGCATCAGCTCTCGTGCCCACAGGGTGGGGAGTGTGAGCTCCCTAGAAGTTTCTACAAAAAGCCCGAAGATGAGTGAGAGATTTCAGAGGTGAGGACAATGTGTTCCACCCACTCAATAAGCATTCACCGAGTACCTACTTATGCCGTGACCCTCCTGGTGTCAGGCTGAGGGCCACAGAGGCGAACACACCTAGGTCCCCACCCAGGGAGGCCTGCAGCCCATGGAGGGGACAGAGCCAGGCTCGGATCATTACAGTCCAGTAAGGGGGGGGCGGGGTCAAAGCACCAGGTTCTGTTCTATGGTGCTTAGCATGGCAGGGGTGTCTTTCAACTAGGACTGACATGGACTAGTAGGCCCCTGAGGAGATCTAAAGGAAGGTATAAAGCAGTTGTTCTCAAAGTCCGATCCCTAGACCACCAGCTGGGAAGTTACGAAAAATGCAAACTCCCAGGTCCTGCCCAAAACCTACTGAATCAGAGACTGAGAGATGGAGCCCAGCAAACTGTATTTTAACAAGCCCTCCAATGGTTCAGATGCAGGTTAAAGTTTGAGAACCATGGGCATCGGGGGAAAGGAGAGTCCCAGGAATGAATTTTACCTTCCTAGGGTGACCAGCCAGGGAGTTTTGAGGATGCAGACTCCACTTTAAGGGAAAAATGAGCTTTTCAGCTGACAGCTGTTCAGCCATGAACCCAGAAGCCTCCATCATACTAAATTCCCATCCTTAGAAGTTTGGAACCCAGGCTGGATATATTAACCAGTATTTGGGGTTCTGGTACCAGTTCTAATGTGGGGGGTCCCTTATGGCCAACTAGCAATTCCCTGGACACCAGTGGGATGTCCTGCAATTCAACTCAATTCCGACCCTCCCTACACAGCATCAGATTCCGAAGACTGAGGGCTCAGACCCACAACCCCGCTCTCCCATCAGACCCCAGCCAGAATTTCCATTATTACCTGGGTTCTGGCCAAATGACTATAGATGGGAGGTTTGATTCATTTGCTAGAGTGGCTCACAGAACTCAGAGGAGCACTTTCCTTACTAGCTTACGAGTTTATTACAAGAGGCTATAGCCCAGGGACAGCTGGATGGAAGAGACGCACAGCACAAGGTGTGGGGAAGGGGCCTAGAGCCTCCATGCTCTCCAGAAAGCGCCACTCCCCTTGAGCCGCCACTTGTTCACAATCTCAGAAGCTCTCCGAACGCCATCATTTAAGGTCTTTATGGAGACTTCATTACAGGGGCATGATTGATTAAACGGCTGGCTCTTGGTGACTGAACTCCATCTCAAGTCCCTCTCTCCTCTCTGGAGGTTGGGAGGTGGGACTGAAAGTTCCAACCCTCTAATCACATGGCCAGCTCCACTGGCAACCAGCCACCATCCTTGGTGAGTCCAAAAGACACACCTTTATGGCTCACATCACTTAGAAGCTCAGTGCCAGAAACGGAGATGAAGACAAATATACATGTATTTCCTATTATAAATCACAGTATCATGACAAGGACAGGCTACTTTATACTATGGTAACAAATGGCCTCACATCTCAACAAGTTTACCTCTCACTCATGCAAAGGCTGCAGTAACGCCGCCTCTCTCCAGCGCACTGTACTCTATGCAAAGTCTCGACCCAGGTGGCTTCGATCCGCAGCTCTGCCATCTCAACACAAACTTGTCACCTCGATGCTGAGAGCAAAGAGGGGTACTGGAGGATGGCCCAGGGACTCGTCACTGCTTCTACTCAGCACATGAGCACATGTTACTTTTGCTCACATTTCATATGCCAGAAACGCCACGCCGCCCTTCCTGACTGCAAGGGGACTATGGCCTCCCACAGGCCCAGAGAGGAAAGGGACTCTGGGAACATCCACCACAAGGACAAGCTTTCTTTCAAGGAGGTAGCAGATAAGGAAAGAAAGTACATGAGGCTGCTATGCTGGAAAGAAGGTGGATGACTTCAAAAGTCTTTCCAAACTCCATTTTTTTATATTTCTATGGTTCTGAAAATGCTTTAAATTGTCAATTGGTTCTCTTTCCAAGAGGTTCTTTGGTCCTGGGAAGGTTTACTCATAATTCAGTCTACACTAGCACCATAGGCCCTTCAGGTCTGTGGATGCTGGGCCTCCGGAAAGCAGAGCCCCAGGCAGAGCAGGGTGAAGCAGGGGATGCCCTGGGCTGGCAGGGAAGGCCTGAGCTCACCGGGTCTGGCAAACCCGACTGGGGCTGGCCAGGTGACCAGCTGGGGCTGCAAGCATTTGGACAAGTCCAGGGCAGGAATCCCCCTTCTCCCAAGTCACCAAGTCACACGAAGGGAGGGCAATTACAGCCACTTCCTCTGAGAGAAAAAAGAATGGATTCTGTGCCACATCCCCGGCCCTGTTGCAGCCCACGACCGAGTGGTTGTGGAACAGAGGAGCAGCTGCTATGGGGCCAAGCGCACAGGTGCCACCCTAGGGCCGACCACAGAACACTACATCCTCCCACCTCCCAGCCTTACCCTCCCCCCGTGCCGTCCAGGGCAGCCCCCACAACTGCACAGCAAAGGGGGTATGAACACCACGTGCTGGGAGCATCCTCGGCCCTGCAGCAACCTAGGAGACACCAGGGAGCAGGTGAGGAAGAAAGAGGCGGCCGAGCCAAACTGCACCGGCTCCCGGGGCGCAGCCCCTGCCACCTCCATGAAAAGAGGGTGTCACCCTGCCCAGCTCCGCTCAGTGCTGGGTGCCTCCCTCCTCTGCTCCCCGCCCTCCAGCCAATTTTAGTTAAGACGTCACCCATACGGGAGCCCCCCGAGAAGCCTCTAATGAGGTCAGGGCCCCTGGCACTGATACAGAAAGCTTCCTTCTCACAGGGACAGAGGAAACCGATGGACATGGTTCTTAGTCTCAGGGTGCTAAGTCCCAGCGTGCTTTGCTGACAGATAAACTGCATATCTGCCCCGAGGAAGGACGAATCACATCAGTAATTCCCTTGCTTAAAGCCCATTTATTTAGGATCCTGCCTGAGGTTGTTTTTAAATAATAGATTAGGAAGTAATTCAAAAAAGACAAAAGGGCACAGCAATCGGGTTTCCCCTTGGCCTACAAATTTTGTCCCCAAAAAGTAGTAAAAAGGACTCTCCTTAGTTTATTCAAATGGATGCCTGGGAGTCTAACAGAGATGAGAGAGAGAGAGAAGGGCCCTGGGGCCTAGTGCCAGGCCTTCAGGCAGCGATCCACTCAACCCTGTCACCAAGCAAATGGGAAAGCTGGGGTGCAGTAGGGGAGAAGATGTACCCCAGGCTGCAAGACTGGTTGAGACAGGGCAGGGAGCCCACTTCCCACGCTGCCCCGGGCTCCAGCCCCCAGCTGTGCCACCCCATCGGTATTTCAGCAAAAGGACAGAAGGCTGCCTGAGCCCCCAGATCAGGGGCACCCACACCCCACACCACAGCATCCTTGCCACCTCCCTGCCCGAACCCATCCAACTGAGGCCTGGAGCAAACCTAGTCTGGCTTTGAGAAGCTGCTGTGAATACTGAGCCTGTAGCCCCCAGGCTCCTGGAACCTCTGGCCCACAGAACCAGAGAGCTGGACCAGTCAGACCCCCAAAAGTCTGCCTGTGAACACTGGGGAGGGTCCATCAGAGGAAACCGTCCTGGTCTCAGCAGCAGCAACATATCCCTCCCAGGCACCTCAGGACCAAGAAGCTCCTACTCTGATTCGAGACCCAGGCAGAACCCTGGCCTCTCCCAGCCTCTCTCTAGGAATGTTGGGGCACCCCCACCTCACTGATAAAAAGCTGCACTGAGCATTTGAAAGTACAGCCAGATGTGCCAACACTTCCTGGGCAGCTCAGAGGAGCAGGTTCGCAGATTTGATTAAGCTCATCCTCCCTCACCCAGGCAGCGTTTCTGCCGGGCTGGACACTTCCCCCCAGTGTGCTCCCAGGCGTAGGTCAGGCAGGGGACAGGAAGTGGGTGTTTGCGGGGAAGGTGGGGGCCACACGGCTAAGCAGAGGGACAGGAGCAAGGCTGCCTTCTGTGGCCGCAGTCCCTTGACCAGGGCCTGAATTCTTAGTGTCTCATTTTTCCTAAAAGGTACAAGAAAACTGAGCACCTAAATTGCTGCCTGGAAAGCACAGAACCGGGGCTGCCAGGTGTCTACAGCCCCAGGTTTAGGCCAGATACTTCTCAAAGGTCACCAGCCCAGTCTGCTATGACCTCCCTGCTTTCTCTCCCTCATCTCAGCCCTCCTCCCCACCCCCAGTCAGCTGTTCACGGGCACCTTTAAACAGGCTCCTCACCTCACTGAGGGACAGTGACTGTAATGGGGTATGTGGTGGGGACTTGATACTGGGGGGAATCTAGTAACCACAATGTAGCTCATGTATTTGTATATTAATGATACCAAAATAAAAAAAATAGTAGTCTCCTCAGACAGCTAGAGACACAGAAGCTCTTCAGGATGCAGATATAAGAGAAGTTGGAAATCAGTTCTGCTGAGACCCTGAAGCAAGGAAGCTCCCAGAAGATAAGGTTTTTTGGCTCGAAGGAACTCCATGTTCACTCATATCAGAGCACCCCCGGCAGCCTCCCTGCTAGGCCATGGGACTCCCCCAGGCTCCTTAGTGACGGCCCAGGCCAGACTGCTCCCTTCCGTGACCACACATCGTAAACTAAGTCAGTCCCTTGCTGCCACGTGGGGCCAAACCCACTGTAGTCAGGAGGCCCTGGTCCCAGGCCCTTAATGCTGGAAGGCCTCATCAGCCAGAAAATCTAGCTGTGCAAGAAACATGGGCCAGGCTGATTATGAGAGCACTGAAGGCTCCCAGTCAAAGGCCCTGAGAGCAGTTCTTTTCCCCCCACAACACTTCCCTAGGAATAAAACCGACAGCACGCATCCCCTTGGGAGGAGAGGGAAGGAACCTGAGGTCAGGTGAGCCACTACGTGGCCAGACCCAGGCCAGGTGCTACCACAGACAGAGCTGAACGCCAGGCTTGCCACAGGCCCAGCTGCCCATTGCTGTTCATACTTTCATTATAGAGTGGGCGCTAAAGTGCACACCTGTTCCAGAAATCACTGCTTCCTCCAAAGCACTTTGTCTAAGGAAGTTACCTGTCTCAGCCAGCACAGGCGGAAGGAGGGTGGTGAGCTGGCACAGCCAGACGAGAGTCTGGGTACACTCTGATCTCCATCACCTGCCTGGTCTGCTGCATAGCCACCTTCATCCTCATGCTTCTGTGTAAGTCTGGGGAGAGGAAATCCTGGGGCAAAATACCTCTAAAAACCAAAATCAGTCAAAGGGAGAAATAAAGTTTAAAAATCCGTTTATTGCTTACAAACTACAGCCCTGGGCCTTCTCTCTTTCCTGCTCCAGCAGAAGCAAACCGGCACCACCCCCCTCCCCACTGCCCCCTCACCTGCAAACTGCAGTCCAGGCCGGCTCTCTCTTCTGCTCCAGAAGAAGCAAGCCAGCAAGCAAGCCAGCCCCCTCTTTAACCTCTCAGGGTCAGACACGCCCTCAGTTGCCTAGGTAATTACCCATTGATATGGAGATGAACTTCTCTCCTCCCTGAGGAATAAGGTAAATGCCCTAAAGCCATACTTTTCTCCACCCTTGAGTGTCTGTTGGTATGCAGATGTACTAAAGCCAGGGGAGACATTCTGGAAATATTACAACTTTACCACATTCCGTCTCTCCACTGCTGGGAATTCATGCTGTACCACGGTCTCAGTTTCCCCAGAACTCAGATTATAAGGGCATGCCTTAGTCAGCTCTGGCTGGCATATCACAATACCATAAACGTGGGGGCTGAAATGACAGAGGTTCTGGAGGCTGGAAGTCTGAGATCAGGGTGCCAGCAGGGCCAGATTATGGTGAGCACTCTCTTCCTGGCTTGTAGAGGGCCACCTTCTCCCTCTGTCCTCATACGACTGGGAGAGAGCAAGCTTGCGTCTCTTCCTTTTCCTGTAAGGACACTAATCCCATCATGGTGCCCTGCTCTCAGGATCTCATCGAAGCCTAATTATCTCCCAAAGGCCCTACTTCCAAAGATGATCATATAGGCAATTAGGGCTTCAATATATGCATTTGCAGGGGACACAAACATTCAGTCCATGACGGGCCACATCAGCTTGTTGCTCTTTCCAAACACACGTCTCTAGACCCCTCTCCTGAGTGCCAGGCCCTCTACTTGCTCTGCCTGGTAGATTTAGGGAATTAGAGGTGACACCAGGCTGCAGAAAGGGACAGAGACAGAGTAAGCCCTGGGACAGGGCCATCTCTGGAGCAACTCCTCTCCTGACACTTGCCACAATGATAACTCTGCCTCAGGCCTTCCTCGGTGTATTTCCCGCCAGTCCCAACCTCTAACCATGTCCTAACAGCCTATCATTGTATGTTATGCTCACAGCTTCTTTCTTGCTGTCATGATGGGTAGTGTGGTTCTCACAGATGCCACTCAGACACAGTCACAGAGAGCAGGGGCATCCTGGCCCCCTTGGCATATGTGCCACGAAGCCTCTCCCTTGGCCACAAAAGGGAGCACCCCCTGCTCTTTGCATGGTGATCATGGCAGGTGGATGGTGGAGGCAGGTGCTGGCAACCAGCACAGGGCTTGGCCACTGGAGGGTTTGCTCAGCTACTGCTCTGGGATTCCTCCTTGCCATCTCAGGAAGGCAAGGGACCTGACAGGAGAGACCCAGGTAGCCCCAGAAAAGAATGACTATCATTAGGGGTCTGGACTCGGTCCCCAGACAGGCAGACAGGAGGCCTTTCAGAAGTGGCTGGAGCCCTGGCCCCTGGGCCCTGCTGGGATGGCACATGTTGTGGTTTCCGCTTTTTCCAGAGCCGTAAGGGCCATGGCTTAGTTGGGCAGAACCCTCCCTGTGGCTGAGCCAGGGAGAGCCGGGTGTATGGGTTTCTGTGCCTTTAAAAATAATAAGGGGTGTTGCTGACCCCCTGGGTTTCTTATTAGTCCTGTTCCACTGCGGCTCTGTCTCCTCCGCTGGACCATGAAGGACTGGCCTGGGTGTCCCTCCACATTCTCTTTACACCATTCCAGGTCTGTTTTCAACTTATGAGAAGTTCAAGAGCAGTATGGCCAGACATTTGGACATACACACATCAGGATACATACCACACACAGGCAGGCACCCTTACACACACACACACACACACACAAATGTACACATAGATAGCAATTCATTTTCTAAAAAAATGAACTAAATGGAACTGAACATTTGTAGGGCTGTTAGCATTCTGAAAAACATTTTCCCCCTTTTTGGGATTGCGGCACCTTCCCAGAGAACCAAGACAGGGTCACCTGAAGGCTTTTTCCCCTTTTGGATGTATTGCTTTCCTTAAAAAGAAAAGGAAGTTGGATTAATTTATTCTCAACAGTAAAAACTGCTACCTCTTTCCTCCCAAAGTAGCTGGCTTGCTCCATTCAATATTTGGAGAGCCAAATGTACCAAATCTTCAGAGAGAGATGAAGAGGGTGGCGTCTTGTTTCCAGCTTGGCCCTAAAAATCAGAGCACCGAGGACCAGCTGCGCTGCTCTGCCAAGGGCTTCCAGGACACTGCTCGGGACACCAAGCCTGATCCTTCCAGGCCAGTTCATAGTCGTGCTGGGGAGACATGCAGACTCCCAGAACACTGAGTGACAGAACACATTAAAATGGCCAGTCAAGGCCACCATCAATGGCCACCACAGGTCATAGGACCCCATTGTCCTAAAACAGGACCATGCAAGACCTCTCAAAGGTGAAAGTTGACTTTAGGTTGGTGTTCAGGGAAGGTTTTATAGAGGAGATGAACTTTTGGCTGGCCTGAAAGGGGTACATTCTTCAGACCAGTCAAGAGAAGTGAGGAAGGAGGCCCAGGAGAGGGGGCTAGCGTGAGCAGAGTGGAGGAGACCAGGACTATCTGAAAGGTCCCTGAGTCCCGGGTCCAGTGAGTGCACCAGTTGGGCCACAAAGGAGTTGAACTTTGCCCAGGAGGCAAATGGGGTGGATCGGAAGGCGTTTACAGGTTTTTGAGTAGGAAAAAGATATAACCAACTACTAGTTTAGGGCCATAACTCTTAAGACTTTGGTAGACGATCTGAAGGGGACCACCCTGTCAACCAGTTTCACACACAAATCATGCTCAGAAAGCCTTTCCATAAAGTTGTGGGCCACCCCCACCCCGTGAGGTTACAGCTGACGTATGCCTGGAAGTAGTGACAAAGATGAGCAAATGTCTAAATCTCTGTACTACCTCAGAATGACAAAGTTTTTTGCCTACTCATAATTCCCATTAAATTAAGTATGAAAATATAATTTACTTTTTTTTCATTCAACATTTAAACCAGAGTCTGGATCCTCCCTCAAAACTATCATCATCACATTTTCTACTATGACTGATTTGATGTCACCCTTCCCTGCTAGACGGCAAGCTCTTCAAAATGCAGAAATGGTTTTATTCATCTCTGTCTTCCTAACCCCTGGAACAGAGGCTGGAACTAAATAAATCATGAGTCTGCAGAATCAGGGATAGAATAATATCTTCGTTTCCACACTGTTTGTTCTAGTCAAGACATTGTAAATGATTTACCATGTTTTTGAGGTTAAACTATAAAAGTGGATATCCTTAATTTACCTTAATAATAAACTCAGACTTTCAGACCCTCTAATCTGGAAAAAAAATTTTTTTAAGAAAGGATTAACTCTGGGCTTTCCTGCTAAACATATATTTAGCAGACTTTTGTGGCAGAAAACTTGTTTTAAAAAAAAGAGTCTAGACAGGTAATGATTCTATAGCACCTCACTATGTTGATGGACAGTGACTGTAATGGGGTTGGTGGGGGGAACCTGATGAAGGGGGTAGTTTAACCACCATAATATTGCACATGTAATTGTAGGTTAACGATACCAAAATAAATTGTAAATAAAAAAATAAATAAATAAGAGTCTAGAGCCCCATACACAAAGGTAAACTCAAGGTGGATCAAAGACCTGAATGTAAGTCATGAAACCATAAACCTCTTAGAAAAAAACATAGGCAAAAATCTCTTGGACATAAACATGAGCGACTTCTTCATGAACATATCTCCCCGGGCAAGGGAAACAAAAGCAAAAATGAACAAGTGGGACTATATCAAGTTGAAAAGCTTCTGTACAGCAAAGGACACCATCAGTAGAACAAAAAGACATCCTACAGTATGGGAGAATATATTCATAAATGATGTATCTGATAAGGGGTTGACATCCAAAATATATAAAGAACTCATGCACCTTAACAAACAAAAAGCAAATAATCCAATTAAGAAATGGGCAGAGGACATGAATAGACACCTCTCTAAAGAAGAAATTCAGATGGCCAACAGGCACATGAAAAGATGCTCCACATCGCTAATCATCAGAGAAATGCAGATTAAAACCACAATGAGATATCACCTCACACCAGTGAGGATGGCCACCATCCAAAACACAAACAACAACAAAAGTTGGCGAGGATGTGGAGAAAGGAGAACCCTCCTACACTGCTGGTGGGAATGTAAATTAGTTCAACCATTGTGGAAAGCAGTATGGAGGTTCCTCAAAAAACTCAAAATAGAAATACCATATGACCCAGGAATCCCACTCCTAGGAATTTACCCTAAGAATGCAGCAGCCCAGTTTCAAAAAGACAGATGCACCCCTATGTTTATTGCAGCACTATTTACAATAGCCAAGAAATGGAAGCAACCTAAGTGTCCATCAGTAGATGAATGGATTAAGAAGATGTGGTACATATACACAATGGAATATTATTCAGCCATAAGAAGAAAACAAATCCTACCATTTGCAACAACATGGATGGAGCTGGAGGGTATTATGCTCAGTGAAATAAGCCAAGCTGAAAAAGACAAGTATCAAATGATATCACTCATATGTGGAGTATAAGAACAAAGAAAAAAAAAAACTGAAGGAACAAAACAGCAGCAGACTCACAGAACCCAAGAACTGACTAATAGTTACCAAAGGGAAAGGGACTGGGGAAGATGGGTGGGAAGGAAGGGATAAGAGGGTAAAAGGGGCATTACGATTAGCAGAAGTAATGTTGGGGGGGCACGGGGAGGGCTGTACAACTCAGAGAAGACAAGTAGTGATTCTATAGCATCTCACTACACTGATGGACAGTGACTGTAATGGGGTTGATGGGGGGGACCTGATGAAGGGGGTAGTTTAATCACCATGGTATTGCACATGTAATTGTAGATTAATGATACCAAAATAAATTATATAAAAAAAAAAAGAGTCTAGAGCCCATTGAATTGATCCTCTGCCTTCAGCCCATGCTGACTGATGCCAAAGACCCAGAAATGCCCTTCCCTCCTCCTGGGGACACCACCCTCCTCCAGACACTGCAGCTGCTGGCAAAATCCAGTGGGTCAATCTGCAAACCCCAGCTAATCATGCAAAATATCCTTGTTATGAGTGGGGTTCCCCAGAAAGCAGACTGTGACAGAGAGAGTCTGCAGGAAATTTCCTAAGGAGCTCCTTGAGGATAACCACCTATGGGAGAAGGAAAAAAGTGGAACTGGGCAGAGGGAGATGGTGAGGTGCACTGCAATCCTGAAACCACAGCTGACTCCACAGGCTACGGTGAAGTTGGGAAGTAATGCCCCCCCAATATTACTTCAACTTTAGAGTTGTCCCCAGATGAGGCCAGGGCCAGGCCTTTATACCTTCCTCAGTGACCAGTCCCTTGATGTAGGCTACCCCTTGGCAGGGACATTACCCTATCTTCAGCTGAGGGCAATTCCCAGAGAGGTCAGCAGCCAGCAGCTGTCACAGCAACTGGGGGTAAGTCCTCTGTCCTGAGTGGCAGTCCGAGTGGAGGACCGCATTCACAACAGTTTTGAACGATCTGTACAGGTACCGGGGCACATGTCAGAGAGCCAGATGCTCAGAGACCAGTGGGGGAGGAAGGAGAGTGTCTGGGAGACAAATCTGGATCCAAATCTTGGCTCTGCCACTTACCATTTGTCAGATTAGTATCAAACGTTCTGAGTCTCAGTTTCTTCTATAAAACAGGAATAATACTATCCACCTTCTAAGGTTTTTTATGAGGATCATGGAAATACAAAAACTTTCCTGGCCTTGTGCAATCCCTACACATGGTGCTAAGCACAGGGGACCACAGTCATTGTCATTTTTGCAGCTGTGGCTGCAAAGATGATGCCCTTGTACTGGTGCCAGATGCACTCCGCTGGGAGCTCTGCCAAAGTCTGGGTCAAGAGCCATCAGGTACATGGGCTGCTGGGCTCCAGGTGGGTCTGTGAGGATGGCTAGTCATCTCCTTAAATCTCAGGCCGTGCCCTGCTGGGATCAAGGGCCCTCCTGTAGAGACAGCCTCAGGAACAAAGGACAATACTGGGAAAGGGGTTTCAGTCGTCCTCGCCAACGGGACACATGGCAGCCTCCGTGTGCCAGGCACCAAGAGGCTGGGCCACCAGGCCGGGTGAGGCAGTCACTCACTCTGCAGGCTGTGTGGGTCCCCATGCGGCTGGCCGGTCCAAAGGGCGGGACCACGTGACACATCAGGGATGTTTGGGTTCACTGTTTCCTCTTTCAAACAGCAAGTAGAGAGGCTCCTAGCTGGGGTGATTCCTGAGCATATGGGGAGTGTAGTACAATACCAGAGTCAAAGCCGCCATGAGTAGACCCTGGAGCTCTGATCCTCCACCCAAACGGAAGCTTTCCTTGGGGGCATGGAACACTTTACTGTTCTGGGGTTACTCATTTTCCTTGCTCTCCTATGTAATTTGAATCCTGTCTTCATCCTTCATCAACCAAGGGACCCTGGAAAGTGTCACTGGCATCCAGGAAGACCACCAGCATCAAACCCATAGTCGAACAAGGTGCTTTTATTACTTATTGCAGTGACAAGCATGCACACCAGGTGGTCTCCGGAAGACAGTGTTGGGAAAAACTGAATACAGGATCTGAGTTTGGTTGTGTGGTTTGGGAGAGGTCTAAGGGAGCAGAAGATGTTGGAGATTGGATGTTGTTAGAACGCAGGAGCAGGTCCGTGATTGGTATCTCAATAAATTTTCCCACAAGGGGGGCTAGGACTAGGATGGAGCTGTAGCTGGTAAAGACGTCCCTCATTTTAGCTGGGCGTGGTTCATTGGTGGGTGGCATATTGGCTTTTTTTCTGTGCTTAGAAAAAATACAGTGTCCTTGCTTGGTCTCATCTTATCCTGGTCTCAGGGTGCCCTAGTGCGGGGCTGGTGTCCTGTGAGATTGTTTATGTCCAATGAGAAGAGCACAAGTCAGCTGAGACTGAAGGCCCTCTTCCAAATGCCAGGGGCTGCTCTGTTTTTCTTTCCCATAAGTTACTAAATCTCTCCATGAATAAATTTCTCCATCTGTAAAATGGGGCTATGACTATGTACCCAGAGGATGGTTTTGAGAACAAACAAGATTAATGTGGAGCACAGAGCGGGAGCTCACTACACGCCAGTCTCCACGCCAGCCCCTGAGAATATCACATAGCAGCTGCTCAAACACCCATTGTACAGATGAGGAAACTGGGATAGAAAAGGTCAGCAGCACATTTTGGTGAAAATCAGAGATGAAATAACCTTCCACCCAGGCTGGATCTAAGATTCCCGTTTGGAGTCATGACCCAGCCCATCAAGGCTGACACTGACAACCAGCTGCTGACAATGAAAGCAGAGAGTCAGGTTCAGCCCAGGCTCCACGGGGGTGCTGGGGCACTGCCCAGACCAGAGGAGGACAGGGAGGAGCATCACCAGGACCTGGGGACCACCCCCAGGACCTAGGAGGGCAGGGGTCACCATGGGGATGCTTCACGTGGCAGCTCTCACGCTGAGCTCGTGGCCTTAGCCATGGAATCCAGGGAGCACGCCCAGGGGTGTGGAGTGCAGCCTGACTCAGAGCCACGGACAGAATCAGAACCAACTGCTTCTGGTTCCCACATATAATCTTGTCTGATAATAGGAGAGTTAATCACGAGAGAGATTTCCAGAATAAAGCCCACCCAGGCTGAGTTCTCCAAATTATACCCTCTGTGTGGTAATTGCAGAGTTGTTGGGGGCCTACATCAGGCTTGTAACAGTATTTCCACACAGCCACCTCTCATTTGGTGGAACAAAAGGAAAATTACACGCTCCGATGGCTCTGTTTCCCCAGCTTGGAGCAGTAGAGAAGCATCAGGTGGGGAATCTCAGGTCAGTCCCTTCTCAGCTGTGTAGATGTGGGAATGCATTCAGCTTCCATGTGCTCAGTAGTAAAATGGGAAAAAGAAAATTCCATCCTCCTTCCCGACACTCAAGACTATTGCAAAGATCCAATGCCATATTCACATGCAAACACACAAAGAGCTCTAAAAAAAATCATAAAATGCTAAAATAAAATAAAAATGTGTCCTCTATAATGACTTTCGTTTCTCAGTAAACAGACTTCAGGCAAAAACAAAGGTCATATTATAACTAGTGTTCTATGGTGATGTTATTAACCACCATTTCCACAGTGATAATATTAATCTATGGTGATATATATTAATGTTCTTCCACACTGCGTACTAATAGTGGTTATTCCAGGACCCTGTGATTTCAGAACTCATCAATGAAAGTCTGTGATGTCTGATCTGTGCTTACTGATATAGAGAAGGTAACTTAGGTATTATCAGATCCATTCATTCAGCAAAGATGTACGGAGTTCTCGTCTGTCCTAGCATCAGTTCTAGGAGCTGGGGATAAGTTGGGAAATAGAGCCATCAAGAAGCCCTGGAAGCCAACTCTCCAGGCTGCACCATGAAAGAATTTGCTCTGCTCTAGCACTGACCACCTGCGGCCTGTGGGAAGCCTGCAGACATCCAGATTGCCATGCAGGGCCACTCCACATCGCAGCCAACATCTCTGCTCCTCAGGAAATCGGCACAGTGATTGCAGCCCGGATTGGGCTGGGAGTGGGATCCGACAGGGCACTTACTTCCAGGAAGGGTCCCCGGATATGGGAGGGTCCTCCCCCTGCCTGAGGCAGAGGCCAAGTTCACATGGGCTTTTCCTCTAACACAGACCCTGGACTGAACAGAGCTCATGCTCAGATCTCTGACTTGCCCTGAGAGCAGCTCCATAGTTGAACCTCTGCTTCCCTACATAAGAGAAACCCCAAGCCATCTCCCTGAGCAGACACAAAGCGGTCTGACCCCAGGATGATCTGCCCCTTCCATTTCTTCTCTGATCAGGGAATTTGGGTGACACCATAATCCTCGGCAGTCTTATTAATAATTCCCAGTCTGAATTATTTAGCGTAGCTCTAGCCAGTGGCAGGATAATTCAAGCAGAGCTGCTGAATGGCAGGGTGATGCATGTGGGGCTTGGGCTGCAGGACACTACATGGGGTCTTATGTTCAGGGCAAACAGCCTTCTCATTCTTTCCGGTCATCAAATGGAAAATGTTTGGCTCACAGACGCACACACACACACACACACACACACACCCCTCAAGCACAAACATTAATTCCCAGAGTCATTATTGTGTGTTGAAGGGAAGTGTAAACAGCATTTTTCTAAGTGCACCCGGCCTGCCCAGCTTCCCCTGCAGAGCACTTGAGCCCCCTTTGTTCTTCCTGCTTCAAGGCAGGGCCCTCATTGGTGCTTCAGAAACAGGACCCATTACAGAGTCATCCACTCACCCCTAATGCCCACCACTTAATCCCCAAAGACCTTGAAGAGGCTTTCCATATTTTCCCCTGTGCTTACTGGGTCAGGTCACATTCTTGAGATCATTTATACTCTTGTGCAAATAATTTGTTTATCCAGTTAGGCAGACAATGAAAGCATCGTTTTTGCCAGGATTCCTCTGCTGCATATAAAAGTTGCTGAGTGAGAGAAAGGGAAGGGGCATGTGCCTGGGTGAGCTCACTAAGGAACAGTGCAGGCCAACACCTTCCGGTCCTCTAGGGTCATCTCTGGGGTGTCAGGGTGTGTCCTGCCCTAGAGCACCCCAGCTGCACCGAAAGCTGGCCAAGCTTTGGCCTGGGCCTCTTACCCAGACAGAAGCTGAATGATTAATAGTCGAGCCTGATATGACTCAGGGCTGGGATCACTGCTCCCACCCACAGATCTCCACTAACCCCCACTGCTCACCTGACCAAGGGCTCAGCGACCTGCGGCTCTGTGAGGCTGTGTTCCCAGAACACAGTGCCTGGGAGGCCTGGGGGCCTGAATCCCTGAGCTGGAGCCCACACAATGAAGGAGAGCAGGCAGCAGGGGGTTTGTACTCTGCTATTTCCAAAACATTTGGAAAATTCTCTGCTTCCAGCTAGAATTTATGTTAAGATGGGAGGACTCAGAGAGGACTAGAGTACAACCTAGCCCTGAGGTGGCTAACCAAGCCCCTTGTGCAGAGAAAATGTGCATATGGCAGTTTCCAAGGCAGTAGGTAGGCAATCCTAAACACTCTGTGGCTCCCATGTTCCATGTGGTTGAGATGGGAAATAAAAGCCCTGTTTAGCTCTCCTCTGGTCAGTCTGCAACTGGAATTTTTGGCTTTTGGTTTTCCAGTAGTAGTTTGGGAGCTTACCCTTTCAGGAGCCATGGCGAGAAGGCCAGGGCCTTTGCAGCCGTGTCTCAGGGCGAAGGACAAGCACTGCCCTGTGATGACTGGAGTGGAGCACAGCAGTCATCAGACTCAAACCTCCGCAGCTCAGCAGGCAACAGAGAGCAGGGTGCGCACCCAGACTGCGCCCCTGAGAGCCCTAGAGAGATATTACAGGAAGGTGGCTTTTCCCTAGAAGAGGGAACCCTGTCCAAAGCTGGAAAGAGTGCTCTTGTAAAAGAGCACATGTCCTGTCCCTGGAGGACTGCAAGCAGGGGCAGAGTACTCGGGAAAGAACCCATCAGGGGAAGCTGGACTCAGCCGACTTGGAGGTTTCTCCCACTCAGGAGCCCTCTGTTCAGAGCCTCTGGATGGGCAGGGGTACTTACAGAGGGAGGGAGGGTCCTGGCCTTCCTCCAGCATCAAAGCCTCCTGCCCCTGCAGGACATTCCTGAGCAGCTTTTATCATTGGGCTTTGAAGGGAGAACAATAATCCCATGCTTAAACCAAAACATCGTGTGATCGGACCACAGGCTTTGAACACATCCTTGATGCTTCCTGCCACCCTGCAAGCTGCAGTGACTCCTTGGGCTGGAAGTGGAGGGTACTGGAGGCCTGCTCAAGCCCCAGCCCCAGCCAGGGTGTCTCAGGTCTTTGTAAGAGAAAGCAACTGGCATCTGGAACAATCTGATTTGACTTCCAGTCACTTGGAATCCACCATAAGAGCCGTAACTTCCTGCTGTTCTGTGCAGGAACTGCAAGAGACCACAGCCACCTAGACGCCTCTCTGAGATGTCATCTAGGAGCAGTGACAGTTCAGATGGAGTCATTTCTAAGGGAAACCCCTTCGCAGTTTTCAGTTCCTGAATAAACTAAAAGTTCAAATGGTGTAAGGAATCCAAAGCCATCTGGATTAACTAATTAGCTAGTTAAGCAAGTGGTTAAACTGCTCTGAATCTCAATTTTCATATCTAATAAAGAGGGATCACATAATCCAGAACGAACATTCTGTGCTCCTAGGACTGGCTCTGCATGGGGTGTGTGTGTGATTTCCCATATGTTCATGTCTAGTCATTCACACAGAGGCCTCCAACAGCCAATGAGGCATCATGCTCAGGTCCAGGGAATCCATCTCCAGCTCTGACTTAAAATAAAGCAGAGAAAGACACCTTTACCTGATGGGATGCTGAGACTGCTAACTCCTCTGACATTTAAAGTCACTGGATCAAATCTCCTGAGGAAGTATTCCTAATTGGAGGCCTTAAAGGTAAGGCAACGTGATCTCTTGTAAATGATGCAGAGGGCTTCTAGCTGGGGGCACACACATGTACACACACACACACACACACACACACACACACACACTCCCCCAGTACAAGTTGCCTTTGAGGACCTGAACCATATCTGATTCTACTTGGTATTCCTAGTACTGAGTGCAAGGGCCTGGCATAAGTCAGCAGTTGAATAAAGAGTTGGTAGTAAGTGAATGATGAAATGAAAGAACAAATAATCACAAAACCTTACTGAGATTATACTGAAAACATGTCATGACCTGCTCCAGTTACTCCGCAGATCTTTAACTATGAATGCTTAGTTAATGACTAAAATATCTTAAGAACTTTTTGAGATAGGGGCCGGGAAGGGTGGGGGTGACCTGGATTCTTACCTCTACTCCTAATGAGCTGTGTGACCTTGGGCAGCCCCTCAGCCTCCATAGACCTCAGTTTGCCATCTTTAAAATGAGACGGTTGGGCAGAATGACCTCTGGTCTCCTTCTCACTCCTGGCAGTGTATAAAAAGTAAAAACAACAGTATCTTACCAACAAAAAATCTTAATTCTAATAATAACACCAACTTTGGAATTTAGTAATCTACCTTTACAATCTTCATCTTCTGTTCATTAACTTGAATTTTGCTTTTCTGATTTCCAAGAAGCAGTAGCAAAGGTTAAGAACAACCCTGAGCCATCTTTAAAAGTCTGATATGCACCTGTCCTCTTAGCAAGACCTGACTTCAACCAGAAGAGTTCAGGAAGAACAAAGCCAGGGACACACATTCATGACGGCTCACTGGACATCCTGAATTAACCAGGAAACTCACAAAAACAGCCTTTCAAGGAGATCATGAGCCCTGCTGGTTCCATCTTGAGCTCTATCCCAGCAAGCAACAGGTTCTGGGTAACATGCACGTGGCTTTCCAGGTCCCCTTTCCAAACCCAGCCACCCTACCTGTCTGGGTTCCAGAGGCAGAGGAAAGTAGCTGTTCTCAAGATCAAGTGTGATTCTACCAGGGGCCAGCCCATCTGCTAGGCATGCCGCAGCTACAGGTCCCCGGAAGGAAAGGGGCTCTCCCTGTAAGACTGCCACCAGGCACCCTGTAGGCATGAAAATGTGGTAGTCTCCCTAAGAGAAATGAACAGGGATTTTTGGTACTGCAGGAGGGCCCCAGCCCACCAAGATCAAAGTCCTTGAACCAGAGGAAGAGCCATTCTTAACTAAGATTCCTCAGATTCAGCGCTAAAGAACTGGAAAATGATTGGCATCAGCAAAGGTTACTCTGGGGACACCATTTAATGTCCTGCAACCAAGCAAGACAAATGCCCCAAATGCCTCGAAAGGGAAACGTGGAGCATTCCTGAGAGAATCATACTGGTGAGGCCACTGTTTACAAAGTGTGCCATGCAAGTGTCTGATGGGTAGGAGGCAGCCCTCCAAATGCCAGTGATGGCAGCAACAAGAGGTTTGAGGCCATGGGCTGTGGCTGTCCCGCCACTCCCCGAGGTCACTTAAGGTCAGATGGAGCCAAGCAGCAGAAACAGCTGCAGATGCAGACCAGGCAGGAAAGGGCAGACAGCCCCTGAACGGCTTTCCAGAAGTCCCCCGTCAGAAGTGGCCCAGAGCCCACAGGACAAGGCAGTTTGCCAGGTGGGTGTCGGGAGCCAAAGACTCTTCCTTGCATCTTCTGGCCCCTGCTGGATTGACAGTGTCCCTTTCTACAGGCAGAAGCAGCTACATAATTTGTAGACCCAGGGCAAAAAGAAAATGTGTGCTCCCTGTTCAAAAATTAAGAGTTTCAAGATGGAAATACTATTACCTTAAACTGAGTGCCGGGTCTTTTCTGAGTGCCAAGCTCTGTGGAACACACAGATCAGGTGCCCAGGAAGTCAGCCCTGCTTGTGGGGTTTCTGATTCTATGTGGGTCCTTCCCATTGGAGTTTGCCTTCATAGTTTGAGGACAAGTTAATCATCAACACCATTTTGATCCATTTTAATAAAACAAACTACAACACCTTAAGTGCTTCCATTGCACACACACTTACTGAGCACCCTGCTTCATACCAGGCACCCAGCAGCCAACAGAGGCCCTCGGGTACTTCCATTCTAGCAGGGCAAGGAGCATCTTGCTTCAAACTTTCCCCCAAACCTTTCAAAGATGGCTTACAGGCTAGCAGACTGGGTTAGTTCCTTCGTCAATCAACCTCTGTCCCAGAAAGTCATAGAGTCCAATACAAATTGTTCTGTGAATTTTTCCACGTTATTGTTGCCCCCACAGCAGGCCATGAGCTCTTTGTCTTACATGACAGGTCCTCATTTAGCCATCACTCAACAACAATTTACTCAGTGCTTGTGCCAGGCCCAAGCCCAGAAGCCTGACATACAAACAATTATACGACAGAGGAGATCACATTCTGGTGGGAGCCATATAATTAATTAACAACTATGCCAAAGAGGGAAGAGAAATGGTCATAAAGGCAGGAACAATGTGTTTTGAGCAGAGAGGGTGCTAGAAGTCAGGAGGCAGTTCACACTGGTATTCTGCTTTGAAGATGTAGAGGGAATAAAACCCAGGCTTGTCTCTTTATGGAGACCTTTCCAGGGGCACCCGCTCCTTCCCTCCCCTCTCCCTGTTCTTCCCCAGCACCTAGGGACATCTGCAGCAGGTCATGCTTCTTGAAAGCTCCACCTGTCTGATATTTGAATTCCCTCCACAATATTTGGACACGTGTCATCCAGCTATGGCATGATATTCAGTGACAAGGGACCAATGACATTTGTCTCATGACCTTTTGGACTGTTCCAATTGCTCTAGTATTCTTCCTTATTTTGAGCCACCATCTCCCTCTTGAACTTCTTCTATTGGCTCTGCCCTTGAGACCCCACACAGACTTGACCATTTAACTCATTCACTCACCAGATGGCCACCACACATCTTCCATGTCCCAGCCAGCATGCTGGGCACAGTCCTAGCCCTCAGCGCTCACAGTCTGGAGGGTTGCTTTTAGAACACAGTGGGTAAGTGTTAGGTTAAGAGTAATTCAAGGTACTGGAAAACATGCAGAATTCTGTCCCACCCAGTCAAGAGAGGTCAAGGGAAAGCTTCCCATAGGAAGCGATATTTACCCCAAAACCTGCAGAGCAACACCCACCTAAGCCCCACAGGCCCAGAGAAGCAGCCACTACCCACAAGAAATGGAAAGACAACTGCCCTTAAACACCATGTTTATTCCCAAGGAACAAATATTGGAGGATTCTAATTCTGGAAGCTCTACCCCCTATTCTGTTTACTAAAATAGCCAGATGTTGAAGGAAGCTTTGCCACAGAGTGCTCCCAGGGAGCGGAAGTTTAGCTGGGTGCTTGGCTATCACCCCAGCACCTGCTCACACAGACCTGGCACACAGTAGGTATACAACCTACAAGTGTGGAATGGACACATGGGTGATTCCCATGTACAGTTGTGGTGTTCTCTGGACAGCTTTGCTGAAAGGCTGCTGAAGCCGGGGCAAGATGAGAGACGTAAGAGGGAGACGAGGTGGGCACAAACCTCCTTTTAGGAAGCAAGTGAGAGAGGATGAGCCGTCACACCTTCCTCTTCCCACCAGCTCTGGGCCCAGAACAGCAGGATCAGCTAGACCAAGATAAGCCTTATCTCTTGAAGGCACAATGCCTACGTATGAGAAGAGGCAGCAGGTCTCCTTGAAAGAGGAAGTCCTGGCCATTCCTTGACGGCCATTCCTTGAGGAGGAGCTCTCAAATGCCCCCGGCTCTGAGCCCTGAGCCCACCCTCCTACTCTCCCCCAAACCTGCTCCCTCACCTTGCTCCTTGGCCCTAGAATGCTTCACCAGCCTCACACATGGGCAGGTCACAGGGCTGCTGATACTGGGGGAGCCCTAGTGACCGCCAGGCCCCTGGGGCCAGATGGGAGCTGGATCAAATTCCACCAGTAGATCGTTAGCCTGTCCGTGCTTGAGAAGGAGCCCAAAAAGTTTTTCCTCAGGGCCTGAACCCATTCCTAGAGGCCCTGACACTTGAGCCTATAAGCTCTCCGGGATCCACCGGGATCTGATAGGCTAGTCCACTGCCCTTCAGCAAGTTCAGATCCAGGGTAAGCCCACCTCCTTAATCTCAAATGGCATTTTTAACTTTTGGCCTCGTCACCAAGGAGCAGCCTGACGAATCTCAGTGCAGTTTGAAGAGGAGGCGTCAAAAGCTAGCTCAGAGATTCTTCCCAGATGCCTGTTTCCAGCCCAAGCTCTGAAAGCATTCTGCTCCCAAATGAGGTGAGGCAAGTGACCATGCCTGACCCTGCCTTCCACCACTGGCCACCAGCGTGCAACCTCCGCAGGCTGGAGATCCTCAGGACTCGGACCCCCAAGTTTAGACCAGACTCCTCAGAACTTGGAAGTTGACACAGTTGAGTTGATTCAGGCATCTATTTCCAAGACACTTAGAGAAAACTTGCCAAAGTGAGATGGGAACAGCCAAGTCATCAGCAGCCAGCCAGTCTCCAGGACGTTGCCCCGGATCCCGTCAAGGTCAGGCATTACCAGGAACTCAAATTCAGGATCAGCCCCTGAAAAAGCAGGAATGTGGGGAGGGTGAAACACGGAGGGATTTACCTTTGAATGAAAATTCGCATACTCCACCCCTGCCCTGTGCTTCTGCCCCTGACAATACAATTTTCTGTTCTTATTTAACAGGAAAGTAAAAAAACAAAAAACAAAAAACATCAGAGCCAACTCTGAACAAAGGTCTCTCTTCCATTCTAATCCTGCAGTCTAATTAAGCTCTGTTCCTACCTCTGTGCCAGGAGTACCAACCAGTTTGCCCAGACTTAAAGTGATTACCAGCTCACCTGAAGTGAGTTTGGTAAACTCCTGTAGAAATAGAGCTCCCAGCTCTTGCTCTCAGAGGCGCTGTGGTCAGATGATCAAGTCTCCTCATTTCTTTGTTTTCCCTTTCCATGGTTTGTGACGTTTTACTGAGCTGCATAATAAGCAGGGACTTGTATTCTCAGGTTACAAATGCAACAGCTGAATCCTAGGTCTTCCATCCACAAGACAAATGGCTGGATCTTTCTAGCATATGTTTCTTGATCACTTAGGAGTTGTCTGCAATTTTGCTGGCATTCCCTTCACCTGAAGAAGTTACGGACTCTCCTTGCATCTGTGGCCATGTCAGTGAGGTGAGGCTGGGCAGGCTCTCCCTGGCTCTGTGCCCTGGCCACCCCGCTCCTCATTATGTGCTGTTGGGTCAACAGACTGGACTAGTGCCCATCCAGCCCCTGTGGAGGACCTGTCAGCACCATGCTCCTAGGAAGAAAACCTGCCAGTTCCCAGGCCCTTGTCACCTCCACTTTGGGCTCTGTTTCTGCTGCCACACCCCCTGCGACCCAAGTGGTGGGCATGTCTTCCCTGAATGCCAAATTCATCCTTTACAATCCTGAGAATCTCCAGTTTATCAAAGATCCTCTAAATTCTAGCTGTTATTCATAACTTAGTAGTAACTAAGCACCAACTATGTGCCAGACCCTGCCCTAGATGCTAGGGTTGCAAAAATGAGTATGTGACACCCTGAGGTACTTACAGTTGCAGAAGTCCTTGACAAGCAGAAGAGCTGTTACTGTTTATATATTCATTTACCCAGCAAAATGTATTCCACTCCTGCTTTGTGCTTAAGGTGCTAAGATGAACCCACTGGAGGGAAGGTAATCAAGACTTCTGGGGACTTAGAATGAGCTGGGCTCTGTGCCGAGTACTTGGCTTGATCCTGTTTAATCTTCAAAATTATTTCCATTCTACAAATGAAAAACCTGAGGTGGTAAAGAGTGAAGGTAACTGACTGAAGAATGCATAGAGAGTGAGACAGAGCAGGAGCTTCTATGATCTGTGGTTTTTCCCACCAAACACGTTCCCTGCAGTGCTGCTGAAGACGGACAATACAATGTGTGTGATGGGGGCCATACCCAGGGCTGCTTCCCTCCTACCCCCCTTTTCTTGAGGTCCTCAGCAAGCTCCATGAGCTTTGATCTCTTCCAACACTCAGCTGAAGATGAGAAGGTTACACATGCCTGGGGTGGGTCTATGGCCCCTGCTGATGCTGTTTTGGGGGCTCCTCTGTACCCCAGTCATGATGGTGCTGGGCCTTCTGAATCCCCTTGGCTAACTGCTGAGACTGCTTGCTGCGTGGCCACTACGTCACAGAAGGAGGTGGGAAAGGGTGAGCCTGCCGGGAAACTCACGGCTTTCTAAGCCTGATTAGCATTCTTTTTCTCTGAGTTATTTATGCCTTTGCTGTGTTTCGCCTTTATTTCTTCTTTCAGATTTGGCAGGTAACCAAGTATACAGCCTGTAATTTCTATCATTACCCATGAAGTAAAAACTTTGAACAATTCTCCCTTGGCACAACTAACCACACCTTAAAAGAACCCAGGTTGGCTAATTCATGTTGGTGTTGTCTTGCGCCTGCAGTCTAGATCTCCATTTGACCTGTAATCCCAGACTGAGATGGCTCAACCTAGAGGAAGGGGGCAGGTCTTCCCATGTACAGCATCAGCCTTGTTATGTGACCAGATATCTCACTTTCCCTTATTTGGCCATTGCTGAAGAGTGTGTATTTTACAAGTGACTTTTTGTCAGCACTCATATAAATAATCCTTTTTATTCTGTCAGAGTTCCATTTATAATCTTTCTACCATTAAATAACAAATGCATTCCTGCATTCTTTTTAGGTGCCTCCAGAAGTTTTCAATTGTTTATTCGAAGGTCAAACAAGTTCTGGAATCAAATGAAATTAATCATTAACTAAGTGATGAGAAACTTGCTTCTGGTGACATTTGTTTCTTCCCTTTTCAGGGCTGAAGGGAGAAGGAAAACAGCTCCAAATGACAGCCTGAGGGCAGAGGTCACACAGCCAAAAAAAAAAAAAAGGCCAAGTCCTGGCTCCATAGCCCTTAGAATTGTGCTTTCGGGTCATGATTCCTAAAATGAAAAATTTGGGCCAGTTGTGCCAAGCTCCCAACACAGAATAGGAAACTGCCTGGCTTCTTCCAACACTCAAAGCTCATTCTCTAGCTGAGCACATCCAACCACCCAGGAGGTCCTGGAGAGGGCGGCCTGAAGCCCTGGAAATGTATATGGTTGTGCTTATCCCAGGATCACCAGAGTATTTTCCGAGGGGCCTCACTGGGCTTAGTACACCATGATCTCTGCTGGGCTGGGGCACAGAGAAGGCCACCCCTCAGCTGGTGGCATCGGTGCCCAAAGCCCAGCCTTACAGGAACACTTTCTTACCTTCCCTGGACTCAGACTCTGCATTGAAAACAGTCACTTACTTCTCATGGCTTCACTGCGCGTAACTCATGTCAAAACAGTGATATGCTTGCGCTGTTCTTTCCTGGTATCCAGGAACTCTTGGAATCTTCATGCAGTCCAGCCTTTAACTCACCTTCCTTTCATTCCCCACAGCAGCTATTCCCAACCTTTGACACTTGCATGGGTCTCTTAGAAGTTGGTGCTCCTTAAATTTCTGTTCTTTAATTCATGCATTCATTCTACTACTACCTATGAGGTCCCAACAGGGTATGTTGAAGTATGTGCCAAGCACCATACCGAGCATTAGGGACACAGCCATAATGGAGCAGACAGGACCTCTAGGGTCATCATGAAGCTTATAATCTAGTTTACAGCCTCCTTTCACTCCACACACTCTTCCTGGATCATCTCATCCCTTTTCCAAGGCTTCTGTTGCCACTTGTACCCTGATAACTCCCTCTTTTCTCAGTTAGCCCATAACTCCATTCAACTTTGTGCCAGATAATGCCACATAGGCATCCTAACTTGTGGTTGGAAGTGAGGAAACCAATCTCCATGTAAACAGGGATGGTTGAATGTCACAGTCATGACTCTTACCCCAGGATGCGTTTATCCTGGAGATACCTGCTGATCCCAGCTGAAACCACCATCACGGAAGCCCTCAGAAGTACTGCTTCTCTTCCCGACCTGCCCAGACATGGAGGATAATCTTCCCTGAAATCTTCACAGCAGAGCCGAAGCCAGGCTAGAACACTTAGCAAGTCTTTATTACGAGTGCCCCCAAAATAGAAGAGAATCAGTTATCCACTGGGGGTAGCTTACAATTGGCTATTGGATATGGTTGCTGCTAGAGCCTCACTGGCCTGGATGGCCGTCATACGATCTTCTCTGCCACCCAATTAAAACAAGTCTCCTCCCTTCCGCACAGCCCATCGCCATCCAGCAATACCTTGACCTCACCTCAAGCAGGTCCTCAAGACAGGAAGGAACCCCCTGTCCTTGTTGCCAAAGCTCCACTTTCTAAGATCCCAGTTCCTATCCTGGGGCCTACTTCTCCCAAGGAAGGTTGATAGGATGAGTGTGTCCCCCCTCCAGGGGAGACTTCTCTCCTGTGCATGCACTGTGGCCTTTCCTCATGACCTGAACAGCCCACAGTCGTCTATGACAGAAAGCAACCAGACGGTGGGAGAGTCGGAAGGAAAGTGTTCATTTCCAAAGGTACCTCACACTACATCCATATAAAACCAAACTCAACATATCCTCTGGTGCCCTCCCTCCAGATCTGCTTAGCTGCCACTTATTCTTGCCTTAAATAATGGCATCGGCATCTTCAAAGTCACCCAGGCCAGAATCCTGAGTGTCAGCCTGATGCCTCCCCTTCAGATTCCCGCAACTTCTACCTCCTGAATGTCTTTCCAATCTGCCCTCCCGTCCCAGGGCAGGGCCTTGCCTCAGGCCTTCTCACCTCTACCTGGGCGAAAGCAAAGTCTTCCTCACTGATCTGGCCTCTGGGCTTCCCTGCTCCAATCCATCCTCCACACTGAAGTCAGGGGGATTTTTCTCTAATCATTATCCCACCATATTTGTAAGGTTGTCCTGGACCCAGACTGCCTGGGTTCGAATCCATATGAGTTTTGTGACCATGAGCTAGTTGTCTAACTTCTTACGGCTGTTCCAGTAAATGAGATTGGCACTACCTACTTGAAAGTCATCATGGGGACTGTGGTAGGCTGCTCCCCAAATGGCTCCCAATGAATCCACCTGCTGGTGTGCAGGCCCTTGGACAATGCCCTCCCACTGAGTATGGGCTGGACCCAGTTGCTGGCTTCTAATAAATAGAATACAGCAAAAGTGATGGGACAGCACTTCCAAGATGAAGTTATAGAAGACCAACTTCTGTCTTGCCTACACTGTCTCTCTCTGGCTCTTCTATCTTGCTTCCTCTGATAAAGCAGGCTTCCCTGTTGTGACTGCCCTATGGAGAGGCCCACATGGCAAGGAGCCAAAGGTGGTTTCAGCCAGTAAGGACTGAATCCTGTGAGCAACTACGTGAGTGGCCTGCAGGGTAGACACTTCCCCAGTCAACCCTTGAGATAAATCCAGCCCCAGACAACACCTTGACTGCTGTTTTAAGAGAGACCTGGAACCAGAGTACCCAGTTAAGCTGTGCCTGGATTTCTGACTCACAGAAACTGAGATAATAGTGTTGTTCTAAACCACTATATCTGGGGATGATTTGTTATACAAGAGTAGATAACTAATACAGAGATTAAATAAAATGATACAGATTAAGGGTTTAGAATAGTGCCTGATGCATAGTCAATAAATATTAGCTATTATCTTTATCATTATTATCATTCATTGAGACACACTACTGGAATGAAAGCTCTGTGAGGTGGGGGGCCATGCCTGCCTATTTGTCTACTGGGTCCCAAACTCCTGGCATAGTGCAGGCACAGAGTCCTTCAGTCAGCGGTAAATATTCATTGACTAAAAGAATGAAGGGGAAGGGATGAGCAAGGGCCCTCCCAACTCTTGCCTCTCAGGCTAAAAAGGGGCCACTGAGATTTGGGGGAGCAGCCTGGGTACCCTGGTTCTCCCACCACCCAGAAGATGGACCAAGTAGAGTGGTAAGGGACTGTCCCCAGCAGACTTCAGCCCAAGGTTCCTTTGCGGTGTCGCAGCTTCCTTGCGCCAGGCTGTATGTTTCCTAGGAGCACAGTTAACACAAAGCTAGCCCTTGTGTCTGCCCTGCATCTCTGGAAGGCACAGAGAAACCATGAGACCATCACCACCAACCCTCTCTCCCGGCCGTGTGTGGCAGGGAGGGCAGGGTGGAGGCTGTGTCTGACTTGGTTAGTAACATCATTTATCTTGACTGAAAAACGGTATGCCAGAGGGGCTAAAAGCAAAAAGTAGTTCTCACCCTAGAGGGCTTTATTCCCCAGAAGCCAGGCCCCAGAGTAATATAAAGAAGCTCTATCTCCCATCTACTCACCACCCACTCCTGCTTTAAGACTCAGTTCAAATGTCTCCTCCTCCATGACGCCCTCCCCAACTTCCGGGCTCCCGTTGTGCTGGGCCTAAGGCCTCCCCGTGAGCATGCTGTATCGGAAGCTCAGTGAGTGCGTTCCCAGAACTGCCGGGCCCACAGGGCAAGGACTGCATTTGCACCCCATTTGCTTTGTCTCCCTCGCCCAGCCAAGCTGACAAGAGTAGGTGCCAGTGCTGAATGGGTTAGAATGCTGTTCCATTCGAATTCAAGAATGGCAGAAATCAGTCTCCAGAAGGCATGAAAACCCGTTTTGCATAAGAATGTGGAGAACATAGGGGTTTTGTGGGGCTCATCCTAGAAGGGAGGCCTCTGAAAGTCAGGAGTACAGGGCGCAACACCCTAACTCTGAGGAATCTGAGCTACATTTACCTACAGAAATGACCTCCCTCCTCTGCCCATGGACTCTCCTTTATTATAAACCACTGGTTCCCCAAGTGTGGTCTCCAGACCAGCAGCAACAGCACACTTCAGGCTTTGTTAGAAATTTACATTTTCATACCCCACTCCAGACCTACTGGATCAGAAATTCTAGGGCCTAGGCCCAGCTATCTTCCTTCTATCCAGCCCTTCATGTGACTCTGACCCACACTTAAGTTTGAAAACCACCATCCTGGGTACATGAAAAGGCATGTGAAAATGACCTTACAAATACAATCCTGACTGATTTAAAATAAAGATTAAATGTGAGCGCAAGCCAATGCCCCTTGCCATAAAATTCCTAAAAAAAACAGCCCACTATTCTCCCTGAAACAGTTCAACGGGTAATTAAATGAACTCAGCACTTTTATTTTAAATGTGCAAAATGAATTTTCGTATCCTAAGAGTAACACCAGATGTTCTGCCTCTTTTTCCTAATTGATTTTCCAGCCTACAGCAGTTCGTCTTTATATTTTCCAGTTGGATCCTAATGCAGCAAGAAGGGTACGTTCCAGCAGGATTATTAAATGCCACGCATTTTAAAACAAGCATAACTCGGGCCACCATGCGTCATCTGGGTGGTTGTCTTCCCAAAATATAAAAAACCAGACAGCTATAAGTATCAGGCAGATCTGAGCAGACAAGAAAAACAGAAAAGGCCCTTTCAGGGGGCTGGGTCTCCAGGCTCTTGGCTGGTTGCGAAGCTGAGTCCTGGGCATGAACCCAAGCCTGAGCTCTTCTCCAGAGTCCTGTCCTCCCTGGTACTGAAGGATTTGCTGCCTGTAAAACCTGCAGATCAACATTTTGTTTTTCAATGGGAAGTTTTGTCTTTAAAAAGAAGAAAAAGTAGGCTCTGGGGATGGAGGTGTGTGTGGCCACGGGGCTAAGGGCTGAGGCAGTGGCTAAGAGAAGCCAGCCTGGCCGGACAGTTTCCCAGCTTGGAGAAGCCTGTCTCCACAGGAGGCCCTGTTCCGGCCTGGGTTAAGTGGGTGAAAGGTCACCAGCGACTAAGTTTACCTCACTTAACAAAAGCCCTTGGGAGTCTGGGGAAAGATGTAAAGAGATGCCCCAAGCTTTAAAGCAAATGATGTCAAAAGGGAACTTCTCAGTCTCTGCCCCCATGGTGGGGGAGCTGAGGAGGGGGCACAGCTCAGTGCTAGAAACTCAGAAAGTGCTGATCCCAAAAATATAACCCACACTCCGTAGAGGTTGGCACTATCGGTTTCTGTCTCTAAAAGCTACTGGGAGCTGGCAGGTTTCAGCCATCCTGCCTGTAGCAAGGTTTTGATGTGATTTCCAAGTATAAATCTGCCTGTCTGGTTCTGAGACCCCCTGCAGTAGGCTAAGTGTCTGAAATTAGAGCTCATCATGATTAAATCTCAAAATATGGCTGCTCCAGCTTTCCGTAACAGCCACCTAGGCACTCTGTGTTCTGTCCATAATGTGGCTGTTCGGGGTACCTAAAATAAAGCATCCTAGGTTCCGTACAGACGCATTCAGATGAGAGTTCAGTGACAGAAGAACCAAGCTCCTGTTCTGGGCTCTCTCCCACTTCTACCCAGGAGCTCAAGCTCCAAAGATAACCACCTACAATCTCACGGGGTACTGTGTAACCCCTTGAGGATCACAAGGGAACCCTGTAATCAGACTTCTGGACAGAAAACCTGGCCCCACATAGTGACTAACAACAAAAAAGAAGTTATCTAAATTCAAAATGCACAAATGACGACCTTTCAAGTTTCAAGGAATGGGAAGCAAAGGCTCCATAATGGAGTTAGACACAAGTGTTAAGTCATACGAACAGCACACATTAGGTCAGAGGTTTCGGCACTGGGCGCCTGGGTAATCCACTCATCTTCCTCTGGGACAGTGGTGACCTCGGCCTCCCATGGCCACCCAACCCCCACACCCCCAAAGGGATTTTATCCTCATTTACCACAAACATTAGCAGGGAAATGGAGTCAGTGGCAAGACAGGACCCCACCTCGCAGAAGTCAACCCTTGCCCCTAATTCACAAGGGTATTTTTACACTATGAAAGCACAGGAGCCATTTTATAAATGTCATCATCATAGTCTTTTAATATTTTACATAAAAAACTGTATACACAGCTTATAGAACTTTTATGTAAACATCATAAGCTCACCACTTTGTCATTTGTCAGTTTATTTAAAAAATAAAAAACAAGACAATTTAGTAGAAGTACCACCGGATAGGAAGGGAGGGGGAGAAAGGAGAGACTAGGGGCAGGTTCATTCTCTGTACAAAGATGCAGAGAAAACTTCACTTAGCTTTAGAGACTGCCTTCTGGAAGAAAAAAAAAGTGTTTTAAATAGGCCCCATACTTGTTACTGCCCTTTATCAAAATAGTGTGCATACCTGCACAAATAAAATTGCAAAACAGTGTTGCCACTTTTTTCAAGAGAACAGAAGTTAGTGGTTTCATTTTCCTTTCAATTTTTAAAAGTCATCATCAATTTTCTAAAAAAACGTCATAAGTAGATGAGGTTACAGCGTACAAGTGTGGTCAGAATGCTACTGTCTTATGCAAATGACAAGTACATTTAAGTGTCAAACAATAAAACTGTGCAAAGAATTCTTTCAAAAAAATCAACAAGTTTTAGCCTTTAAATAAATCAAATATCAGTTTCTTCGACTGAACAGTTTTCACTTGTAGGACAGGCACAAAGTTCGCTTATGGCAAAAAAACAAAAAACAACCCGCAGCACACCCTCCCCCTCCTCCTGACTGGTGAGAGGTTCGCCAGGGGGCTGGCCCGCAGAAGATGAGTCTAGAAGCTGTGTCCTCTCAGCCCCAAGTCAGCTGCAAACGTCTTCCCCAAAGGTTGGAAAGATGGCCAAGTCCTGTTCATGTTTGAATGGGCGTCTGACCCAGGCTGGGCCGGAGCTGTTCTATGGCCCTGTCACTCCACCCACCGCCACCATTAAATAACACCATCCTACCTCGGAAAATAAAATTATATCTATATTTATGTAACACCCCTCCCTCCCCTCCCCTCCCGCAGTTCCCGTGGTCTATATTACAGACAAGGGATAGCAGGCGCTCGCTGGTTATGGGCGAACATCTGATGGGGTGCGGCCCCACCGGCGCCAAGCTCATCTCCGGGGACCAGAGGAGGGAGTAGGGTGAAAACGGGGCTGAGGGAGTCGGACACACACACAGCCACACAACACACTCTGAAGAGGCTTTAAGCCCTTCAGAAAAGGGTACTCAGGAGACCCTTGGCACTAGGCGGGGCGCCCGTGCCTCCAACGCCGATTTCCGGAGCCAGAGCCAGAACCACCAGGTCGTGGCTGCGGGGCCGGAAGGTAGAAGCCGGGCAGCGTTGGAGTCCTTGGGGGCGTCGGTCTCCCTGTCTTCTGGCTCGCGAGAGACGGGCCGGGGAGGGAAAGCCGAGCAGGCAGAGGCAGGCGGGGCGGGCACAGCCCTCATAGCACCTTGCAGCAGTTGATGCAGCCGTTCTGGGAACCATAGCGCTTCTGCAGCGCGGCGCGCGTGGCCGTCTCGAAGACCTCGCGCACGCCTTCCTTGGTCTTGGCGGAACACTCGAGGTAGTCGTAGGCTTGGATGCGCACGGCCATGGCGCGGCCGTCATCCGTGCGCACCGGTTCCTGCTTCATGCGGGCCAGCTCTGTGCGGACGTGCTCGTCGCTGCGCAGGTCTTTCTTGTTGGCCACCAAGATGATGGGCACGTTGGGGCAGAAGTGCTTTACCTCCGGCACCCACTTCTCGGGGATGTTCTCCAACGAATCCGGGCTGTCCACCGAGAAGCACATGAGGATCACGTCGGTGTCGGGGTAGGAGAGCGGCCGCAGGCGGTCGTAGTCCTCCTGGCCCGCCGTATCCCACAGCGCCAGCTCCACCTGCTTGCCGTCCACCTCGATGTCGGCCACATAGTTCTCGAAGACGGTGGGCACGTACACCTCGGGGAACTCGTCCTTACTGAACACTATCAGCAGGCACGTCTTGCCGCACGCGCCGTCGCCCACCACCACCAGCTTCTTGCGGATGGCCGCCATGAGCGGGCCGGGCCCAGGCAGCAGGAGGGGGCCCGCGAACGCCTCGCTGCCGTCCCGCTCGCCGCTCACCGCTCACCTCGGGCTGTGCGCTGGGGGCAAGGGTCGCTAGCTGCACCCAGGCCCCGCGGTGGCGCGTTCTCTCCGTGCGCTGGAGCTGCCGCGGCGGGGGCGGAGGGGGCGAGGGGGCATAGGGCGCACCGTGCGTCTCCGAGCTGCTCCCGGGCGGTGGCCGTTCCTCTCGCCTGGGGCCCGGGGTTGGCGCCTTTGTGCGTGGTTGGTGAACTGCTGCTATAGAGCAGTGGATGAGGCCTAGCTTCCTGCTCAGCCTCCGTAGGTCTCGGCTTACGTAGCGGAGAGCTTACGACTACAGTCAGACTGCGGTGGCAGATGCAGGCTGCGGCCCTAGCGCCCGCTATTTAAAGAGTTCGGCCACTTTCTTAATATAGCCGCCCAATGGGAAGCGAGCCGACTGAGCTCATCGCTGCGGAGCTTGGCTCTGATTGGCCTTCCGTCGCAGCCCAGGGGCGGGGCCCGGCGAGTTTGATTGACGGCCCAGGCCGCGGGGCTAGGAGAGGCGGCGATGGGGGAGTCTGCCCCCAGGATGGCGCTGCAGGGCTCTGGCGGCACCAGGGTCCCTCTTTCACAGCAGCTTTTGCGCGCCGCCCTGGAGCTGGCCGCCTGGAGCCCGGGGAACCTGGGCGAGCGGTCCCGAGAGAGGCGACACTTTGTGGGGTGTTGGCAACTCCTTCCCACTCAAAATTGCCCCGCTTCCTTGCAACCTCCCAGCGGCAGTCGGACCTGAGGGGAAGGGAGCGGCTTCTTAAACGTGGTTTTGTTTTTAAATAAACACACAGACACGTCCGTTTCCAAGCAGGATTTTTTTTCTTTTACAGGCTGCTCCAGTCTTCTTTCCCCGCCTCCCTACCCAGGTGCTCTCCCTGGGACAGCCTAGGTTTGGACCCCTGAAGCGAGAAGCTGACTGTGAGCTGTGGGGGGTGCCGCAGGCGCAGTCTCTGGCTCTTGCAAGTCTACTATCTGCCCCCTCAAACTCCAGGCTCTGCTTTAACAACCATTCACCCAAACCCATGCAGCCAGCTGTAACTGAGCAGTGTCGGATATTCACACGTAAATCATTCATACGTTGAGATCTAGGTTTCTATATAGACCCACAAATATAATCAGGTCAAATAGTGCGCCTAATCACTAGAGTCCGCCCTATAGGGAACACCTCATTCAAACGCGCAGAAGCCCTTCACACTGGATTAATTCCACTATAATACCCAGCTTTTGTGTTTTGTTTTGGTTTGTTTTACTGTTTTTCAGATCTAAGAACAGAACTGTCAACAAGTAAATAATTTTTCTACAGTAGGATCCCATGGGAGAAGATAAATTTTTTTAACCATTGGTTTAGGACTCCTATCTGGAAACTTTCTCTTTTTTTCAGTTACCCTATTAGAAAAATCTTATCTAAATTTTTCCACTTTTAGTTGAAACCTTGTATAGCTGTACTGTTTACACTGCTTTCCTTCCTCTTAATATAGCTTGGGAATCCTGGCCATGTCCTTAAGCTTCAAATATTAGGAAAACACCAAACAATTAAGGATTTGTACCATGTATTTTTTTTAAAAAACTGAAATACAAAGAGTCAGGAAATGGGATTCGATTCACTCATTTCCTGATTCTCAGTATTATATGAAGTGTTCCAAGCTTGACTCTCAGTGTCGAAATAATATCTAAAAATATTCGGTTGGTAAATATGCCAAAGTAAACAAATAGAAACATCCGTGTTCTGCAGCCTTCTTTTCGCGGTATTCATTTTTATGTCCAGAATACTCTGATAAGATTTGTAAAGACTGGCTGCTTCAAAGACTGCACCACTCACAGGATAAACTTTGCCGAACTAGGTGATATGCCAGTCTCCTCCATGCCTCCCCTCTCCCTTCACAGTACGCTCCCACTGAAGGACAAGGATAAAATTGATTGGTCAGTGAGAACAAATCATTTTAATAATAAACCTTAACATATAGATTCACTGTTTGACACATATGCACGCCAGTGAGAGAGGGAAATTAGTCTTCAGACAAAAGGGAGATGTTAATCCGTCTCCAATCTTCAGTTTAATTTATTTGGTCTGTTTTTTTGGTCCGCTTTCTCCTACAGATCTGTAAATCACCCCCAACTCCTCCCACGTCAAGACCAGACCCTGGAATGTTCATTAGATTTTAGTGCCACCTTGTGGCAATCTTTACAGGGATTTTTTTTTTAATTATTAAAAGTTTAGTCAAAAAGAATGCATTTTATGACTATTTTTATTTTAAGATCTTTTACAGGATCTAAAATGCTAAAGAATGTTTTACAAGTAGATTCTTTAGATATTCTTCATATATACATATTTATATACACATATAACTTTTTTCATATACACTTAAAAAAATCCCTCTCCTAGTGAAATAGTAACTTCTTAAAGAGTTAGAAGATACCAATAAATCCTAGGAAACCTTATAATTTACATGACAATGGGCTCCTTTTTTTTCCTAATCATTATAATGTACAGAAATGTAAAACAACTTTAACCACAAAAAATCATCTGCTTTTCATCCCCAGTTAAGAAAGCCATTATTGGATATTCTGATATAATTAGAACAGTAATAACTAACTTACCAATAAGCGTATACTGGGAACCAGCAATACCTGACGGTCATTTGATTTTTAAATTTTTTCTGATTTAAGGAATAGCTTAAAATCTCTAGGAAAATTATCAACTTCCCATCTAATCTAGAGTTGTAAAAAGGGAAAGGTTCTTCTAGATGTAGCCACGCTGTTCTATGTGGAAAAATCGAGGTGGTCCCCTCTGTTCCATTTGGGGCCCATTTAGTCATAAGTTACCTACAAACTGCTCTCTGGGGTCTCCAACTATAAGCAACAGCAGGTAAAACATCGTTCTGTTGCCCTGGGATTATGACCCAGTGTCACTCAGGCCTAATTCAGAGAAGGCTGGGCTCCTGGGAGAACCACCATAGCTAGACGATTAAACTTCAGAATGTGGGCACCGAACACGAATGTTCAGACCCCCTGCAGGGCCAAGGGGAGTAGGCAGTGGGCAATCAGCTTCTGAGGCTCTAAAACTGCTCTGTTCAATGCAGGAGCCTCTAGCCACATGTGGCTGTTGAGCCCTTGAGATACTACTGCTGGTGCCACTGCAACACTAACTTTTAAATGTTATCTGATTTTAATTAATTTAAATATATATATAAAAACCCCTGATATTCAGGGTAGGGGAAATGGGGAGATGTTGGTCAAAAAGAGTACCAACTTCCAATTATAAGATGAATAAGTTCTAAGGATCTAATGGACAGCATGGTGATTGGAGTTAGTAATACTGTATCATATACTTGAAAGTTGCTAAGAGACTAGATCATAAATGTTCTCACCACAAACAATAAATGGCAATTATGTGATACCATGGAGGTGTTAGGCATTGGTGGTAATCATTTTACCATATGGAAGTGAATCAAATCACCACCTTAAAATGACACCATCTTATACTGCCAATTCTGTCTCAATAAAGCTGAAAAAACAATTAAATGATATTTGATTCGGCTATTGAGAAAATTTTACATATTTTTGAAAAGGGGAAAATTAATCTACATTTTCCTCCTGGAAATATTATGAAATTTAAGCACAGATTGAGTATTTTTGTTGATAATTTAGCACCTGAATTGCAATGTGCTGTTACTATAAAATAAACACCAGAATTTGAAGATTTAGACTGGAAAATATGTCAAATAGTTCATTAATAATTTCTTATTAATTATGTGTTGAAATCATAATATTTTATATAACGGATATATTAATATATGAGATGTACTGTATTGGATATACTTGAATATATAATTCAATTTATGTTTTTATGTTTTATAATGTGACAACTAGAAAATTTTTCATTACACACGTGGGTCACATGATTTGTCTATTAGACAGCACAGCTCCAAAATGTCTACAAGTTCAGGTGGCTTCCTGGCTCCCCACTCCTTCACCTTTACATGAGCCCCTTCTAAAGCCCTTTAATCTTCCTTTGGCTATGATTTCCTTTTATTTGTCCTAAACTCGCTGCTGAGTTTCAGAGGGGTTCAGACACCCAGATGAACACTGGTTTGGGTCAATCTGCAGCCTCCCCAACCTATTTTCCATCACCACTTTCCAGGCCAGGCACCCCCAGTGCTTTTCATCTGTCCCCTGAAGCAGTAGCCCCCCACTCCCTAATCTGTCCGATTCCCATCCCAGCGCCAGGTGGTGTTTCTCGAACAGTAGAGGATATTTGGGTCTTTGTGTATGGAGACATTTTCCCTTCCAGAACAGAGAATCAAAATCTAGCCCTTGTCCAATTTTGGTATAAACGTAGGATTTGTAGATTTTTTTTCTGGCACACTCCTATCAACCTCAATTCTCTCAATTCAATTCAGCAAATGTTGATTGAGGGGGAGTGGAGAAGGGGAGGTGAGGGCACAAAAATAAGTGAGGCAGAGGAGTGACAACACACACACACACACACACACACACACACACACACACACACAGTACCCACTGTGGGACCCGGTATCACTCATATGTAAATGAAGGGTGGAGTGGCCTCCCACAGGAGGTCACATCTGAGCAGTTCACACCTGCCTAACAAGTAGGATTTTTCCAGAGAAAACAGATGCCCATTTGTACCATCTGAAACATTTACTGTATGGATATTTTGTGGAGAAAGGTTCCAATCTGAGCCATTTATGAAAAGGAAGAAGTAGCAACAGGAAGAAGTAGAAGAATGTTCCTCCTTCTGCACATGAGATTTGCCTGATGACAGCAGCAGGCTGGTCTTACCCTGAACACTGGGAGGGCAGAAAGGAAAGAGGAAGGTCACAGGAACTTGCCGTTACATAAGGGCTGTCATTACAGAATCCACCCCGGCAAACGCCTGCTGGTGCTGTGGCGTATGCCAAGATTGCACATGCAGTTGGTAATTTAGCCAAAGCTATGGGAGAGGTGAGCGGTGCATAGGTGCAGTGAGCACAAGGGAGGGAAGCCTTGGACAGGAGGCCGGAGACCAGCATTTTAGGTCTTCCAATTCCTAGCTGTACAGCCTTGAGCAAATCCTCTTGTCTAGGTCTTAGTTTCTCCATGTAAAATGAAAGGTAGAAGTCAGAGGTTGGAAACTCAGTTCCTACAAATGTCTTGCACCAGTGTTTGTGTGTTAGACATTAGACAGTGCTGGACCTGGGGAAACAGAGGACGTGCCACAGCTAAGATACAGAAAAACTGAAAAACAAAGTACTGTGCTGCCACAAAAGGCCCAGGCAGAAGAGGCTAGATTTGGCCAACAGAACCAGTTTGTGGCCCCCTAACTAAATGAATTTCATTTTTAACTGATCAAGGGGGCTCATCTCTAGACAATAATATCATTAATCCCTCCATAAAGTGAAAAAAGTTTTTTCTGAAGCAAAATATCCTTTTTGCTTAATTTCATTATTCAAGAAATAGTTTTTATTTGAGTTGCTTAAACTAAGGTCCAAAAGATGAAGTATTCCCAAAGGTGGAAACTAGGGAAATGTGGTCTTAAGTAAGAATAAGTTATTCTCACAGATGAGAGGGTGTTAGCACTCAGCCAGTTGGGAGAAGTTACCCCGTATGTCAGTCTAGAGGGCAAGAACACCAAGTTTTTTCTCTTCCCCTTTTTTTCGTCTTGAAAGCAAATGATCTAATCAAAGTATTTATACAGGAATGACTCACTTCTGTGTTCTCTAATGATGTCAGAATTTTACAACAGGGAGGAGCTGAATTCACAATGGGTTTCCACACAATCGCTGAAGATGGGTCTATGGCTATTTATAGCACAAGATAGAGCTTATATTAACAGCCGCTGCTCAGAACCAGGGACTCTGGGGAGCAGTCATGGGGAGGCTGATGGATACATGTCACCCCACCATCCCAGGGCCTCTGTTTCTGCTTCAGCCACACAGGTTGGCGGGACTCTTCTTTTTGAAGGTGCTCAGTCAGAAAGGAGAGCATGGAAAAATCCCTTTTAGACAACTCTCAGATGGAAGAGCTTCATCTGTGGAATGTGGAGTTGTATGGTTTCTGCTCAGCTCGGTCATAATGTATGTTTAAGAGAGAAGTTGATATATTTATATACACTTGAGCTTGGAAATCTCAGTGATATGCCTGGGAAGTTCGCTCCCTCATTCCACTAACATGTGTTAGGTGCCTCCAGTACGCCAGGACCTCGGTGTAGGACCTAGGTGCCATGTTTTTAAGGAACCCAGAGACTTAGCATACCTGGCATCTCACAGCTATTGAACTTCCAACATTTAAATGAGGTACAGACAGGGCTTGAACCTGGTAGATATGAAGAAGTGATGGCAGTTGCTGCTCTCATTCGGTCATTCATTCTGTAAACATACTCTGTGCCAGCAATGGGGTACAGGCAGGAATTAGAGTCCCTGCCCTCAGAGGAGCTCCAGTTCATAAATATACGTGGCAATACAGTAGAACAGTTGCAACAGTTAAACTATTTCAGACTATGTGGTAAGAGCTATAATGCACAGGCTCAGAGCTGAGGCCTGAGGAGGTCAGAGAAGGCTGGAGCTAAGTGGTGTATTGGTACTTCTAGGCTCTCCGTGAATTACACCCCTCAATATTCCTCTCCTTGGGGGTGGTGCCCTCCCATGATGAGGCGGAGGTTGGCCATGTGACTAGCTTAGGCCAATGGGACACAAGCAAGAATAACCTGAGTTAGACCTTGATAAGTACTTGTACACTGGGGCTTGCCCTTTCAGAATGCTTCTTCTTGGGACCTGGCTGCTGTGCTTTAAGGAAGCTCAGTCAGCCATGTGGAGAAGTCCATATGGAGAACTGGACCCCTAACTGACAGCCTCAGCTGAACTCCCGCTGGTGGCCAGCACCAACTGCCAGCTATGTGGGTAGACCCGACTGAACCTTCCTTCCAAACACCCAAGCCAACACTATAGGAAACAGGAGAAATCCCTGAGTCAACCCACAGAGTCATGAGGAATAATGAATTGTTAAGCCAAGGTTGGGGTGGTCTGTTCCATAGCAATGCATAACCGAAGCAAGCTGAGTCTTGATAGTTGCCTATAAATTAGCTAGGCCAAGAGAGGAGAAGAAGGGCATTCTGGGATATAAAGACATGAAATAGTATATCATATTCAGGCACTAGGTAGCTCAACATGACGAGAATGTGGTGTATAAGGTGGAGAGAAGCACTTACTAGAACTGAGGAGGCTAGCCAGGTCCAGACCAGAGCATCTGAAGATGCGTCGGGAATCCCAAGACCACCCTTAGGTTTGATGACTCACTAGGAGAACTCACAGGACTAGTGTGTAGTTGTCCTCAGCAGCTGCGATTTATCAGAACAACAGGATGCAAAGCAGGATCAGCAAAGGGAAAGGCACATGGGAGAAACCAGGTGCAAGGGAAATTGTTCTTCTTAAGAGCATTCAGATTCCTGTCCCGGAATCACACAGGACACGCTTACTTCCCCCGGCAAAAAGTGTGACTGCACGTGTAAAACGTCAACAACCAAGGAAGCCTGTTAGAGACTCAGGGCCCAGAATTTTTACTGGAGGCTGCGATGGTTCTGTTTTTTTATGTCAACTTGGCTAAGTTATGGTGCTTTGATCAACCATCAATCTAGATGTTGCTTGAAGGTATTTTTTAGATGTGATTAACATATAAATCCTAGACTCTGAGTAAAGCTAATTACTCTGCATTTGTGGGTGGGCCTCATCCAATCAGCCAAAAGCCTTAAGAACAAAGACTAAAGTTTCCTGAGGAAGGAAAGGGAATTATCCTGAAGACTGCCCTGTAGACACCCTGACTGTATTTCTAGCCTGCTGTCCTGCAGAATTTGGTCACTTGGAACATCAACTCTGAATTTCCAGCCTGCCAGTCTGCCCTACAGATTTCAAAGTTGCCAATCCCCACAAATGCATGAGCCAATTCCTTAAAATGAATCTCTCTCTGTCTCGCTCTCTGTCTCTGTCTGTGTCTCTCTCTATATGTATTACTTACTTACTTATTTATTTTTATACACACTACTGGTTCTGTTTCTTTGCAGAACCCTGACTTATACAGGCAGGGCCTGATCACATGGGCAACCTCTGCTTGGCATGTGCCCAAATTCCAGAAGGAAACCAGGTGTTCAGCATGAACCATATGGTTTGCACAAACAGTTTAGGCAATGAGCCACTCTTATCAGTTACTAGTGGGAACCCTCCCAAAATCTCAGTTCCCAGATGTCAGGTAAAGGCCAACCTGGTGAGCAGGCCTCTCTAAGAATAAGCCATTAGGCCTGCTATGATATCATCTTTCTGTATAGAAAGTAAGTGCCTGCAATAGGGAATCATTGACTTTAAAAAAATATAACTGTGTTATTCCACTGGAGATTTTTATGACTGTGTACATTGGGGAGGGTTGGCGGTGACATGTCCTGTTTCATTGTACAACATGAGGGGGTGGCCCAAAGAGGAGTGAAGTGAGAAAGTAAGCTTCAGGTGAGGAGGCCCCTCTGGTCACCCAGGCAGAGCAAGGATGCAGTGGAGGGGGTGTATCTGGGAAAACAACAGGACCTGTGGGAGGTTTGTCCCACTTCCCCAGCTGTCATCTCTTCTCCCAGCCTGGGGGAGCCTCAGAGAAAGGCTTTCTGCAACTGAGGTTGCCATGCAGTACACTCTGTCTAGTCCCTGGAGAGGTCATGACTGCCAGTCTCAACAGTGTGTGTGTGTGTGTCTGTGTATCTGTCTGTGTACCCATGTGTGTGTGTTTGTGTATGTGTGTGTCTATCTGTGTGTATCCACGTGTCTGTACAGGTGTGTGTGAAATGTCTGTGTGTGTGTCAGTGTGTTGGGCCATATCCCCTCCCTTGCCTATCCTCCAGGAAGAGGTACACCCTGAGAAGGGCACGTGCTGTGGCTCTGGGCAAAGAGGCAGGGGAAGGCTGGATGTGTGTCTGTCTAGTTGGTAGAGTCAGCTCTCTAGAAACCTTATGGCCCCCAGGACCTTACCCTGATATCTTCCCTCCCATCACAATCCAGATAGTGCTTGGGCTGTCCTGGATGCCTGTGGGGCCCAAGAGCACAGGAGAACCTTATACCTGCAAGGGATTTGATGGGCTCCTAGGCTTGTGCTACTCAAAGTGTGGTTCATGTGATGCTGGGGTTCTTGTTTGCGGAGTTGAAGAAAGAACTTAGCAAACACTCAAGGTAGGAGAGCCAGGGAGAGGCTTTTATTTAGAGATAAAGTGAGAGGACAGAACTCCTGGCTCATGCCAGGAGGGGACAAGAGAGTCAGGGGTGGTGGTGCATTGTCTAGGGGATTTATGGGCAAGTTGAGGGTTTTGGGGAACTGATTGATAAAGGGCTTAGGGTGTGGACTTGTTAAAAGTGGTCTTAGGATGTTTGTCCTTGATGAGACAGTAAGTCCCTTTTAGTATGCTAAAGTGAATCTTACACATGATTACAAATGATTAGCATAATAAAAACATGGGCTACTTTCCTTTATCTGGGAGTATCGACCGATCTCACTGAATGACTCTAGAGCTTGATGTTTCACACAGAGTTTTGGTAGGGGGTTTCCTTGCATGTAGTTACATCGCTCCGACTGCAAAAACCTGCCTTGCTTTTTCCGGAGGCGCTCCCCCTATTCTGTCTAAGCCCAAGGTCCCTCTCTCACATGGGCCAGCAACACTAACATTTCTTGGAAGCTTGTTAGAAATGGAGAATCTCAGGCCCTAGCCCAGCCCAGGCCTCCACAGACTCAGAATGAACAAGATCTCCAGGTGATTCACAAGAGCAATGAAGTTTGAGAAGCACAACCCTTGGTGTCCTCCACCTAGCAAGCTAGAGGACATGTGGGGCCGTGGTTCAGCCGAGTGTGTGCTGCGCAACCAGGCTGCAGCCTTTCCTGCGCTCACTGCTTCCCGATGCATAGTCCCAAGCTTCATCTTCCTCTGCTTCAGCTTCTCATCTATGAACTGGGGGCACTAAATAGTGCCTCCCCCACTGTGTTATTGCGAGTTAAACAAATTACTGCGTGTTTAGTATTTAGAACAGAGCCTGGCACATGCTAAGTGATGAAAATTGTTAGCTGACCTTCTTGAGTGAGGGGTCGTCCAGCCTCTGCTTGTCGCTCCCGAAGCATGTGCACACACACTCCCCCATGACAGGGCAGAGTCACAGCCACTCCTAGTTTAGACTGCCCTGCTGGGAGACGACCCCTCCTGTAGCTCCTGGAAGATGTGTAGGAGTCTGCCTCCTTGTCACAGGGCAGCCTTTCAGATTTTGTAAAATAGCTTCCTCTCCAAGTCTTCTCCAAGCCAGGTAGATCTGGTCACCATAACCCATCTTTGAGGACCCTGGCTGCTTTCCCGGGAGCCAGCCTCTGCACACACAGCACTTTGTCTACGTCCTTAAGAGACACTACTGAGGTCAGGATGTTTCTCTAAAGATGGTCTCCCTTTGCCCCTCCAGACCTGCTGGTTCTGCAGCACAGGACAATCAGATGGTGAGGGTAAAACTGTAATATTTCCAGAATCTCTTGCCTGGCTTTAGTATATCTGCATATCAATAGGTGTTTCCAAGGGATGGAGAGAAGCGGTCAATCTACATATCAATAGATAATCACAAGGGTGTGCTAGGGCTTAGCTGGACTGGAGAGGTTGGGTGGAGCAGTCTCTCTTCTGCTGCAGCCTGGTCAAGAGAGAGATGGGACAACTGCTTGTAAGAAATAAACAGGTTTCTTAAACTTTATTTCTCCCTTTGACTGATTTCAGTTTCAAAGGTATTTTGCCCCGGGATTTTCCCCCTAGAGTTGCAGATGGCCACAGGATGAGGTCCCTCTGTAGAAGTGCTACTACCAAGGTACCCCAGGCGGAGTGCGTGCTGAGCCACCCAAGAGGGTCTGTACGGAACAGAGAGAATGAGCAGCACCCTGGCCAGCACCCAAGGAGCTGCCTGGGGAAGGCAAGGCCCTCCGATGGCCTTCCCAGAACCATGAGAGGGCAGCCCAATGTCCCCATGTTTCCACAAGCCAACCTCAGCAGGCATCCCTGGGCATAGGCAGGAGAGGGCTCATCCCAGATGGGGAACATTCCACAATCTCTTGACCACTGCTGGATTTAGAACTTCCTTTAAAACTTTGGACTGATGTTCTTGGAATTCAAACAAAGTAAACAAGTCCCTAAGAATACCAATGTTAACAATAAGGAGGAGGAGGACAGGAATAAATAACCAACAGTTTAGGGACTTACGTTTTAGTTACTTTTCAGCTCTTGACCTGCATTGTCTCATCAAATCCTCACAACAAGCCTGAGCAAGGTGCAGTTGTGACAGGGACAGGAAGTGTCAATACCAACAGCACTCTTCAGTAGCCACCTCCCCTCACCCTTTCCAGAGGGATTCTGGGTTTGCCTGCTGGACCACAGGCTTTTTCTTGTGACCATCAGTGGAGGGGAGAATTGAAAGGAGCCAAAAGGCTAAGTTAATTTACATTTTTAAGAGTCCTGGAACTTCTCCCAGAAGAAAACGACTTGTCCAGAAGCCAGAGAAAAGGTCAAGAGAGAAGTGTGGTTAAGAGAGGAGATTTGGGGAAGAGGCTGACTCCAGGACAGGGCCCTGGGGAATTTTCTGGGCAAAAAGGATGGTTAGGGAATTTCAATTGTGTACTTTACACTATAGTTCCTCTTTCCCACACCTTTGGGAGATTTATATGCATATTTATATTTCTTTTCAAGTTTTTTTGAGCTAGAGTTATGTGTCTTCTAGATGCAACACACAGCTAAGCTAACAGTGAGCAGGCACTTTTAGCTGTATTGCACTAGTATCACCCCCACCACTCAGAGATAAGGAAGCAGATTAGAGAGTTTAAAATAACTTGCCTGGGGTCACACTGCCAGTAAATGTTAAAACCAGATTTCCATGAGCAGTCTGTGCCAGTGGACAGCATTCCCCAATCACAGTGGCTCAGATGAACATGAAAACTCATTGCAATTTCCTGGCTCTTCAGGGAGATGGTCTTCTATTTGCCCAGTTCACACACAGAAGTAATACCAGAACTCTTGAGTGAATATCATTTCGTTCACTCCTTTCCTTGAAGTATGCTTCCCAAATTGTCCCCTCGTTTTCCTTTCTATCCTTAATGAACCACCCACTCCTTTCCAGAAGCAGGCCTCCAGATGAACTTCTCCAACCAACCAGTGTCTGCATGAGTGGACACTTCCTGAGGTCTTCATCAGGCTTTGACCTTGTACTTCAAAGCCAGAGTCTGCCATGGTGATGAGAGGCTGGCAGGCCTGGCAGAGCACAGTGGGTGCAGGAAGTCCTGCCAAAATCATTTGCTCCCTCCATGATCCCACACCAAGAAAACAGCACTCCCTGAAGGCAACTCTCTTCCCTTTCCCTCTGAAGCTCTCTCTGCCGTAAAGCTCTGTTGTCATAAAAAAAAAATTAAGCATGCCAGCAAGACAATGTTGAAAAAATTGGACTCTAGAAAAGATATACCTGGCCAGTAGGAAGAGGGGAGGGGGGACTTTTATATTTTTTTTATCATACAATGATTCAAGCATAAGAAAAACAGAAAGAATAATATATGCCATCCAGCTTTACCGATCTTTGAATTTCCTGTATTTATTTCAAATTGTTTTGGTACAGATGAAACACCTATGTACCCCTCCCAATCCTGCCCCTTGGCCACCTCTCTCAAATATCTCATTTAATATCCCCGTGCATATACATTTACTACATATGAGTGTGTCTTAAAGAATATATGGTGGTATTTTGCATGTTAAAAATTTCATACAAATAGTATCATACTTTATATAACTTCAGCAACTTGCTGCTTTTACTCAACGATACATTTTTTTGAGATACACGCAGTTCTTGTTCGTTTGTTTCACCGAAAACACCAAAAATGGTGTATTGTATACCATTTAGTAAATATTTATTCATCCTTCTGTTTTTGGATATGTGGGTTATTTCCAAGTTTTTTCGGATACAATTGTTAAAAAAGAGAGAACAGACCCAAAATGGAGTCATTTGTGCTAAGCCTTAATACCTAACCTTATGGCAGTTTCAGCTTCTCCTGGAATTGTAAACCTTTAACCAATCAATATGGAATTACCTGGTCAGCACTAGTGAGATAATCTGCACAACAGACCAGTCAGTCGCTCCTAGAAAGGTGACCAATGCATATATACAGAAGAGTCTCTAGGATACATACCTGCGTCACAGGAAAGAACTTTTCACGTGACAAAATTCCCGGGCTGCATTTCAAGTTTGCAAATTGCAACCAAGGGAATATGAGATGTGCATAGTGATGGCCTCCAGCTTCTACCTTGGGAGCCCATGTCCTGTGTGAGTGAATGTGGCCACCTTTCCAAGAATGGGGTCCCTAACAAAGCCCTTACATCCACACTCAGCTGAAGACCCCTCTGTGAATCATTTATCTTGTCTGCTTTCTCTTTCAGATTTACAGTTGGCAAAAGCGACATTCTGGGCTGTTCTGATGATTCACATTGAATGTGACAGTGAGAGAGTCAGGAGGGAGGGCATGACTGTTTAGAGAAGGGGAAATGGGATTATTATGTGGAAATCAGGACTCCTGTTCCACTCAGCCATTTTCTGATAACTAACCACCCAGCAAAGATTTATTAATCTCCAGTTCTGTGGGTCCCTCTGTCTCTCCTGGGCTTGTTCATGCAGTTAGTTTCAGCTGTAGAACTGGCTGGGCAGAAAGGCCCAAAGAGGCCCTATGCACATGTCTAGAGTTGGCACTGGCTGTTGGCTGGGACCTTGATTCCTCTCTCCTCAGTCCGCACCTTCTAATAGGCTAACCCAGTTTCCTCACACTGTGGTCTTGGGCAGCCTTCCATAAGAGTGGAGGCTGATGCTCTAAGGACTCTTGTGGCAAGGCTTAGAACTCATATGGTGTCACTTCTGCCCAAATCTGTTGGCCAAAGGAAGTCATAGCCCAGTGCAGATTTAAGGGCCAGGGGTGGTGGTCATGGGAGCAGCAAACTCATGGGACATTGCAAAGGAGCATGGGACAACTTGTTTCAGCCATCTTTGAAAACAATCTTCCATGGTTAAACAATTTGGGCAGAGATGGACATTTAAAATTTGCCTTTGAGTTTTTAGCTAGAATCTTCTCTGCAATTTCTAAGATAGGTTAAGATGATGTAATTCTCATTAGCCTGGCTTTCCTGGCTAGAAAGAGGCTCATGGAGGGATAGAGTTTTTAAATTATTGATGATTGCTGATTCTTCTCTTCACCTGAAAGTCCAATAAAGAATCTACCTTCAACCTTTCTGAACTAGTTCTTTAAATAATTATTTTTAAACACCTGTGTCCAATGCATTGTGCCAGCTGCTGGAGATACTGCAGTGAGCCAGACAGGTATGCCCCCTACTGTCTCAGAGCTTTCATTCTGTGGAAGGGAAAGGACATTAAACAATGAATTATGCAGGAAAAGATTTCATTACAACTATATTAAATGCCACAGGAGAAGTAAGGCATGTGGAGAGTAAATATAAGTGGGGGCCCCAACTGGGTGTTGGGGTCATAGGAAGCTTCCTTGAAGAAGACATATGAGCTAATTTTTGAGGAGTAAGAGGGCATTACACAGGCTGAATGGGGTAGGGTAGTAAAAGGAATATTACAAGCAGAAGCAACAGCAGGTACTAAGTAAAATCCTAGAGAGGGAAGAAGACTGCATGTTTGAGGAACTGAGAAATAAAAAGAGGAAAGGCAAGAAGTGACAAGATGAGGCTAAAGAAGAGGCAGGAGCCAGATCATGCAGAACCTTACAGACCTTGAAAAGGGTTTTGGCCGGTCCTGGATTGCACTGTGTCCCCTGCAAATTTATAGTTGAAGCCCTAACCCACAATATGATTGTATTGGAGATAGGGCCTCTGAGGAGATAATTAAGGTAAAATGAAGTCATCCAGTGGGGCCCTATCCCCACGGAACTGACATTTTTATAAGACGGGGAGGAGACACCAGGGCAGGACAAGCAGAGAGGAAAGGCCCTGTGTGGATGTGCAAGAACTGGGGATCTGCAAGCCAAGGAGAAAATACTCACCAGAAACCAACCATGTCAACATCTTGAGCGTGGCCCTTCAGCCTCCACGACTGTGAGAAAATAACTTCCTGTTGTTTAAGCTCCCCACTCTGTGGTGTGTGTCAGGGAAGCCCCAGCAGACTCATATGGCATGTGTAATACTGAGATTTGTGCTCTTAAAAGATCATCCTGGTTTCTAGGTGGGGTATGGACCCAAGGAACAAAATCTGGTGCCTGGAGATCAGTTAGGAGACTGTCCCAGAGATCTGGGTAGGAGGTGAGGGTGTCCTGCATCAGGCTGGTGGCAGCAGGGATGGAGAGAAGGGGGGCGGGACAGAGACACAGGAGGGAAGGCCATTTAGAGAGAGTGACAGCAGTGGAGGCGGACTAGTGGAGAGAGGCTGAGGAGTCCTAGGAAGGACAGAAACTGAGACCACAGGTACCAAATCTTGTAAGCTTGGCTGTAAAGAGAAGAAAAATGGGCCATAGGTATAGAGGAAGAAGAGTTTCGCTTTCTTTTCGTCTTTCTTTTTTCCACATATGTTAAAGGTTTGTTTTCTTATTAGATGAAAGAGACTTAAGCATTTTTACATGCTGATGTAAAGGGAAGTCCTGGAGGGCAGACTTAAATAAAAGTGTCAACTCCTTCCATAGGACAGGGGGAATGGGGAGGAAACAAACCACAGGTGTTTTAAGAGAGAGAACCCGTGGATGAGATTCATGTACTAATCAGAATGAATGAAAAGCATTCCTTCATGCTCGAAACTGTCTTGTTTAGAGTTTGTAAGGCGGCTGCCAGCCATTTTCAGCTTATGCTCATGTGACCAGGGGAAACTGTCCATCCTCCAAGCATGGGCTTTTTCCTTTTCCTTCAGCTGGTTGTTCAGGATCCTCCCTACAGCCCTGGGCAGGAGCCGAGGGAGGGGCACTGGCTTCTGCGGTGGGTGCCGTGGGGTTCCAGGCTCCCTGCTTGCTGTGCCCACTTGTCCTGCTCATGCCCAGTCTCAGATGCGCCTCTTCCATGTCACTGAGGGTTATGCCGGGCCTGCTCAACCTTACGGTTTGATGGTTCTGACCCGACCCCGTCATGGTGGGTGGTTTCCTTTGCACGGTCACCTGTTGCCCCGTGCTCAGGCTTCTGTCTGTTGCAGGGCCCAGGAGTATGCCAAAAGTGGTTTTTTCAAGGGCACTCTATTCTCTACCCCACCAAAGGGCATGGCCTCACTCCAGAACCCCAAAGGTCCGCATCAGAATTCTGCCACCTGGGACTGCCCACAATCTCTATGTGGCATCTTTTCCCACCACTGATACCTCCACCACCATAGTGTCCACAGGACTATGTGGCCCAGGTGACAGCGTGCCTGCTGCAGAGCCCTTTCCTAGCAGTTCAGCCAACCTGGCCCACCCTTCTCACAGCACATGAGGCCCAGATGTAAGGGGCCACCAGAAGAGAGTAAACATGCAATTTTTAACAACTCCCCCACCCCATGTGCTAGTCCTCAGAAGCTTGCTAAACACTCTTTTTCCATCCTTACAACTTCCCTGTGAAGCAAGGCTTAACCTTCTTGTCTTACAAATGGAAAACTGAGGCACAGAGAGGCAAAGAGACTTGTTCAAAATTGTCCCACAATGCGAGGCAGAAACAAAAAGAATACCAGGTGCCTCAGACCGGGTGATAAATCTTTTAGAAACAAGGTAAGTGGAGTAGGGAGAAGTGGGTGCTATGATGGTTAATTTTATATGTCAACTTGACTGGTCTAAAGGATGTCCAGGCAGCAGTTAAAACATTCTTTCCAGGTGTGTCTGTGAGGATGTTTCCAGGAGATTTGGCCTTTGAATCCATAGACTAAGTGAAGAAGAATCCCCTTCACCAATGGGGCATCCCCTACCAAGGGTATAAAATGGAACAAAAAGATAGCAGTCGGGTGAGTTTGCTCTTTCCTTAGGCTCAGACATCCATCTTCTACTGCCCTTGGACATGGGAGCTCCTGGTTCTTGAGCCTGTGGACTTGAACTGGGACTTCCACCCTTGGCCTCCCGACCGTTGCGTTTGGACTGGATTTACCCCACCAGCCTTTCCTAAGTCTCCAGAATGCAGAGTGCAGATCATGGGACTTCTCTACCTCCATAATCACATGACCCAAACCCTCATATAAAGGTCTTCCTATATCTATATCAATAACTAAATCTATATATCTCTAACTATATCTATGTACCTATCCTATCAGTTCTATTTCTCTGGAGAGCCCCGACTAATACATTGCCCCAGTAGATTGAAAGCCAGTCCTACCCTGAATTACTAGAAGAATGTATTAGCCTCAAAACATTACCTGATTGAATCAAGGTCAGTCCTTAGCACATGGAAGTGGATGGTGTGGTCTGGGCAACCTTCATCTCCTTCTGCAGACCACCCACCCTACGCACACACACACACACACACACACACACACACACACACACACACACACACACACAGTTCAGGCTATTTAGAAACCCAAATGTTTGGGACCCAGTTATAGGATAATCAAACCAACCAATTGTCAGTGAAACCCAAGAATAACCCAGGAGCAGATGAAAGAACTCAGTCCAGGGCTTGGAGCTCTCTCTTCCACCCCCAGTGCTCATTTTTAGAACAGCAGTTCTCAACCTTTAAAGAGCATCTGAACTGCCTGGAGGATTTGTTAAAACTCAGGTTGCTGAGCCCCATGCCAAGATTTTATGATCCATTAGGTTTGATTAGGGCCCAGGAAAATGTGTATTTCTCACAAGGTCCAAGGTGATGCTGTATTAGTCAGGGTTCTTCAGAGAAACAGAACAAATAGGAGATATATACATAACAAATATATGTACACAAACAAATAGGAGAGCTATATCTCCTTTTGTTCTTATAACTCTCTCTTTCTGGAGATAGAGAGAGAGAGAGAGAAACAGAGAGATTTGGCTCACATGATTATGGAGGCTGAGAAGTCCCAAGATCTACAGTATACAAGCTGGAGGACCAGGGGGGCAGTGATGTAATTCCAGTCTGAAGGCCAGCAGGCCTGATACCCAGGAAAAGCTGGTGTTTCAGGCTGAATCTGAAGGCAGAAAAAGCCAATGTCTCACCTCAAAAGCTGTCAGGCACGAGTTCTTTCTTACTGGGGAAGGGTCACTGTTTTGTTCTCTTCAGGCCTTCAACTGACTGGACGAGGCCCACCCACACTGGGGAGGGCAATCTGCTTTACTCAAAGGCCACCTATTCAAATGTTGCTTTCATTCAGAAACACCCTCACAGACACACCTAGAGTAATGTGTGTGCAGGTGTCTGGACGCCCCATAGCACAGTCAACACAGCAAACTAACCCTCCCAGATGCAGATCCTGCTGTCCATGACAAGGCTTTGAAATCACGGCTGCAGAGTGTCTGCTTCCTTTTGTGAAGGGTTAGATCATCATCTCCCTGCCACCAGCATCCTCACAACCCAGAGGGGAGCACCCGCAACCCCAGAACAGGAGCCACAGTGGTGACCAGGCTCGATCTGCTTACAAGCCATGGGATGTAGAGACCCCTTGGCTGAGTGGCAGGAACACTGCCCTGCTGGCCACAGGACCCACCCAGGCCACTTCACCCCCTGGGCTTGAGCTTCTTTTAGAGTTCACAGACCAAGACAGCACACACTTAACACTAAAATGTGTTTTGCTGTTTATCTGAGATTCAAATTTCACAAGGCAACCTCTTTTTTATTTCATTGTATTTTTCACTAGATTTGGTGACCCTAGTTGCTTTCTTGTGAAATGGGCTGCCCCGAGCCCTGGGGATGTGAAAAGGCACCAGGCAGGCTGGGCCGACAGGGCTGCTGTGATGAGAAGGATGCTTCCAGCCCAGGAGCAAATCTGGATATACCTTACTGCCCTGGCTGAAGGGGACAAGCCTTCTAACCCAGAACCAGGTGAGGATATGAGTAAGCCTTGGGAAGGACGGGACATGGCAGTGCTCACATCATCCACAGAAGGATGTCCCTCTCAGAACAGCCCTCAGACCAGCAGTAAACAGGAAGTTCCCTCCAGCCACAAATGCACTGCTTTTCTTGCCAGGGTTAAGAAGATTCTAAACTAGGATTCAGAACAGTAGTACTGCTGCATTTGGCAACCCCAAACTGGATTGCCAAGCTCCCTACCCAGGGGTGCCTCCAGTTTTCCAGCTCTCGGGCCAAAGGAGGTCCCTCACCCGGGGCCCAGACCAGAGAGAGAACCCCAAATCTGCTTTGGCAAGAGGAGGAATTTCCCTATGGGCCCTCAAGGTGCTCAGGATTGGGTGAGGTGCTGGGTGGGTGGTCTCTCCTCCTGCTCTGGGAGCACAGTTTGCTGGTGGCCTCACAGCTGCTTTGCTACATGTGGGCCCTCTTGCAGCTATTCCCTCTCTGCCCACAGGCTCCTCTCTGTCCTACACAGCCCTCTGAACTCCATGGTAGAGGACACTCAGGACTCTATCATCTCCTGCCCTGCAGCCACCATGACCCTCCATAGGCTTCATGTCAAACAAATTAGAATGAGTGGAGGCACAGGCCAGGCTAAAGCTAGGGGCCACTAGTACTGAGGGAGGTATGGGCCTGAGACCCCACCTGCACCCCCACCCCCACCCCATCCATAGGCCCTATGGCAGCACAAGACAGAAGAGTAGACAGAACCCTGGCCCAAGGGGCAAACCACTGGCTCTGCCAGCTCTGCCACTCACTTGCTTCTTGGCAAGTCACTTAGCTGCTCCCAGCCTCAGTTTTCCTTCTGCAAAAAGAGTGTATGATTCTGACCACCCCTGCTTCCTCAGGCTGGTATGAGAGTCAATTACCTGTGAAAGGGATTTGTAAACTATAAGTTGCTGTTAGTTAGGGCCCTTTTAGTCATAAGTGTGAGAAACTAGACACAAACTAGATGAGGTCAAAGGGGGATTTACCAGCTCAGGGGATCAAGACCCAGAGTAGGGACAGGAAGTGTTCTCCTCTTCTCTCATCCCTGTATCTCTCTGCGAATCTGTTTCTTTCTCTGGCAGTCTGGCTTCTCCCAGAAGCCTGGGGCACCCCCCAGCTTACCCTCCCAACAGGTGTTTCCCTCATCTATTAGCACCAACTTGAAAAATCCCAAAGAGGGTCCTCATTGGTCCCACGTCAACCCATGAATATGGCGACTGTGTTTAGCAGCCCCTTCTAGAACTACGTATTTGGAGAACTAGGAGGTTCAGTTCACCAAAAGAAAAAAGGGATTATTCCCTAGAGAGGGGTCATGTGATGGAAAGATAACGACTATGAAGGTAAAGTTTTATCAATAGTATTGTTGCTTCTGTTGTCATCAGCATAAGTTGGCCACATTTTCCTAAATCCCATTGTTCTTGGGCAGAATAGTGGCTAATGGCACAGGTTCTGGCACTCAGACGGTCTGAATTCAAATTCTGGTCCTGCCACTTTCTAACTGTGCAACATTAGGCAAGTGGCTTAACCGCTCTGTGCCTTAGTTTATATGTTTGTGAAGATTAAATGAGTTGATACATGTGGGATGTGATGAATAGTGCCTGGTACCTGCCAGGTGTTCAATTAATGCTAATTATTATTATTGTCACAGAAAAAAGGGGCCGTGCCTAGGAACCCCCCAGTTTGAGAGAGAACTGGGAACAAAGCTGCCACTCCTCGCTTACTTGCCAGCTTTCTTCCAGAAAGCACTACAAGTTCAGGAACTGCAGTTCAACAAGGACTTGGTGTGGCAAGCCCTGAGGATTTTATAAGTGGCTAGAAAGTCTCTTTCCTCCAGAAACTCAGCCAGATAAGGGAGGCAGGCATAGAGAGAGGGCTTTCCTGCACATTGGCTTATGCTGGTTAGAAGTGGATGCAGAGCTCTATAGAAAACCGCAGAGGACTCTGGGTCCAGAGGAATCTCTCGAGGAAACCACACCTCTGCTGAGTTTGCCAAGCAAGGAAAGGCAGACAGGACACTGCTCTGGTTAGTCCTCAAGCCACTGTGCTCACCCCCAGACCCACACGTCCCTGCTGTGCACCACTGGGGTTGGAGCTCTGCAAGGCCCATATACCCCTTGTCAGCTGGCTCCTGGAGGTTCTGCCAGTAGGCAGACTGGCAAGCAGGAGTGAAGGGACATGCTCCTTCTTGTCCTGCCAGCTTCCCCCCAGCAAGAGCTCAACAGCCCAGAAGCATCAGGTGGAGCCTAAAGCTCCCATCAGCCTCAGAGAAGCAATTGACAAAAAGCAGGAGCTGAGAGGGTATGGGGAGAGCAGTTGAGTAAACCAGTGGACAAGGAGCATCAGAAAGTTTCCCAGGGATCAACAGGCAAGGTCAGGTGTGTGGATGGCCCTCATGTCCAGCACTTGGGACAAGAAAGGGGCTGCTGGGGGCAGAAGCCAGCTCCAGGGCAGTTCAGAAACAAGGCCCCAGGTCCTAGGATGGGGGCTCAGCAGGCACGGCCTGGGCGAGGGGAGCTGTGGCACAAGGCAGGGATCAAAGCACCCGGACACCCCCTCTGCTTCCCAAGCACTGGTGGTTTATTCAGACAACACGGAGGCCAGACCATGGGCCAGGACCCTGAGTGCAGCATGTTAGGGGACGAGGTCTCTAAGGACAGGAGGCAGTGGCTATTCCCCCAGGCAGGGGAGCTGGCTATCCTCTGAGCACCTCAGAGCTGGCATGGACTGAGCAACCACCTCCATATTAAAGGAAAACTTTGGAAGAGCTCCTCTGTGTGATGCCCTCTGGAGTCGGGCACAGAGCACTTGTGTGGCCACCACATACAGGAAATGTGCATATGTGGTGGGGGACAAGGGGTAGTTTCAAAAGAGGCCTGGGAGATTTCCATGAGGTTGGCCATTCCCTTAAATAGCTCATTTCTGGCCTCAAACACTTCTGTCTTCAACATCTTGTTCACTCTCATGGCTTCAATGCCCACCTTTATTCTTAAATATGCATCTGCAGCCTTGACTTGGTGTTTGAGCTCCAGATATGCAAATTCCCCTAACTATAGCTCCACAGCAGTCCTGCAGCATTTCAGGCTGAACAAAACACCAAGCCTCCCTTTCCTCCAAACGCTCCTCCTCCACTTCCCTAGTTCCACAAACCTCAACTCATCATCATATCAGCCAGGCTCAGACTCATGGCCAACATCTCCTCACCACCACCACCACCAGGAAGACTCTCCTCCCTCGCTGTCTGTCTCAGGTCCATCCGCACCCCTCACACCTACTGCCACCACCCAGGCCCCTACAGAGCTGCCCTTGTCCTCCAATCCTGACAGCACTAGGAGCCAGGTTCCCCTTCCAGAGCCCCACTCTCCCCCGTGAAGCTTCAGTTTAACTCAAGCCCAATGCCTCACTCAGGGTCCCCATCGTCTGAGCCGAACAGCCCTCACAGCCTTTCCCGCACCTGATCCCACACAGCCTCCCGGGGCCGCCTGATCAGGCCCCACCAGATTCCTGAAACAGGCCAGCCAGGGCCACAGTCCCAGTGTGGGAGCCTGAAGCCTGGAGCCTGACGCCGACTCTGGAACTGACCGGCTGCCCATAGAGACAGGGTGGGGCCTCCCTGTGCGGCTGGCTCTCAAGCGGCCACTCTCTAGGCTGTGATGGTGACTGTCGTGAACAGCACCAGGATCAATGAATCGCAGACAGACGGGGCTCCTGGAGCAGGTCACGGTACAAAGGCAGTAACTCAGCGTCGCCCACTCAGCCTCGTTTGTCCCTCACACAAGCCCCGGGGCCTGTGGGAGGCCCAGAGGTGAGGATGAGGCTGGTTGCTCTGCTCTGCCAAGCGGCTTCCTTTCTACCTGGCTCTTGTCTCACCATCTGAGTGTTTCTTTGTGTTTTCATCTCTGACCAATTCAGCTGGTGTTGGTGATAACAACAATCTGTCACCTCTAATCGGAAACGAGCTCTAAAGGTACTCTTCACTCTAACCTTCAGAAATTCATTTCTGCTGTTTTACGTCTTACATGTTATGTTATGTCTCTGGGCTTTTTTCCAAAAGGCTTGAAGAGGCCTTTGGACCAAGAAATAAAATTCTGATCTTTTAAAAATATATATAATATCACATAATTTTCCACCTTTAAAAGTTGTATAGCATTTTTAGTTCTAAAGTAAAAAGCATAGATACACAAATCTACATGTTATCCTCAGGGGGAAAAAAAATGTTTCCTCAGGGGATACATTCAGAGGTGACTTGCAAAATTCTTCAATTTATTTAGCTATTTGAATGGCTTCCAAACACTTTACACTCACTCCCAAGAGCTCGGGTTATGTGATAGGTTTTCAAGTCAGTGTAAGAGATATGTTAAAGAAAATTCTAAGAGTCTTCATTTTATAAAAAGTTTCAGTCCAGAGTTTATATAAATGAAAAAAAATCAGCAACAATAAAAAGCATCTGTGTTTTACAGGTAACATGGTAGGTGACAAAACTCACAGTCTATGTTACAATAACTTTATTATTTAGATGCATCTTACTACATCTAAAACATTTTTAATTTATAGGAAAAAATAATGGCAAATGAATTCGGGAAGATTATGTAACATGGAGCAAACAATACTGACTCAGGAACAAAGATAACTGTTCTTGGATCATCCCCCTCCTATAAACCAAGACCGTGGTCCCTCTAGCTTTGCTTGTAATAGAATAAAGTGGACACAAGCAAATATCCGTGAACAACAGGCCAATGACTCTAAGCATCCATTAAAAAGGGAGATCTGTGCTGATAGAACAAGGATCACATAAAAAGCTTTCCCACATCAATTATAAGGAATTTTTAGAAAAATCTATAGCCCATTTCTATTTTAAAACAGATGGTGTTAGTGTGTGTTTACCTGTGTGCGTCAGGGTTATATCTCACAGTAATAATCTGCTGGCTTGTGTGTGTGCATTTACCTCCCTCCGTCTCTCTCACTGGTACCCCAAGGGCTGGACTGAATAGGTTTTTTTTCTTCAGCCCACACCTGAGCAAAAATAAAGATTCAAAAACCCTTGCTACACAAAATTTCTTTTATGCATATTTGCAGAGCCAGTTTTTCCTCTCTCTCCCAGACATACAATGAGACTGTGACTGAGAAAGTCAGGAAGAAGGCAGGGTGCCAGGAGGTGATGGACAGAAAGACAGATGAGGATTCAAGGAACTGTGAGGGACGAGGAAGCCAGAGAGAGGAGAGCTCATGTCAAGTGTGGGTTCCTCACCAGCTTTCTAATTGAGATTCATCTCAATTGTCCACAGGCCTAGGTTCTTGAAAGACTCCTGAACAGAGGAGAGATGAACAGTCAGGATGGACTAGATTATCCTACAGATTTTCCCCCCCAAGTAATCAGTGGTTTAAAACAACAAAGGTTAATGTTGCTCATATTACATGCCTACATAGGGTTGGCTGGGCAATACCTTCTACATGTCATTCTTATACCAGGACTCAGGCTAACAGAGCAGCCACCAGAACCCTGCCAGCCACCAAAGCAGAGGGAAATGGAAAGTGTAGGAAATATGCATTGGCTCTTGACCCTTCAACCTAGACAAAGCATATATCATTTCTACTCACACTTCATTGAGCAAAGCAAATCCTAGGTCACATCTAACTCCAAGGGAGGCGAGGAAATGCAATCCCACCATGTGCTGCTCAGAAGCAAAGCTGGAAACAGTGAACAGCATGAATGACCAGAACAGTAGACGCCTTGGACCCTGGTCTGGGGATGAAGGTATAAGGAGAAAGGTGCTTTCCCTCAATAGGTAGAACTGAAGAGGATGTGATTTCTCCAGTGAGCAAAGCAGCATTGGACTCTCTACCACGGTTTACATCTCTGTGTAGAAACTTTCTGGAAGTAAGCAAAGAATCCAATTGTTCTAGAAATAGGGAGTGAGGAGTAAGAAATTTTGACTTTCACTTTATACCCTTTGCTGTGTTTGAAATGTGAAGCATGACATTCATTTGTGTGGATTAACCTGTGAGACCTGGGCCCCCGACTCAAACTGCTCAGCAGGAGACAGTGTAAACGGCCAAAAGGAAATCCAAAGAATGAGTGTTTATGACTTGGAGCAGCCAGGCTTTGCCCAACAGAAACATCTAGATGCTGATAAGCTGACCTTGGGTGAAAGAACACCGTCCTTCCCCCCCGGAACCCAGCCAACACCTGCTCCAGATATGTCCTGGTACTTAATGCTTCTCTAGAGGGAACAGTCTGGTCCTTGTCCCCAACGCTCAGAACATTTTTTGCAGACCAAAGGCCGGCTTCATGCTGCTTACTAGGTCATCTCTGACTGCAAAAGAAAAGTAACGGTGGAGACCCTGATCATGACTTGGAGCAAGGAAGTTGAATGTACTTATTTCTGAAGAAGTCTAAGATTCCATGTGGGATCACTCCCCACTACCATCCTGGGTCCAGGCAGAGGCCTGGGGCAGGCCAGGAGCTCAGGGAGCATGTGGCAGGACACCACGAGGAGCAGGAAGCTGCTTCCCAAGAGCCTCACCTGGGGGACCCTTTGCATCATCACAAAAGGACTGGGAACCAAAAGGCAGCTGGTTGTGGGAAGGATGGGAAGCTGAGTCTCGAAGTAAGACAAGGCCTAACTGGGATGCATGACCCAGGGCCAAGCTTGTGGGGGTTAGGCCCCCTCCCTGCTTCCCACCTCCAGGTGTGCATGCACTGCCAGCCGGAGAACACTCAAGGCTTGGAAGATGTCCTTCCTCCTTAGAGAACCTCCGCGGGACACGGCTGGGAGCCCCACACAGAGCAAGGGCAGAGGTGCCAATCATAAAAACAAATGTGATGCATTCCCTCATCATTCAACAAATATTTCATTATTTTGATTCACCAAGTATCCTTGAGCAGCAGGGAGCCCAGGACTGTGGTGGGAGCCGAGGGATATACAAACATGCCTAGAACCCCACCCTCACCAAACCCACAGCCCAGAGGGGAGGACGACACACAACCAAACAGCAGGGTGGAGGGCCAGTCGGGCTCGCTCGTAAGAGACACAGGATTAATCTGGTGACACCCAAGGAGGAAAGTACTAATGCCTGCTCAAGGTGTCCATGGCCCTCCCTGGGACTTTCAGCCTGATCCCTGGCCTCCTTTGATAAGGAGCCGAACAGAAGCAGCGTCCGGTAATTTCCTTCGCTCTAAGATAGGCTGTGCTGCTGGGGGGAAGGTATATGAGGATTTTCCTAGAGTTTCACTGGCAGCTGTGATGTCAGAAACAGGGCAGATAAAGAGTCCACAGTTCAAAAGGGTGGTATAACCGAAAATAAGTATTTGGTCTTTGTTCCCAGGTCCTGACACAAAGCTCCCAAAAGCCTCAAAATCTCTGGAGTGAGAGTGTCTTTTGTATGCTAATGAGATGACTGGTGGCTGGGGCCCCAGATGGCTTCTGGATAGGAGCTGGTTGTCAGAAAGTCCAAGACAAATTACAAGATTGGAATTTAGGGCCCCACCTTGATCCCGGACCTCTAGGGAGGGAGCAGGGGCTGAAGACTGAATTCAATCACCAATGGTCAATGATTTAACCCACCATATAAGGGAACCACCATAAAGGACAAAGTTCAGAGAGCTTCCGGGTTGGGGAACACATCAAGGTGCTGGGAGGGTGACACCCCCCAAGAGGGATTTAAAGCTCTGCCCCGCTCCCCCCAGCATCTTTTCCATTTAACTGTTCCTGAGTTGCATCCTTTGTGCTAACCTGGTAGTAGTAAGTAAAGTGTTTTCCAGAGTCCTGGGAGTCATTCTAGCAAATGATCAAAACCAAAAATGATCAGTTTTGAAAAAACGGAAGAGAGGGAGCTGTAACCAAGCTGGACAGATGTGTGGGTAACCTGGGGACCGCATACCTGGGATGGGTGTCTGAAGTGAGAGCAGTCTTGTGGAACTGAGCCTTTTAACCTGTAAGGTTGGTCTGTGCTGACCCCAGAGAGTTAGTGTCGGAATTGTCGGACACCCATTTGGTATCAGGAAAATGGAGAATTGGTTGATATGAAAAGAAAACGTAACAGGAAGGAGGAAGCTCCTGGGAAGTGCCCTGCAGTGGTTGCAGGCTTTTCCCTATCAGTAGGCTCACTGATAAAGCAAAGTCATATGCAGGCCTGGAGGTCCAGCTTCAGGAGCAGAAATGCTGAGCAGCACTCTCTGCCCCCCCCCTTTTTTGCATCATCTCCCAGGGTTCCCGGGAACTGCTCCCCCAGGCTTTCTGGGCACTGTAGTGACTCCTTCCTGCCCCACAGTCTCACCTGGGAAGGCAGATATCTCTGCCCCTTGTTTCTATTTAGTCTTGTAATCACATCAGCCTCCTGGGGTCTGCTCTGGTTTTTCATCCTTTCTTCTGGAAATCTGACTGTCCTCTCTTTTACCTAAAGCTAATAAAACCCTTTCTTCCCAAGAATATATCTCTTGCTTCTTTCCCTGTTCAAGCAAGTTGGCAGCTTTAAATACTAAGTAACGCATCATGTCTTCCTGAACAAGGTTCATCAGAACCAAAGCTTTCCAAGTTGCAAGAAATAAGAATCCATTTGTGTTAGGCAAAATTTGGAAATTTATTGTAAAGTTTCAGGTTGTCCCAGAGAATCAAAAAGCAGGAAGGACAGTTAGATGGCAGCTGGACCACAGGACAGAGACCAGAGTTGAAAAGCAGCCACGCATCCAGGCTGCTGCCCTCCTAGGATTTCCCCCCACCTCTTGGGGACATGTCATTGCTGAGCACCATCTTGCTGTGTATCTTCTTCATTCTTCTCCCACAGTGGCTTTCTGTACATCTCTGCCCGCATAATGGAAGATGGTACCACATAGATCCCAAGATTTACAATTCCTCAGATCAAGCAACCATCAGATTTCTAATTTCAAAGTCCCAAAAGAGGAGAATGTATTTCATGGTACCCACCTCTAATATCAAATAGCTTTGACCCAGAGAGGCAGTCACGTAACACCAGTATGGCTGTGAGATCTGCCTGTGGTGAAGGAGCAGTTCTTAGGGAAACTGGGGGTGTGGTCCTCATAGGATACCCCGAAACTCCACAATGACTGTGCTCTAGCACTTTAGGATCTTAGAACTAGAATTATGCTCAACCTACAGAACTAGAACACTCAAACTACAGAGAATCTGGGAACACCACTTGTGTGGGACTACAGGTATCTGCAGCAAAGAGGGCAGTGCAGACCTGCCCAGTCCTTCAATCGTTTTTCGTGGTTGGAGCAACTTCCAGGAGCAGCTGGAGATGCAAGGTGGCTACCTGCAAACACTTGGGCTGGCACCGAAAGTAGACAAATAGGAAATAGACTGGGAAGCCACTGAGCAGGAACAAGAAGATGTACAGGAACTCTGTCTGAGGACTGTCCATGATGGGTGCCAGCACCAGGTAGAAAGAAGCAAGGAGCACCATGACAGGGATGATAGTGGGGACCTGCAATGGGCACAGAGTCCTGGATGATGAGGGCATGGGAGGTGGTGCAGGGCCCCTGGGCTCTGTCCCTCCTGCCTGCTTTCGTGTTGCTTCCACCTACTACCAGCTCCTCTCTCCCAGTCCCTGCTTTAGTCAGTCCTTGCCTGACCGTCTGGACGACAGGGGCCCACCAAGGCTTTGGGACCCAGCCTGCTCCTCTCTGTGCTCTCTGCATTTGTCTGCTGTTGTTCCCCCTCAGGTTCCTCCAGAGAACAAATGTGTCCCCAGCAAGCAGAGTCTATACCTTGTGATACAGCTGATCCCCCACCCTGGAAATCGAAATACAGACAATGGCCACCCTTTACATTCTTCCTCTAGGCCCTAAATGAAACTGTGGCCCAATGATCTGCCCTATGCAATAGCCTATGGTTGGAAAAGCCCCATGTCTACCCCCAACGTCTACCTTGTAAGGCTGGGGAAGATTCTTCTTCATCCGCAAGTATAGGAGACAGCTAATGGTGGTTCCATAGATGATCCAGTCGATGAAGCTGAAGGGCAAACACGAGCCACTCACTACCAGACTCTGACACAGTTAGGACTGCAAGAGGGGTGATCTACTACATGCAAACCAGGGCCAGAGGTGCAAGCTCATTGGGCCTTTCAGCCACCCCCAGCTCCCCTTCTCCATGCAGACTAAGGAAAGAAGGCACTGAGTGCAAGCATGTCTGGACAATAAGCACTGCCCATTCCGGCCTCCCTGGTCTTCAGACACAGTGGTACACACAAGCCCAGCACTACACAGCTCCAGATCAGAACTTCTTTGACTGCTCCTGGCTGGAAAGAGGAGGACAATTTCCAACGGGAGGTGGGAATGTCCATTTCCAAAAAAGAGTCTGGCAGAAGCTCAAGGAAGCCTGTGCTCTCCTCTGGGACTGGCACATCCATAGCCGATCCCCCCACCCTAGAGTTGGTGGCAGTGTGGGCTGCTGTGCACCCAGACAAACCGCTGGCCTCTGCCTTCCCCAGTAGGGGTAGTTGTGCGGCTGATGTAGGTCTGATGAAAACATCTAACCTCGGAGGCTGGGTACAGACAGGCCATCTCCTGAAGACCGGGAGATGCTGGGTCCTTGCTGGGGTGGAGCATCCTAGTATCCCCAACTCTCTGCGGGGACCTTCCCAGTCACATTCCCTGGAGACCCCCATGCATTTGGCTTATTCTCATCATATAATGATTTTATTCTTTCTTATGGGGAAAAAAGGAAAAGAAAAACCATGTCTGTTACTTAGTGTTCTGAAGAAAGTCACACCAAGCACTGTGTGTCCTGTTCTCGAAGATTAATAGTACTTATGACAGCAAAGGAAGAGAACATAAGAACAATTACTCTGAGAACTCTCTGCGCCCAGGCATTAGGCTTCTCCGCTGGTTAAAGGATCAGCCCACTGAATCTGCTTCAGATGAGGTTACAAAACTACAACCGGATAGCACAACAGCCCAACATTTCTGCCCCAGGGAAGGTCATGAAGGAGGTCAGGACATTTCCCTGCTTTGACACAATCACTGGTGGTGACCACACAGCCTGATTGTGCGTCTGCCACCAGATCAATAGAGATATATGTTGGGTCCGAGTCCAGAAGGAAGACCTGACTGCAAAGGGAAAATCACACCAGAGCAAAAGGCTACAAGTATGAATGTGAGTAAAGCCTGAATGTGCCTTTAACATTATCTTAGCAATAGAATGAGGGAACAAGAGAAAAAGAAGAATGACAAAGAAAATACAAGCCTTTAACTTGTCTGTCTCTTGGTGAAACATCTGTCTCCTCAAATGGTTGGAAACAAGCCAAGAAAGGAGGGAGCCACCTTTAATTTTGGAAGGATAGCTGGGAGAGAATGGCTGAAATATGTGTGCATGTGCAGGAGCCCTGAGCCTGGACTTCCAGAAGTGTGTGTGTGACTGTGTACACAAAGGGGCTTCCAGAAGTGTAGGTGCATATAGATATGTATAAGTGTGCATGTATCTGAAAGTGTACACTTCAGGGCCAAGAGATACCCAGCCTGGAGGACAGTCTCACTTGCCTTAAGAAGTTCACGATGATGCTGAAGTTTCCAGGGAGGACCAGAGCCAAAGCCACTGCCGTGGTGAACATCAGGGCTGGAGTCGGTGTGAAGTGACGCACGTGAACCATGGACAGCAGCTGGGGCTGGAAGCAAAGCCAGGCGTCAGGCAGTACCCCAGGGGAGCATCTGCCCCATGAAGCTCCCAGCCTCTTCCCCTGCCAAACTCCTTCTGTGTACCCAGCCCAACAGTCCCCAGTCCCCAGGGCTTCCAGATGCAGGGCTCTGTGGCTCAGCTGTGGTGACCAAACCCAGGCCCACCCTTCCAGGCCAGCCCAGACCCAACTAGCTTAGGACACGCAGCTGGGCTGTGGAGAGCTGAAACGGATGCCTGGCCGTGTCTTTTGACTTCCTATTGCTCACCCCCAGGGCAGGAAGAGGGACCAGGAGTGCAGAAGATGGAGGAGGAGGGAGGAGAGGATGCAATAGGTATGGATGGAGCGTGGAGAGGGATAGTGGGTCACTGTGGTAAACTGTATTATTGTTCAGCAATCTCCCTCTCTCCACTTCCATGGGACAAATAATGTATAGTTTCCCATTCACTGATGTGGGGCTTGACCAGCGAAATGTGAGCAGGAATGACACAACAGAGGCTCTAAATATGCTTGTGTGGTTTGGCTTGGTGTCTTGAACCCCTGCCACTTGCTCTAAGTGAAAACATGCCCAGGAGCTGCTGCTGCTTTGGCCTGGGTCCTCGAAATAAGAACAGACTCACATCCCAAATGAGAAGATCCGAGCACAAATCTCAGCCAGGAGTAGAACGCTGGCTGACCCACTGACTCCCGGGACATGAAATGTTTGTTGTAAGCTCCTGAGATTTTGATGTGATCTATTATTCAGCATCATTGCAGCAAAAGTTGAGAGACCTAGAGTCTCCTGGATGAGGGGTTCTGAGGATACAGGTTGGCTCTGTTCCTATGGCTCCTCCCCACTGCCCTGCACTGCTGGTGTGCACAGCATCCCATCGCCTACAACCTCCACAGTGTTACCCAGCACAGTGACCCCCCAAAGCCTAGAAGTAAAAGGATGGGGGTTTAAAGGGAGATGCATGAAATGCTTGCATCCTGTTCTTAGAAGAGGGCTGTATCTCATAGTTGACCTATGTACTTGACGTCCTGGTTTGGACTAAATGCTAAACTTCCAGAAGGATAAAGCTGAGTGCCGCTCCTGCAGCCCCCACCACCTTGTCCAGCCCCGCCGCCATCTCTCACCATGTGGCCCTCTCTCGCAGCCACGTAGCATAGACGGCTTCCGCTGAAAAACGTCCCATTGGCAGAGCCAAATGTCGAGAGTGCGACAGCCACAGGCACCAGCCAGGCCCAGGCCCCCAGAACCTGGTTCCTAGGACAAGAGGGATCAAGGGAAGGAACTGCGGCAGCAGCCCGGACAACCACAGCAAGGAAACGGAGCAGGCAGTGCGCCCAGAAGCAAGCTGAAGTACACACGGGGTACTATCCCGGAATGTGCGCCCCGTGACCAAGGAACACACCACCTGACTCACTCACCCCCAGCTCACAGCCATAGCGTCAGAGGAAAGGATCTCGTTGGGTGACAACACCAGCAGGTAACTGATGTTGACCAGGATGTACAGGCTCGTGACCAGGGGGATGGCAATCATCAGCGCCCACACCAGGTTCTGCTGCAGAATCAGGGAGAAGAGGCCCTGTGTTAGCCGGTGAGGCCCTTCTCGGTGGCGCAGTGCTGAGCTCATCCTGGCCACAGGGCAATACCAGGCCCTGGGGGCCACTCAGGCCATGTGTCCCTACTCCATGAACGCAGAGTCCCATGGCATGGGCACACAAACAGGCAGATGTGCTGGGAGGCCGTCAGGGCCATGGAGACACAGAGGGGCTTACAGGGGTGGGAAGGGGAGAGGAGCTAGCCCCAAAACTTCTGAAATGAACAGGGCCTTATGCTGCGCTCTCCTCGAAGGATGGAAGGATTTAGACAGGTGAGAGGAGGATGCATTCCAGCAGCAGAGGCAACCACGAGAGCAGAGGCATGGAGAGGAGACCAGAGCGGCAGAGATCTCCATGGTCAGCTGCCCTTTGATCACTCCAGCTGGGTTATTCCAGGACCCACCATGCCAGCCCTGCCTGGTTTCTGGGTCTCTTGGACTCAGTCCCAGACTGAGGACCATTATCCCAGGGGTTCTACTCTGACCCTCAGTCCCCTCAACTGGGAATTGGGGATCAGTGGCAATCTGTAAAATGGGACTCCCCACTGCTCTGCCTCTCTTCAAGGTATGAGGGTCAGCAAAGCAGAGGGGAAAGGAAGGGCCTGGCCACAGGGGCTGTGGGCACTTGGACCAGTCTGCTCTGCTGGAGCCTCAGCACCCAGCTGATGTGTGCCCAGCCAACAAATGTATTGAGCAGGCATTCAATAAAAATTGGGGAATGAATGAAAACTGGATAAAATCAGAGCGTGGGGATGTGGAGAGAGGGGAACCCTCCTACACTGCTGGTGGGAATGCAAATTAGTTCAACCAATGTGGAAAGCAGTATGGAGGTTCCTCAAAAAACTCAAAATAGAAATACCATATGACCCAGGAATCCCACTCCTAGGAATTTACCCTAAGAATGCAGCAGCCCAGTTTCAAAAAGACAGATGCACCCCTATGTTTATTGCAACACTATTTACAATAGCCAAGAAATGGAAGCAACCTAAGTGCCCATCAGTAGATGAATGGATTAAGAAGAGGTGGTACATATACACAATGGAATATTACGCAGCCATAAGAAAAAAACAAATCCTACCATTTGCAACAACATGGATGGAGCTGGAGGGTATTATGCTCAGTGAAATAAGCCAGGCCGAAAAAGACAAGTACCAAATGATTTCACTCATATGTGGAGTATAAGAACAAAGAACAAAACAAAACAAAAAAAAAATGAAGGAAAAAAACAGCAGCAGACTCACAGAACCCAAGAACAGACTAATAGTTACTGAAGGGAAAGGGACTGGTGAAGAAGGGTGGGAAGGGAGGGATAAGAGGGTAAAAGGGGCATTACGATGAGCAGACGTAAGGTAGGGGGGGCACGGGGAGGGCTGTACAGCTCAGAGAAGACAAGTAGTGATTCTCATCTCACTACGCTGATGGACAGTGACTGTAATAGGGTTGGTGGGGGGGACCTGATGAA
>JAQQAC010020896.1:15191880-15228569 GCA_029783875.1 Phataginus tricuspis | reverse complement strand
GTGGGGGGGACCTGATGAAGGGGGAAGTTTAATCATCACAATATTGCTCATGTAATTGTAGGTTAATGATACTAAAATAAAATAAATTGTGAAAAAAAAAATCAGAGCGTGGACTGCTCCCTCCCACTCCACTCTTCCAGCGCTGGACATCACTCTCGAGCCAGAAACAAATAGAGGGGTCTTGCTGAGGACTCACAGAACTTTACTCAACATTCTCCATGCTAGGGCTCCCCTGGAGAGACATCTTTAGACGCCAAAGTAAGAAACATGCTTTGAAGTAAGAGAAGCATGTCTGCAGCGCCCCTGGCCTCCTGGCAGCCTCTTTCTAGATGTCTTTTGTCTTTCCTTGGATGGCGCAGGCAGACATTGATGAGCCCAGAGCCTCTCTCCTTGATACCAAAAGGTACTCCAGGTCATGGCATTGCTGTAACTGACACAATGTAACATGAAATAAGACAGAGAAGAGGTCTTTCTTTACTAGGGTGCAGGGAAGTCTCTTTCAGACTTGGCACAGAGCTATCCCTGTGGGGCTACGCCCCTGTCCCAGGCAGGCCTCCTTGCCCACCACTAGGTGGCCCACTCCCCCCCATCCCTTTTAAGCACCTGCCCTCTAGTTAGCATATCTTCCATTCTCCAACATTATAAAACAGTTTCCAGAGGTTTCTGCCCGGAAACTCTGAGGGTGGGCATGGGAGGAAGGGCATGGGGGAGCATAAGTATGGAGTAATAACTTCAGGGCCCATCCTCGAGCCCCTCCTCATATTTCCTTGAGACACAAACATGTCAAGTTCTTTCTGGTCTCTGGGCTCCTATTCACACTGCTTCTCCATGGCTGTTTTGCCACAAACCACATGAGCCCTTCAAGGCTCAGCTCTAGCCCCCTCTTCCAGGAGGTCTGCTTGACTGCTCTGCCTCATAAGGATCTCTCTCTTCTCAGCTCCTGCAGCAAGTGGAGGCCGCACCCCAGTAAGCACACATGCTTTATTGTATCCATGCCTCTGTCCCTCCTGTCCTATTCTGTCCTCTAAGGATAGGATGACAAATTTGTCCATTTGCCTGGGACTTTCCCACTTTTAGCACCAAAAGTCCAGCATCCCTGGGAACCCCTCAGACCTGGGCAACCAAGATAGTTGGTCAGTGATCCAGCATCACATGGCCAACTTGTGAAACTGGAGCATACAGGACAGAAGGGATTCTCGCTGAGATGGGTCTGCCCAGATCCCCCAGACCTACAACCTGGGAATCTGAGGGCAAATGGATTTGCCTCCACCACAGCGTAGGCACAGTAGCTAATTCCTCATCATCCCAGTCCTGAAAACATACTCGGCGCAGGCCCAGACAAGGCCACTTGTAGCAAAAATGGGCCAGTGGAGCAGGGTCCAGGGCTCCCCAATATGTGGGCACTACTGTGGTATGCCCCACTATGCATGACCCAGCCCCGTGCTGAGTCAGAGGGAAGGAACCTGGTATGCTTTTGAACTTGACTCATCTTGGCAGCCTACCCCACAGCTAATGAGCTGTAACAGCTATAGAGCCCACAAGAAGAGTGAGATTTCTTGGTTTCATTCTCAAGTATCTTAATCTTCACTCAAATCCCAGGTGCATGGGCATAAGGCCTGCCCTGGTTTGGAATAGGCTCCTCAGTTTCTTGAAAAAAGTGTATAACAAACATACACCTAGCACGTGCTTCAGAGGGCAAGGTAAGAGCCAGAATTTCAAATGCCCAGTATTCAGAAGAATAGTTTGTTTCTGCTTTGATTCCACATTTGTCCAAAATGCTCTATATACAGCCGGGGTCAGCAAACCATAGGCCCTGAACCAAATGCAGCCTGCGGCTTATTTTTATAAATAAAATTTTGTTAGGACACAGTCACATTCATTTGTTTACCTGGCTATTTTCATGCTGCAACGAAGTTGAGCACTCGTGACAGAGTCCCAATGGCCCTCAAAGCCTAAAATACTAACTCTCTGATCCTTTACAGAAAAGTTTGCTGATCCATGCCCTAGAGCATGGGAGCTTATCTCAATCCTCTTTGGGCCCCTTGCCCTCTCCCTGGACCAGCTCTGGGCCCAGGGCCTAGAATTAGAGAGAGGGTTCTAGCACCTGGGAACTGAATGACCCAGGGCCCCTGCCTTGTAGCCCCCATCCCATCACAGCCCCAAGCTGAGCACACTAACAGTTCACCTGGAATTACTACTGTACAGCTCTTTACAGTACTCAGAGCCCTAGCCATTGCCCACGAGCAATTATAGCATTTGATATCCCCAAACGCTGTGAGCTAAGCAGGGCAGCTATTATGATTCCACTTTATAGGCAAAGAACTGAGTACAAAAAATTACATGCAAGAACAAAAACTAGGTCCCAGGACTCCTGGCTCCTGCCCTTGACTTTCTCTGCCCTGGCAGTTCAATCTCCAAACTCCTCTTTTCTTCCCAACTCCTTCCAAGCCACTTCAGGAAGCCTTTGCTGAGAGCTGAGAGTATAACGTCTCTTAAGCCGGCCCCAAGGACATAGAGGAAAAGACTCAGAGTTGTCATTCTATGAACTTTAAAACTCCTGCAAGAGAAAAAGAAAACAAATAGCAACCTAGCCAATTGTATTTATAGCAAAGAGTTAATGTCTGTAGTAACTGAACAGAGTCAAATGTTCTAACTTTCAGGATCGAGAATAAGCTGAGTCATGAAGCATGGCCTTTTACTAGCAATGCGACCTCAAAATCACTTCCCCTTTCTAAACCTCCATTTCCCCATATGAAAAATGGGTGGTAATGCCTACTTCACTGGGCAAAAAAAATAAGACCATAGGTTGTGATACTATAAAGTTCTGTGCATACTTGAGAAGTTATTATTCATATAATCCCATAAACGAATCAAAGTAGATTATTTTTTAGCTGATTTCTCATGGTCTTAGCTAAAATAACAATAATTGGAACTGCTGGTGTTCAGAGTTTTCATCCCCCAAAAAAGTATCAAGGACTCACTTTTGGATTCTTCAGCTCCTCCATCACATAGTTGAGGTTACTCCAGCCATCAAAGGACCATAGGCCCTGGTGGAAGGCCATGCTGATGCACCCCACCTGCTGTGTCGTATTGTGGAAGGCAGACTGAAAGGCTCTGCTGCCACGACCCTGGCCCAGCACCATGGCCCCACCTGCCATGATGAGCAGCATTGAGAACACTTTGGCAACCGTGCACACGTTCATCAGCGTGGTGGCCAGCCGTGAGCTCCAGCAGTTGACCAGCACCAGCAGCAGGATGCAGATGGCAGCCACAGTCTTGAGCACAGCCTGGGGAAGGGAGGAGCAACCGGGGAAAAAGGGGGCCACGGCATACTCAGCAAAGCTCAGAGAGATAGCAGCGATGGTAGCCGGTCTGCCCACCAGGACAAACGTGTAGCTGACCAGGAAGGCTGGCAAAGAGCCAAAGATTCGCAAGATGTAGGCATACTCCCCTCCAGATTCGGGGACCAGGGCACCCAGCTCAGCATAGCAAAGGGCACCGAGCATGGCCAGGAGGCCACAGACTGCCCAGACCACAAGACTGGCCCCAGGGCTGCCCATGGAGACCAAGACCCCCTGTGGCGACATGAAGATGCCCGAGCCGATCATACCGCCAGTGATCAGGGACACAGCACTCCACAGGCCAATCTCTCTCCTCAGCCTCAGCCCCCCACCACTCGGCTCCTGCCCTGCCACCCCCTCGCCGCCCTCCCTTCCCTGACTTCTCTCCATCTCAGGACTTGCGCTAAGTCTAGCGGAGCAGAGGCAGATGCTCTGATACCCATCTGTCGTAGGGGTTTCCTGCAGGAGTTAATGATTACAGTGCCTGAGGGAGTCCGAGCCATAGGCCCGGGAGCTAGCACATGGCGATCAGAAGGGATCTAGCCTTCGCTGACCCACCAGCCCCCTGATCAACTCAGACCCCAGCACAAGGAGTCTGCAGGAGCTGTTTGCCAGTGGAGCCCAGGAAAGATCAAGGAAGGAGGGGTTTTAGTAGAAATCCCTGCTGCCCAGCGCTATAGTAGTGCGTGTGGAATAATAGCTGGAGAAACGCACTATGCCAACAGGATGACTGCTGAGCCAGGGCACGTCAGGAGCCTAAGAAATCTCCACGACTGTTTTGTCAGCCAAGCAATAAAATCCCTTTTCATCAGGTTTCCAATTAAAGTTGTGTGTGCCCTAAAGAAGAGCCAAGCTGACCTAAGAAGAGAACCCAGACAGCACAGCACAGAGCTTGCTCCCTTAGCCGGAGGGAAGCACATGGCTAAGAGGGCAGTACAGGGTCTGGAATGGGACTGCCTGCATTCAAATCCCAGTTCTGGTCCCTCATAGCTGTGTGATCTTGGACAAGGTCTCTGAACCTCACCCTACTCATCTGTCAATTAACCACAACACCCACCACATAGGGTTGCTCTAAGGATTAAATAACTTAGCCCATTCAAAGTAGCTAGACTAGTATAAAACATGTAGTAAGCCTTCCTTAAATGTTAGCCATTACCATCTGGCTAAGAGTTTCATTAATTCCCTAGTTCCAGATATATGTATCTGCGTATTATATATATGTGTGTGTGTGTGTGTGTGTGTGTGTGTGTGTATATACACACACACATAATATTATATATTTAATTTAACACTTAATTTCATTGATCGCTGGATAATGTTCATTTCAGGATATAGTATATAGCTTTTTATTTATCCTCCCTTATGGTTTTAAAATCTTAGGCTATAACACCTTTACTAGTACTGTTATAGAAAGGTCAATGGAACTCACTGGCATTTGGGGTAAAGACACTGCACCCAAAGTGGGTAGAAAGGCGCTTGCAGTCTCCCAAACAGGCTGACCTGGATCAAGCCAGCTATGTGGACTATTCAACACTCATGTACATGTATAATCTATAAAGTTCTTGACAGATGCAAGGGGCTTTGCAGTTTTTGGGGTGTCCATCTTCCCTTCTCTCCTTGTTGCACAGAAGCCTACTCAGCATAGGCCCTCCAAGATTCAGAAGGAGGTCCTCCAAGATTCCTACCCAATAGGAAGGGAAAGAAGAGGGAAGAGAATTAGGTAAGATACAAAAAAGATAGAAGGGAAAGAAGATAAGAAAGGGAGAGTCCTGGAAGCTCAGGGAAGAAAACCAGCTGCATTCCTGACAGTAGATAGGTAGTAACTAAGGCGCTCAAATGTCAACCCTCTCCTTCTCCAGCAGCTGATGCTGTTGGATATTGTGACAAGTTAGCCGACTGCATCATCTGAGAACAGTCCACAAGCCACGCTCACCTCTACCAATGGAAAGTGTGGGGGTTCCCAAGACCACTCTTAAGTTCAATAATTTGCTAGAAGGACTCACAGAACTCACCAAAAGCTTATGTTTTATTACGCTTAAGGGCCCAGATTAAAGTCAGCTGAAGAAACAAGGACATAGGGCAGAATCCAAGAGGGTTCTAAACACAGAGTTTCTAGTGTGGAGTCAGAACAGGATTATTCTCCTGGCATCGATGTGTGACCATCTGCACATCATATTGCCAACTGGGGAAGCTCACCTGAGCCTTGTTGTTCACTCTTTATTGGGGCTCCATTACACAGACATGGTTGACTGCTCATGTGGCTGACCTCAATTTCCAGCCCCTCAGGAGGCAGAGATAATATTTCATAACCTGAAGCCCCCATCCAAAATCACATTTGATACTATCAGGCTGGCCCAAGGCACACAGGCAAATACAAAGAAAGACACTGCGATCAAGCATGACATTCCAAGGGCTCAGAGATTACCTCCCAGAAGCTGAGGGCTAGGGCCAGACCTCTCCTTGGGCGATGTTAAATTCTTTACGACACAGACATGGAGGTAATTGTGACCTGAAGAACATGATGAGAACATAAATATTGTTTATAATGACTTATTTGGCAAGCAGTGTGTGATCTAAGAAGAAAGAGAAGGACCCTAAATGCTGGGCTAAGAAGCTGGGACCAGCCAGGAATTGAAGGAAGAGGGAGATGAGTGGAAGAGTGAAGGACCCACCTCCGGGTTCTTCCTGGAAGTGAGGAACTGGAGACTCTGAGGTCTGATGGGCTTAGTTTAGTTCCATTAGCAATGCCTGCTGCCTCTCCAGAATCTAATACACTGTAGCATTCAGCTCCAGGGTCAGGCCTACCTTTGAGGTGAAGCCAAAGCCCAGGTGGCACCCAGGTACTGCCTCCACTGGTGGTAGGGGTAGCTGATCTGACCCAATCTGAGGCTCAGCAGAATGGATGCCACAGGAAGAAATTAGGCATTCAAGAGCCAGAGAACTGGATTTTACATCACTGTGCTTTCAATGGCTCAATTAGTTCAATTCTCAGCACTAAAATGGGGCTGATGATTCCCCCCAAAAAGTGTTCATGAGAATAGGCCAAAAATGCTTAGGCCATATCCTCCTATGGAGATGAATGAAATTAACATCAAAAACTTACATTTCCTGCTCTTGCCCCCATTGATCACACCTGATCTCAGTCCCCTGTAAAGTCTCCTCAAGTATTTCAGGAAATGCTCAGGGAGCATCTCACCTGTGCTTAAAACCAGCCTGCCAGCCTCAGTATCTATATGGTATCCACTCTGTCCTCCCTCCTGCTCCAATGCTCCCATCAGTGCCCAATATCAAAGCTCAGCAACTTTTTCTGTAAAGGCCTGGATAGTGGATATTTTGGGCCTAGCAGTCTGTACAGTCCTTACTGCCATTTCTCAACTCTGCCATTGTAGTGGGAATGAGCACCCACACCCATGTCAATGAATGAATGTGGCTATGTATAAATAAACAAGTAAGTAAAACTTTATTTATGGACAATGCATTTTTAATCTCACATAATTTTTACATCACAAAATATTATTCATCTTTTGATTTTTGTTCAGCCTTTTTAAAATGTGAGAAAACATTCTTAGCTCACAGCCCATTAAAAAAACAGGCAGGTCCAATTTGTCCCAAAGACTGTAGCTTGCCAACCCTTGCTCTATATCTATGACAGGCCAGGGAAGGCACCTCAGCCCTGTGACAGTGTCAATGTTTATGCCAACAGCACTGCCTCTGGTGTTTCCAAAGCTTCCTGGCCTCAAGGTGTCAGGATGTGCTGGGATCCATGCAGACACAGAGGAAGTCACCTCTCCCCAACTGTAAGAAATACTTTGGCATCTCCACCTGGAAGCTTCACTGGCCCATATACCCAGAGACAATCAAAATGTAACCACAGTAATAAGGTCACATTTTCTTAATACCCAAAGCTGAGTCCCCTTTTAACACCCCAACTAAGGGTGGATCCAGGTTTTACTGAATTTGAAACATACGAAATTTAAGGGTTCACAAGATTGGTGCAGTGGTGATATCAGCATAAATGATAGGCAAAATCTGCCCCTCCCTAAAAGCAAAGAAAAAACTGGCAAAAAAAAAAAATACTGCAGGGTCAACTTTTTCAGAATTTTGGAAATGAATCAAAAGTTTATAATCATGGGAATGCTTGAGCAAGAAAAACAGCTGAATCCTGATAAGAACAAAGAGTTTTGTAGCATTTAAACTTACTCTGGTCCTATTCCGTACCTCCTAGTTCTGCAATTACCTTTGAAATAAACAACCCACAGTCCTGGTAGAGAATCTGTACTGGAGGGACCAGAACAGACCTCACTCACCAAAAAAAATTGTAATTATTTGTTTTAACCTGTTTAGTGGCTCCCTGAAAGATGAACTCAAAAGGCTTGACTTTATCTCATCTAACTTGGAACTTGCCCAGTGTTAAAGCAGCAAGCAGCAAGTGAAAACAGTCAGGGAAAACAATAAACTAACTGAAATGGTTGAAAGGAAAAGCTGCAGAATGGGAAGTTTTGGAGAATAAGGGTTTTGGAAACCTCTGAAATATTCTGTAATTCTAGAAGGGCACACACATGCCCAGAGTGGTATGCATGCCCAGGCAAGATCTGAGAGGCTCTAAACTCTCACCTCTGTCTGGCTCATCTTCTCTCCAGGCTCTCCGTAAGCAGGAAGTCAGGGCTGAGGTAGCATTGTAAACTGCCTGGCTCATTGTTGAAGGTGTGCCCTAATTCATACACAGAGCCCATCTTCAAAGACTAGGGATTTTTTTTTTTATACCAGGAATTGAAGGAAATCTCTGTCCGATCATTAGGTGACTACTAAGGTAACAGAACAGAGACTTCAGGGGCTACACACAACCAAGAATACAGACCTCACAAAATTAGTTCAGAAAAATCACTAAACAAATAACAACAACAAGTGGCAACAAAAAAACCCTTGGAAGGAGAAGGAATATGATTTCCAGAGTTCCTGCATTATAATGTTTAAGCTGTCCAATTTTCAACAACAACAACAAAAAATAAGGCATGTAAAGAAATAAGAAAATATGGCCCATATATGGTGGGGCTGGCAGGGGAGGGGGGAAGTAATCAATACAAATTGTCCCTGAGGAAGCTCAGATATAGGGCTAACTAGACAAGGACTTTAAATCAACAATTTTAATTTCTTTTTTTTTAATCAAATAATGTACATTACAGTGATTCAGCAGTCCCCCATCACATCCCCCCTGCCCCCGCCCACTCCTCTCCCACTTGATACCACTAATCACTTCTCAGTGTCTGAGAGTCTAATGTTGTTTTGTTCCTTCTCTTTTGCTTTATTTTTATGTTCTACAAATAAGTTAAATCATATGGAATTTAACTTTCTCTGTCTGGCTTATTTCACTGAACATAATACCCTCTAGATCCATCCATGTTGTTGCAAATGGCAGGATTTCTTTTCTTTTTATGGCTGAATAATATCCCATTGTGTATATATACCACATCTTCTTTATCCATTCATCTATTAATGGACATTTCCCTATCTTGGCTATTGCTAAATCAGCTATTTTAAATATGTTCAAAGAACTAAAGGAAGCCATGTCTAAATAATTAAAGCAAATCATGAGAAGAATGTCTCATCAAATAAAGCATACCAATAAAGAGACAGAAATTATAAAAAGGAATCAAATAGAAATTCTGAAGTTGAAAAGTACAATGATTGACATTAAAATTTTACTAGGGGGCTTTGACAACAGATTTGATCAGGCATAAGAAAGAATCATCAAACTTGAAGATAGGTCAATTGAAATCACCCAGTCTGAAGAAGAGAAAGAAAAAACGATGAAGAAAAATGAACAGAGCCTAAGAGACCTGGGGAACACCATCAAATATTCCAACATAAACATAATAGGAGAACCCAAAGGAGAGGAGAGAAAGGGGAAGAAATGATATTTGAGGAAATAATGGCCAAGAACATCCCAAATTTGGTGAATAAACATTTTATATATAATATAATAATTTAGATATCCATGAAGCTCAACTTCAAATAGAATAAACTAAAAGAAATCCACAGACACTTCATAATCAAATGATCAAAAGTCAAAGATAATTAGAAAACCTTGAAAGCAGCAAGAGAGAAGTAATTCATCTTAAACAAGCGAGCCTCAACATATTAACAGCTGATTTCTCATGAGAAACCATGGAAGCCAGAAGGCAGCGAGATAACACATTCAAAGTGCTGGGGGGAAAATATCAGCCAAGAATTCTGTAACCAACAAACTATTCTTCAAAATAAAAAGGGAATTAAGACATTCCCAGCTAAGCAAAAGCTGGGATAATTCAATGCTAGTGGGAGTCCTTCAGGCTTAAAGGAAAGGGCGCTAAATAGTAACTCAAATCCATGTAAAGAAATAAGAAACATTGGTACCAATATCAACATATATAAATAAAAAAATGGTGTTAATGTGTTTTTTGTTTTAACCACCTCTTCTTTCCTAATTGAAAAGACAACCACAAACGGTCCTGGGGCACTGGATATTTACATGAAAAGAATGAATTAGGACCCCTATCTTACACCAACTCAAAATGGATCAAAGGTCTAAATATAAGAGCTAAAACTATAAAACCCTTAGAAGAAATTGTAGGCTAAATGACAGAATTTCCAGACTTTCCTGCCTGGCCTTAGACATTTACATATTAATAGGTATATACTGCTACAGCCTCTTGCAGCCTCTGGGGCAAGGGGTGGAAAGAAAACGGCCATTCTTCCCTCCCCTCCATTCCTGGTACGTAATTGGTCCGGCATCTGCCACTCACCAAGGACTGGCCCATGGAGTTCCTCCCAGAAGGTGCGGGCAGGGAAGTAGACAGCATGATGTGGCTGCAGAAAAATTGGGGCATGAGCAAGCTTTGCTAGCGGGGACAGGGTGAAAGGACTTGGGGAGTGTAGTGCCGTGGCTGTGAGGAACAAAAAAGCCGTGCCTGGCCAGCAAATTCGAAAAAGCTGTGAGCAATAAAAATGGTTTCTCCCAACCTGCGCTTCCCCTTGCCTTACTTTGGTTTCACTGGATTCATAGGGGAATTTGCTCCAGGAGGGGAACCTCCTTTCCCCAGAGCTACAGAAACGTATTTGTAAATCTTCATGACCTAGGATTAGTCATGATTTCTTAAATAAGTTCACTAAAACCACAAGCTATGAAAGAAAAAAATAATAAATTGGACTTTATCAAAATGTAAAACTTTCATGCATCTTAAGATACTATCAGGAAAATGAAGACAACCCACAGAATGAGAGAAAATATTTGCAAGTTTTTATCTGGTAAGAGTCTAATATTCAGAATATATGAATAACTCTTAAAACTCTTACAACTCAACAACAACAAAAAAAAAAAAAAATTAAAAAATGGGCAAAGGATTTGAGTACACATTTCTCCAAAGAAGATACCCATATCATCAAGCACACGAAAAGATGTCCAACCATTAGAGAAGCGCAAATCAAAACCACCATGAGATACCTCTTCACATCCACTAGCATGGCTATAACTGAAAAACAGAAAATAAGAAATATTGGTGAGGATGTGGAAAAATTTGAACCCCCATGAATTGCTGTTAGAAATGTAAAATGGTGTAGCCACTGTGGAAACAATTTGTTGTTCCTCAAAAATTTAAACATAAAGTTCCCATATGACCTAGCAATTCCATTCCCAGGTATATACCTACAAGAATTAAAAACATATGTTCACACAAACACTTGTATACAAATATTCATAGCAGCATTACTCTTAATAGCCAAAAGCCGGAAACAACTCAGATGTCCTCCAATTGGTGAATGGATGCATAAAAGGTGGCATATATACACAATGGAATATTATTCAACCAAAAAGAGAAGGAAGTTCTGATACAGCATGGATAAACCTTGAGAGCATTATGCTAAGTGAAAGAAGCCAAACACAAAAGGCCACATATTATTGATTGCACTTGTATAAAATGTCCATAATAGGTCAATCCATAGGGAAAGAAAGTGGACTCATGTTGCCAGGGGCTGAGAGGAAGAGGAAATGGAGTGATTGCTTAACGAATAGTCTCTTTTGTGGGCAATGAAAATATTCTGGAATTAGTACTGACAGTGGTACAATATTAGAGATATATTGTACTTTTAAATTGCACTTTTAAAATGGTTAAAGTGGTAAATTTTGTGTGATGTGAATTTTATCTCCAATTTTCATTTTTAAAAAATTAGTTGCATGGTTTTGGAAGGAGCCTGTGGAAGTGAGGGGTTCCCAAGCCTGAGTTGTCCCCAAGCCTTTAGGGGAAATCTGCCTCTGCCCCACAACATCAAGGTAGCAAGAAGTTCAGTCTTTCCCAGTGGTTTTCCTCCCCCAGTCCCCAAAGCCCCCAGGGATGCTTACGCTGCTCTGTAAGTCAGTCTTGCCATTGGTCAGCCACTCTGCAGAGAAAGCAGAGGTGCAGGCATGCCCCTTGAGGCCAGGCCCAGCAACTGCTGGCTTCTAGAGAGCCCATCTGCTGACCACGCCTTCCCTTACTGCCTCATATACACCAAGTGCCCAGAAAATACCATGCTGTGGACTCATGAGAGTCTGTTTATAATTGTAAATCTTTCATCTAAAACCAGCTAAATATTAACTTATCCCCAGCGAGGCACCAACACACTCCCAGCTGAGCACCGAAGGCAGCCCTGGCAGGGCCCTAGAGATGAGCTGATCCAATACCATACTGCTTACTGGTGATGACACTTTAGCCAAAGTGGCCTGGCTCAACTAGGGCTGTTCTCTGAGCCCAGGGGAGCCGAGGCTGCCCCCCCCCCCCCCGTGGTTGTAACTGGGACCTGACTTTGGGCAAGCATTCTGGTCCCCAACCTGCTCTAGGGGTTCCCTCCCAGCAGGCCATTCCACTTCTCATCCCCTCACTTGGAAAAACTTAGTTTTTCTTGACCTGACCATGTCTTCAGGAATGCAGGTCAAGGTACACTGCTCAGATGTAGTCCCTCTGGCCTGTGGTCACAAGGAGCCTTTCAGGAATCGATGGGGTAACCACACAACTAGGTAATGAGACGCAGGTAAGGCTTCCAGGTGAGGTATAGTGGAGCAGCCTGGGGACCAGCACCAGATTTTTGATACCCTGGACAACACTGAAACCTGATATTTCCAGGAAAAAGTCCTTTTAAGAACACCCTGAGACACAAATGATGGAACAAGAGCTAACCATTTCACAAAGATGGAACAATTTCTTTACTCTCTGCGGCCCTACAGCCCCGTGAAGGAGCAGGAGAAAGCGACTGCCAGCTCAAGATTTGAGTAGGTCCTGGACCTTCTCTGGGTCTTGACGTGCTCATCCGTCCAAGGCAGGAGAGCTGGCTGCTGAGTCTCTATGCTTCAGCAGAGCAGGGCAAGGAAGAAAAAATTCCTGCCCTCTCTATTGAACATGGCACTTCCTACCGCATGAGAGCCTTGCAAACAGGCCTTCTTGGGAGAGGAGCCCCGTGGGCCTGTGGGCGATCATGATGCTTTCTGCCGACTAGAGGGCAGGGCACCCTCAGAGGCTCAGGAGGTGGGCGCTGGAGCCTGGACTGGGAGCTGCCGCCCTCTAGTGGCCTAGAGGGAGGGAGGCGAGAGACCCAGATGGGGAGAAAGAAGACGGAGGGAGAAGAGAGAGGCCACAAAGCAAAGGCTCGGGAGAGGGAGCTGAGAAGGGTGTGGTGGGAGATAGAGTACTCCCATGGGAAAACATCCCCATCCCCTGGGCTGTTCTAGTTCTCACCTCACTGGCATTATGTCCACCTGACTTGTACATCTGCCACCAAGAACTCCATCAGGTTGAATGAGACCAGAACTCCCACTCAAGTGCAAGAGGTCTGACCAAGTCAGGAATTCCTAAACCCACTGGTTTTTCTGATTATGTATGGATGTCTCCTCTAGGGAAGCCTCTCTGAGGACCAGCTGCCAGAGGTGTCATCTCTGACTCCAAAAGATTCCACTGACTTCCACTCTACTTTTATGTTTTTGCTAAATCTGTATTTCTGTCCTTAGCCTTACTCCAGACCTTCAGACCTGTATACCCAGCTGTCCACAGGGTACCCACCTGCCTAGCCCTTAGACACCTCAAACTTAGCATGTCCAAGCCAGAACTTATCACTTGTCCCCAACCCACTCCTCCTATGAGCCCTACCACATTTCCTTAATGTGGTGGACACTGTGATGGGCTTCCCCAACTGCTCTCACTAAATAAGGTTTATTTTCCCAGCCCTAGGAGTGCTATAGGCAGGAAGCCCTCAGCTGTCAGTCTCCAGGGATTTCCTCAGCTGCGGGAAGCCACCTCAGCTGAGGTCACTCCTTTGCCAGAGAGGTCCACATCCAAAGAGTGAATACATGGGAGCATAAAGCCCAGCCCCACTGCCCAAGTCAGCACAACTCTGCAGGGCAGTCCTGGAGGGTCAGCTGAGCAGTCTGCAGAGGCTGCATGGTGGCTCAACTTCCCCATCTTCTCAATCCTTCCTCCTCTCCTTCCCTTCCACAGGTACGGATCCCAGGAGAGCTGCCTAATCAGCCACAGGAATGTGAATCTCCCTGTCCAGGGAATGCAATGTCCAACACCCAACCCCCAGGACTCAAACCCTCAGGCTCATGGCCAACACCACCAAGAAGACTCTCCTCCCTCGCTGTCTGTCTCAGGTCCATCCGCACCCCTCACACCTACTGCCACCACCCAGGCCCCTACAGAGCTGCCCTTGTCCTCCAATCCTGACAGCACTAGGAGCCAGGTTCCCCTTCCAGAGCCCCACTCTCCCCCGTGAAGCTTCAGTTTAACTCAAGCCCAATGCCTCACTCAGAGCCCCCATCGTCTGAACCAAACAGCCCTCACAGCCTTTCCCCCACCTGACCCCACACAGCCTCCCGGGGCCGCCTGATCAGGCCCCCCCAGATTCCTGAAACAGGCCAGCCAGGGCCACAGTCCCAGTGTGGGAGCCTGAAGCCTGGAGCCTGACGCCGACTCTGGAACTGACCGGCTGCCCATAGAGACAGGGTGGGGCCTCCCTGTGCGGCTGGCTCTCAAGCGGCCACTCTCTAGGCTGTGATGGTGACTGTCGTGAACAGCAGCAGGATCAATGAATCGCAGACAGACGGGGCTCCTGGAGCAGGTCACGGTACAAAGGCAGTAACTCAGCGTCGCCCACTCAGCCTCGTTTGTCCCTCACACAAGCCCCGGGGCCTGTGGGAGGCCCAGAGGTGAGGATGAGGCTGGTTGCTCTGCTCTGCCAAGCGGCTCCCTTGTTCTCTCATCATTATCTAGACTTTTCTTTGTCCTATATCACTGTGGAACTATTTAGAGTCCAATTCAGTGGCATTAACTAAGTGATACATTGATCTGATTATTCATTAGTGAAATCAAGCCCATAGACACCATTTACTCTTAGATTTAGAAAATTTTTCTCTTTTTCTCTTTTTATGTTTTTATTTTAGTTTATAGCCTTTGGAGGGTATTTAAATTTTATATTTAGTTTTACTCTTTGCACTGTGTTTTTAAAAGAACAATGTATTTGCTCTTTGCTCTCTACGTTTTGAAATGGCATTTAAACAAAACTATAAAATTCTACCCTTTTAAAAATTAATGAACACAGATTTTCACCTTCATGAATTATAGAAGCTTCTTGTTTTTAAATGAAAAAGATGTGTATATACAAGTCCAAACTTTACTTTCAAAAGAATATTTTGAAGTGATTTTCAGAGAGTTGTATGCCTCTTCCATTATTTATTTAATTCTTAATGTTGCTCCTAAATATTTTACATTTATTCAAAGGTTTCTGGTTCCATGTTAAGATTAGGAATCACAGTAATATATTAAGAAACCGCCTAATGTTCTTTCATTCTTCACTTAAAAAAGGCATCCAAATAGAGGTACTTTAAATCAATGAGCAAATAGACTAAATTTTTATATGATCCCATTTGTTTTATACACATGCATACATACACATACACAAGCATATATGTTTGTGCATGCTTGGAAATTTTTTGGAAGAATACAGAAGAAAACGCTAGCCCTTTGCATCTAAGGAGTGAGATTGGGAGGTGAGTAAACACTTCTGTGGCTACTGACATTTCTACTAGCAAGCATGGTCAAGGAGGTGTTTGTTTTTTCTATGGTTGCAGAAACAGAAATTTCAGTGGCTGGTGCTAGTTTTGTGGCTACAAAGAGACAGAGTATGGGGCAACCAATTTTTGTATGTGAATTGCAGTTGAAGTGGTATATCTTCAGGCTGGTAGCTGGGATAATGATTTCCTTGGCAGGCCAGTTCTGTGGTGTTTTAGGGGAGTCATTCCTGGAAACTCAGCTTCCAGTCTGCCCCTCCTGCCCTTCAAATAGTTTTGTAATCACCTAACACCCTGTATTAAGCCTCTTTCTACTTCAGTTATCTGGAGTCATTTCCATTATCTGCAGCTATGCCTTGAAGTGACAAAGGATGGGGAGTAGAGAGGAGAATTACAAATTTCAGAGGAGCTTTTCACATGATTTTACCAAAGCCATCCTTTGTCTAATTTACCCCCAAGGGATGAACATGACTGCCCGAACATGAACAGATCCGGCCTCTGCAACAGCAGTGCAGACCCCTTCCTTGGCCTAGTTTCTCCACCTCTTCAACAAGATATCTGTGTTTGTGTATTATTTAGGACTCTTTGGTTGCAAATGACAGAAAGTGTTCATTCAATCTACTTCAGGCAAAATATAACTATATTAGGCACAACCAAACAGCAGGAAGGGCTGCATGGGTCTGTCTTTTCCTTTGTCTATTCTTCAACTCTCTTTCTCTTTTTCCATCTCTCTTTCATACAAATATCTATATGTTAGCTTTTCTCTCTTAGGTGAGCTGCCCCACAGAAGTATAATTATAATTACTGGCAGCTCTTAGCTCACATCATCACAATTTTCAAGAGAAAGGAGAGGGACTTTCCTCACCCAACTTCAGTTTGGAAAAAAACCTTGGGGAATAATTCCAACTGAATTAGCCTGTTTCACATGCTTGTTCTTTGGATAAGTCGCTATGTCATGAGAGGGGCTTATTTTGGTTCCAGCAGGGTCAGTTACTGGAAAAGACTAAAGGATGCTTTTTAAAAAGTCAATGACAAACAACAACAAATGTTGGCGAGGATGTGGAGAGAGGGGAACCCTCCTACATTGCTGGTGGGAATGCAAATTAGTTCAACCATTGTGGAAAGCAGTATGGAAGTTCCTCAAAAAACTCAAAATAGAAATACCATATGACCCAGGAATCCCACTCCTAGGAATTTACCCCAAGAATGCAGCAGCCCAGTTTGAAAAAGACAGATGCACCCCTATGTTTATTGCAGCACTATTTACAATAGTCAAGAAATGGAAGCAACCTAAGTGCCCATCAGTAGATGAATGGATTAAGAAGATGTGGTACATATACACAATGGAATATTACGCAGCCATAAGAAAAAAACAAATCCTACCATTTGCAACAACATGGATGGAGCTGGAGGGTATTATGCTCAGTGAAATAAGCCAGGCCGAAAAAGACAAGTACCAAATGATTTCACTCATATGTGGAGTATAAGAACAAAGAGAAAAAAAAAAAACTGAAGGAACAATACAGCAGCAGACTCACAGAACCCAAGAATGGACTAACAGTTACCAAAGGGAAAGGGACTGGGGAGATGGGTTGGAAGGGAGAGATAAGAGGGTAAAAGGGGCATTACGATTGGCAGACATAGGGTGGGGGGGACACGGGGGGGACTGTACAGCTTAGAGAAGACAAGTAGTGATTCTCATCTCACTACACTGATGGACAGTGACTGTAATAGGGTTGGTGGGGGGGACCTGATGAAGGGGGTAGTTTAATCATCACAATATTGCTCATGTAATTGTAGGTTAATGATACTAAAATAAAATAAAGTGTATAAAAAAAAAAGTCAATGACCATCCTTTGATGGCTCAACACATAAACAACCCTAGCTTTACATATATACAATTCTAATAATGGTTATGCTTAAAAACCGAGACTCTCAGATACAAAAAAGACCACATTCACTATGATAGATTGTTTCAAAAACAGCTGCAATAATTCCTCTTCATGTACACATGTCCTCAGATAGTCCTAGTGACATACTGGTAAGCTAGTTCCCTGACAAGAGGAAAAAAACCTGGTTTGTAGCATTTGTCAATTTCTGTGCTGTAAATATTCACACCATGGCCAATTTCAAGCTATGAACAGTTTGACAACTGGATTACAAAATTCCTTGAAATTTAACCACTGGCTCTCAAGCTGTCATTACCACTAGGCCATACTAGCCTAGGGTTTGGCCTCATGTCTCATTTCATGTGACAATAGCACTCACGTGACCACATTTCACTTCATGTGACAATAACAAACTTGAAGCAAGCGGAGACTTAAAAGCTGTTTTGCACATTGAAATCTATCCTCTCTCGCTCCATCTAGAACCCTGACATCAATCATGTAAATGAGATGGATGGTGAGAGACACAACCAATTGCCCTGTTCATCCCAGCCAGAGATGTGAGGGCGAGCCACTGACTACAGGCAATACACTTTCCATAACTGGTGCTGATAAATAGCTTAATCATGTTGAAAAATAAAATGAAATTTAATCCTACTTCATACCATAAATAAACATCAATCCTACATGGATTAAAGCACTAAGCATGAAAAATTGAATTTTAAAATGTTAAGGGTAAAAAAGCATAGATAAATATCTTTCTTACCTTAAGTTAGGAAAGTATTTTTTTAAACAGGACCCAAATAGCATTAACCATAAAAGAAAACATGGATGAATATTATTATATATTTTAAAAATCAAGTGGAACCACTAAAGAACAAACCCCAGCCTGGCAGAGGACACTTCCAATTCATATAACTGACAACAAATTCGTATCCAGATTATTCAATATCTTTAAATCAACATTTATAAATGAATAATAAAAAGAAAAATAACTCTGGTAAAACTTTAGTAGTAAGTTATAAACAGGCAATTCAAAAAGTAATGGGGGGGAAATGAATGGCCATTTTAAATATAAAAGATGTTCTCCATAATAATTTTAGGAATGCAAAATAAACTTTAATGAACAAGGTTCAGTTAAAAAGTTTTTGAACTCTCTTGATGGAGAAAGAAGACAAAAACCCAGAACAAATGGAAAGTCAAACCATGATCTAGGTTAGGAGATTAATTTTTCACTGATTTTTTCATTTATTAGTTAGACATGCTGATTCTAAAGTTCTTATGGAAAACAAACAAATAAGAATGGCCAGGGAAATTTTGAAATAAAAGAAGATAAGCCCTACAAGATATGAAAATATAAAGTTAAAATAATTAGAAGTATAATACTAGCACATGAACAGACAAGCAGCACAATGAACAAAATAAAAAGTCCTGAAATAGACTCACATATGGATGGAAATAATGATAAAAATTACATTTCAAATCAATGAGAGAGAGACGGATTATTCAATAAATAGGGTTCAAACACATAGGTACATGTGAGGAAAAATATTAAGTTTTATCTATATTTCATGCTTATCACCAAGATAAATAACAAATGAATCAAGGATTTAAATATAAATACAAAAATCCTAAATGGACTAAAAAAATTTCTTTTTTTAATCACAAAACTCAGAAGCCATATATATCTGTCGGAGTTTGATCAGGTAACAGAAACCACACAGCAGTTTTATTAGCAGGAGGAAGGAAGTTACTATAAAGATTGTGAACTACATAAAATCACTGAAGGGGCAAAAGAAGAATGAAATAGTAAAAATGTATATAACTGATACCTACCCCTGGTTCCTGCCACTCTTTGGTCTTTAATCCCAGTTCCTGACGAAGAACCCTAAAACCCTTGTGATTTCCTGAGTGCCGTGGGTGATAGCAGCATCTTCCGTAGACCTTCTAAATCCCTTGGAATTTCCTGGGTGATGGGAGTGTCTCTTGTCCTAAGAGGTGACTCTTGGGCCCCTGGATGGGAGCTGGTCACCAGAAAAGCCAAACATGATTAGAAGCTTGGAACTTTCAGCCCCACCACTTGTATCCCTAAGGGAGGTTATGGGGCTAGAACCTGAGTTATTAATTGATCATGCCTGTGTGATGAAGACTCCATAAAAATCCCTAAGGTACGAGGTTCCGGGAGTTTCTGGACTAACTACATGCCAGGAGAGTGGCACGCCCCAACTCCACACCTAAAAACGCTCCTGCGTTTAGACCCTTCCTCCCCTGGCTCTGTGTACCTCTCCATTGAGCTGTTCATTTGTATCCCTTATTATATCCTTTGTTATAAACCAGGAAAACGTAAGTGCTTCCTATGTTTTGTGAACTGTTCTAGCCAATTATCAAACCCAATAAATCCATATTTATTGTTGAGTAAATCCATTTCATTGTGTGGGCTGTGATTGTTACAGACAGAATAGAGATCTCATTGGGGGAAGTGAAACGACCTAGTAATCACCAGCACAAGAAAAACATGAAGGACAAGTACCAAATGATTTCCCTCATTTGTGGAGTATAACAACGAAGCAAAACTGAAGGAACAAAACATCAGCAGACTCACAGACTCCAAGAGGGGACTAGCGATTACCAAAGGGGAGGGGTGGGGAAGGGCGTGTGGGGAGGGAGGGAGAAGGGGATTGAAGGGTATTATGACTGGCACCCATGGTGTGGGGGGATCATGGGGAAGACAGTGTAGCACAGAGAAGGCAAATAGTGACTCTGTGGCATCTTACTACACTGATGGGCAGTGACTGCAATGGGGTATGGGAGGACTCGATAATATGGGTGAATGTAGTAACCATATTGTTTTTCATGTGAAACATTCATTAAAGTGTATATCAATAATACCTTAATAAAAAAAAAAGCTAAAAAAAGAAAAACATTAGCAAAAATGTGTGCCCTGAAGCAACCTTCAACTATCAGGTAAAGGAGGGAAATTAAAAGGCAGCCGACATTAATACAAAGGGGAAAAAAGGTAGGAAAATGCTACAGAACTTCCTAGGTACAAAGGATCACCAAAAAAGTTGCCATGAAGTAAATGAGAATTTTGACCAAATATTTGGCCATTACTTAAAAAGTCTGAGTGAAGAAATAGCCTCAATGAAGAAAGAATACAAAGGAGAAACCTATAGTTCCAGAGAAGACATGGTGAGAAAACAAGAGGGAGAAAAAACTCCATCTTACACATTTGCAGAACTCAGAAAAGAGGTGCAAGAAAAAAAAAAAGAAACATTACAGAAATCAAAACTAAAGTAGATGAACACAGGTGGTGTAAACACGGTGGAAAACACAGTAAAAAAGGACAGAAATGAAACGAGTATAGAAAATGAAACGGAGGTACAGTTTTTAAATAAATCATAAAGACATTGATTCAAAGAGAAGACAGTGGAGATGCAGTAAGCACATAAGTAAATCCCCCAAAGAAGAAAATCGAAACGATGGAGCTAAACAAACAGTGCAAAAAAAATTCCTGAAATAAAAAGGCAGCTTGGCATACTGCTGTGTCCAGGGGCTGTCACTGCCCAGATATATTAGATGCTAAAAATAAAGGAGCAGTCCCCCATGCCCTTTTTCTTTCTCTTTCTTTCCCCCTCCCTTCTAATCAGTTCAGACCAAAAGTCACTTGGTAGCACCAAGCAAAATAGTCACGCAAGTAGGGAGGGGGGAAGGGTGGCAGCATGTGGGGGAGGGAGGGGAGGGTGGCGGCAGCCACAAAAGTAATAGTGTTGGAGCTTGAGCAGAGTAAGGAAGATACCTGGGCAGAAGAGTGCAAATAACTGAATATTTGTGCCCCCACCGCACTCATATGTTGAAATCCCAACCCCCGAAGGAGATGGAGCCTTTGGGAGGTAACTAGGTCAGGAGGGTAAAGCCTTCATGAATGGGATTAGCACCCCTATAAAGCGGACCTCACCCCTTCCACCAAGAGGACACAGCAAGAAGTGGGCTGTTGGAAGAGCACCCAGACAAGAACCTGACCAGGTTGGCACCTTGACCTCAGACTTCCAGTCTCTAGGACTATGAGAAATAAACATCTGTTGTTTATATGACACAGGCCATGGTACTTTGTTATAGCGGCCCAAACTGACCAAGACAAAGAGTGTTGACCTGTTCTGGGAGCCTAAGTAGGGAAAGGAGGGTACCTCAAGGCAAAGAACTGACTGGCACAGGGTGTCACAACCCAAGTGGGGTGAGGACAGTGTCCATGCTGGGGACAGTCTGGCAGGGGCTGTAGGAGCCGGAGTGGGTGGTGAGGTGGGCTTCCACATGGTGGGACAGCTGGACACAGGGTGGTAGAGCCCAGGCAGTGTGAGAAGGACATCAGTGCAGGAGGAGAGGCACTCCTGCCTGAAGCACGCACCCTGCCACTTCTTGGGCCCCGGAGGGTCGGCCACGGTGAAGGGGCCAGTGCGTACTTAGCAAAGCTCAGAGATAGCAGGTTACTAGGACCAATGTGCAGGTGACCAGAAGGGCAGGCAGGGAGCCATGGGTGGGTAAGATGTAAACATAAAACACCTCCCTGTCCGTGGACTCAGGAGCCAGTGCCCATGTCAGCATAGCACACAGTGCCCAATAGGACCAGGAGGCCACAGCCTGTCCAGACCATAAGGCTGGCCCCAGAACTGTCCATGGGGTCCAACACAAGTGTGGAGACAAAAAGGTGTCAGAGCCAATCAAGGATACGATGCTCTGCATGTCAATTTCCTTCCCTCCCCAGTGTCCCACTGCTGGGCTCACTTCCTTTTCTTTCCCCCACCTTTAACTAGAAGCTTCCTCTAATTGATCAGAGGTAGATGATCTGAGCCTCCTAGCAAGAGTTAATGATTATGGCAGCGCAGAGGCCTTTGAACCCAAGAACAAGCAGGTTACTCTGAAGACCTTGATTCTGGTCCCCAGCTCTGTGTCTGGCACCTTCCTGACTCAGACCTGTGCAAATGCAGGGACAATTGTTCCAGGGACAATTCAGCCCACTTCCAAAAAGGAGAATTTTTGATGCAAACTCCTAGCGCTCACTCTCTAAAGCTATTGATATAGATGTAGTTGAAGAGGATTTTGTACTTAAAATTTTAACTCCAAGCAATTGCAGATGGAAAGACAGAAGTTCTGTAATAGGCAGATAAGCAAAGATATCAAGAGGTGCTCCTTCCAGGTCAGACAGCATGGGAGGAGGGACACAGATGAGAAAGCCTCAGAATTAAGGATGAGGAAGATACAGAGAACCAGGACAGAGATGTTTCATCAGTCACACCTGGATAAGAGTTTCCCCAATTCCATAGTGTGAAGAGATTGGATTTAGTGCTTGAATGACACTCTAGAGCAGAGCTGTAATTAAACTTTCAGGGTGGTGGAAATGTTCTCTCTCTGCACTGATACTGTGGCACGGGCTACATGTGGCTAGTGAGCACTTGAAATGTGACTAGTGCAACTAAGGAATTGCATTTTTAATTTTACCAAACTTCCATTAATTAAAATATTGAAATTCTGGAAACCAGATCACTTCAGCCTTTGTGCGTTCTTAGCCTCACCCAGCTGTTTCAGATGTACATCCAAGCATTTCCAGATGAATTCACCCCCTCCAACTGCCAGGGAGAAGACAGTCATCATAGCAGTCCTGCTATTCCCAGGGTCCTACAGGAAGTCCGAGCTGGCCCTGCGGCCCCCCACCAGGGGAGAATGGATCAGGCCTCAGGGTAATCATGCCTGCTGAGGATTCTGTGGATCTCCCGTTGTTCTCCAGGCCTTGTCACCCAGGGCCACCCTGCCAGTCAGGACTGACCCTGGATCCTGCTCGGGCTCCAGTGTCAGGGGCCGGGCTCCATTCTAAACTCCCAACGACTTGCCTGTAGTCCGGCCTTCCAGCACCTTCTCTACCAACCCAGCCCTGGGCAACACTCCCAAATACCCTGCCCTGAAGAAACACATCTTGTTCCGTTTTCAGCTTGCCCATACAGGCACAGCCATAGTCCTTGCCCCCAGCAAGTCACAAAGCCAGTGCCAGGGGGAGGCTCCAGGGTGGCAGGAGAGAGGCTGTCAGCAGACAGAGCTCTGGGTCCAGAGCACAGGGCAGAGGCACTGAGGTCATCCCTCCTTCCTTCTAAGAGTCAGCGGCAGTTAGAAGGAGCTGAGGAGGCCTCAGGGTGAGGAGCCATGGTGGGGCCCTCCAGAGGCTGCCCAGCGCCTCCTCGGGTCACCAGCCTCATCTGGTGGCATGGGTGACACTCATCCCTGCTGGGGATAACCAGGCAACCCTGCCTCAGCTGCCTCCCCGAGGGAGAAAAGGGGAAGACTCGCAACTGAAGGGGAGATGTTGGCACTCTCCTGAGCCAACCTAGCCCCTTCCTGTGGTCCTGTGGTCTGTAACCCTGGAATCTTCGGTTCCTGGAACAGCCCTATAAGGCTCCAAATTGTCGGTGGCACATGGCACGTGGCACGTGGCACATATACTCAAATATTTGCCAAGTGAACGGACAACTCTGAAAACTCACCAGTAGCTGCTGGTTTCATGGCAAAACAGGTTGCAGCTTCTGTATCCTTGGGTATTGGGATGATGCCCATTCCCGTCACCGTCTCAGACTCTGTTCCTCAGAGAGAACTCTGCGGGACTGCCACAGCACCCTCTTTGCAGGGAGGCCCCATAATTCTCTCATTTTTACTAGTCCGGGCAGAATCCTGTCCCCACTCCAGTCAGACTGGTTTGGATGGCTCCATTCCACAGGGCCTGCACTTCTAAAAACAGTCATGAGCACCTCACAGTGTCCCCTCTCCCAAAGCACAGGCTCACTTTCCCAGGGCAGGTGCCCGCTGTGGTGAGGAAGAGAGCAAAGCCAGACAGGGCCATGCTGAGGGGCGTGCCCTCCTTGACCGCGTCTCCTCAGAGGGATTGGAGGAAATCCCCATAAACACTTTGTCAGAGATGCTTCAGCAAGCGTGAGTAAGCACCTTCCAGGAGTTCATTCATTCATTCACTCCACACGTATTTCTCACATGCCTTCTCCTAGGACAGTGAGCTGGGGTACAGCAGGGAACACAACAGTCCCTACCCTCACAGAGCTTACATTCTAGCACAGGAAGACAGACGATAAACAAATACTCAGGCAATGCTAAGTGCCAAGAAGAAAAATAGACCAGAGTAAGGGGACACAGAACGGCTAGGAAGAAGCCCAGAGTGTGTGTGTGTTATCCAAGGAAGAGTCTCCAGCAAAGGTCTTCCTGATAGAGTGAATTTGAGCAGAGACCTGGAGGAAGTGAAGAAGTGGGCAATGTGTATATTTGGGGGGCAATAGAGGAATTAAAAACACAACAATCCTGAAGCAAGAATGTCTCATGTTTAAGGAATAGTCAAGTGTCCAGAGTGGCTTAAGTGAGGGTGAGAGGGATAGATTGGAGAGGTAGCAGGAATGCCATGGAAAAGATTTTAGATTTATTCCAAGTGACATGGGAAGCCATTAAGGGGTTCTGAGTGGAGGAGAGACATGATCCGACTTGAATTCAAAAAGGAACACACAGGACTGGGTACAGAATAGGCTAGAGCTGGTGAGAATTGGGGCAGGGAGACAAGGCTGTGTAGCAATCCAGCTGAGAGATGATGGCAGCCCAGACTATAGATGTCATGGTGGAAATAATAGGAAATGGGTGGAATCTGGATATATTTCAAAGGTAGAACCAATGAGGATTTTCTGATGGATTTCATGTGCCGTATTATAGGAAGATAAAAGTCAAAGACGACTCCAGGGATGACTCAGAATGTTGATTTGAGCAAATAGGAAGAATGAAGCTACCATGATAAAATGCTTTTAAGCCCAATATTTTGTATTTCTCTGAGAAGAAAATGAAAACTAGGAATCAAGAAAGGGACGTGCCAAGGACCTAGACACAGCAACCATAGTCTACTGAAGAGGGTGACCCTGCAAATGTGCCAGCTGGTGGGCATGTAAGTATATGAATGGTCCCAAAAGATTCATCTGGCTCTCATAACTTCTGTAGTAAAACCTTGAGGTTTTATGTAGGATTTTGTGTAGACATCAAAAGGATTGGATGAGAATGGTGGAGCACATACTCTGGAAGGAGAACCACAATCAGTTTACTCAAAATTCTCACAACCAATAAAATATAAATGCTGTACAGAAGGTTCTGATCTTGGCCTTCTTCACTTAGAAGCTGGTGAAAATCTGTGAGGACTAGTGTGGCCAAGAGAATTTTAAGTTTATCTTCACTTAGAAGCTGGTGAAAATCTGTGAAGACTAGTGTGGCCAAGAGAATGATCTCTGCCCTTCAGGTTTCCTCTGTCCAAGGATTCATCCACATCTGCCTTTGTAGTTCCATATTTTTCTTGAGATTGTCCCACATGTAGTTTGCTCTGGGATGTGTACTTCTTGCTTTGAGCTGTTCGCTATTATTCATGGTCAAGGAGTTGGAGTTTTTCCTTATGTCTGTATTTTCGAAGGAGGATTTGCTTCTCTCTAACATGCTCTATGAAATGCTCGATGTTGGTTCTACTTGTCAACCAAGAAGCCTATGTAATGGGGCAGTTCTGTTCTCCCTGCCATGCTGTGTTTTCTGTCTGGTATCTGCCTTTTCTGTGAGCTTCAGCAGTGGGGGCTATCTTAAAGCCCTTTGACACATACAGCACAGGGGGGACCAGGAACACTGAGGGTGAGTCAGTAGGAAAAACTCTTCATTTCCTCTTCTGTACTAACTAAAGGGAAAAACTCTGTTTCTTCACCTACTAATCTCAACACTTCATTCTGGTCACTAAATATGAGGGGGAGGGTTCCCCATACCAAGCAATTCTCTAATTCTCTGTAAACATCAATTGGGTGTGCTACAGTTCAATCCTGACATTACCTACCTGGGATTAGAGCAGACCCTATGGGTTAAGGGCTGGTCCCAAAAGATTTGACGCCCTTCCCCCCTTCAGATGCCAATCACAAGTCCAGGTTGTTACCTGCACTTCTGAACTACTGACTATAAATCAGAGGTGCTCAGGTTCCCAAGACACTGTTTTCAGTTTGTTAATTTGCAAGAGCAGGTCACAGAATTTAGGAAAACAGTTTACTGACTAGATTACTGGTTTATTGTGAAAGGACACAACACAGAACAACCAGATGGAAGGGATGCATAAGGAAAGGTATGGTGGCAAGGGTGTAGAGTTTCCATGCTCTATCCAGGTGTTACCCTCCAGCACGCTCACATGTTCACCAACCCAATTGAGGTCCATTGTTTAGGGGTATTATGGAGGCTTTATTATGTAGGTTTGATTGATTAAATCGTTGGCCATTGGTGATTAGTTCAACATCCAGCCTCTGCTCTCCAGAAGTCAGAGGAGGCTGGCTGGATGTCTCAACCATCTGATTACCTGCTTGGTTTCTCTGGCAACTAGCCCTGCCCTGAGGGGCTTTCCAAAAGTTACCTCATTAACATAAACTCAAGTAAAGTTAATTGGGACTTGTTTTGAATAACAAAAGACACTTTCATCTATCACCATTTCGGAAATGTCAGGGATTTTTGGAGCTTGGTGCCAAGAAAGGGGATGAAGACCAAATATATATTTATTACAAAACAGTATCATAGTAAGCCTGCTGCACTACCACGAAGTTTTTGGTAACATTTTATATCTATTATTTCCTGTGGGAATGCATCTCTAGTCTAATGACAACATGAGAAAATACAATTAAAAAATTTTTATTTTAAATACAAATGTATTTAAAGAATATAGAAATTAAAAATCTACTTTTAAAATTTGCATTCCTGGCAGCCTATAAAGTAGAAGATACCCGTAGATTTTCTTGACAACATCCATAGACTGCTGGTGATTTATTCTGGAGTTTATGAGTATAATTTGACTCCCTGACTCACCTTTTCACAGCCTCAGAATCACTCCAATGGTATGCAAGTCATACTCTGGGAATTATAGAAGTGTGGCTTGCCTATAGAAGCACAGTCTCCTGGTCCAGTTTTGTCCTTGCGTTAGTCAGAGACATTAGACCAAATCTAAGGCTTCCCTGTCTCTAGGACCCACCTTTCTTATTTTAAGCCTAGGAAAGCTCTTCTCCACTATGAAAATTCGAGGACTAGCCAGGATTTCCCCCTGGAAAACCACAACGAGCTGGGAGAAGCCCACCCTATCCGGGCTTGTTCACAGTCAGGGAAATGCCTCTGGCTCTCCCTCTAGTATTCAGTTGACCTCTCCTTCAGGAGTCAATAGAACACACAAGATTATGACAACACTGGCCTCACACACACACATTCAGAGAATGCAAGCAAACAAATCACAGCTACCATAGCTTATCCACACGAGAACAACTGTTCCCAGACACCAGAACATGTCCCAATCCAGATCCCCATTGTTTTATTGCCTGTTATGGAATAACAATAGGTAGTTGAGGTTTGGCTAACAGTGGGGGGAGGGGGTCTTTATTTTGTATAAGTTTTAGGACTAAGGAATGAAATTCAAGCCTGGACTAGCCACACAGTTCCTTAGAAATACTACCAGAATGACAGAAGGAAATTGTGAAAACTACCTTGAAATGGGAGATGAAAGCTTTGGAGGAATACTGTACTTTAGACTGGATGCTTCACGTGGGGAGGAAGGGATCACTCTGTTTCATGCAAAGTCACCAGACTAAGAACATCTAAGAGCTTTCCTAATAGTTTTGAAAATGGGAAATTGATATAAAGCCATTCTCCACAAATGTACAATTCCTTAAGAAATTGGGCTTTGTCCTGAGGAGAAGGTAAGGTAAAAGAAGCTCACGTAGGATGCACAGGCTGGTCAGGGCTCTTGCTTTGCTTTAGCCCAGAGCTAGGGCTCTAACAGACCAGGCTGCTGCAATGTGACAAGCCCGGAAGCAAGGTGGATGTCACCATAATTTGCCATGTTCGAGTACATTCATAGTTGAACAGAACGAGCTGACCCCATGAAGAGTCGAATAAACCCTCAAATGGGTGGCACGAGCCTTGGCAAAGAATGTTCAGGAGGATCTCTATTGAGTGGCCAAAATCTAGGGCATTCAGCAAGAATCCAATGTAAGCACCGAACAAGTGTAAGTTGGTCCTGACCCCCCACCATGGTTTCCTCAGACTACAGACATGCGGCTTAAAACTACACCCGATCTCAGACGGTAGCTCTAAACAAAAGGCACATTGGCCCCAGGAGTGAGAAAGGTATCAAAAATATTTCACCTATACTAGCTCAAAGCACAAAGAAAGTGTGCCAGGTCTAACCCTGAATAGCAAGAAAAAAAAAAGTGGCCTTTCCATTAGGCAAACAAGGGGGAAAAAAAGAAGCACATCACATAAAAGACCGAAAGCCCAGTCTCAGAGAAATCAAAATCCAAGAACAAAGGCATGCCACAAGAAAACTTGCACATGAATGTTCACAGCAGCATTACTCATAAATTACTATAATATTATTTGACCATAAAAAGCCATGAAGTACTGTGTCACATGCCACAGCATAGATGAACTTTGAAAACATTATGCTAAGTGAAAGAAGCCAGTTACAAAAAACACACATATTTCATGATTCCATTTGTATGAAATGCCTAGAATAGCAAATTATCTACACAGACAAAAAGTGCATCAATGATTATTTAGGACTAAGGGGTTGGAGGACAGCAAACTAATATCCTAAGGGCGTGCGGTTTCTTTTTGAAGTGATGAAAACTGCACATATCTGTGTATATACTAAAATCCATTGGATTATACATGTCAAATAGGTAAATTGTATAGCATGTGAATTATAGTTCAACAAATCTGTTTAAAAATACAAGTCAATCCAACATCCAAAACACAAACAACAACAAATGTTGGTGAGGATGTGGAGAAAAGGGAACCCTCCTACACTGCTGGTGGGAATGCAAATTAGTTCAACCATTGTGGAAAGCAGTATGGAAGTTCCTCAAAAAACTCAAAATAGAAATACCATTTGACCCAGGAATCCCACTCCTAGGAATTTACCCTAAGAATGCAGCAGCCCAGTTTCAAAAAGACAGATGCACCCCTATGTTTATTGCAGCACTATTTACAATAGCCAAGAAATGGAAGCAACCCAAGTGTCCATCAGTAGATGAATGGATAAAGAAGATGTGGTACATATACACAATGGAATATTATTTAGCCATAAGAAGAAGACAAATCCTACCATTTGCAACAACATGGATGGAGCTAGAGGGTATTATGCTCAGTGAAATAAGCGAAGCGGAAAAAGACAAGTATCAAATGATTTCACTCATATGTGGAGTATAAGAACAAAGAAAAAAAAAAATGAAGGAACAAAACAGCAGCAGACTCACAGAACCCAAGAACGGACTAGTAGTTACCAAAGGGAAAGGGACTGGGGAAGATGGGTGGGAAGGGAGGGATAAGGGGGAAAAAGGGGCATTACGATTACCAGATGTAATGTTGGGGGGGCACAGGGAGGGCTGTACAACTCAGAGAAGACAAGTAGTGATTCTATAGCATCTCACTACGCTTATGGACAGTGACTGTAATGGGGTTGGTGGGGGGGATCTGATGAAGGGGGTAGTTTAATCACCATAATATTGCACATGTAATTATAGATTAATGATACCAAAATAAATTATAAAAAAAAATACAAGTTAAGAATATTGTCTAAAAGAGACTCATTTAGACAAACAACAAAATAAGATGCAGAAAAGTTGGCAATACAGGTGTGGGGAAAAGATTTTATTTTAAAAAATGAAGCAGTCACATTTTCTGCAAATGCTACTAAGTTCCAAAAGATGATGCATCAGTTCAGGTCCAGAAAACAGAGATGACACTGATTATTTTAACAGAGAGAATTTAACACAGGGAATTGTTAAACAGGCATTCAAGACCTGGTGAAACAAAAAGGATGAGTGAATTAACAGAGTTAGTACCTGTAACTACCACCTTAGGAGAAATAAAGGAAACAGAGGGCCATTAGCTGAATTTAGAAACAAAGCAGGAGACTCATGAAGCTGGGACTTGGACCTCTGAGGAGGGGCTGCCCTGGCTGTTCCTACTGCCTCAGGAGACATCCACATGGAATGGCTGCGGCTTAGTCCCCTGAGGAGAGACACTGTCCAGTAGCTGCTGATACCTCCGAGGGGGTGCTAGAAGGCCAGTTCTGGGAATGTGCAAAGAATTTAGAAACTGGAACCAACCGCTGCAGTTGGGCAGAAGTGCTGTTTTGGGATCCTTCTGACAGGAATAACATGCAAACTGGGAAGATCAAGAGACTTCTCTTTTATTCCACCTTCTAGTCTCTTCCCAGGTGTCCACTATTGACAATGTTTAACAGGGAACCAGTTGGTAAAGAAGTGCCGTTTGCAGAATTGAAACCTCAACATCCCAAAGTCTGGAGCTGAGAGACAACAGATTATTAGTACAGATGAGGAGAAGACACCAAAATGACATGAAAAGTATGATTGGAGAGATAAGGGAGCACTGAAACCAAAATAACACTGTGACATTGCACCATTGCACGATTTGGCTGAAAATTGAATTAATAAGATGGTGAAAAGGCTTGATTTCATCAGTGAATTCAGAAGAAGACAAAGATGGTAAAGCAATTAGCAAAGAGATGATACATTTGGAGGACAAAGATGTTTTTACTTTCCCCCCAATTTTTTTTATTAGTATCTTCATATTAGCTTTACAACTTGTAGTTGTACAAGATGTTTCAAATAAGAATAATCATTGCCTCTGAAGTAGAGATCTATCAAAGATCAGAGAAAAAAAATTTATTTATTAGAGAAAAATTTCCCTGAAATGATAAAAAAAAACTTAATTTCAATATCAGGGTTATATTGTAATACCAGGAAAATCTGTTCAAGACTGATTGATAATGAGACATATTGTGGTAAAGACATTAAGCTTCAAAAGTAGAGAACAAACTCTTAGGTAGGTTAAGATCAAACCAGTCTCAAACTTTTCCATAAAACTTTTCCACAAGACCAAGGTCCACAAAGTCCTGAGGTGAAAAAACAGCCTGATCCAAGAATAGTTGTTTAAGTTTAAATAAAACAGGAAGGCATTTTAAAGCATGAAATAAGGAATATGAGGCTATGATGAAAGATTATAAATAGACACAAATTCTTTGTAGCTTCTCCCATCAAAAGATAAGTCTGTTCCTTCATCTTTTGCATCTGGGCTGGCTTTATGATTTGCTCTGGCCAATAACTTCTAGCAGAAAGCACACTGTGAATTACAAGTCTAGGCCTCAAGATGCATTGCAGCTTCTGTTCTTTCTCTGCTACCACGTGAACAGGTCTGGGCAAGCCTGCTGGAGGTGCCTTGGTTGATCGCCAGACTGGAGCCCTGCAGCCCTAGCCAGGTCACCTGCTGACTGCAGTTGTATAGGTGAGCCCAGGAGAAATCAGATGAACCTCCCAGTTGTACCCAGCCCAGCTGACCAACCCACAGAACTGGAATCTAGGAAATGATTGTTGGAGATGGTTTGTAACCCAAGAAAAGACTAACTGATACATGATCCATATAACCAAATCAGAATGAAGTCAGAAAAGAAGCAGTGAACAATAAATACATTTAAATACTGAAATTAAGACAAAATAATAAGGAACCGATGGATAAAAATAGAATGTAAATGAAAGAAGCCCTGACAAAATGATAAATAATATAAGCCAAAAATTAGAAAGTGTGGTGTGGGTAAAATTGTAACATTTCCAGAATATCTTGCCTGGCTTTAGTGCATTTGCATATTCTCAGGGGTGGAGAGAAGTTCATCTCCATATCAACGGGTACCTGGGCAACGGAGGGTGTGTTTGAACCTGAGAGTTTAAAGGGAGGGATTGGCTTGCTTGCTTGCTTGCTTCTTCAGGAGCAGAGGAGAGAGACGGCCCTGGACTGCAGTTTGTAAGCAATAAACAGGTTTTAAACTTTATTTCTCCCTTTGACTGATTTCGGTTTTTAGAGGTATTTTGGCCCAGGATTTCCTCTACCCAGACTTACATGTGGGGAAGAGGTAAAAGGAAGGAAAAAGTGTTAATCCATCTTGCATAGCAGGGAGCTTAGTATGGCCAATACTGAGTTTGAAAGAGTGACTCTGTCCTATTAATGATTTTTATCATTTAGTTGACCTTTGAGAAACCTTTTGTGAATCAGTCTCTCTTGTGAAGAAACATACCTCTGAGCAGTTCTATTATTTCTTTTGTTACTACTTTTGTTCAAGTAAAACTAAATTCAACACTGTATTTAAAAATAGCATGTGTAGATTGAGCCAATTTCTATATTGTCACTCTATCTTTGTAGCTAACAATCTTTCTATCTAGTATTTATGCATGTAATCATGGTGTTCACCAATGTGGTGATTAGTATTTCTGGGATATTAAAATTGGGATGATTTAAACATTTCTGGAAAATTTTTAAGTGCTTATATTATTTTTATAAATACAACAAAGTTATAAAAAGTTTACAAGAAACTTCCGGGAAGATGGCGACATAAGTGGACTGGCAGAAAAATTCCTCCCAACATTATATTTATTCACGAAAATACAGCAAATACAACTATCCCTAAAAGAGAGACCAGAATACACAGGAAAGTGCACAGCGTACGGCGCTCCAGTGGTCAGCCACTCCGGAGATTGGATTCGGCACCCAGCGAGACCAGAGCACTTCTCCACCCCAGCACTCCGGCGGGAGTCCCGGCAAGGCGGGTAAGGTACGGAGCCACAACCCTGGCGGACCGAGCGCTCCTCCCCCCCAGAGCTCCGGCGGTCAGACACTCCGAAGAGAGGACTCGGCACCCAGCGAGGCGGGACAGAACCGCGACCCAGCAGACCAGAGCGCTCCTCCACCCCAGCACTCCAGTGGGAGTCCCGGTAAGGCGGGTAAGGTACGGAGCCGCGACCCCAGAGGGACCGAGCGCTCCTCTCCCCCAGTGCTCCAGCAGGAGGAGAGGATTCAGAGCCGGGAGGGAGTGGAAGTCTGCGCCGGGAGCGCCGACACACAGCCGGCAGTGTAGCAGAGATTGGAGAGACAGAGGGCACAGGGTCCCAGCCCGGAACGTGCAAGTTGCCCGCGGCAGGCTCCGGGAAGGAAAGAGAAGGGGAAAAAAAAAAGGGAAGAAAAGCGCGCGCTCTTTCTCAGCGGTCGTAAAGAGACAGGAGCTCAGTAGAGGGGCCGGATAGCCCCGCAAGCTGAGCCCAGCATGCTGGGAGTCCTGGGGAGCTTTGGACCCCTCAGCTGGCGACTGGGAAAGGGTGACTGCTATTAAGACCCCCACAGAGATCAACAGCTTCTCATTCGTTCCCAATCCAGCCAGAGCTATAGGGGGCCTTGCGGAGCAGGGCGGCCATGGCTCTGGAATAGTGGAGGAACAGCACCACCTACAGCATTCACACAGAACCCACTCCCAGGGGCTTTTTTTTTTTTCTTTCTTTTTTGTTATTGTTTTTTCCCCCCTTTCTTTTCCTTTATTTTTCTTTCCCTCTCTTTCAACAGCCTCCCATTCACTCTCACCCCGGCCACAGCTTTAAAGGGCCGTGTGGAGTGACGTGGCCACTGCTCTGGAATAGTGGAGCAATAGCGCCACCAACAGCATTCACACAGAAACCACCCCCGGAGGGCATATTTTTGTTGTTTTTTTTGTTTTTGTTTTTGTTTTTTGTTTTTGTTGTTGTTTTTTCTTTTACGTGTTGCTGCTTTTTCTTTTTCTTTCTTTTCCTTTTTCCCTCTCACTTTTCACTTTTTTTTATTAGTAGAAGTATTTTTTTTTCTTCTTCTCTTTGTTTTCTTTTTTTCTTTTCTCTCCTCTCTTCTCTTTCCTTTTTAAAGTCATAAAGAGCCCAGCGGACATACGTGACAACTACCAACAACTAATTCTATAGTCATGAGAAGACAGAAGAATATGATACAGACAAAGCTTCAGACAAACACCACCCCAGAGAAAGAATCTGAAGGAATCGACATGGATAGTCTTCCAGAAAAAGAATTCAGAATAAAAGTCATAGCCATGCTGACGGATCTACAGAAAAATGTGCAAGAGCTGAGGGAGGAAGTGAGGGAAGTGAGGAAAGACAATACAGAAATGAGACAAGCCATTGACAGGCTCTACAGCAGATTGAATCAGGTTCAAGACACGATCAAGGAATTGCAAGACAGGGACCAGGAATACAAAGAAGCTGAGGCAGAGAGAGATAAAAGGATCTCTAAGAATGAAAGAATATTAAGAGAACTATGTGACCAATCCAAATGGAACAATATTCGCATAATAGGAGTACCAGAGGAAGAAGAGAGAGAAAAAGGGATAGACAGTGTCTTTGAAGAAATAATTGCTGAAAACTTCCCCACGCTGGGGAAGGAAATAGTCTCACAATCCACGGAAGCCCACAGATCTCCCAACACAAGGGACCCAAGGAAGACAACACCAAGACACATGATAATCAAGATGGCAAAGATCAAAGACAAGGACAGAGTATTAAAGGCAGCTGGAGAGAGAAAAAAGATCACCTACAAAGTAAAACCCATCAGACTGTCATCAGACTTCTCAACAGAAACCTTACAGGCCAGAAGAGAATGGCATGATATATTTAACGTAATGAAACAGAAGGGCCTCGAACCAAGAATATTGTATCCAGCATGATTATCATTTAAATATGACGGAGGGATTAAACAATTTCAAGACAAAAGAAAGTTGAGAGAGTTTGCCTCTCATAAACCACCTCTACAGGATATCTTAAACGGACTGCTCTAGAGGGAAATACCCCTAAGGCTAAAAAGATGTCACTAGAGAAAATAAAATCATAGCAAAGAAAGCAGACCATCCAAATACCAACTAAAGGCAAAGAATAAAACACGTAATATATAAAGAAAGGAGGAGGAAGAATAGGAAGGAAGAGATAAAGAAACATCAGATGGCGTTCACAATAACTTAACAAGAAAGTTAAGTTAGATTTTCAGATAGTAAAGAAGCAACCCTTGAACCTTTGGTAACCACGAATCTAAAGCCTGCAATGGCAATAAGTACATATCTATCAATAATCACCCTAAATGTAAATGGACTGAATGCACCAATCAAAAGACACAGAGTAACAGAGTGGATAAAAAAGCAAGACCCATCTATATGCTGCTTACAAGAGACTCACCTCAAACCCAAAGATATACACAGACTAAAAGTGAAGGGATGGAAAAAAATATTTCAAGCAAACAACAAAGAGAAAAAAGCAGGGGTTGCAGTACTTGTATCAGATAAAATAGACTTCAAAACGAAGAAAGTAGCAAGAGATAAAGACGGACATTACATAATGATAAAGGGGTCAGTCCAACAAGAAGATATAACCATTATAAATATATATGCACCCAACACAGGAGCATCAGCATATGTGAAACAAATACTAACAGAAGTGAAGGAGGAAATAGACAGCAATGCAATTATTCTAGGAGACTTTAACACGCCACTCACTCCAAAGGATAGATCAACCAGGCAGAGGATAAGTAAAGACACAGAGGCACTGAACAACACACTAGAACAGATGGACCTAACAGATATCTACAGAACTCTGCACCCAAAAGCAGCAGGATACACATTCTTCTCAAGTGCACATGGAACATTCTCCAGAATAGACCACATTCTAGGCCACAAAAAGAACCTCAGTAAATTCAAAAATATTGAAATCCTACCAACCAACTTCTCAGATCACAAAGGTATAAAACTAGAAATAAATTTCAGAAAGAAATAAAAAAGGCTCACAAATACATGGAGACGTAACAACATTCTCCTAATGAATCAATGGGTTAACGACCAAATCAAAACAGAAATCAAAGAATATATGGAGACTAATGACAACAACAACACAAAGCCACAACTTCTGTGGGACGCAGCGAAGGCAGTCTTAAGAGGAAAGTACATTGCAATCCAGGCCCATTTAAAGAAGGAAGAACATTCCTAAATGAACAGTCTAAGGACGCAATTATTGAAATTGGAAAAAGAAGAACAAATGAGGCCCAAAGTCACCAGGAGAGACATAATAAAGATCAGAGAAGAAATAAATAAAATTGGGAAGAATAAAACAATAGAAAAAATCAATGAAACCAAAAGCTGGTTCTTTGAAAAAATAAACAAAATAGATAAACCCCTAGCCAGACTCATTAAGAGAAAAAGAGAATCTACACACATAAACAGAATCACAAATGAGAAAGGAAAAATAACGACGGACCCCACAGAAATACAAAGAATTATAAGAGAATATTACGAGCATCTATATGTCAACAAGCTGCAAAACCTAGAAGAAATGGACAATTTCTTAGAAAAATCCAGCCTTCCAAGACTCACCAAGCAGGAAACAGAAAAACTAAACAGACCAATCACCAGCAACGAAATTGAATCGGTAATCAAAAAACTACCCA
>JAQQAC010020896.1:15108586-15186880 GCA_029783875.1 Phataginus tricuspis | reverse complement strand
AGATGCACCCCTATGTTTATTGCAGCACTATTTACAATAGCCAAGAAATGGAAGCAACCTAAGTGCCCATCAGTAGATGAATGGATTAAGAAGATGTGGTACATATACACAATGGAATATTACGCAGCCATAAGAAAAAAACAAATCCTACCATTTGCAACAACATGGATGGAGCTGGAGGGTATTATGCTCAGTGAAATAAGCCAGGCCGAAAAAGACAAGTACCAAATGATCTCACTCATATGTGGAGTATAAGAACAAAGAAAAAAAAAAATGAAGGCACAAAACAGCAGCAGACTCACAGAACCCACGAATGGACTAACAGTTACCAAAGGGAAAGGGACTGGGGAGATGGGTGGGAAGGGAGGGATAAGAGGGTAAAAGGGGCATTACGATTGGCAGACATAGGGTGGGGGGGCACGGGGGGGACTGTACAGCTCAGAGAAGACAAGTAGTGATTCTCATCTCACTATGCTGATGGACAGTGACTGTAATAGGGTTGGTGGGGCGGACCTGATGAAGGGGGTAGTTTAATCATCACAATATTGCTCATGTAATTGTAGGTTAATGATACTAAAATAAAATAAATTGTAAAAAAAAAAAGTTTACAAGAAGTTTCATTTCATAAGTCCCATTGGAAAGGGGGCATTTGCATAGAGAATATTAAAATGACATTATACTCTAAGATGTGATCTGTCTCAACTGCTGGTTCTCAATGACTACTGAGAGCTTAACCGTAACTATTCTATCTCAGTCATAACCACTGAGGAAGTTTTTAAAAATACTGATGTCCAGGCTTTAGTCCAGACCCATTAAGTAAAAATCTCTGGGATGGGGCTTGGAAACCAATATATTTAGTGTTCCCCAGGAAGATTCTGATGTGCAACTCTGGCTGAGAACCACTTATCTGAACAGGCCCTATAGATACGTTTCTAAGCTGCAATTCGTGTTGCTATAAAGTCAGGGCACTCATTCCATCCTATATCTCCTCTAGGCCACAGGAACATCCACCCACAGGACCTGTAACTAAAGAAGACAGAGAGAATGAATGCTCTGGCTAGAATGAATACTCTAGGTAGCAGTTCTGGCCACCGTCTAGGTTCCTTTGTGGTCACAAGATGCCTTTCAGCAGGAACTGGGGCTACATGCTTTCTTGTTTATAGCCAGAAGGAGAGAATGACAGGATTTCCCCCCCAGATACTGAGTTAGCACATCTGTGTGTCTCACTACCTCCAAGTGGATGACACACTCATGGAATCAGTTCCTATCAAGTGACATGGAATTACTGTGATTGGTTTACTAATGGTTCTTAAACTTTGGTGTAGAAGAATTGCTCTGGACTCTTGTTAAAATGCAGATTCTGATAGAATAGATCTGAAATAGGGCCAAGATTCTGCATTTTTAACAAGTTCCCAAATGATTAGAATGGCTGTCAGGCTCAGGCACAATGTCCACCTTAACTATCCAGCACACCTGATACTTACAATAGCCAAGGAGCACATGTTTTCGTTGTAGATGAATCTAAAAGAGAAGCCAACTATAATCAGAAGGTGGTTAAAGAGCAAGGCCAGATTGCAAAGCATATGTGAAGGCAGGCACAGAAGCAAGAAACTGCTCATGGTGGATAGGGAATCAGGAGCTGGAGATGGGGGGAAATCAGATCACTAAAGGGTTGGGCTTTAATCTGTGTTCTGCAGAGCACAAAACCTCCAAGAGGTTTCCCATGAAAAAAGTCTCCTAGAGCCAAATTTGTTTGGGAAATGTTACATACTATGTCTCTCACTTGGATATTTACAATGTGTATTTTGATTTTAAAGATGCTAAGAAGTCTGGCAGTAAAGAAGCCTTTTGTCAAATAGAGATAATACCTCATAGACAGAATGGGCCGTATATTTTGTGGAGCCCAGTACAAAATGAAAATGAGGGGCCTCTTTTCCAAAAACTATTAAGCCTTCTAGATGGTGATGACAGAGCATTAAACCAATTGTGGGACCCTTCTAAAGCTTGTTGTCTTGTGAGACTGCACATGCCACATGGCCATGAAGCTGTCCCGCTCATGGGGATATTGGGAGCATTACATGAGACAAGATATGGAAAGTGCTTTAGTGCTGACATGCCATAAGCACTAAAGAAATCATAACTATGGTATACACACAGCTTTTAGTTAGGACACTGTGTTGTAATGCAAACTCATTTCATCTAGCTTAAGCAAAAAAAAGCAGAATTACAAGGATCCAGGCATGTGTTTCAGAATCCGAGGGTAGAGGGAGCCAGCAAGGTACAGGAATGAAGGGGAAGAGAAACATTGTCAGGACTTCTTTTCTCTCTCGACTCCGCTCTTCTCTATGGGTTCCCTGTCCACATGGTGGGACAAGCGAGCCCAGAGATTCCAGGTTCAAGAGAATTCGTGGGAGGAGACTGAAGTCTCTTAGTGCCAGTTCTGAAGGAGGGCCTCTGAAAGGTCCACCTATTTTCCCCTGGACTAAGCAACTATATATAAAGACTCTTCTGCAGTTATCACTGGAAGGGGAAGAAGGTAGGCAAAATATGTAAGTCATATTTACTTAATCCCCCATACTTACCTGATCATGGGGCATTTCTTAAAGAAACACCTATTACCACTGAATAGAACACAACTTGGGGAAAGCAGTTGTGAATAATAGGAAACAATGGAATGGCTAAGGAGAGACATGAGTGCCAGCTACCAATTTTCATTTTAGATGGCAGTGAGCAGAACTGACTGGAGGGACTGAGACTGAACACAGAAAGGCTAAGAGTCTGCTTCCAGAAATCCAGACCTGGGAAGCAAGGCTAATATCAGTGGGGATGTAGGGGGAAAGACTGTTTAGAGAAATATTTAGTAAGTAAAAATCAGTGAAGCCTAGCTAGTTATTTCTAGGGGGAAAGCAGTATAAGGAGAGACAAGGTTGGTTCAAAGAACCAGTATGGGGAAACTGAGTAAGTGGTGGCAATCACCATCTATTGAGATTACAAGAGCTGGGGTGGGGGATGGGTATGAGTTTAGTTTTTAGCATGTTTGGTGCCAGGAAGAATATTCAAGTGGAAATATCAAGAAGCCAGAAATTTGGGCCAGAGTTGAAGGCTTGAGATGGATTTCAATGTTATACCCTTTATGGCAATAATTAAAAACCAAAGAACGCGTGCAGACAAAACACACATAATCCCTGAAGGCTCTCGTGGAGCTTACCCAGGAAGGTAAGCAAAGTGATTATAGCAAAAACAAAATTGTTTCCAAAGTACAGAGAGTCAGGAGAGCCAGGAGTTGTGCAAACCACGGAGAACAAGTCCGACACCGTGCCAAAGCCCTACCACATTACAGCTGTGTGACAGGTACAGGCCACGCACGAGTTGGGTCTCCAGACTGGAACCACTACTACCAAAGCCACAGAGCGAGTCTGCTCAGCGGAGGGGAGTGATCTCGGCGAGGGCGGGCTGTTTCTGTCAGCCTCGAGTGAGAATCACTGGCCCAGCAGGAGAACGACCTGTGTGTCCTTTGTGTCTACCCCGGCCAAACACTGTGGCCTGACGGCAATGCGCAGAGCTGGCTCCACTTGCTCAGGTGGCAACGACTTGGCGAATGACAGCCCACTTAAAGGGTTCACTTTTCCACCCAAGATGCGTCTCCATCGGCTTGCTGCAGAGAGAGGGTAAAGGTGAAGCCTAAAGGCCTGGACTACTGTCCGGTTTCTGTGGGTGCCAGCATCCCGGAAGCACGCGCAAGTTGTACATCACGGTCGGGGGCGCTGACAACCGCACAGGCAGTTGGGGAAGAACAATGAGCTACTGGGGAAAAGGGCGGAGGGTAAGCAAATTCGGAAGTTGAGGCCCGACGCGGGAAGAGAGAGCAGAACGCAGCGTTCGGACACACCACGCCTGCGCCACCAGAGCCGGACGCACGCTCCCTCCTGGCGCCGCAGTCGAGCTCAGAACCAGCGGCGAGCCCACAAGGTTGGGGCGGGGGGAGCGCAAGTTGGAGGGACGGCCGAAACGCGCGAGCACAGAGAGCGTGCGCACGCGCAGAGTTCCCGCCGACCGGTACCGGGAGCGCGGGACAGGCTACGGAAGCCACTGAGAAGAGCCGCTCCTCGTTGTGTGCTCCCCACCCCTTTCTCCCGGAGTGCATTGCGCGCGCCCGGTGGGCGGGGGGAAAGGGGAGGGGAGGGGAGGTGGTGGTGGTAGCCATGTTGTTGTGAGTCTCTGTCTCACCGTCGGTACTTCGGTGGTTCGGAGGAGGAGGGGGAGAAGGAGGAGGTGGGGTGGGGGGAGGGAGGTAGGTGGAGATTTATTTTGCCGCCACCGAAGGCGGAGGAGGGGAGGACGGCCTAGAGCGACGCCGCCGTGTGCCCAACGGTCGGGGTCCCCGGCTGAGGCAGCGCGGCCGCAGCAGCCCTGTAAGTCAGTCGGCGCTTGCTCCCTCTCCCTGAGCTCTGAAGCCGCAGGGGCTGGCTCCTGGAGCTTTGTGTAGCAGTCTCAGAGGGAGCAGCCCGCCGGCGGGAGGGCGGACGGGGCCTGCGGGGCGTTTGGGACCGCTGCGGCCTGGGCCCGCTCGCACAATGCCGGGGGAGGGGTGCCGGAAGAGGGGTGTGCGCTCGGCGCTGGGGGGGGCGCTCTCGGCTTTCCCGCTTCCTTCCCTCCCCCACGCCTCAGCCTTGCGGTGCTGGGGGCCCCTCCCCGCTCTTCTTGGTTTCTGCGCGCTTGGGGTTAGAGACCGTGTTGTCTGTCCACCCAGCCCTGGGGTTCGGAAAGGGGGGAGAGGCTGGTGGCTTTAGAGAAGTGTGCGAGTTGGAAGTGGGCGAAGAGGAAGGAGTGGGTTTATGGAAACAAGTGTGGGAATTCTCCAGGGCCCCAATGTATCCAGGAAGAGCTTGCGGTAGACAGGTGTGGGTATGAAACAGCGACGTGAGTTTGACTTGTTAGGTGCCATTAGTAAGGAATGCTACATTTTTGCGATTGAAACATTTCAAAAATAGGTAAATTAAAACCAAAGAAAAGATAAGAGGCTTCATTTAGCAATTGTTTCCTATCTAAATTGGGTCAATTTTGGGAAAATCAAATGTTTAAAGTTTTATGCCCAAACACTAGTGTAAAAGTGCTACTTTTTGAGAACTTGGCTAAGGAAAACCCACTTTTCTTAGCTTTCATTCTAACACATGTTTAAACATTTTGGGAGGCAGTATTGCGGGCGTATTAAGTGTAGTAAGACAATCATGCCAGTTGAAACCGGGACTTGAACTTCGTGAGGTTTTAACATAAAGAAATTGGTGGTACGTATTTTCTGTGAAGGTTTTTAGAGAAAGCTTTAGTAGGAAAATGCTTCAGCACTCTTTTAAGAGAAATGTAATACCTGTAAAGATATATCAAGGAAACAGTTTTAACAAAGGGAGTTACCTAAGTATTTTAAAAGCTTGTTTACTGCCTACATTCGTGTTTAATAGGTGACTCTTCATCATGTGACCTGGAGTATTGGAGGAGGATTTAAGGAATTCTGGCTAGGAATCCTGTTAAAAACACATAAAGATAAATATTTTAAATTGGCTAGATTTTTGTTCTCAGTCTTCTAATGTCCTGCTTTTTAGAAATTATTTGCTTCATCCAGTCATAAGAAATAGTTGTTGGCATTTCCCTTATTGCAAGGATGTCTTTAAAAGTTCAATTTTAAGTGAAATTAATTTTTTTTTAAATTGTCTTTTTTAAAAGGACGACCAAAAAGTGTAAAAAAAGTTTACACCAATTTAAAAAAAAGTTTTATTTTACAATTTTGGTTCTTAAAGTTTTTAAGTTCGGTTTTCTTATTAGCATAAGTCTAGCTGTTTTGTCTTCGAGTTAAATTTGCTATTAAACTTAAGCATATTCAAACAATTTAAGTTTTAATACATGGCTTAATTTTCTGAGTCCAGTGTTCTCTTAGACGTCCAATATTTAGAAACATTTCAACTTTATAAAAGTCTATAAACTACTGCCATATTTAAATTGGTATTACAAGGTAGTCACTTTAATAGGCCATTTTTTTCTTAGGCATTACAACTGTATAAGCCAAATAATACAGTCTTAACACAGATACTAATTTTAGGGTTTTGTTTCTCTTAAACTTTCTAGTGTTGAAGGATAGATAATTTGTCTTCCTGTGTAGGTAGGTATTTACCCTACTTAGCAGAGGCAGTATGATCAAGAGATTTGGGCCAGGTGTAACATCCAAAGCCAGTGTTCTCGGTGACCAGATTAGAGAGACTGACAAAATCTACATAATTTTAAGTGAAGGTTGGTTCCTGTCTCCTGGACTCAGGTTCTGTATATTACCTAATTCAGTGATCTTTGAACTTGTTGGGTTTCTGAGATAGGAAACTAGTCTGTGTTTTTTCATGTTCTTAAGACTTAACAGGTATTGTAATATCTGAACTTTTATATCTCATATGGCTTTGCCTGTCTTGTATTTCACAGTGTGAGGCCCTTTTACTGACAGGTGTGAAAAAGATGAAAATTGTACTTCTAAATGGGTAAATTAGTTTGTGACCTATTAGGTTTCTTGCTGTTTTTAAGAAGGCATAAAAATAGTCTAATTTGCTCCTTTTGTCCCACCTTCTCCCTCTCCCCTTTGATGAATTTGTAAGAAGGAGCTAATCAAATACAGCTCTGTCTCTTTCCTCTTTTTCTCTTTGAGATTCTGCCCCCTGCAGAAAGGACTTTGTACTGCTTCTTTATGAGGCCACCAGGGATAGACTCTGCCCCTTTCTAGAGGAGGACCCTGGTTATCCATTGCTACCTGTGACTGGGTTAGGGTAATTATGGGATGTGCTGGTAGGAAGACCAGTGGGCTTACGTCTAAATTATGCTTTCCAGTGTAGCTTTACCGGTAATAAAGGAGAATTTTGGATGGCCATCAAATTTCTGTGTCTTTCATTTATGAATTCTGATGTGGAAAAAGTTTTTCTCAAATCCTATCATTTAGAAGCTAGTATTCTAATAAAGATTTTTCTATTTAGCTATTGAGGTTGATGGCATTGTTAGTATTTTGTAGTGCAAAGAGTGAGTTTACAGAGAAATAGTATTTTCAAGCTTTTCCAGTGAAACACTGTATAGAATTATGAATTCTTTTTCTTCTCAGAGTTTTGGGTAGCAGTGTATTTAGAGACATAGGGTTACATGTATTGTTTCTCTTGGTGACCTTTTCTTCCAATAACTCAAAAGATCCAACTTCTTTCTAAATGAAAAAGTAAAATGTGCCTGTTTAACTACATGTGTCACCTTCCAGCGTGTCTTTAATTCTTAATGAAATTGCAGAAATGTTTGTCTTTTGTTGCCCTTCCCTTTTTTTTTTGAATTGGTACTTTGCTTTTTGTGTGTGTGTGATTAGAGTCACTTTATTATTATGGTATCTCTTGGGGTCAATACACTTATTTTTCTATTCATAATAATTTTTATATTACAAAATTTGAATATAAATATTGTCTTTGGCTTTATCTATTTAAGAATAAAAAAAAGAAGAAAATGAAATTTGATTAGTTTCCCACCACCAAAAAGGAAAGCAGTTTTCTTCAATTGTATATACATTTGAAGCTACTAAAATATATTATCTAAAACTAGTATCATGATCTATATGCTATTTTAGATCACATCTTTTTACTTAATATAGTACATAATAACCCCTTAACAGTAGAAGATACTCTACAAAAGCATGACTTTAATGGCTGTTATACTTTAACATTTTTCTCTTTCAAAATTAACTAAACATTGATAATGATTAGACACTTGGATTATTGTCTATTTTTCAGTATTGTAACTAAGAGAGGAGATTTGAATATGTGAAACATCCTGAATATGGATAATGTTTTTACAAGATAAATTCTCAGAACAATTACTTAGATAGCTAAAGCTATGTTTTTTAAAAATCTCAATATAAAACCACCAAATTATCTCACTATTTACTTTTTTTTGCTATCATTTGTGTACAATTACATGAACAACATTATGGTTACTAGACTCCCCCTATTATCAAGTCCCCACCACATACCCCTTTACAGTCATTGTCCATCAGCATAGTAAGATGCTATAGATTCACTACACCCCCCTCCTTTTTTTATGAAAAGTTTTATCTGACCCTTGCCTGGCCTCTTTTTATATTTTTCTAAAATGCTCTAAGGAATAAAAAGGATTGGTTATTCAACCATGTTGTTGGCAAGAGGATAGTTCCTTTAGTGTATTCCACTTCTGCAAATTTAGCTACTGTAATCCCATCCATTTTCAGTTTACATATCACAGATTTTCACTTAATTTACTCTTACCATTCTCCTGTGGAGAGAGAAAAGATTTTAGAGTAGAGTGCTGGAAAACATCCAAGTGCTTACATTCTTATCTGCATATACCAGGATTTCATAGTAGCTGCCTAATGTAAAAAAGGGAAAGAAGTGTGAAAGGAGAAGGGATAATAATGTCAGAATACTTTGATTGTGAATGGGACAGAAAAAAAGGCAGTTGTTACCACTTACCTAGGGTGAAATGCATATTTCGACCACAAAAGCCTCCAAAAATCTGCTTCCTGGAAAGGATTTGGTGAAATGACTATAAAATGACACAATAAAACCACCTATGCAACACCTGCTTAGGAGAATAAAACCTGTAACTGACTGCCAAAGTACATAAAAGGGGTGGGAGGTTACTTTCTTTTTTTTAGGTCTTGAAAAGCCCACCAATAAGTAAGAAACTTCTTAAGGACAGATCTTTGAGATTCGTATTGTAGTAGACACCTTATAACCAAGAGTAGCAAGTTTTAGATCTCAAAGTTGTGATCTCTAATTTTAAGCACTGTTTATGAAAGACTTGGTAGGGATCTGTGGGAGATAGTCTTAAACTATGTGAGGTGCAACTGGTTTTATTCATTCAGAAATTAAGCAAATGAATGGTAGAGGCAGGCTGACCCTAAGTATAGGTCTTTGCTAGGCAATCGAATGAGGAAAACTGTAGGTAGAGAAAAATACTTGTTAAATACCAAGAAAGAATTATGTGCAGATAGGAGCTACTTGCGACTTGTATTTGGTGACCAGGTCATTTATTTTAGCATCTACATAGAATTTTATCAGCACTTTTAGCATGATTAAACCCTAAATGCAAAACATTGCTTCCTATAGTAAAACCGGAATGTTTAAAACCAACTTGATGTAAATAGATTTAAGATTTGTTGAAGTTCTGAGAGGATGGTAGCTCCAGGTTTTGCGTACAGGTGTTTTCTTAGACCACCTTGTGGGTGATGTATAATTGCTTTTTGTACAAAGGAAAAAAGTCTTAGATGCCTTCATTAAATCTCTAAGGTGGTTCCTACAGTAGCAAAAATAGGAGTACCATAGGATCTTGTCAAAGGTAAATTGTTTGCTAATTTTTATTGAAAGTATGGTTGAGAAGATACTCATGGAGTATTATTGGAGGAACATTCAGTCTGTAACTGTAGATATTCTAAGTGTATCCTTTTATCAAACTAGACTACTAGAAACTTAACATTTTTTGAGTATGCAGGCCTGTGGTGTGCCATACTATGCTTAGGTGTTGGGTGATACCTAATCATAGTGCCTAAGGAGTTTATAGTAAAGTGGAGATGAAGATGATTAAGCTTGTGATTGCAGTGCACTAAGTGCCATTGAAGTGGTATTTACAAAAGAGCTGTGGATTCACGTAGGTAGACACTGCAGTGGTTAGGAAGAGCTTTCCACAGGAGGTTGAATCTAAAAAGACTTAAGAGAAGTTAATTTACTCGAGAGATGGGTGAAATGGTATTCAGCCAGAGGGATTTGGTTTATGTAGTGATGCTGATAGAGGAGAATGGCAGAGCTTAAAGTTGGAGGTAGGAGAATTGAAAAGATAAGACTGGAGAGATAGGTAGGGGCCCACCAGATTTAAGGTCTTTATCTAATTTGGACAACCCTGAAACGTTTTGGAAATCCAAGGTGATAATTTGGGAAAATTTAGACCATATTGGCCTGGAACCCTTACACAATTACTGGGGAATTGTTTTGTATTATGAGTTAGATACATGACTTCCCTTGAGGGACTATTAAAAATGAGATTATGAGACCTTGCATCTCTTACGAGAATGTAGTTGAAAATATTTTCTGCTACAATTTTGTGTCCTCTATAATACCCTGTATGATCAATTTCTTTTGAAGCTTAGTGCTAGAAATAAGGTTGCCTCCAAGGAATTGGTATTTCTTTTTATGGATAATGAGAACTGTATGTAATTTGCTGTATTTTTCCTGCCTTTTATATTTGTATCTTCAGAGGTTATTAAGGGTTTACTTAGAATTTTTGTTACTCAGTATTTTGTTATTCAGTATTACAAAATAACATTTTCCAAAGATTAGCTTTTGTCTTACTGTGTATATCTTTAATGAGATACTTAGTCTGCCTTCTTCCAAAGTTTTTTATTTAAATGAATACAAGTAAATATTTAAATTGTACTCAGTATTTCTACCACAGACCATTTTCTTGGTATGTAACTTAATACTCCTTGAAACTAACATAGATTTGGTTTCTCTTCAGGTATTGCAGTGTAGGTGTTTGGGGTTTTTTGTTTTCTAAGCAACAACTTAAAATTTTGCTTTTAAACTTCAATATCTTTAGGAAATTTGGTCCTCTCAAAGTTATTGGGAAACAAATGATCTTTAATTCAGGGCTTGTCCTTGAATATTTGAAGAACTTTAAAAATCACAGTTCATACCCATCACCTAAAGGATCCTTTTAATTCAAATATTTGTACAGCTCCTATTTTTTTACACCTCATAATAAACTAAACACTTTTTTAAAGTTTTTTTTTAAGGTATTGATATACACACTTTTTTTTATTAAGGTATTATGGATATACATTCTTATGAAGGTTTCACATGAAAAAACAATATGGTTACTACATTTACCCTTATTATCAAGTCCCCACCCATACCCCAATGCAATCACTGTCCTTCAGTGCAGGAAGATGCCACAGATTCACTATTTGCCTTCTCTGTGCTACACTGTTTTCTTTTTTTATAGTTTATTTTGGTATCAATCTACAATTACATGTGCAATATTATGGTTATTAAACTACCCCTTTCATCAGGTCCCCCCCACTAGCCCCATTACAGTCACTGTCCATCAGTGTAGTAAGATGCTATAGAGTCACTACTTGTCTTCTCTCAGTTGTACAGCCCTCCCCGTGCCCTGCAATACTTTATCTGCTAATCATAATGCTGCTTTGTCCCCCTTGTCCCTCCCTTCCCACCCATCCCCCAGTCCCTTTCCCTTTGGTAACTATTAGTCCGTTCTTGGGTTCTGTGAGTCTGCTGCTGTTTTGTTCGTTCAGTTTCTTCTTTGTTCTTATACTTCACATATTAGTGAAATCATTTGGTACTTGTCTTTTTTGGCTTGGCTTGTTTCACTGAGCATAATACTTTCTAGCTTCATCCATGTTGTTGCAAATGGTAGGATTTGTTTTCTTCTTATGGCTGTATAATATTCCATTGTGTATATGTACCACATCTTCTTTACCCAATCATCTACTGATGGGCACTTAGGTTGCTTCCATTTCTTGGCTATTGTAAATAGTGCTGCGATAAACATAGGGTGCATATTTCTTTGTCAAACTGGGCTGCTGCATTCTTAGGGTAAATTCCTAGGAGTGGGATTCCTGGGTCAAATGGTATTTCTATTTTGAGTTTTTTGAGGAACCTCCATACTACTTTGCACAATGGTTGAACTAATTTGCATTCCCACCAGCAGTGTAGGAGGGTTCCCTTTTCTCCAAATCCTTACCAACATTTGTTGTTTGTGTTTTGGATGTTGGCCATCCTCACTGGTGTGAAGTGATACCTCATTGTGGTTTTAATCTGCATTTCTCTGATGATTAGTGATGTGGAGCATCTTTTCATGTGCCTGTTGGCCATCTGAGTTTCTTCTTTGGAGAAGTGTCTATTCATGTCCTCTGCTCATTTCTTAATTGGATTATTTACTTTATGTTTGTTGAGGCACGTGAGTTCTTTATATATTTTGGATGTCAACCCCTTACTGGATACGTCATTTATGAATATATTCTCCCATACTGTAGGATGTCTTTTTTTGTTCTACTGATGGTGTCCTTTGCTGTACAGAAGCTTTTCAGCTTGATATAGTCCCACTTGTTCATTTTTGCTTTTGTTTCCCTTGCCCGGGGAGATATGTTCATGAAGGAGCTGTTCATGTTTATGTCCAAGAAATTTTTGCTTATGTTTTTTTCTAAGAGTTTTATGGTTTCATGACTTACATTCAGGTCTTTGATCCACGTTGAGTTTACCTTTGTGTATGGGGCTAGACAGTAGTCCAGTTTCATTCTCTTACATGTAGCTGTCCAGTTTTTCCAACACCAGCTGCTGAAGAAGCTGTCATCTCCCCATTGTATATCCAAGGCTCCTTTATCAAATATTAATTGACTGTATATGTTTGGGTTAATGTTTGGATTTTCTATTCTGTTCCACTGGTCTGTGGGTCTCTTTTTGTGCCAATACCAAATTGTTTTGATAACTGTGGCTTTGTAGTAGAGCTTGAAGTCAGAAAGTGTAATTCCCCCTGTTTTATTCCTCCTCCTCAGGATTGTTTTGGCTATTCGGGGTCTTTTGTGGTTCCATATGAATTTTAGAATTATTTGTTCCAGTTCATTGAAGAAAGCTGTTGGTAGTTTGATAGGGATTGCATTGAATCTGTAGATTGCTTTAGGTAGTATATCCATTTTGATAATATTTATTCTTCCTAGCTAAGAGCATGGGATGCATTTCCATTTGTTAGTGTCCTCGTTAATTTCTCTTAGGAGTGTCTTGTAGTTTTCAGAGTACAGGTCTTTCACTTCCTTCGTTAGGTTTATTCCTAGGTATTTTATTCTTTTAGATGCAATTGTGAATGGAATTGTTTTTCTGATTTCTCTTTCTGTTAGTTCATCATTAGTGTATAGGAAAGCAAAAGATTTCTGTGTGTTAATTTTGTATCCTGCAACTTTGCTGAATTCAGATATTAGTTCTAGTAGTTTTGGAGTGGAGTCTTTAGGGTTTTTTATGTACAGTATCATGTCATCTGAAATACTGACAATTTGACTTCTTCTTTACCAATCTGGATGCCTTGTATGTCTTTGTTTTGTCTGATTGCCGTGGCCAGGACCTCCAGTACTATGTTGAATAACAGTGGAGAGAGTGGGCATCCCTGTCTTGTTCCCGATCTTAGGTGAAAAGCTTTCAGCTTCTCGCTGTTAAGTATGATGTTAGCTGTGGGTTTGTCATATATGGCCTTTATAATGTTGAGGTACTTGCTCTCTCTACCCATTTTGTTGAGAGTTTTAATCATGAATGGATGCTGAATTTTGTCAAATGCTTTTTCAGCATCTATGGAGATGATCATGTGGTTTTTGTTCTTTTTGTTGATGTGGTGGATGAATGATGTTGATGGATTTTCGAATGTTGTACCGTCCTTGCATCCCTGAGATGAATCCCACTTGATCATGGTGTATGATCCTCTTGATGTGTTTTTGAATTCGGTTTGCTAATATTTTGTTGAGTATTTTTGCACGTTCATCAGGGATATTGGTCTGTAATTTTCTTTTTTGGTTAAGTCTTTGCCAGGTTTTGGTATTAGAGTGATGCTGGCTTCATAGAAAGAGTTTGGAAGTATTCCCTCCTCTTCTATTTTTTGGAAAACTTTAAGGAGAATGGGTGTTATTTCTTCTCTATATGTCTGGTAGAATTCAGAGGTGAATCCATCTGGTCTGGTGGTTTTGTTCTTGGGTAGTTTTTTAATTACTGATTCAAGTTCGTTGCTGGTGATTGGTCTGTTTAGTTTTTCTGTTTCTTGTTTGGTCAGTCTTGTAAGGTTGTATTTTTCTAAGAAGTTGTCCATTTTTTCTAGGTTTTCCAGCTTGTTAGCATATAGATTCTCATAATATTCTCTTATAATTCTTTGTATTTCTGTGGGGTCTGTCGTTATTTTTCCTTTTTCATTTCTGATTCTGTTTATGTGTGTAGATTCTCTTTTTCTCTTAATAAGTCTGGCTAGGGGTTTATCTATTTTGTTTATTTTTTCAAAGAACCAGCTCTTGGTTTCATTGATTTTTTTCTATTGTTTACTCTTCTCAATTTTATTTATTTCTTCTCTGATCTTTATTATGTCCCTCCTTCTGGTGACTTTGGGCCTCATTTGTTCTTCTTTTTCCAATTTCAGTAATTGTGTCTTTAGTCTGTTCATATGGGAATGTTCTTCCTTCTTTAAATAGGCCTGGATTGCAATATACTTTCCTCTTAGAACTGCCTTTGCAGTGTCCCACAGAAGTTGTGGCTTTGTGTTGTTGTTGTCATTAGTCTCCATATATTCTTTGATTTCTGTTTTGATTTGGTCGTTAACCCATTGATTAAATAGGAGTATGTTGTTAAGTCTCCATGTATTTGTGAGTCTTTTTGTTTTCCTTCTAAAATTTCTAATTTTATACCTTTGATCTGAGAAATTGGTTGGTAGAATTTCAGTATTTTTTTACTTTACTGAGGTTCTTTTTGTGGCCTAGTATGTGGTCTATTCTGGAAAATGTTCCATGTGCACTTGAGAAGTATGTGTGTCCTGTTGCTTTTGGGTGTAGAGTTCTGTAGATGTCTGTTAGGTCCATGTGTTCTAATGTGTTGTTCAGTGCCTCTGTCTCTTTAGTTATTTTTTGTCTGGTTGATGTGTCCTTTGGAGTGAGTGGAGTGTTGAAGTCACCTAAAATGAATGCATTGCTGTCTATTTCCTCCTTTAATTCTGTCAGTATTTGTTCACATATGTAGGTCCTCTTGTGTTGGGTGCATAGATATTTATAATGGTTATATCTTCTTGTTGGATTGACCCTTTATCATTATGTAATGTCCTTCTTTGTCTCTTGTGATTTTCTTTGTTTTGAAGTCTATTTTGTCTGATACTAGTACTGCGACTCCTGCTTTTTTCTCCCTATTAGTTGCATGAAATATCTTTTTCCATCCCTTCACTTTCAGTCTGTGTATGTCTTTGGGTTTAAAGGGAGTCTCTTGTAGGCAGCATATAGATGGGTCTTGCTTTTTTATTCATTCAGTGACTCTATATGTCTTTTGATTGGTGCATTCAGTCCATTTATATTTAGGGTGATTATCGTTAGGTATGTGCTTAGTGCCATTGCAGGCTTTGGATTCGTGGTTACCAAAGGTTCAAGGTTAACTTCCTTAATGTTTTAAAAGTTTAACTTAACTCACTTAATATGCTATTACAAACACAATATGAAGGTTCTTTTTTTTCTCTCCTTTTTCTTCCTCTTCCATTCTTTATATATTAGGCATCATTTTGTGTACTCTTTGTCTATCCCTTGATTGACTTTTGGGATAGTTAATTTAATTTTGCATTTGTTTAGTAATTAGCTGTTCTACTTTCTTTACTGTGGTTTTATTACCTCTGGTGACAGCTATTAAACCTTAGGAACACTTCCATCTATAGTAGTCCCTCCAAAATATGCTGTAGAGATGGTTTGTGGGAAGGAAATTCTCTCAGCTTTTGCTTATGTGGAAATTGTTTAGTCCCTCCTTCAAATTTAAATGGTAATCTTGTCGGATAAAGTAATCTTGGTTCAGGCCCTTCTGCTTCATTGCATTAAATACATCATGCCACTCCCTTCTGGACTGTAAGGTTTCTGCTGAGAAGTCTGATGGGCTTTCCTTTGTATGTGATCCTATTTCTCTCTGGCTGCTTTTAACAGTCTGTCCTTATCCTTGATCTTTGCCATTTTAAGTACTATATGTCTTGGTGTTGTCTACCTTGGGTCTCTTGTGTTGGGAGATCTGTGCACCTCCATGGCCTGAGAGAATATCTCCTCCCCCTGATTGGGGAATTTTTCAGCAATCACCTCCTCAAAGACACTTTCTATCCCTTTTTCTCTCTCTTCTCCTTTTGGTACCCCTATAATGTGAATATTGTTCCATTTGGATTGTTCACACAGTTCTCTCAATATTCTTTCATTGTTAGAGATCCTTTTTTCTCTCTGTGCCTCACCTTCTTTGCATTCCTCTTCTCTAGTTTCTATTTCATTTATCGTCTCCTCCATCATAGCTAATCTGCTTTTAATACCCTCCATTGTGCTCTTCAGCGATTGGATCTCCAACCGGAATTCATTCCTAAGTTCTTGAATATCTTTGCATACCTCCATGAGCATGTTAATGATTTTTATTTTGAACTCCCTTTCAGGAAGTTTCATGAGGTCATTTAAATCTTTCTCAGGAGTTTTATTAATAATTTTACTTTGAACCAGGTTCCTTTGCTCTTTCATATTTGTATATGGCTCCCTCTAGTGCCCAGAACTCTACTCTCTAGAGCTGCTCAGTCCCTGAAGCAATGTTGGGGATCGCAGGGGAGTTTATTGGTGCCCGGGCGGAGGAAAGAGCTGTTTCCTGCTTCCCGGCTGCTATGCCTTACTCACTGCCTGAGCCAGTGGGCCGAGCACACAGGTATAAGCGTCTATGCTTTCCGTTTGTAGTTGCACTAGACAGATCTTCCCTCTGGCCTGCCTAACACCAGGGTAGTGTTTGCCAGTTTGGGAGCCATGTTGGGCTGGCTGAGAGAAAGGTGCAGTAGGCTGTGTATCACAGAGGGTGTCCTTGGAGGTGTGTAGCCAGCCAGGGAGCTGGAGCACCTGAAGAACGTGAAAGCTCCCAACCTGGTGGGCAGAGTGCATCCGGACAATTTTGTCTACCTGTCCTCTCTCCTGAGCAGTAAGTTCTGTGCAATCCTTGCTCCGTTAGCAGCCCTCTTGCTCTAAGAGCTTCCTTGTTAGGAAGTCTCTCAGACTGCCCGCCTTTCTTTTGTCCCAGAGCAGCCGGATATGAATCCCTGCTTTCCACAGCGGCTGGAATCTCAGTCTCTCCAGGAATTCTGTCTGTCTTAGCTTTCCAACCCCTAATCACGGGAGTACCATTCAAGCATCATGAAATGTAGGTTTGTGCTCGCAGAGTAGATCTCCGGAGTTAGGTATTCAGCAGCCCCAGGCCTCTACTCCCTCCCCACTCCATTTCTCTCCCTCCCCCAGGTGAGCTGGGGTGGGGGAAGGGCTTGGGTTCTGCTGGGCCACAGCTTTGGTATGTAACCCTGTTCTGTGAGGTCTGCTCTTTTCTCCAGGTGTATGCAGTCTGGTGCAGTCTTCTTTCCTGTTGCTCTTTCAGGAGTAGTAGTATTAATTATGTTTTCATATTATATGCGGTTTTAGGAGGCAGCCTCTGTCGCACCTCTCGCTGCCATCCTTAATCCCTCATCTAAACTTTTAACTGTTACAAGTTACTGTTTTTCTTAGACAAAGATTAAGAAAGTTGAAATAATGTTACATAATTTCCTTACTCATTTTTCTTTTTTTTTTGGTAATGACTAGAAATACTGCTTCTCAAGATACTTCCTTTTGGGTTAACATATTTACAGAAGAGTGTTAATGATAATACTGAACTAAAGTTATGCAGTTTTAACTGTAGGACTTCTCTGAGCCTTTACTTTGCTAATAACAAAGAGTGAATTACAGAGTGATGGTGTGTGCTCAGCTTGCAAAAGAAGAAGTGGGTGTTGGAGAGCAGCGTAACTTAAGATGTGTTGGACAAGGAGCCTCTTATTTTAGAGAACAGTGTGAGTTGGTGATTAAGGAACACATTTTGAAAAATTCTAAAAAAATCCCTTTAAAATGGCATTAAAGTGTGCTGCTTAAAATGGTTTTTATTTTTTTCCCAGTTGTCTCAGACCATGCATTCAAATGACTTCCTTTAGTTCTCTGTTACAAGTTAAAGTGTCGTAAATTATTTCTCCTTCGTGCTATATTGATTCACACTGATAATGTGTGACAGTTGAAAATCAGAAGATAACCATTTAAGCCAAGTCTTCAGTTGCTGGGCATTCAACCTAGTACTAATATGAACTGAAAATAACATAAGATCGCTTGTACTGTATTGTGTGATAAAACCTCTAAACTGTAACACACATAAACTGTATGGACTTTAAAAAACTTTTTTTTAAAAGTAACTTAAAGGACACTTACAGAGAGGTACAAAGATAAAGCCAGTAGTACCTCATCCTCTTCCAAAAGTTAGGGCTTTTTTTTCATACTCTGCATACATATAATCTGTATTTCCCCTCCTTTTGTTAAAATAAAAACGATATCATATGATACACTTTAGGCAACTTGGTATTTTTATTTAATACTCATGGGTATGTTACCATTTTAGTACTACAACTTTAATTTTAATAACTTGTAATATTTAGTGCATGGTTTTTTATTTTGCTAAACCATTTTTCTCTTGTTCAGTTTCTATATTTGAAACTTCAAGCAGTGCTGTAGTAAATATTGTTAAACAATTCATTCTTTCATGTTGGTTTATTTATGTGAGGTAAACTTCCAGAAGAGAAGTGGTCAAAATATTTTACATCGATTTTTAAACAAAAAAAATATTTTCACTCATTAAAGCGAGTCATTAAAATTCTAGAATACACTTATATTTCAGTTTTACATATTATCTCATTTAGTCTTCACAATAACCCTATGAGATGAAGTGTTATTTACATTTGCAGTCGGGGAAACAGAATTAGAGAGTTGTGATAAGTTCACTCAGCTAGATGCAAACATGGAGCTTATATTCTAGGTCTTTTGATTCTGGATTCTGTTTCTGTTACACCATGATGAATGGTACAAATTATTTAGTTAGAAAACCATGAGGGTGTTTGTGGATATACTCCTTAGCCATAGGTGGTATGGTGTTCTATAAGGATCCCAGTCCTCTGCACAGAGCATCATCACCTGGAGAGCTTAAAAAATAAATAAAATTCTGTGCCTGTCTTTCTGCCCAGACTGCTTCAAGTAAGCATTGGATAGGTGGCATCTGAAGATAGTGTTTTTAAAGCTACGTAGATTCAGATGCACTGTGACGGTTTGAGAACCAGTGACCTTAAAATTGGGGTGCTCAGATCCCTGAGGGATACATGAAGAGTTTCCAAAAGTTAGCCCAATTAGTTTTCTGGTAATCAGTTAACAGGCCCTCTTCATATGTACTAAGAAAGGTGTAGTTCTGATCCATTTCAAATCTTAGTATGTGTTTTACTGGTGATTAAATGTTAAGGGTTTAGCTTCGTTTAGCTTCCTTTAGTGGTTAATGTTGTTCATTCATTTCTGTTAGGATTGAAACACAGCAGAGAACTGGAGTATGTGGGCTTCCGTTAGGATTTTCTGAAGTCAGAGCAATGATAGTCTTGGATGGTAGGGCTACTGGCAGATTTTTTTTTAACCATTTTACCTCTTCCCTAAGCTTTTATCAAAGAATACTCACAAGCAAAAAGTAATACTATAAACTACTTTGAAAACTAGCAATATGTAAATCATGTTTATTATAGCATAGTGTTAAATATATTGAGTTTAATATGATTACGGTGTCATTGTTACATGTATTAAACGTTATGAAAATTTTCAAACACGGGTAGAATAGTAGAGTGCACCTTCATTATCTATCATCTATATTCAGTTTTGTGTTTCTTGTTTATACCCACATTTTATGTTTTAAAGTGTTTATCAAAGCAAATCCCAGACAATATGTCAGCTTAAGCATAAATTCTCTTACAGATGAGGACTTATTAAAAAAGTACAGTCCTCTTGCTATTATCACAACTAAAAATTCCTTATATCATTTAATTCCATTTTATGTTTGGTTCCCTGATATTCTCTAAAAAAGGTCTTTTGTATTTGGCTTGTTAGAATCAGAATTCAAACAAGGTTTACACAATATATTTGACATTTAAGCTTAGTCTGTATAACATACTTCTCTTCTCCCCTTTTAAAATTTCATGTCACAGATATGCTAGTGAAACCAGGTGATTTTTCCTTTTTTCTATGTTCTGGATTGGGCATTTACTTTCTTGTGCCCTTTATTGACTTTGTTCTTCTATTTCTCTCCTATTTCTAATAAGCCAGTATTTAGATCTAGCAGCTTTATTAGATAGGTTGAAGTTTAGTGTTACTTTTTTTGAGGCAGTAATTCTTCACAGGTAGTGATGCTGTTTCATATTACATTATGTATGAGTCATATAATGTCTGGTTCCAGTTTTAGGGTGATGGCATATTAAATCACTTAAAATAATGTTAATTTAGAAATACTGCTTTGGGGTAAGCTCATTTCATAATATTATCTTTGACATTTCAATGTATCTGACTCCTAAGAGCCACTTTGTGTTATCGTAACAAGTTTTCTAAAGCATGTCACCTTCATTTCCATCTGAAGTCATTTGATTTCCTCTCAGGTGATATCTGAAAACATCAAAAACTAGCATCAATTGAGGTTGTTTTAGTGAGTAGATTTTCTCTACATTTTAAACAGTATTTTGTTTTTCAAAGTAAAGTGATTTTTATAAGCACTGTTTTATTGCTTAAATGGAATGCCTTGTAATAAGAGAGACTGTAAGGACTTCAATATATGTGTGATGATTCTTTGAGAGAATTTTAAGGAAAAAAACCTTGCCTTCTATTTGCATATATATATAAATATGTACTTATTCTATTTTGCCTCTTTGAGAATATATTCTCAGATATATCCTCAAAGAGTTAAAACATTCTTGCACAAAAATATTAGGTAAGTTTTTATTGAATGTCTAAATGCCGTTATAATCTAATTTCTAACTTAATTAGAAGATTCGAGCTGGGGTCTTTGAAGATTTCTGGTTTCTGGGAGTCTATATTGATAACTTTTTTTGGGGGGGTGTCAAATTCATTCAAAATGTAAAATTGACTTTTACTAATCAATAATACTGTTCTTTATGCCAGTTAAACAAGCATATATAATTTCCTCATACAGTACATGGACAAACAAGTAGCAAATATCAAAAACTGTTGATGTGGATCTTGGCTCAAACACTAGTTAAGTGACTTGTCCAGCACCACTAGAGGAATGTGTGATTCAATTCATGCTCCAGAAAAACAACAAATTACTAGGTGTTGATGGTGATTACTAGAAACTTACAGTGTTAACTCTGACAGCTAATGGTCTACTACAACTGCTTAAACCTGAATTTAGATTTGTTTACTTTTGTCATATGGCTAAGAAAAGGCATTGCTAAACAAATGAATTTTGTTGGCAAATTTGCAGAAATGATTTGTTATGCTGAAAAGATGAAAGAGGTGAAGGTATTCTTAAGGACATTAACCTGTTTGTTTGCAGCAGATACCACTAATGTTCAATAATTATGTTCATTAAAAACAGTCCAAGGAGGATGACTACTAAGACTATTTCATAAGCAACTTAAGTTACTCTTTGTGTTTATTGACTTCTATTTGTGTGAATTAAGCTTCTGTGTAATTTTGTTGTTTTTGCAATTGATACACAAGGTAACAAAAGCCTCTAGGTATTAGAGGATCTATTTGGTGAAGTAGTGTTAATGGGAAGGTGCATTAAGTCATTTTATTTTATGTTGGTAAATGTTCAGTACAAAAAAATCTGAGGGAAAGTCTTGTTCATTGTCTATTAAAATGAGCATTGTGCATTAATATATGTAAAAGTATTCATGAATAGTCACTATCTAGGTATTGATTTCATGATCTGAATTTACATTTCATAAAATGCAATTTTTTTCATTCAGTGTATGTTGAACATTTAGATGGCTAAGGCAGTTTCCAGCCCCTTTGATGCCAGTTTAATCTGTGATGACCTTGAAATAGAACTAATTATAATACTATGAAAATGTGATTAGTGTCATATGGTAGTAGAAAATGTTTTAATACCATTTATTGTAACACTAATTGGCTTCCCCCCCCCAACTTATTTTTTATGGTAGACATACCATGAGGAATTGGATCAGATGTTGTCTGAGAAGAATTAGTACTCTTAATGATATAAAGGTACTTATTAATGTATATTCTTGATTCTTTACACAAACTATTTGTAAATAGTTTTTGGATCATACATTAATATGAACATTCACAGAATTTGAGGTGCTTTTATTTTTCTTACATAACTAGTAATAATGCTGCCTAGAGAAAAAATAGCTAATATTGTTGAATTTTAGAATTTAATAAGACAACTGTTCTTTTGTTAGGAAACAAACATAACCTCAAAAACTAAATTTTTTGTTCAGATGTACCTCAAGATTACACAGGGTTTTGGTCATAGTAAAGTTATTATGTATCTCATATATTAGCAAATTCCAATTTATTAAAGAAAATGATACTAGGATATTTCAGGTTTAATAACTCAGACAAAAAAATTAGACTTTACGCCTCAGTATTGTGTACTATAACTCCTAGATACATTTTTTTAAGTAAACATATTCAATTCAGTATTATATAACTCTATGCTAGATAGATATTCTGTTGCTTGTTAAAAGAAAAGATTGTTCTGTTTCCCCCTAAGATCTAACCATTTAGGGTAAAGTTGTTAAATTCATGTGCAAATTCTTTTCCCTTGCCATCAGACGATTCCACCATTTATAGCTGCATAGGACATAGCAAACTGGCATTTTGCAAAAATTTTGGAGTCCCACTTGCTGGAATATATGTGACGCAAACCCAGCCTTCACCTTTATTACTGTTCATATGGAGGTTATTGGCAGGAGAGTTAATCAGTGTTTATTATCTTTCTATTACATTGTTTTGCCCACTTCTTTATTCTCTTCCTCATGATTGAAATAAATGGTAATTCCCATTTGATTGAAATAAATGGTAAACTGAAAGGCTGAGTTTGGGTCTTACTGTGTGGGTTTAGTTGTTTTTAAATCTTTTCCCTGAAACCTACCCTAGTCATTTAAAGAAAATAATAAAATCACCATTTAAATGTAATGTGAAATCCCCATTCATTAGAAGAAAAAAATATGTGTGAGGAATAGTGTAAATGAAAAAGTTGAAAGCAAACCATGATATTTGTTATATTCAAGAGTAAATTATCTGCATTTGATTTTTCGTTTTGTTGTGTTTTGTTTTGTGTGGAGTAGCTAAGAGAGTAAATGCCCTATAACAGAGGTCTGCAAACTATGGCCTGTAGGCTAGATCTGGCCCACCACCTGTTTTTGTTAGGCCAACTCTCTAGGATTGGTTTTTAGATTTTTAAATGATTGGAAAAAACTCAAAAGTAGAAAATAATTTGTGATACATGAAAAATACATGGAATACAGATCTCACTGTTAACAAATAAAATTTTATTAAGACATATTCATGCTCCTTCATTTTAGTTCTGTCCGTGGCTACTTTTGTGATGCACGGGCATAGTTGAGAAGCTCCAACAAAGACAATACAACCACAGTGCCTAAAATTTTCACAGAAAAACACCCCTGCAGGGAAACAAAATAAAAAATGAATAAATGGGACTAAATCAATCTAAAAAGCTGTACAGCAGAGGACACCATCAGAACAAAAAGGCATCCTACAGTATTGGAGAATATATTCGTAAATGACATACCCAATAAGGGGTTAACACCCAAAAAAAGAGCTCACACGCCTCAACACCCAAAATGTAAATGACCGGATTAAAAAATAGGTGGAGGATCTGAACAAACACTTCTCTAAAGAAGAAATTCAGATGGCCAACAGGCACATGAAAAGATGCTCCACATTGCTAATTATCAGGGAAATACAAATCAAAACCACAATGAGATGGTTCGGTTCTGTGGCCACCACTGGTTGGCCTCACACCAGTTAGGATTGCCAACATCCAAAAGACAAGGAACAACAGATGCTTGTATGGATGCAGAGAAAGGGGAACCCTCCTACACTGTTGATGGAAATGTAAATTAGTTCAACCATTGCAGAAAGTGGTATGAAGGTTCCTCAAAAAACTAAAAATAGAAATACCATTTGACCCAGGAATTCCACTCCTAGGAATTTACCCAAAGAAAACAAGATCACAGATTCAAAGACATATGCACCCCAATTTATTGCAGCACTATTTACAATAGCCAAGAAATGGAAGCAGCCTAAGTGTCCATCAGTAGATGAATGGATAAAGAAGATGTGGTACATATACACAGTGGAATATTATTCAGTCATAAAACAAATCCTACCATTTGCAACAACGTGGATGGAGCTAGAGGGTATTATGCTCAGTGAAATAAGCCAGGCAGAGAAAGACAAGTGCCAAATTATTTCACTCATTCATGGAGTATAACAACAAAACAAAACTGAAGGAGCAAAACAGCAGCAGACTCAACAGACTCCAAGAGGGGACTGGCGGTTACCAAAGGGAAGGGGTTCATGAGGGTGAATGGGGACAGAGGGAGAAGGGGGGGGATTAAGGGGCATTGTAACTAGCACACATAATATAGGTAGGTCACGGGGAAGGCAGAATAGCATGGAGAAGACAGTGACTCTGTAGCATCTTACTATGCTGATGGATAGTGACTGCAATGGGGTGTGGGGGGACTTGATAATAAGGGTAAATGTTGAAGCTACAATGTTGATTATGTGAAACCTTCATAAGATTGTACATCAATGATACCTTAAAAAAAAAACAACCCTGCACTGGGGCAAGAGTCACCACAAAAGGTAAGAAAGGATCCATAGAGCTAAGAGACCTCACATTTATCCAGAGGTTCTTTAATTTATGATCTCATCTATTTGGACCCTAGATGAAAACCTGGAAGTAAGCCAAAAAGGCTTTAGTAAGGCTCAAGTGTTTACTCTTGAGAAAATTTCTTACAAGTGTACTTTGTTCCTTTTTATATTAATAAAAATTTCCCTCCTCTCATTCATAGGTTATACAGATTTATTGTAGAAAGATAAAATACAGATAAATAGATGAAATAATTGGTGTACTCTGTTCACTTAAGGAGTGTATAGATTTTGGTTTATTCCCTTTCAGTTTTTCTTAATGCTACTATGTAAACATTTCCTCAATTAGAAACTCAAAATATTTAATAGCCACATGATACTCTTTTATATAAATGTTATATCACCTATTGTGGGGCAGTTGTGCAGTTTATAATTTCATGATCTGCAAACAATACTACAGTAAACATTTTTGTACATAAAGCTTTTTTATATTTCAGTTGTATTCGTAGGATTGATTCCCAGAGTTGGGGAAACTGGCTCAAGAGATATGAACCTATATATATGATGCCAAATTGCTGTCATAAGAAATAATTATAACTTTTATGTGTTTTTGTGTGTGTTAGAGGTAGTTTTCCTTCTTAGAGCTTGTTTACTCTTACAAGGCTACCATACTTGAATATCTGAGGATACAGATTACTGCAAATTAAAAGCAACCTAGAGGGACTCAAGATGGTGGCGTGAGTAGGGCGGTGGAAATATCCTCCTAAAATCATATAGATTTTTGAAAATACAACTATTCCTAAAAGAGAGACTAGAAGATACAGCACAACAGCCAGGCTACATCCACATCTGTGAGAACTCAACATCTCATGAAAAGGGTAAGATACAAAAGCCATGACCCGGAAGGACCCAAGCATTCCTCTAACCCTAGCTCACCAGCAGGAGGAAAAGAATCAGAATGGGGAGGGAGTGGAAGCATAGGACTACTAAATAACCAGCCCTAGTAATCTGCTCTGGGAGCACAGACACACGTTGCATCGTGTAATGGATATCAGAAACAGGAAAGTAAAATCTGAGATGGAGACTGCACACAGGTCCCCACAGCTGGCTCCCCTGGGACAAAAGAAAAGCGGGCACTTTTTAAAGTCTTAAAGGGACAAGGGCTCAACAGCTGAACAAAATCAGCCCAGCACACTCAGCCCAGCAGCCTGGGAATCTTGAGGGACTTCAGGCTCCCTAACCTCCTGGCGGGTAATGCAGCCCCAAAGCCCTTCATGGTAAGCAGCCTGCCATTCATTCCCCCTGGCCGGTGCTGCAAGCAAACCAGCTGACCCGCCAGAGCTGCGGAGCAGCCAATAAGCCCCGCCCACAGCAACCACACTGAGTCTCCTCCCTGTGCGCAGCTAACCGGGACAGACCCAGAGGCCTCTGCCGCGGTGCAGCAGCCCAGTGGGAGCAAGGTCCGGAAGGCATGACGGGGCGCTGTTCTCGCAGAAGAACACACCCAACACATCTGCCACCCCCCTTCTCCCCCCCCCGGAGCGCACTAGGCTGTCCTGAAGACTGACACGCCCACAGCAGCTCAGGAGATTATCCCAGAGACTGCTCCCAGGGTGCGGATAGATGGCACAGGCAGCGGAAGGCTGAGCAAGGTCTGGAAGGCATGAAGGGGTACTCTTCTCGCAGGAGAACACACCCGGCACGTCTGCCACGCCCTGCAGTGCACTAGGCTTTCCCAAAGGCTGTCCTGCCGACAGCAGCTCAGGAGATTATCCCAGAGACTGCTTCCGGTGTGTGAGTAGACGGCACAGGCAGCAGAGAAGGGCAAGGTGGCCAACAAGCAGGAAGGGACTTTGTTCTCCCAGCTGACGCATGCATCACCTGCCTGCAACCACTTCTATCGCCATGAAAAGGCAGAAGAACTGGTCCAGTCAAAAATCACCCAGGCAACCCCAGAGAGACAGCCCGGTGAGATAGATATAACCAATCTTCCTGAAAAAGAATTCAAAATATAAGTCATAACCATGCTGATGGACCTGCAGAGAAATATGCAAGAGCTAAGGGATGATGTCCAGAGGGAAATACCAGAGATGAAACAATCAGTAGAAGTCTTAAGAGCAGAGAAGAGATTAAAGATGGCGGCGTGAGAGGTGAGACAGAGGCTTCCTCCTAAAACTGTATATAATATGAAAATAAAGCTACTACAACTACTATTGAAAGAGCAACGGGAAAGAGAACTACAATAAACTGCATACACCTGGAGACGAGCAGCCCTCACGGAAAAGGGTAACGTACTAAAGCTGTGGTCCTGTGGGATCCAAGCTCTTCCCCCACCCCAGCTCACCCGCAGGAGGAAAAGGAACAGAGCAGAGAGGGAGTGGAGAACTAGGACTGCTGAATACCTAACTCTGGAGATCTACTCTGGGAGCACAAACCTACATTTCATGGTGCTTGCATGATACTCTTGTAATTAGCTTGGAAAGCTAAGACAGGCGGAGTTCCTGGAGAGACTAAGATTCCGGCTGCTTGTGAGATCAGGGGTCCATACCCAGCTGCTCTGGGACGGGGGAGGGGCAGGCAGTCTGAGAGACTTCCTGGCAGGGAGGACCTTGGAAGGAGGCCTGCTGAGGGGGCAAGGACTGCACTGAGCTTGCTGTTCTGGAGAAAGGACAGGTGGGCAGGATTGTCCGGGTGTACTCTGCCCAGCAGATTGGGGGTTTTCTGATCTTCAGGTGTGCTAGCTCCCTGGCTGCCTGCACGGCTCCAGGAACCCCTTCTGTGACAGGCAGACTAGTGCACCTTTCGCCTGGCCAGCCCCACCGGGCTTGCAAACCTGGAAACCCCTGGTGTTAGGCCAGCCAGAGGGAAGATCTGTCTACAGCAACTAAGAAGGCAAAGCACAGAGGCTTATACCTGTGTGCTCAGCCTACTGGTTCAGACAGTGGAGACAGGCATAGCAGCCAGGAACCAGGAAACAGCCCTTTCCTCCCCCAAGGCACCAATACCACTCCCCTACAATCCCTGACATTGCTTCAGGGGCTGAGTAGCTCCAGAGAGTAGAGCTTCTGGGCACTAGAGGGCTCCATACACAAATATGAAACGCCAAAGGAACCTGGTCCAGAGTAAAATTATGAATACAACTCCTGAGAAAGATTTAAATGATATGGACCTTATGACTCTCCCTGAAAGGGAGTTCAAAATAAAAATCATTAACATGCTCATGGAGGTACGGAAAGATATTCAAGAACTCAGGAATGAATTCCGGTCAGAGATCCAATCCTTGAGGAACACAATGGACAGTATTAAAAGCAGATTGGATACAGTGGAGGAGACGATAAATGAAATAGAAACTAGAGAAGAGGAATACAAAGAAGCTGAGGTACTGAGAGAAAAAAGGATCTCTAGGAATGAAAGAATATTGAGAGAACTGTGTGACCAATCCAAACGGAACAATATTCGCATTATAGGAGTACCAGAGGAAGAAGAGAGAGAAAAAGGGATAGAAAGTGTCTTTGAAGAAATAATTGCTGAAAACTTTCCCACACTGGGGAAGGAAATAGTCTCGCAGTCCACGGAAGCCCACAGAACTCCCAGCACAAGGGACCCAAGGAAGACAACACCAAGACACATAATAATTCAGATGGCAAAGGTCAAAGATAAAGACAGAGTATTAAAGGCAGCTAGAGAGAGAAAAAAGATCACCTACAAAGTAAAACCCATCAGACTATCATCAGACTTCTCAACAGAAACCTTACAGGCCAGAAGAGAATGGCATGATATATTTAACGTAATGAAACAGAAGGACCTCGAACCAAGAATATTGTATCCAGCACGAGTATCATTTAAATATGACGGAGGGATTAAACAATTTCCAGACAAAGGAAAGTGGAAAGAGTTTGCCTCTCATAAACCACCACAACAGGATATCTTAAACGGACTGCTCTAGAGGGAAGCACCCCTAAGGCTAAAAAGATGTCACCAGAGAAAACAAAATTATAGCAAAGAAAGAAGACCATCCAAATACTAACTAAAGGCAAAGAATAAAACACCCAATATATAAAGAATGGAGGAGGAAGAATAGGAAGGGAGAAATAAAGAAACATCAGATGGCGTTCACAATAACTTAACAAGAAAGTTAAGTTAGATTGTTAGATAGTAAAGAAGCAACCCTTGAACCTTTGGTAACCACGAATCTAAAGCCAGCAATGGCAGTAAGTACATATCTATCAATAATCACCCTAAATGTAAATGGACTGAATGCACCAATCAAAAGACACAGAGTAACAGAGTGGATAAAAAAGCAAGACCCATCTATATGCTGCTTACAAGAGACTCACCTCAAACCCAAAGATATACACAGACTAAAAGTGAAGGGATGGAAAAAGATATTTCATGCAAACAACAAAGAGAAAAAAACAGGTGTTGCAGTACTTGTATCAGAGAAAATAGACTTCAAAACGAAGAAAGTAGCAAGAGATAAAGAAGGACATTACATAATGCTAAAGGGGTCAGTCCAACAAGAAGATATAACCATTATAAACATATGCACCCAACACAGGAGTGCCAACATATGTGAAACAAATACTAAAAGAAGTCTTAAGAGCAGACTGGACGAGGTGCAAGAGATTGATAATGGAATGGAAACCAGAAAACAGGAATACAGAGAAGCTGTGGCAGAGAGAGATAAAAGGACTCTAGGAATGAAAGAATATTAAGAGAACTGTGTGACCAATCCAAACGGAACAATATTCGCATTATAGGGGTACCAAAAGAAGAAGAAGAGAGAAAAAGGGATAGAAAGTGTCTTTGAAGAAATAATTGCTGAAAACTTCCCCATGCTGGGGAAGGAAATAGTCTAGCAGTCCAGGGAAGCCCACAGATCTCCCAACACAAGGGACCCAAGGAAGACAACACCAAGACACATAATAATTAAAATGACAAATATCAAAGACAAGGACGGAGTATAAAGGCAGCCAGAGAGAGGAAAAAAGGTCACCTACAAAGGAAAACCCATCAGGCTATCATCAGACTTCTCAACAGAAACCTTACAGGCCAGAAGAGGATGGCGTGATATATTTAATGCAATGAAACAGAAGGGCCTTAAACCAAGAATACTTTATCCAGCAAGATTATCATTTAAATTTGAAGAAGGGATTAAATGATTTCCAGACAATCAAAAGTTGAGGGAATTTGCTTCCAAAAAACCACCTCTACAGGATATTTTAAAGGGACTGCTCTAAATGGAAGCAACCCTAGGGCTAAATAGATGTCACCAGAGAAAATGAATTAACAGCAAAGAAAGCAGACCAACCAAATACTAACTAAAGGCAAAAAATAAAAACTATCCACAAAGCCATCAAAGAAACACAAAAGAGTACAGAATAAAACACCTAATATATATAGAATGGAGGAGGAAGAATAAGAAGGGAAAGGAATTAAGAATCATCAGACTGTGTTTATAATAGTTTAATAAGAGAGTTAAGTTATACAGTTAGATAGTAAAGAAGCTACCTTTGAACCTTTGGTAACCACGAATCCGAAACCTGCAATGGCAATTAAGTACACATCTATTGATACTCATCCTAAATGTAAATGGACTGAATACACCAATCAAAAGACACAGAGTAATAGAATGGATAAAAAAGAAAAACCCAGCTATATGCTGCATACAATAGACTCACCTCAAACCGAAAGATACACACAGACTAAAAGTGAAGGGATGGAAAAAGAAATTTCATGCAAACAACTGGGAGAAAAAAGCAGTTCTTGCAGTACTTGTATCAGACAAAATAGACTTCAAAACAAAGAAAGTAACAAGGGATAAAGAAGGACATTACATTATGATAAAGGGGGCAGTCCAACAAGAGGATATAACCGTTATAAATACATACGCACCCGACACAGGAGCACCAAATATGTGAAACAAATACTAACACAATTAAAGGAGGAAATAGATTGCAATGCATTCATTTTAGGAGTCTTCAACACACCACTCACTCCAAAGGGCAGATCAACCAGACAGAAAATAAGTAAAGAGACAGAGGCACTAAACAACACACTATAACAGATGAACCTAACAGACATCTACAGAACTGTACACCTAGAGGCAGCAGGATACACATCCTTTTCAAGTGCACATGGACTATTTTCCAAAATAGACCACATACTATGCCACAAAAAGAGCCTCAATAAATTGAAAAATATTGAAATTCTACCAACCAACTTCTCAGATCACAAAGGTATAAAACTATAAATGTACTAAGAAAACAAAAAGGCTCACAAACACATGGAGGCTTGCCAACATGCTCCTAAAAAATCAATGGATCAATGACGAAATTAAAACAGAAATTAAGCAGTATATGGAGACAAATGACAACAACAGCACAAAGCCCCAACTTCTGTGGGACGCAGCAAAGGCAGTTCTAAGAGGAAAGTATATAGCAATTCAGGCTTATTTAAAGAAGTAAGAGCAATCCCAAATGAATAGTCTAAAGTCACAATTATTGAAACTCAAAAAAGAAGAACAAATGAGATCCAAAGTCAGCAGAAGGAGGGACATAATAAAGATCAGAGAAGAAATAAATAAAATTGAGAAGAATAAAACAATAGAAAAAAATCAATGAAACCAAGAGCTGGTTCTTTGAGAAAATAAACAAAATAGATAAATCCCTAGCCAGACTTATTAAGAGAAAAAGAGAATCTACACACACAAACAGAAAGGAAATATCACGACGGACCCCACAGAAATACAAAGAATTTGAAAAACCTAGAGGAAATGGACAACTTCTTAGAAAAATACAACCTTCCAAGACTGACCAAGGAAGAAATAAAATCTAAACAGGCCAATTACCAGAAACGAAATTGAATCTGTAATCAAAAAACTACCTAAGAACAAAACCCCTGGGGCCAGATGGATTCACCGCTGAATTTTACCAGACATATAGAGAAGAAATAACACCCATTCTCCTTAAAGTTTTCCAGAAAATAGAAGAGGAGGGAATACTTCCAAACTCATTCTATGAAGCCAGCATCACTCTAATACCAAAACCAAGCAGAAGACCCCACCAAAAAGAAAATTACAGACCAATAATCCCTGATGAACATAGATGCACAAATACTCAACAAAATATTAGCAAACTGAATTCAAAAATACATCAAGAGGATCATACACCATGATCAAGAGGTATTCATCTCAGGGATGCAAGGATGGTACAACATTCGAAAATCCATCAACATCATCCACCACATCAACAAAAAGAACAAAAACCACATGATCATCTCCATAGATGCTGAAAAAGGATTCAACAAAATTCAACATCCATTCATGATGTAAACTCAACAAAATGGGTAGAAAGGGCAAGTACCTCAACATAATGAAGGCCATATATGACAAACCCACAGCCAACATCATGCTTTTTTTTTTTTAACTTACAATTTCTTTTGGTATCATTAACCTACAATTACATGAGCAATATTGTGGTGATTAAACTACCCCCTTCATCAGGTCCCCCCCGCCAACCCTATTACAGTCACTGTCCATCAGTGTAGTGAGATGAGAATCACTACTTATCTTCTCTTAGTTGTACAGTCCTCCCCGTGCCCCCCCACCTTATGCCTGCTAATCATAATGCCCCTTTTACCTTCTTATCCCTCCCTTCCGGCCCTTCTTCCCCAGTCCCTTTCCCTTTGGTAACCACTAGTCCGTTCTTGGGTTCTGTGAGTCTGCTGCTGTTTTGTTCCTTGAGTTTTTTTTCTTTGTTTTTATACTCCACCTATGAGTGAGATCATTTGATACTTGTCTTTTTCGGCTTGACTTATTTCACTGAGCATAATACCCTCTAGCTCCATCCATGTTGTTGCAAATGGTAGGATTTGTTTTTTTCTTATGGCTGAGTAATATTCCATTGTGTATATGTACCACATCTTCTTAATCCATTCATCTACTGATGGACACTTAGGCTGCTTCCATTTCTTGGCTATTGTGAATAGTTCTGCAATAAACATAGGGGTGCATCTGTCTTTTTGAAACTGGGCTACTGCGTTCTTAGGATAAATTCCTAGGAGTGGAATTCCTGGGTCAAATGGTATTTCTATTTTGAGTTTTTTGAGGAACCTCCATACTGCTTTCCACAGTGGTTGAACTAATTTGCATTCCCACCAGCAGTGTAGGAGGGTTCCCTTTTCTCCACATCCTCGCCAACATTTGTTGTTTGTGTTTTGGATGTTGGCCATCCTCACTGGTGTGAGGTGATATCTCATTGTGGTTTTAATCTGCATTTCTCTGATGATTAGCGATGTGGAGCATCTTTTCATGTGCCTGTTGGCCATCTGAATTTCTTCTTTGGAGAAGTGTCTATTCATGTCCTCTGCCCATTTCTTAATTGGGTTATTTGCTTTTTGTTTGTTAAGGTGCGTGAGTTCTTTGTATATTTTGGATGTCAACCCCTTATCAGATACATCATTTATGAATATATTTTCCCATACTGTAGGATGTCTTTTTGTTCTACTGATGGTGTCCTTTGCTGTACAGAAGCTTTTCACCTTAATATAGTCCCATTTGTTCATTTTTGCTTTTGTTTCCCTTGCCCGGGGGGGATATGTTCATGAAGAAGTCACTCATGTTTATGTCCAAGAGATTTTTGCCTATGTTTTCCTAAAAGTTTTATGGTTTCATGACTTACATTCAGGTCTTTGATCCACCTTGAGTTTACCTTTGTGTATGGGGTTAGGCAGTAGTCCAGTTTCATTCTCTTACATGTAGCTGTTCAGTTTTTCCAACACCAGCTGCTGAAGAGGCTGTCATCTCCCCATTGTATATCCAAGGCTCCTTTATCAAATATTAATTGACTGTAGGTGTTTGGGTTAATGTTTGGATTTTCTATTCTGTTCCACTGGTCTGTGGGTCTGTTTTTGTGCCAGTACCAAATTGTCTTGATTACTGTGGCTTTGTAGTAGAGCTTGAAGTCAGGGAGCATAATTCCCCTTTTGATTCCTCCTTCTCAGGATTATTTTGGCTATTCGGGGTCTTTTGTGGTTCCATATGAATTTTAGAATTATTTGTTCCAGTTCATTGAAGAAAGCTGTTGGTAGTTTGATAGGGATTGCATTGAATCTGTGGATTGCTTTAGGTTGTATAGCCATTTTGACAATATTTGTTCCTCCTAGCCAAGAGCGTGGGATGAATTTCCATTTGTTTGTGTCTTCCTTAATTTCTCCTAGGAGTGTCTTGTAGTTTTCAGAGTACAGGTCTTTCACTTCCTTCGTTAGGTTTATTCCTAGGTATGTTATTCTTTTAGATGCAATTGTGAATGGAATTGTTTTTCTGATTTCTCTTTCTGTTAGTTCATCGTTAGTGTATAGGAAAGCAACAGATTTCTGTGTATTGATTTTGTACCCTTCATCTTTGCTGAATTCAGATATTAGTTCTAGTAGTTTTGGGTTGGAGTCTTTAAACGGTACAGTATCATGTCATCTGCAAATAGTGACAGTTTGACTTCTTTACCAATTTGGATGCCTTGTATTTCTTTGTTTTGTCTGATTGCCGTGGCTAGGACGTCCAGTACTATGTTGAATAACAGTGGGGAGAGTGGGCATCCCTGTCTTGTTCCCCATCTTAGATGAAAAGCTTTCAGCTTCTCGCTGTTAAGTATGATGTTGGCTGTGAGTTTTGTTACATATGGCCTTTATTATGTTGAGGTACATGCCCTCTGTATCCATTTTATTGAGAGTGTTTATCATGAATGGATGTTGTCTATTATGCTTTCAGATAATAATAACCAGTATTAAAGACATTTCCATTTTAAATTGTAAGAATTTTATGGTTTGGGCCCTAATGAAGCAATTATCTTAGTAGGGATGATCTTTTTTCAGAGGGCACAGATAAATGTTACGTGGAAGAATTTTTTTTTTTAATGACTAATTGGCATGATAGTTGTATTTCGAGCCCATACTTCAGGGCTTAATATCATTTAATGTATGTTCATAAGTTGAATTACAAAGTCAAAATTATGTGGGTACTTTGGCAAGCTGATAGAATTTAAATTTGAAGCATTCTTAGGAAACCTGTATTGAACAAAGTCTAGGTGATTGAAAGTATGTGACTTCTAATAATATATTAACAATATTCTGATGCTTTCAGATGATTGGTCATTAGATATGAGAAACATTTAATGACTGGGAGAAGTTGAGGCTGTAAAGAATGGGAGATCTAGAAAATATAAGATCTGTAAAATATGAGGCTAGAGAGAAAGTGAGATCACATTTAAAACTAGGGAAAAAAATATAAAGGACAGATTCTAGGGTATTATGGGAAATCCTATTAAGTACTTATAGAATAATAGAATGATTGTGTCCAAATTTAGGGAATTGTAAAGAAACATTCAGAAATCAAGGATGGTTTAAGTAGACTATACTAGACGTTAGAATGAATTGTGTCATTAAGATGGAGAACTTTGTGTATGACAAGTATAGGAGGATACCTTTGAACCAAGATTCTTTTGATATTGAGGGGGGTGGATATATGTAAATATTCCCACCTCCAAAATATATATGTGTTTAAAATGTTACATATGTATGTATACATAAAAGAATATTTCGATCTCTAACTGGGGTTTGCTTTAAAACCTATAGTGTCATGATGATACGGGTAGACATGTTTATTATAGTAGGTATTAGATGTACATGTAAATTGTTTTATGTACATGTGTTATGAAACCCATAATACAGTGTTGAAGTTATTGCTTTAAATGGACATATGTATTTTGATGAAATTAAGAGGAAAAAATAGTTCTTTGTACTTACGCACATATTTACCATTTTTTGTGCTTTACATTCCTTCGTGATGATCTGAATTTCCATCTGGTATCATTTCCCTTTAGCCTGAAGAATTTTATTTTTAAGCATTTCTTGAAGGGGAGGTATATTGTAACAAATTTTCTTTTTATATAGAAATTCTTTTAGCCTTTATTCCTGAAGGGTATATCCATTATATGTAAACTTGCAAGTTGGCATTTGTTTATTTTTTCAGCATTTCAAAGCCTGGTCTTTTATTAAATTCTGGTTCCCATTGTTTCTAGTGAGAAGTCAGTGGTCATTCATATTACTTTTCTCCTTTATAGTAATGTTGTTTTTCCTTTATGCACTTTTAGGATCTTTGGTTTTCAGCCTTTTTTTTTTATTACGTGTGTGGGTATGGTTCTCCCTCCCTCCTATTTATCTTGCTTGGGGTTCACTCTCTTGAATCTGTAAAGTTTGCTTTCAGCAAATTTGGGGGAATTCCTGGCCATTGTTTCTCAAATAATTTTTCCACCCCATTCTCTCTCTCCTTTCCTTTTTTTTCCTCCCCCTTTTCAGATAGGAAATCTTCATTGCTCTATCTTCAAATTCACTGACTCTATCTCCAATCTGTTATTAAGTTCTCCCAGTGAAGTTTTTTAAACATTTTTCAGTTTTAGAATTTCCATTTCGTTTTTTATAGTTTTTCTTTCTGTGCTGAAATTTTGTATTTTTCACTCATTAAGAACATATTTCTTCCTTTCATCTTTGAGCACAGTTTATAACAGTTGCTTTGAGAACTTGGCTAATTCTAATCTCATTTTGGGATTGGTGTTACTAGATTTATTCCTTTAGATCATATTTTCCTGTTTGTATATTATGTCTAGTAATTTTGGATTGTGTTCCAGACTTTATGATTGATACATTGAAGATACTCTTTTTATTTTTTCAACATACAGAGATATTGCAATATTATTGACTGTATTCCCTATGCTGTATTTTATCCCTGTGACTAATTTATAATTGGAATTTGTGCCTCTTCATCCCCTTATCACCTATTTCATCCACACCTTTCCTCCATGGTAACCACCGATGTCTTCTGTGTCTACAACTCTATGTATTTTTTAGATTGCAGATATAAGTGAAATCATAGTATTTGTCTTTTTCTGCCTGGCTTATTTCACTTATATAATGCCTTCTGGGTCCATCCATGTTACAAATGGCAGGATTTCGTTCTCTTTCATGGCTAATAGTGCATTGTATATCTGTACCACATCTTCTTTATCCATTCATGTATTGATGGACACTTTGGTTGCTTCTGTATCTTGGCTACTGTAAATAATGCAGTAAACATAGGCATGTATGTGTCTTTTCAAATCCGTGATTTTGTTTTCTTTGGGTAAATACACAGAAGTGGAATTACTGGGTTGTATGGTAAAGATACTGTAGATTCTGTTATGTTCCTATGGCAAATACTGGTTTTTTTATTGTTTTTGTTTTCATGGGACTCAAACTCCAAATTCATGTGACTTACATGGTGGTCAACAGCAGACATTTCTGCTTAGTTCTTTTAGCCCTAATTGGGTTGCCCGAGTCTTCTCCACACATGTAGTTTAGGGATTGTCTAAAAATCTGAGCAGAATTTTTTTTTATTTTTTTATTTTAGTATCATTAACCTACAATTACATGAGCAATATTGTGATGATTAAACTACCCCCTTCATCAGGTCCCCCCCACCAACCCTATTACAGTCACTGTCCATCAGCATAGTGAGATGAGAATCACTACTTGTCTTCTCTGAGCTGTACAGTCTCCCCCGTGCCCCCCACCCTATGCCTGCCAATCGTAATGCCTCTTTTACCCTCTTATCCCTCCCTTCCCACCCATCTCCCCAGTCCCTTTCCCTTTGGTAACTGTTAGTCCATTCTTGGGTTCTGTGAGTCTGCTGCTGTTTTGTTCCTTCATTTTTTTTTTTCTTTGTTCTTATACTCCACATATGAGTGAGATCATTTGGTACTTGTCTTTTTCGGCCTGGCTTATTTCACTGAGCATAATACCCTCCAGCTCCATCCATGTTGTTGCAAATGGTAGGACTTGTTTTCTTCTTATGGCTGCGTAATATTCCATTGTGTATATGTACCACATCTTCTTAATCCATTCATCTACTGATGGGCACTTAGGTTGCTTCCATTTCTTGGCTATTGTAAATAGTGCTGCAATAAACATAGGGGTGCATCTGTCTTTCTCAAACTGGGCTGCTGCATTCTTGGGGTAAATTCCTAGGAGTGGGATTCCTGGGTCGAATGGTATTTCTATTTTGAGTTTTTTGAGGAACCTCCATACTGCTTTCCACAATGGTTGAACTAATTTGCATTCCCACCAGCAATGTAGGAGGGTTCCCCTCTCTCCACATCCTTGCCAACATTTGTTGTTGTTTGTGTTTTGGATGTTGGCCATCCTCACTGGTGTGAGGTGATATCTCATTGTGGTTTTAATCTGCATTTCTCTGATGATTAGCGATGTGGAGCATTTTTTCATGTGCCTGTTGGTCATCTGAATTTCTTCTTTAGAGAAGTGTCTATTCATGTCCTGTGCCCATTTCTTAATTGGGTTATTTGCTTTTTGTTTGTTAAGGTGCGTGAGTTCTTTGTATATTTTGGATGTCAACCCCTTATCAGATACATCATTTATGAATATATTTTCCCATATTGTAGGATGTCTTTTTGTTCTACTGATGGTGTCCTTTGCTGTACAGAAGGTTTTCAACTTGATATAGTCCCATTTGTTCATTTTTGCTTTTGTTTCCCTTGCCCGGGGGGATATGTTCATGAAGATGTCGCTCATGTTTATGTCCAAGAGATTGTTGCCTATGTTTTTTTCCAAGAGTTTTATGGTTTCATGATTTACATTCAGGTCTTTGATCCACCTTGAGTTTACCTTTGTGTATGGGGTTAGACAGTAGTCCAGTTTCATTCTCTTACATGTAGCTGTCCAGTTTTTCCAACACCAGCTGCTGAAGAGGCTGTCCTCTCCCCATTGTATATCCAGGGCTCCTTTATCAAATATTAATTGACTGTAGGTGTTTGGGTTAATGTTTGGATTTTCTATTCTGTTCCACTGGTCTGTGGGTCTGTTTTTGTGCCAGTACCAAATTGTCTTGATTACTGTGGCTTTGTAGTAGAGCTTGAAGTCAGGGAGCATAATTCCCCCTGTTTGATTCCTCCTTCTAAGCTGAGCAGAATTTTTATACAGTTTTTTTCATCCCCTTTCTGAGACTTACCTCTTCAGTTTCCAGCAGCTCTCTTTGCCCCAAACTCTGTCCTTTATTTCTTCAAGCTTGTAAGACTGGCTTTTTTATAGGAAAATTTTGACACCCCATCTCCACCCTCAGGGCTGTCCTTAGGCAAAAAAAAAAAAAAAAAAAGTCCATTAAAAAACCCTCACTCTGTGCCTGTCCTTTAAGTGCAGACTATTCTCCAGTTTGTTTGGTAGGTGTTTTCCATTGCCTTCAAATTGTTTTTATAATTTGTCCAGAGTTTAGAGTTATATGCAGGAGGGTTTTGTCTGATAGGAGGTAGACACCTCCAATTACCAGGAAAGAGGAGACGTGATTTAAACTCTGAAAGCAGTGATGGTATTTAACTCTTCAAAATCTTGACTTTTTTTTTTTTCCCTCTACAAAATCCTACACGTTGAAGATGCCCAGCAAAAGCTTACTGAATTAAAAAAAAGTGTGAATGAAATGTTCACTTTGTGAAAAAAACTATTAATGAGTCCTGCTTTCCTAGCAAGCTAAGAGAAAAGAATAGCTTATTTGCTATCCATATACCTTTGATGTAGTATTTGTTCAGATCTGCCCATTTTTAAATAGGGTTTTTTGTTTTTTTTTTTTAAGCTCTTAATATATTCTGGATACAAGTATTGGATATGTGATTTGCAAATATTTTTGTCTTAGTCTGTGGTTTGTCTTCATTCTCTTACCAGTGTCTTTTGTAGAGCATGTTTGTATTGATGAAGTCAGATTTTTAGGCATGAGTTTTTTCTTCTATGGACTCTGCTTTTGATGTTCATCTTAAAAACTCATTACCAAACACAAGGTCATGCAGCTTTTCTCTGTTTTCTAGAAATTTTATGTTTGATGTTACATTTAGGTGTATGATCCATTTTGAGTTAATTTTTATATTAAGGTATAAGGTATGTATTCAGGTTCCTTTTTTGCTCGTGGACATCAATTGTTCAACCACTGATGAAAAGAATGAAGAGCCTCCTTTAATAGCTAACTTCTGAATGCTTATGTGCAGCACACTCTTAAGTGTTTTATGTTATTTAATTTAGTTTTCACAACAAGCCATATGATAGTTGCTGCTATTATCTTCCCATGAAGAAATTGAGAAAAAACAGTTCAGGTAACTTGTCCAGAGTTACAGAACTACTGGTTGCCAGAACTGATTTGAATCCAGTTCTGTCCTTTAGTAAGCCACATTAAGAAGTTTGAACTGTTAAATCAGGGATTAAATTGTGGAAGTAACACAATGAGAATATTAATTCAGAAAGATGACTAATAACATTTTGGAGATTAAATTGTAGGAGAGTATTTCAGTATTTTTAAGAGTTGATGGTCTAAGCAACCAGGTAGCTGGAAAATGGATTGATTTAAGTGAGGTAGGAAGTTGACTTTAGTCACTGGATATTGGTATGAAAAAGGAAATAATTAAGTTATAAGTGGGGGAGAAAAAACTTGGAATTTTGTTCAGGGAATGGGAGAAAGGAGATAATTGAACATTTTAGAAGAGGAGAGAGATTTGGTTTATAAATACAAATGTGGGAGCGAGGGTCCTAAGTATATATGTATTTGGTTGTCAAAGCAATGAGAGTGGATGATATTGCTTAGGGTAAAAGGTAGAGAAGAGAGTACCTTGGATAGAATACTAAGGAACACTAGTATGTAAGAGTTGAGCAGACAGTCCGTGAAGAAGCCTGGGAAGAAGCAACTAGACATAGGAAAGTAAAAAAGATTTATCATAAGAGAGAAAGTAGCAACAAAAAGTAGTATTACAAGAGGAGAGGAGTGCTTTGTAAAATCAAATACCAAGGAATATTAGAACAGACTGGAGAAAATCATTGGATTATATTTTAAGGCCCAAAAGTTGGAAGGTTATGAATTTGTAGTGGCTTTAGTCTTGAATGGTTTTCACCAGCAGTACTTAACCCTAGGAGGCAAAGGGCCTCTGAGTCTGAAACAGATTGTCACATGAAAGATAAAAACAACAATTTAAACTGTTAGTTAGAAAAGGAAAGATAAGAATGTATGTTTAGTTTTAGTTTGAGGAGAAGGGTAAGGAATTATTCCTAAGGAAACCTCAATATTATAACTACTCTCACAGCCGATTAATTTTATATGTTGCTTTGAGGTAGAACTGGACCACCACTTAAATTTTTTCAGTCAAGTTTTTATCATTGGCATAAGATCTACAAATAATAAATGGCGAGAAAGTTTGAAAAATCTTAACTGGTAGAAAAAATGCAAAATAATTTTGTAATAGGAACTGCAACATAGAGAGACAAGAGAACTATAGTACTTGGGCTTGCTTTTACTAGTCTTTTCTTTCCATCTGTTTTCCTCAAGAAATTAGTAGGGATTTCTTTTGGCACACAGAATAACTCAAGAACCCTTGGCCCCAAGTTTTCCCACAAATTTTAGAGTAGATTGCTGTTATGTGCTTTATTTAGGAAAACCTGTCTTTATCGAGAAATTGATTATTGCCCATCTCAGCTCATGCTAATATCAGTCATAGCAATATAATATATAAAAATAGTTGATACAGTCTGTTGTTTAGATTTTTCTTCCTGCTAATTTTTGTTTTTGTTTTTTAATAGGTTTGATCTGTGGATGAAATGAATCATGATTTTCAAGCTCTTGCATTAGAATCTCGGGGAATGGGAGAGGTAAATATTTATGACTACTAAGAATGTATATCTCACTTTGATTATTGGAGCCATTGAGACTTACTTTTTTTAACCATAAATTTTCTTGCAAACAGGGTTATATCAAATTATATGGGTTTTTAAAACCTCAGATTATACAATTCTATAGTTGTGATTATCAGCTTTTTAAAAAAAATTTTAATAGTAATTTTTAGTGAGATGATTTGTGTCTTAATTGATTTGATTGACTCGGTTAGATAGTCTTGTATTTTAGTAATGAACCATAATTACTTTTCTCAGAAAAGAGACGCCTTTGAGTTTTGTCCTGCCTGTTTTATATATGTTATGTTTGCTTTAGCCACATATGGTTCACTATTCTCTCTTCAGAAATCTCTTTTGTTTACTGTTTGCTTAATAAACTTCTACTTCTCTACAAGACTCCACTGGAAAAGACTTACATGTTGTCCCATTGCTATCTGCAGCAGAATTAATTACTTCCTTATCTGACTACTCAGACCTTTATATATTTATTATATTACTGGTTACAGTTCATTTATTTTATATTAGTCTCCTCTTTAGATTGTTAGCTTTGAATGACTAGCACGCAGTGGGCATTCTAAATTTTTTAATAGATCTTATCAGTACTGTTAATTATGATTTTTGTTGAGGCATTCCATTTAACTTCACCATTACATAATTTTAAGGCATCAAAAATACCCAGTTTTCCATGTACCTAATGAGTATTTAGAAAACTTTATAATTGATTATGAAAACCCTTGGGGTCACATCTTTATTTTGTCATGTTCTGTAGTAATCACATAGTCTGGATTTTTATAATAGAAAATAATGGTGAACAGACCTAAAATGTGTAATAACTGCTTGCTCCTGGAGATTATTTTACTTGGTAGATTAGAGACGTTCATAAGACTCAACTCCATCCAATGCTGTGCTCTTCAGATGCAGAAAAAGAGTCCAGTCACTCCTCTGGACCACAAGAGGGCACCCTGCAGCTAGCTAACCCTCCCCTTCTCCAGAACAGCGTTTTCCAAAGAGTTTGTCATTTTCAGAGGACTGATTTAAGGGTGAGTTAAGGCGCTTAAGCATAAGTACTGCCAAAGTAAACTTGTTAGTCCAGTGCATAAGGTAAAATTCTGGGCCCTAAGAAAAACTTGAGAGGGGATAATTTTTTTTAGTTAAAAACAAAACAAAACAATCTTCACTGCAGTGCCGTGGCTGCTTAAGCATTATTTACACTATGGCTGAGTGAAAAGAAGCTGTTGAAAAGGGCTTGGTTTTTTCCTTGCTCCTTCTTTTTTTTTTTGGTCTTTAGAAACCAGAATAAAGTATCTTAAAAGCAGGTTTGAACAGTGTTTCAGCATAGTCTGTGAAAAACTTGATTTTATTTTTTAAAGAACAAAGTCACATACTTACCTTAATTCTTTTTAGACCCCTGACACACTGTGCTTCCCAGATCTACATTGTGTGTGTTTAAAAATTGGCTCTTTTTTCTCTCTTTCTAAATAGTATTTGATAAATCCCAAAATATCTTTGCAGTTTAAAAAAATGTCATTATTAGACAGTGGTTGAAAGAGATGAGTTAGATACTTTACAGGGCATGTGGGGGAGGGATATTTGAGGTTTTTAGAAAGGAGAGAAGCCAGGTTGAATAGTATGTTAAATGATCAAAGCTTAAATTTAGGCTTTCTTAATGGAAATGTCAGATATGCAGAGTAAAAGTAAGTAGGGTTTAAGCTGCCTGTTTTTCTAGCAGATAGCAGGTCAGTGCTTCTATGACCTTCATCTAGTAAAAATGTATTTTTAAATAAGCTGTTAACTCACTAATTTTTTTCCCCAACAGTTTACCAACTATTTCTCTTACCTCTAAGAGATAGCTAAGAAACCTACTCAGGTTTCTGTCTTTGGGTTCTCTCTCCCACAAGCCTTTCTATCTTTCCTCATCTCACAGGCAGCAAGGAACCTTCAGGGATTTCCTTCTTTGCCTGTCTCTCTCTCACCAGTCTTCTCCTCCTTTCCTGACAGGTGAGGTTTTTTGTTTTATCCCAGAATTCATTCATTTTAATAAATTAAAAGCAGCCCTGAGTTTCTGACCTTTAAGTTTTCTAAAATTGCTTGTGTATTTTTTAAATGCAAAATCCTTTTTTTATAGGTTGCCCTATTCGTCACTTTTTAAAAATACAGTTTTCCTTATTATGTCTGAAGTTATTGTAAATCTTTGTAATGTACAAAACACTGCATTCCATATAGGACAATTTTCAGATGAATTGGTTTTTGTAGGTTCTGGTAGCTTTGCTGAACCATCATCAAAAGGGCAGTCCCTTTTGGTTATTGATTCAGAAATAGAAACATTTATATTCATCCATTCATAAACCCATCCTTTCCATATTTTTCCACAGCACATTTCTGTCAAAAGACCTACTGATTTATATATTATGTCAATATGGCTTAAAAAGAGCAAGAAATCCATAGGCGGTTAGGCTTAACTTCATTAGCATAGTGTTTTAAAACTACTTGGCAGAGGCATTTGCTATTACTTTTTATATGTATATCTAAGTTCCTGTTTATATTTTAAGTAAGCGGAAAGAGACCTCTGCCTGAAATTTTTTAGAGAGCCCAGTATTTAACTTTAAATCACTTGAATTAATGTGTTTTGTTTGGGGAATATTTTCAAAGCTTAGTATGATAACTAATGCTCCCTCCTTTCTTTTCTGACGCAGTAATGTTTAAAGAAAACATATGTACTAAGACTCCACCTAGGTAGTGTGGTGAAGTGGAAAACATACTGGGTAGGGCAATAAGGAAACTTGTATTCTCTCTTGGATCTATCATTAATCCTGTGAACTTGAATAAGACTGACTTTTTTGAAGATAGTAATAGAAGTAAGCTTTTGTATGAATCACATACATCTCTCAAATGCTTTCACACTGAGCTGTTAGGGATAATTGGAATGGAAAATATCTGTTTCAAATAGCTCATCATAGTTTTACCTACATAAATCCTTATGTTAACAGTTCTGTCTTAAGCTTTATCCACTATAATGAATACCCACATTATATGGGCTGAATATCATGATAATACCGTAAGTTTTTATTTTTTCATTACATCTAGTGGTGGCCTAATACTGGAAATTTTCGGAAATACTGATGAATTAGACTATGGTTGAAAAAGAACCATCTACTGTGGTAATTGAATGTAAAGAGAATAGGCCTTAAAATTAAACAGATAATGGGTTCAGATCCTTATGCTGTCATTTACTATGTATATGTGTAACTTTGGACAGCTTAACCTCTGATTATGTTTCCTTATACAAAATGTGACTGTATTAGGTAACTTTGCTTTATAAGTACTGGGGTTTTAAGATGCCTGTAGGATACTCAAAACAGACTCATAGAGGCAAACAATATATAGACAAGATTTTTGTAATGAATAATATTACAGCCCTTTAAAATCAGGCAGTTAAATGTTGCTGGCCAGGGTGTTAGTCATGTTTTATAATAAAAGATTGATACTTCTGATAGGATACCTACTATTTTTTTGTCTGCTATGTGCTAGATGCCGTTTTAAGCAGTTTACTTATTTCTTTCTAACCTCATAGAAACTGTGACAGTAGTTTTATTATTATCCTGACTTTACAGATGAGGAAACTAAAGCTCAGAACTGTTAATTAACTGGCCCAAGACCATATAATAATGCTTGAATACCAGTTTGAACTCGAGAGTGCATTGAGATTTACATACAATACTGATTCCCATTGGAAATGATCATATCTAATAACGTTTGCTGGTGATAATAAGGGATATTAGGAATGGAGATGAACTGGAGAAGTGGTGTGATCTGAAAAAGTTAAGAAGTATTGGTGTCTTTTATTAACAGAAAAATTAAAGGCTGAAAAGTCATCATTCTGGAGTTCTAAGGAATTACCTTATGTCGTGACATTATTTTTACTAGCATCCCCTTTCTTGAAAGGATCCTAACTTGGGTTTTATAGAGCAATTTAATTTAAAACACCATGATGTAGACATAAAGCCTTTTAAATCCCTATAATTCTTAGCATTATGTTAATTTGGTTGGTTTGGTGATTTACCAAAACAGTTTGTGTTAGAAAACTCTCAAGTATCAGTGCACCTCATAAACTCTAGCAAGAATTTTATTTATTACTTATTTTGAGGCAGTATGCTGGAGTGTTGACTGATTTCTTTGAAGATGGAGAAGGCAAGCCAAATGCTTCTCATAGGAAAGATCTAATAAAATGGTAGACAGTTGGGGGATGAATTTGTATGTCCACCCAATCATTTCTGAGCTGGAAGGATAGAGGAGCAGGTTGACAAGAAATTCTGGGTCACCTGTGGTTGGTTTAGAGCTTTTGTGAGTTAGGAAACTAATATGAAGTAATATTGGATAATATATTTTATAGATTTTTAAGATCCTTTAGCCCTTGTTTTCTGTAACATGCTTCCTCATATCTACTACAGTGAAAGAGTCTCCAGGGGCAAACCTCTATTTTTATTGCTGTTTGAACCAGTGTACCTGGTGTACCTGTTAATGTTCTCTTTTTTTTTTTAACTGTCCTATTCTGAATTGTTGCCTTCCCCTATATTTAGTCATTTTAACTTATTCTTGGTCACAAGCTAGTAGTTTCTCCAAAAGTATTTGAAATCAGTATCTAAATTGCCACAGAACACTCTTTCTGAGTGTTAGTAAAGGCCTTTGTTAGAAGTGTTGATTTTATTAACTACTAAATTGTTTTCCTGTGCGTGATAACTTTACAAATGTTTGCAAAATGAAGAGGAATTCATAGCACAAAGTGCTTGATGTAAATTTTGTCCCCCTAGTTGTAGTTTGCATTTTAAAGCAGTGGTCTGTGAGTTGCTACTGCAGCAAGCACTACATGGAACCTTATCTCAAGACTTTGGAATACTTCCCTCAAAGAGAGTCTATTATTTCTTCTATCTCAGATTAGTTTGTGTCAGCTGCTTCTATGTCTGTGATAAATGCTTCTATTAAGTTGTTAACTGCTGTTTTGATTCCTTATTTGTTACTTTTATCTTAATATTGAACTATTTTTCTTTATGAAATATGGGGTAAAAGCATTTCTTTATTCTCTCAAGGACCATTTTCTTATGCCTGAAATTGCTTGCTTATACAATATTTTTAAGGGATTGAGTTTTATTAAATGTTAATTTAAATACATCAAGTACAATGTTTTAGTATTGTATTATCAGCTTTACATTTTGAATATTTTCATGAAATTTACATGCTTATTTACATGAAACTTTTACTGTAAGATTTCTTAAAAATCAAAGAAACAGAGGTTGCATTTTACTGGGATCTTTGTTAGAGCAGATTATTGTTTAAAATATATGTACTTTACAGCTCAGAGAAGGCAAGTAGTGATTCTCATCTCACTACACTGATGGACAGTGACTGTAATAGGGTTGGTGGGGGGGACCTGATGAAGGGGGTAGTTTAATCATCACAATATTACTCATGTAATTGTAGGTTAATGATACTAAAATAAAATAAATTGTAAAAAAATATATATATGTACTTTAAATATAAGTCATTTGTAGCTCAGGAATATCCTAATATGCAAAAGCATTTATTTTTTAAAATAGCAAAGTTAGTTTCCTTTAAAATTAGAAATAGTTTAGCAAAAGATTGGTAGGTTACAAATATGCCCAAATTGAATTTTTACCCTTTCTTCAAAGCTGCTCCCCCTGTTTTTTCTATTTTGGTCAATACCATTTACCTTGCTCCCAAAATTTGTAAGTTTTATCTCCTTTTTACATAAGTTTTATATCTTTTTTAACTCCACCTGCCCCCCACCACCATTTCTATTCATATCTTAATAACTCTCCTAAATGTGTTTCAAATCCATTTTATTTTCTCAATTCAGTCAGTATCTGGTTTTATTATTGTCATCTTGGCCCTGTTGTAATTCTGAACCTATCTCCTTGCCTCTAGTCTAGAATATCCATTATTCTTAAAACTTACAGCTTGAGTTGCTTTCTAAAACATGTCATTCTTGTCAACTTCTGTTGATATTCCCTATTGCTTCAATGTAACATATATTTCTTTAGCATGTCATAATCTGACCTAGATAGCTTTTCCAGCATTAATATTGATCTTCCCACGTCTATTCCTAAATCTCATATCCTGTTCTACACACTATGTATTTTCTCTTGTTTGTTCATGATTACTGGCTTCCTCACTTTCCATTCACACTTTTAGTTCCCAACACACACACACGCACACACGCACACACGGAGAGTCTTCTCTCTCAGACCCAATTCAGGTTTTACTACGTTCATTTTATTTCAGTTTTTATTTTTGTGAGCTTTCTGAAGATAAGGTCACCATACCCTTCAGGAGGCAAACACAGGTAATTTAGTGTGATAAGTGTAGTAAAAGAAGTTATAAACAGGTTTAAATATGAGCACTGTGAGACTGGGCCCCTAAATGATCTGAGGGGGATGGGTATCTTAGGAATGCTTATTTAAAATGCCAAATACACATCTCAGAAAACCTGTAAACCAGTTTATCATTTTCAAATAAACATACATACCTCTAGTCCACCTTCTCTGAGTGCCAGGGAAGGTAGAGAGCAGAGACCTGGATGAGTATTTAGGTATCATTAGGAATTGGCCTAATGTATATTTTGAGTACTCTGTAGGTGGTTGTATCAGAATTTTTATATGGTGTGTATGCCATAATATAGGATGGAGTACAGGGCCTTGAGATTTTTATCTCGAAAGTATTTGAGGGTCTTTCCTATGTGTCTCTTCCACCACCCTTAACTTGATTTGGGGATGATAGATTGCTGTTATTCAGGACCTAAGAAGAGTTGTGAAGTTCATTACCATTGAATAGGTGAAGTAAGGATGAAAATATGTTTTCTGTCATGGAAGCTGTAGGATAAGGGGTGATCCCCAAGGCAGTACTTAAAATCAAGGAAAAATTTTAACTGTGTGTAGATATTTTTTTTGTATTATCTGTATTGAATAAGAAATGCAGTAAGTCTTTTGAAAAAATTTATAAAGAAAATCACATGACAGTAAAACCACTTGGAAAATATAGAAAAGTCAGAAGTAGACATTGATGAATTTCAGGTCTAGAATTTTTAGGGCCAGTACCTAAATATAAGTGGGGATTTACTTTATTATTAACAAGACAAATTAGAAAATAGGTCACTCTGAATTTTCATTAACATTGAAAACTTACATATCGGTGGTAAGTTTGCTTTCCCCCACATACTAGTTTTTTGTAATTAGAATAAAGTTTAAATGTAATATTTTTTTCCCTCCCAAATAGCTTTTGCCTACCAAAAAGTTTTGGGAACCTGATGATTCAACAAAAGATGGACAAAAAGGCATATTTCTCGGGGATGATGAATGGAGAGAGACTGCATGGGGAACTTCTCGTAAGTTACTGGTGTTAGTGTAAGGATTAAGAATTTACTTGAATTTTTTAAAAAACCCTGTCTACCTTAAGACAATACTTGGAGAAAACTTGTGATGTCTTTGTTAAGGATTTCATAAATCATTATAACACATTTTCTTAGGTAAATTAAGCCTTATCTAACGGTCCACTTCATGATTAAAAGTGTTTAATGATTAAAACATAAGGTTTTATCAAGTTTGGTTTGAAGTTAACTCTGATTATAAAATTTTGACACATTAGTATTAGAGAATATTATAATAGAAACTATATTAATTTAACCATGGGAATTTTCAATCTTAGATTTCATTAACTTGTATTAGAGTTTTACTAGACATTAGCCACACCTAGGAAGGAAGTATAAACTCCTTTAGGTAGAATTCCCAGAAAGGGAGGAGAGTGGGTGTTTTGCCATCTGTAAGTAGTGGAGAGAGAATTAAGTCTAAGAAACTGAAGTGAAAAGGAACTGGTAGGTAAGGAGTATTAATTCACGGGAGTGACAGTATTTGTAAATTAAAGAGCATGGCTATGTTCTTAAAATAGTACTGATTATATTTTTTAATGTTTCTGATTCTGATTAGTAAAATTTTAGAGATATACATATGGAACTACCAATATGTATTTTACAAATAAGTTTTCTCATAACTGAGTTTAATGAAGATTGCTAAAGGTATATAAAATGACCAAAGTAACATAAAAACAAATTTCTGGATGATAATTATCAAATTAACCTTATATTTTGAGTGCAAATTATCAGGTATTCCTTTATTCTCCATATCATTAAAATATATTAAAAGATTTTCAGGTCTTTTGTAGTTTTAAAATTTGTTATTAAACTAAAATAATTGCCAAAAAGTTAGGAAGTGCTAGAACATTTTTGTGATTAATACACTTTTACATTTAGTGGAGAAATCAAAATTGGAGATTGAAAACTTTGGTAACTACAAATTTAGACTAAAATTTCCTTAAAATACTAGGAATTTTCTTTGAGTTCAACCAATATATATAATATGTTAGATTTTGAGAACAAAAAAAAGTAAAATATCCTTGCCCTTAAGAATTTTTTTTCCTGAATTTGAATTAATCTATATGAGATTGGACTCATAATTTAAATTATTCAGTTATTAGGACTGGGATACATTTCTCCCACAAAAGGTACTTTTTTTTTCTAAAATCATGTGCTTGAAAACTTGGTTGATAGACATGTTTTGGTTTTTGTTTTGAAGATTGAATGGTTAATTCCTTTATTTACCAGAACCAAATATTTTTTTAAAGCATTCCAAAGCAAGCATTTTAAGAACAGCATGGTAAAGAGATTATTTTCAAGACTGATGGTAGGGAAATATTTTTGGTGTGTTCTATTTGGAGGACAACTAGTACCAGCAATAAAACATTTAAGCAACATGTTTGTATATTCCTGATATTTCTTTTAGTGGCAAATTTATCATTTGAATTCCTTGTACAACTCCCTTTCCCAATTTAGCTTTTTTAATTGCATAAATTTTGAAGTGAATATTAGTCTTTATCAGAAGACATGAGAAAATGAGAAATGGAGTATTTTGTTTACTGAACAAACATTTATTGAATGCCAAGTATGTACATATATGAATAACGCGTTCCATGTCCTGAAAGGAATTGTCATTCTTAGAAAGATTAGTATTTTAATCTCAATGAACTGAACTACTTGTGATTATTCATTTCCCTTATGTTCTCCTGGCACTTCCAGGCCTTTGAACATTCTGGTTTCTTGAACTGAAATGCTCTTTTCACCCCCATCTTCACCTTTTTTTTTTTTTTTTTTTTTGCTCACTTTAATTCTTTACCCTCCATCTTTTTTCCTTTAGGATTCACTCTAAGACTGGGAAGGATTGATACCCCTTCTTTCTGTTCCCATAGTATCCTGGATTACTCTCATTGAAGCACTTTTCCTCTGCTATGATTGCCTTTTCATAAACCTATTATCTCTTTGAGCACAGACACTGTCTTACTTGTTCTTGGATTCTCCATACATTGCACAAGGCCTAGCATACCAGAGATAGTAAATCAGTATTTGAAATGGATAAAGGAATGGTGGGTGCATTATTGAATGAAAAATAACAACTAATCTCGTACATAACAGTTCTGAATGGAAATGTTTTAATGTGGTTTTAAAAAAGTAGCAATGTCATTTAAAAATTAATACAGTTAATGAAATGATGACTCTGAGTAACTGTTAGAGTTCAGCCCTTTAAGGACTAGGTGTAATATTGTACATGTTCATAAACAAGCCAGAGGGAGCTGGCAGCTTATTGGTTTTCAAAAATATATTTTTTTGGCATATCTCTGTGAGTGTTGCCTCAAATGTTTTATTGTATTAGTATTTCATTTGCTCTCTGATCTTAAATATTGCCTTTCCTGTTTGTCACAAAAACATGTAGAAAAGGTATTCACACCAGATAAATAATGTATTAAAAATAAATGGAAAACTTTTAAACTAGAAGAGATTTTAAAAATAATCTTTAGGTGATACTTAGCTTTTATACCAAGAATAGAATATTCTTTGATTTTACTGTTTTTTCTGAAATTATTTGTGTTTATAGAGGTACAACCATGAATTTTGAATGCATCTAGTACATAACTGAGTTTTAAAAGTGCCTCTGCCAATTTAGGAAGAGCTATTTTTATTATTCTAGGTTTTATCCTTTAAGGTTTTTAGTTTTCAGTTACTATGAATCACCAAAAGAACTTTACCTTTTTAATATGATGCTTATAAGGAACTGAGCCTTCAGATTAATGTTTCTGTTTTCATTGACCTTCATGGTGTGATTGCTCTTCACATAGTCTTTTACTTGTTTTTTTTTTTTACCAAATGGCCTTTTCTCTCTGTAGTCCAAGAAATGTACCCAGGCCAGTGAGTCTCAAAGCTTTTTTATAAATTTAAAATAATATTCTAGATAAAATGGTATGATTTTTCTTACTTTAATGTACTAATAGGTGTAAATACATTTTGGTTAGTTTAAAAGTACAAATGTGTAATTGTGTTCTTTCTTTAAAACAGACCATTCAATGTCCCAGCCTATTATGGTACAGAGAAGATCTGGACAGGGTTTTCATGGAAACAGTGAAGTAAATGCAATACTGTCTCCGCGATCAGAAAGTGGAGGCCTTGGCGTGAGCATGGTAGAATATGTATTAAGTTCTTCTCCTGCTGATAAATTGGATTCTCGATTTAGGAAGGGAACTTTTGTAAGTATTTTGAGTAAGGAAATACTTAATAACTGCTTGGTGGTTATTTGATTTACCTTTAAGTCAGTTTATTTTTCTGGCCATTCCTAAAGCTAAAGGAAAATTTGTAGCTGTTGAAGCTCTTTGTTTTCTCTTCTTGGCCACTTCTTGAAGTCCATGAACTAATAGAACCACTGGGAATATTTATAATCTTAACTGTGTTACAAAAATGAAATTATTAATTAAAAAACATAAATTTCAAGATTAAAATTGCTTATCATGGTAGTACTTGATCTGAAAGTAAGCAAAATCATCTATGCATTAAGTAGAATTTTACTCTCGTTTGTGGTGTTACTGCTTTTCCAGCACCGCTATAGTTAAGGTTGCCTTAGCCCTTCTGTTATAAATCACTGGTTTGTACTCAATTTTTTGACCTTTGATAAATTAGTTGACTACAAAATTAAGATTCAATGTTTTTATTGTTTACATGCACATAGTGTAGTTTTAGGTCTCTGTATGGTGCCTTTTTTGTGTTCTATTAAATATTCAGAATCAAACAGATTCTTTTTCCTCAGGGCACTAGAGATGCTGAAACAGATGGACCTGAGAAAGGAGATCAAAAAGGCAAGGCTTCTCCATTTGAGGAGGACCAAAACAGAGATCTTAAACAAGGAGATGATGATGATTCTAAAATAAATGGCAGAGGTTTGCCAAATGGAATGGATGCCGATTGCAAAGATTTTAAGTAAGATTTTAACTTTCTCAAGAAGAAAAACATATCTTTAGAGATTATTACTACTAGCTGATGTGACTGATTTAGATACTTTTCCAATTTTGGTTTATTTTATACCTTGTGTTAATCTGGAGGCAAGATTTAATTTCTTCATATGGAATGCTAATGATTATGAATCACTTAAAATCCTTCAAAACAGTCTAAAACAGTGCATTCCATTGAGGGAGTAATGTTAGAAGTTGCTGTTACCTTTCTGCTAATATTGGTAGTCTAAATTGTAACTTTTCCTCCCTGCTAAAACTTAGTGATTTTTAGGTGTAATCTGTATTTTACTTGGCAAACTCTTTGTGGTGTTGAGCACCTTTCTGTGGAGTTTCCTTCTAGCCCTATATTGTATCCCCTATCCACCATTTAAGTCTTAACCTTGGACATGAGGAAACCTAATTAACTTAGGAGCTATGATCCTTGTTATTACAGTATGTGAGTTTGTACTAATAATTGATATTCCTGAAATTAGGAAGTGGGGGGCATAATAGAGACTAGAAAATGTTAGCTTTAAGCTCAATTCTTGAAGGTGTTGCCTTTTAGTTGTCTGATTATGACAGTTAAGTATTTATTTTCTTCTAGCCTTTGGTCTTTAGATTAGGCACATTTATCTAAATATTAGGGAGTTTTTTCTTCAGGCTGATTTCCTATACTTTATACTTCAATAGTCAGATGCTTTGGAGCCTATATCTGAAAATGGGCTGTTTCTTTGAGAATTTGTAAACTGTGGCATCTCAGTTAACTGAGTATAGGTACGTGTGGGTGGTATACTTTGACCTTTATTGCCTTTAGTTATCAAAACCAGAGTTACAGTGCTGCTTAAAAATGTTACCATTTGTATCCGTTCTAAGTGCAAAAAAGCATCCAAAACCAGTAAACCTCTTTTGACGATAAATAAATTTAATGCTGTTCAATTTGTTTTAGAACCTGCCTTATCCTGATATTGCTCTTCTGCTATTACCTAATCTAAGTTTCAGTCAAGGGCATGCATGTAAAATGAAGTTGATTATAAACCCTTTAGAATGTACATTTATAATTGAAGTGTTAATACACCATTAACTATAGCAAGAAAATAGCACCACTGGTAGCACAATGACTTTTTTCTACTGTATCCTCTACTTTTTGCTATATTATAGTTGTTTTATATGAAAGGCTATACTTTTCCATATTAATGAGAACTTTACACTTACTAGCTTTCTGATTTTATTCCATTAAGTTTGGGATATGTATTTAAAATTGTTTATGAATTATCTTAGATACAGTATTGTACTTGATATTGTAAGAGCTGTGGCCATGTGGTCAGAATGCTAACACATAGTTAATATGTGCATTAACTGATACATTATTAATATGTATATACATTACTGGAGTAGACCTGAAAGGAATTAAAGAACTATAGAAGGCTTTCTTTTTTTTAATTGGCTGATTTTAAAGAAGATCCTTTCAGTTCTGTTTTTTTTCCCCCATATATTCTGAATAAAAAATGAACCTTTGGAATATTCTCATGAAAATTTAGGTATGGTTAAAAGGGAAAGGAGCTAGAAATTTCTCTAATGTTAAAAGGACATTGGTTGATTTTTTTTTTTTAAGTGAAATGTAAGTTCACCTAAATATCTGGAAAGCAGTTCTTAAATAAGTAATTGCCTTATAAAATGCTCCTTACATATTAGTAAATTTATCCCAATGTAAAATAACTGAAGTTGGGAGCAGAGTTAGAGTTACATGGGTGTAACAACAGGCATTGAAAGCTAGGTAAAATACATATTGCCATTTATTTAAAGTTCTTATGTTCAAATATACAATGAATTTATGGTTTCTCAGGGCAGACTTATTTCTTGTGAGGGAAAGGATCTTGTTTAAAGTACTTCTGTACAAGAAAAGAGATTGTAAATGAGGATCATTTAGGTCTAGAAATAAAGTAAAAATAAAGTTCAGACCATGACAGATGTTGATACAAATAGAAGAGTCAGTGATTGAAATTTAGTCCAATGTTAATAAGTCTTTCGGGAAAATTAAGGCTAGTCCGTATGCAGTTGCTTTTTTTTTATATGTAGAATTTTTTCATTGATATGTATACTTAATTTTCGATAACTATGTCATACATTTCCATTTCTGATGACTTAAACTCAGACAATTTGGTACAATAAAGATGGTTTTTGGAGAGCTGTCAATACAGGGTTTTTACAAGTAGGTTTCTTATTCTTAGTTGGAACAACAACAACAAAAAAACATCTCTTCAGTCTCCTCAATAAGGAAACCAAGGCTTGGTAGACTAAATGATTTGCACATATTTAAAGACAGTTGGAAGTCAACCTTTTGTCTTAGTTCACTGCCCTTTTCTGGGCACTGTGTATCCCACATTTTACACCCTAAAGTTATGAAGACAATAAAGAAGTCATGAAACTGGTCTTTATAGCCAGTTTTTTTCTGAAATATTATTAAGCAAGGTGTTCTGGCAAAATTATGGGCAAGAGAGAAGTATATATAGTAGTAGGTTTTATTTTTGAGCCTTCCCACGTTTGTCACTTGAGAGTTGGCTATTCATACCCACCATTCATTTTGTCTATGATTCAAAGCAAAAGTTAGCTAATTTTATTGTTTCTTTATGCTATTCATATTGGGAGAATAATCATTGACAATACAAAGAAAGAAACCATATAAGTTCTTAAGAGAAACTTAGAAAAAAAAATCTGATAAAATAGAATGGTTAGTGACCTGGAGTGCCTAATCTGCCTTCTATATTCCACAGCCATTTGGTTTTCATGGTTTTCCTACTTTCCTATTTCAACTTTTGACTGATTTTTTGCTTTTACCCATAATGCCGTTCTGTTTTCTTCATGTAGTCGTACTCCTGGAAGTCGTCAATCCTCTCCAACTGAAGTAGTTGAGCGCCTGGCCCCCAGTACTAATCCCCCAGAAGGATTGGGGCCTCTTCCTAATCCTACAGCTAATAAACCACTTGTTGAAGAATTTTCAAATCCTGAAACTCAGAATCTGGATGCCATGGAACAAGTTGGTCTGGATTCCTTACAGTTTGACTATCCTGGTAATCAGGTACCAATGGACTCTTCAGGAGCTACTGTAGGCCTTTTTGACTACAATTCCCAGCAGCAGGTAATTCATACCTCTCCTTTAAAGAAACTCCTCTTAATCATGTTGGGTATAGCCTGAAGTGCCATGAGGCATTGACGTGAATAATAGGGGTGTTCTGGAACACTTAATGTTGTATTGAATAAAATGTCTTTTTATTTGAGAAAGTGATTGTAATAAATGTTTAAAATATTCTGTTTCCAGCTTTCTAAATAAAAACGAAATGCTTTGAGACTAATCTTTATATTAAACTTTATTCTAATAGCTCTTCCAGAGGACTAACGCACTAACAGTTCAGCAGTTAACTGCAGCGCAACAGCAGCAATATGCATTAGCTGCAGCTCAGCAGCCACACATAGGTGAGTTTTCCTGAGTTACCATTTTGGTCAGACTGTTAGAAAATGTTAGTGTTTTACAATGTTCCATTTTTCTTTTACTGAATGGTATTTCATTACTTTTTGTAACATCTCATTGAGACCAAAGAGTAATAGATTACAGGACATGAGTAAAGATTAAGTCAGGAAGAACTGTTTCTGATTATTACTTGTGTCCTCGGTTAAAGAAAAATCTAAAACTTCATGAAAGCTGTCAGTGCGTAAGTTTCTTTTTTCTCAATATCAAGTCAAGAGAGCCTAACATGGAAATTCAGATTTGTTTTTGTCCATTATAAAATCAGAATGTTCATTAAAATGGTTTGGAAATTGGAATCCTACCTTAAAATATTTTCTTCCTTCATTAAGCTGTTTGTTCTTTGGCCGTTATTCTTTACTGTAATGTGAATTATTAAAATTACACAATTGTTACTGCTCGAGTTAAAGCATCGGTACATGTTGCCCATATTGGGGTTTTTGTTGTTACTTTTAAGTTTTTACTTTGAAATGCAGGTTCACATGAAGCTGCAAAGAGAGTTCAAAGAGGTTCCTCACTAGTTTTTCCTGAATGGGTACATCTTACATATAGTACAGTACCAAAATGAATATGACATTGGTAAATATATGCATATAGTTTTATGTTACTTTATCAAATCTTGGATTGATGTAACTAATACCATGTGTATTTGATTTTGGCTAACCTTGGTCTGTTAACTGGTTGGAAAAGTTGTGAATACTCTCAACAACAGAATCTATGGAAAGAGGGAATATAAAGTTGGTTCTCTTCCCTTAACTTTGTATTGTCAATCCAAGAAAGCCTCTTAGGTCCCAAGTTTTATTTCTGATTTTTATCAAAGATGGACCACACATCTTTAGATGGCTTCTAATAGCAACATGTACTCTTCCCCCCAGCTTCCTTTATCCCTGTACTTAGTCCTTCCTTTTCATTGTTAGAAATGTACTGACTCCTGTCTACTCATGGCTGTTAGTACAACACTTCATTTCTTGATGTTTATGGTACTGTTTTAATACATGGCAAGCTAGTACACCACCCATCATTGCTCTTCCTTTTTGGTTTTAAATTTTCTGTTCTTACTTGCATTTTCTTAGGAACTTTGGCATTCACTTACTTCCAAGAAGATGAGGTTAAAATTCTAAATTAGGAAAAGTGGACATCTTTATGACATTAAGTATTCTTATGTAGGACAAGGTACATCTCTACTTTTAAGTTTGCTTTTGTGTTTTTATGAGTGCTTTAAAGTTTTTTTTATCATACAAGCTTGCATATTGCTTAGTAAGTTTGTCCTTAGGTATTTTATCTTTTGCATTCATTGTAAATAACCTTCTACCTTTAAATTGGTATCTAGGAAAGTTCTTGATTTGCAAATAATAAATTTTTTAATGATACTTTCTAGTAGTTGAATCATCCCTGCATTCTTGGGATAAAAAAAGGCCTGTGTATAATTCTTTTAATGAACTCTCTCAATTTGTTTTATTTAGCCTTTTTGCATCAGTAGTGTGTAAATGAAATTAGTCTTAAAGTTTGTGTGTGTGCATTTTTGCATTTTTTGTCAGATTTTATATCAATATATTTGCTTCATAAAAAAGACTTGGAAATACCTTTTTAAAAATGAATTGGTGTATTTTAAATAACACTGAACTTACATGATCTTTAAAGATTTCGCAGAACTTTTTTTAATTATAATTGATATTTCAAATTAATGGTAAAAGAATGAATTTGGAAAATAGCTTGGAGATAATTGGGCCTTACTCCTGATGGATTAAAAAGGTATAAAATTTAAATAAGAAGGTCTGAAAGGTTGATATATTTTGCCTCTTTGGTAGACAGTCGTAGATTAAAACAAACAAATTTTTAAATGCTTTATTTTATGTCTCAGATTGACAGCAGTTTAAAAAGCCTGATAAAGGCCTATTTTGGCAGAAATGTGAGTGGCATTCTCATATTCTCCTGACAGGAATATAAATTACTACAACTTCCCTGGAGGCTAATCTGGAAATGGATCAAGAATTTATATGTATTTGCCCATTTAAGTGAATTTTCATAATTATATGAGAATAATGCAGAGACTAGTGTACTTAATAATAGCATTACCTATAGCAAAAAATTGTGAACCATATATATATCTATAGTAGACTGGTTAAATCATGTTCTTTCTATAAAAACAGAATATATCCAGTCATTAGAAAAAAATGAGCTAGATTGGTCATTTGTTGACATAGAAAAGGGGAATCTATGGTTAATGGCATTCTGAAAAAAAATGTATTAAAATCACATTATAACTTAGAATATAAAATGTGTGTGTGCATTTAAAAATTTAGAAATATATTTATACACACATGCTATGTAAATACAGCTAAAATCAGGTGTGTTATATGCACAGGCAAACACAAATATATGGTCGGCATGTATTTTGGTGTTTAATACACAAGCATATTGTTTTATGTTTAATACAGCTAAAATCAGGTGTGTAAATACACAGGCAAACAGAAACATATGGTCGGCATATATTTTGGTGTTTAATACACAAGCGTATTGTTTTATGTTTAATATGTTGTAAATATTTCTAAGTGAATCATGTGAACTTAAAATATAGGTCCTCCATTTTTCAGCAGAAAGTTCAGTATATATCCATTAGGTCAGACTAATTCCATGTTTTTCAAATATTTGAAACCTTCATATCTGCATTATGTAATTATGGAGAAAGTTGTATTAAAATCATTTCTAAAATTGAAAAAGAAATTTAGGAGGATATAAACTAATTTGTCTCAAAAGGTTGCATGAGGACTTTGGCTTTCTACTTTGTACACTCCAGTAGTATTTGAGTATTTAAAAACAATATTTTAACCAATATAAAGAAATTATGTCCTGGCTTTTAGATTTTTTGGTGGTATGAGTAGAACATGAATACTAATAAATCATTTTCTATTCATTTGATAAAGAGAATTCATGATAAAGGATCTGAAGAGAAACTTTGAAACCTTTGATTGACTTAGGACATAGTTAAGAATGCAACCCAGAACTAATGATTTTTTAAAATAGTATAAGGATTTTGTTGAACCCTCAGTTTAATTTTTGCTTCCTTTATTAAGAAGTAGATTTTTCAAATGGGTATGTTAAAGATATCAGTGTTGTGGGGTGTGACCAGTATTGTTAAAATTAAATACATTATAGAAGTTAACAAGTAGAAAATAGGGTACATTGGAACTTCATAAGGATAAGGTTTTTTTTTTTTAAGAGGTTTGTTTGTGGCATGTATGTGTGTGTATTGACAGTAGGTCAGTGTGAAACATAATTCATATTGTGGATCACAGCCAAAAGCTTGAAAGCCATTATAAGTTAGAATTTAAGTTTCTGAACCTTGATTTTAAGGTAAGTGCTATTTTTTAATACCTTTTTAAAAATTACTTTATATCTACCTGTTTTTATATCCATATTCCCTTCTCCTTAATTATCTTTTAAACTTGAGCCTTTTTGAGCTCCTTTAACTTTAAAAACATCCTTTTCTCTTACTTCTTCATCTTCTACTTGCTATGTTATTTTCAGAAGGGGCAACTGTAGCAGCACAGTTTCAAAGTTATTTGTTTAGCAGCTTATATTAAAAGGTCTACAGCAGTGACTCTTCAATACTAGCAGTTTATTCTCTCCTAGTAAGAACTGAAAGTGAATATTTAAGGTTTTTTTTCTTAGCCTTTACTAAATCGCTGTTGGCATATATTAGACTCGGAAGTGAGCTTAAAGTCATTCTTAAAACTCTTCATTGTTTTCCAAGGGCTTTCAAGGTAAAGTCCAAACTACTTTAATAGGTCTCAGGAAGCTTTTCCACAGGTCTTCGTTCTGATTATACTCCAGTTTTATCTTACCATACATTATTACTCCTCTATCCTACCCACACCTTCCAAAGCTCATTAGATGCCCTTCCTCTCTATGCCCATAGCATTTACAGTATATTTCGACTGCCAGTTTACCTGTTTTTCTCATTAGATGGAGTGATTTGTGAGGGTAGATCCTGTCTGTCTTGCTCATTGTTGGATCCTTAGCTTACAGCATGCCTTAATAAAGATTGAATGAAAAACTACTGTTCAACAGTAGTAGTTCTAGCTCTAAATGTTTATTGGGTGTCTGTCATGTGTTAGTACTATACAGTCATTTCATATTTGATATCACATTTAATACAAAAATCCTCTGACTGGTGATAACATCTGTTTCATAAATGAACCTTAGAGTCAGGTTGTGTTACATGCTTAAGGCTACTCAGTAAATAAGAATCTGAACCATTATACACACTTTCCTCCCCTACCCCAAATTCAGAGGAGTGTTATTCCTAATAAAATCATACTTTACATTTTCATTCATTATTTCTCCCCCTTTTAAATACAGCTGGTGTATTCTCAGCAGGCCTTGCTCCAGCTGCATTTGTGCCAAATCCATATATTATTAGTGCTGCTCCTCCAGGGACTGATCCGTACACTGCAGCAGGACTGGCTGCCGCAGCAACATTAGCAGGTAACTGTCGTCCTTGTTGCTTGTTGTGGATTTAGTTCTAATTTGGTACAGGATTTACCTTTGTTTATTTGGGCGGTTTGAAATTCTTAGGAATACCTGAAACATTTATCCAGAACAAATTCTAGTGAGTTAGTTTATTTTTCAACTGTAATTCTTTTCTTCTTGTACATAGTTGATTTACATTTTGTAGTTTCAGAAACCTTAGATCATCAACCACAAATCTTCATTCTGTGACCAATCCCATTACCCCCAGAGACAATGCAAAGTAAGGTTACTTCTCAGAAAATTAACAGAGGGTAGGTGCTGTAAACAAATACTCAGGGAGAGTATGAGCTTCAAGCATTCTTGAAAGAGTTAATATCTAAAAAGAAAACTTTATTTAGCAATGTTAAAATGTACAGGCAAGCTGAGGGACAAAAAGGTGGGCTGGCTCTGGGAAGAACTTACTGAAAACTGTCAAAGCCTTAGATCACTGCTCAAAATCTGAAATAAAAACCAAAACAGTGCAGTGTTACATGTTATTTGTATCGCAATAAAGCTGGAAAAGAGAAATTTTTTTTTTAACCAAAGCTGTATATATTGTCTATTTAAGTAAGGGAGGGTTGTGTGCTCATTAGGCGTAGTCTTACTGAGCAAAGCAATTTGCTGATATATAGGGTTTGGGGGGAAGGTTGTTTAGGTTGAGTTGGTTACAGAGACAGAAATGTAGGCATGGTTAACACTGGTTTCTGAGGCAGGAACAGGATGATGTTAGCCACAGAAATGTGTTCAACTTGGGGGAATCTGCTGATTGGTTGACTTTCGTAACTCCCAGACTGTCACTGATTTTTTGTTTTTACTTTCAGAGATAAGTTCACTGAAGTGAACTGTCAACTGATTAATTAGACAATTTAAAATCTTTTTCTGGTAGTTATTATCATGACTGTAGAACAGTCAGTCTTCTCCTACGAGTTTGGGACTTTTTTTAAGACTCAAGACTTTGTTTTAAGAAGTGAAAAAAATGTTAATTTCAAATACTTGTTTGATATATTAAATAGTAGACAGACTAATCCATCACATCTGGTAGTTTTTGGCATATATCTGCATATGATTCCATAAGGATGAAAAATTTCCAGGTGCCATTTATCTGGATGTTAGTATGTAAAGTTATAGCATATCATACTTACAGAGAATCATTAACCTATGGAACCAAAAGAAACAACTTCAAGAGGTCATTAGTTTTGAGATAAGCATTCTAGGCATTCTGGAATTAGGCTTTCTAATACCAGTGCTGCCCAGTAGAAATAAAATGTGAGCCAGGTAATATAATTAAATTTTTCTAGTATCCACATTATAAAAGCAGAAAACAGGTGAAATTAATTTCAGGGATGTGTTTTGTTTAGCCCAGCATAGAATATTACATATCAACATGTCATTAATATATTTAAAATTATTAATAGATATTTTACATTATTTTTTCACACTCTTTAAATCCTGTGTATATTATATACTTAAAAAGAACATTTGGGCTATCTAATTTTTTGATAATTCAATAGCTTCTGGCTACTGCTTTGGACAGAGATGTTCTAGGTAGATGTCTGACTCTTTGTTTTGACAGTGTATCCTTCCTTTATAAATCCTTTCCAGTGTTTTAACAGTGCTTAAATTATGCTTAAAAATATATTTACCTTTAACCTAGATGTTTTTCATTTAGTTATTCAGTCGATTATACTTGGCTTTATTTTCCTTCAAGAAAAAGTGAAACCAAGAACTTGACTTTAAAAAATACAAATTAGATACACTAAAATCCTATCCGTGGAATATTACGATATGTTTATTACTTCAATTGGAAACCATAACATCTTACTCATTAGTTTAATCGTGGGGCTTTTGTGCATGACGTTATTTATTCTCCAGGAATCAAATGTTATCTTGAATAAAGTAGAATAGAGCAAGGTGAATTCATTGTATTTTTTTCCCATTTTACATTATTATGTCTATGGCCCTCTATGCTTATACGACTAATTCTTCCTTGTCTTGACACACTAGTCCCATTTTCCTAACCACATAAACACCGATATTTCGTTCATTTTCATGTGATTTTTCAGTTTTGTAAGAATTGTGACAAATTCTGTTTCAAATACGAATATTTCTCAAATTTAAGGTTTACAGTTCAAATACAGTTGTAGCAAACTTGGTTATGGAATGTTCCCCAGTTTTATATTACAGATTGAAAATCAAAAGATAAGTGTTTTGTTTTTGTACTTCTTTTCAATAGTCAGAAAGTAACCTTTTTAAAAAGAAGTGATGAATTGAGCATAGGAATTTTTACAGTTTTACAGTGTCTAATGTTCCCTAAATATATCATCTGTGTTTGCTGATGTCAAATCCATAAACTGGCATTTAGTGAATGTTGAATAGATGGTTAAGTATTCTGTTAGTTCATTGGTCCTCTCGAATTTAGCTTCAGGTATCTCCATGAAGGCCACTGCTGTCACTACTAAATATTTTTGCTTTTAATAATCAATGCCTGAATGAGACTTACTACCTAATAAAATTGGGAAAAAATAGAAAGGGTATAGCAGGTGTAAGTGGGTAAAGGATTATAATGACATCTGCTCTGAGTCATATGCACTGTCCCTTTTTATGATCTAATGGTAACCTCATTTATCTGTAAAAATGTAGTGACTGTTTTTCTTTTGTGGGGGGTGGGGTGTGGGGTTTAGGTCCAGCAGTGGTTCCACCTCAGTATTACGGTGTTCAGTGGGGGGTGTATCCAGCCAATTTATTTCAACAACAAGCTGCAGCTGCGGCAAACAACACAGCAAGCCAACAAGCAGCATCCCAAGCTCAGCCTGGACAGCAGCAGGTATAAGTCTGCCTTCATTAAGTCTACAAAGAGTCTTGGCAGTTCTGTGAGCTCCTGTGTCTAGGATCTGTGTCTTTTCATTTTCTTCATGTGTAATGTAATGCCTAGCACATGGTTGGCACCCAAGTATTGACTACATGGTGGCCCTTTTTCTAATCAATATTACATGAATTTAAAGATCTGGTTGTGTTCCATTTCTCTATTTGTTACTAAAATTGTCTTAATCTATAGCAGTTTTTAATTTCATAACATTATAGTGTGTTAGTAATGTTACTGTCAAAGTAATTATCACTCATTTTCTTCTGGGTATTTATTTAAAATTACTGTTTTATATATTAATATATTTCTGACCAGGAAGAGGAGATTACTGAGTACTTTATATTTTTAATCAAGAAAAGATAAAATATTTTCACTAAATGTTAGATTTAATTGCTTAAAACAGAAAATGTTTATCCGAAAGGATTTTTCCCAGCTCCTTTCTAGAACTTTTTGATAAATGTAAAAACTATTGATAAATATCAGAATTCTGGTTTTCAAATTCATTATATTTATACCAAAGAAGCAACTTAAAGCCAAGTGTAGTGTTACTTGGCAGTTAAATTTTATTCTTAATTTCCTTTAATAAAATTTAATACTATGTTGATGTTCCATTGAAGCTGTCCTTTGGCTCAGTCCTTATAGATTATAACAGCATCACTTAATAAATTCTTTTTTAACCTATCTTTTTTGGGCAAACATAAAAATATCACATACATACACCTGTATGTGATGATTACTTACATGGATGAATGTAAAATAATCCTTGTCCTGAATTTTTTAAATATTTATCTTTGTGAAGTTAATTTTCATCGTGCTTGCATATAATCACACTACAACAGCTTTGAATAACAAGTAAAATGTGACCAGCCTTAAGAGTTTGATTTTGTTTTGATGTAGTCCCTGTTCTTTTTTTTCACACCTTAAGTGAGCTTTTACTCACTTTTATTAAAGCTTCTGAATTATGAAAACTTGGTTCATTTTGAAGTTTTTAGTCATTTGCCATAGTGTCATTGAATAATCATACTTAATATATATTCTCTTAAGTTTCCTGTGTTTCCGTTTTCAGCCTTAGAAAATAAAACCTTAATCGAATTGTCTTCATCTAAGATTTTTGCCTTCCCCCCACTCAAACAAATTTGTCTTATTTTAATACTAATCGGTAAGCTAGAGAGCACAAATACTAGAAATAATTTTTCCCAAAGACCTTCTAGAAACTCGTGTTGCTTATTAATAGATTGCTCTAGTGTCAGGAGCCACTAATGGTATTTTTGAGGCTGAGTATTTTGTATTTGTCTTGCTAACTTGACATTTCATTTCATGTAAGTATGTTCAGAGAATATCCAAAGGCTCTTTGTGATATGTCCCGAGGTGTTCAAGGTAAATTTATTTATCTGTTATTTTATAATTTCATTTTTAAGGAAATCATTTGTCCTTTGTAGGTTCTCCGTGCTGGAGCAGGTCAGCGCCCCCTTACTCCCAATCCAGGCCAGCAAGGGCAGCAAGCAGAATCCCTTGCAGCAGCAAATCCAACTTTGGCTTTTGGTCAGGGTCTTGCAACCGGCATGCCAGGTATACAGTTGGTGATTTAAAATGTATAGACTCTCTCACACTAAACAGTGAAAAAAGTCAAGAAGTGTCTTTAAAATTTTGCCTCCGTTGCAATAAATTATTTAAAACTCAGATACCAATAGTTGAACTCAATACCATTTATGAGACTTAATGACAGGAATGGCAAATATGTATTAAAATTCTCAACACAGCCATTTTTTTCTTATTCTGTTTATAGTATAAGCCATAGTATCTTTGCAGCCAAACATAGCCCAGAATTCTCAATGCAATACTTCAAGAAATAAAACAAACCAGCTGGTTACAGAGTTGGTATGTAAGACAAAACCTGTTGGCCATTCCTGCCATGTAATAAGAATAGTCAGTTAATATTGAGAGGTCTGCTGCTAACATTTTCCACTTTGGACATTATTCAGTCTTTCCTATTTTTAGTGTTTTATACTACTGGTATTTAAAACCTATTAAGAACAGTGTCTACTATAACATGCCTATGAAAGCCAACTACAGAGAAAATTGAAAAGATTTCTTCCCATTGCTACAGTACAACTTTTAGAAAGGGCCAACAAAATACTTCCTTTGTGAAGTAGATTTTTATGAAACTAGATATAGAATTACTACTTTAATCTCAAGAAGGAAGATGGAAGCAAGGTATTTTTCTTAAGCCAATAAAGCAGCACTTGTTAGGTTTTTAAAGTGAGATTTAAAGGCTACATTTGAATATCAATAGGAATGCATCCATCACTTCCCAGTCTATTCCTTCATTCTCTCCACTCCTGAAGACTCACTTTTTTCATATGCTGTTATTTCACTTTCAGTGTATGAGCAGCTACTCCTCTGACTATATAGATTGCTTGAAATGTGAGTTCCAGTTCCTTCAATTGTAGTGTAGTTAAATTTTCTATTCAGATCATGTAGGAAATGTGTTTAATGTGTTATTTTGAGGTTTCCTATATAATTATTTTCATTCTGTTTGCTGTCTGAATTACAAATGATAAGAGAATGTGAGGGCATTCTCATTTCCTTTTTTAACCCAACTACTACTTGATTTGTGGAAGCTACTGTTGTGGAGCCATTGTGGAGACTGGCAAAGGCAGCCCTGTGAGGAATGGACTGAAGCTGAAGTTGTTGGAGGCACACAGAGGGACATGGAGACAGGGCTAAAAGGAAAAGATTGAAGTGCATGAAAGCCACAGCTACGTGCTCTAGGTTCCTCATGAGTTTTAGCTACAACTAGAAAGTGGAGAAGAGTCATGCAGTACAGCAGTCTTGCTGTACTAGATTCTGAGCAGGACCTTGATTTAAGAGAGTGCTTCTGGTCTGTGTGTATTTTCTACTGCCTCAAGCTATTGCTAACTATTGCTGATTTTTCTAGACTTCAGTTGGTTCTATTATTTATTTTTTATAAATGCCTTTTCTCCCTTTCTTCATGTTCAACTTATGTTCTTGTTAACACAAAAACATCAAAGTATTTTGCTGTTAATTTTATCAACTTTGGTTTTCTCAAAATTTATTTTTATATTTACCTTTCTTCTTTCTGTGCCCTGAGAAAGTTCTGTTGCTTTTTGGGTTTTTTTGTTTTATTTAACAGTGAACAAATAGAGTTGTGTTTGTTAGCATAACGTAAGTGCTACGCTATATTGTCTAAAAACAGTTGACTATCTTTGGACTGATGTTAAAATAAAAACAAGTAATAAGCCTTTTAGGAAAAAACAGGTTGTTTTGCCTAATCTTCTGAATCACAAAATTTATTCCCTTTACAAATATGAATGTAAAAAAAACCATTCTCATAAAAGGGGATTTACCGGAATTAGTGTTTGTATACCTAAGTGACTTATCGACTGTTGACATGATTTCTTCACTCTAAAACTTTCTCTACATTCTTCCCAGGACTATAATGAAATAATTCTTACTCTCCTTATTCAGTTAGTTACATAATTAAAAAGTTTAATGAGCTAATAAAAGAGCTTATTTGAGAAACTTCATGTTTCTTTAAGTCTCATACACTCTTTAACTCTTCCACCTTCTATTCTTCTTCACCCCTCATCCATAAAATCCCTAGTCCTTTTAATATATTGATTATAAACTTTTAATCCTTCTGCTTGATCCTGGGCGCCTTTCAGTCTTGTATCTGTAGTCTTTATTCCTCTGCCCCTTCCTTCCCTTATAAGCATAGTGCCTCATCATTCTAAAAAGCTTTATCTCTATTTTACTCCCCCCTTGGGCTACTTATCAAAATTTGCATTCTACCCACATGACTTTTAAACCTTGACTCTATAATTCCTTTTAGTAGCTTTGATATTAACTCAGTGACAAATTATAAAGTAAGACCTTCTCTCCTCCATACTTATTTTTCTCAATTCTTTGCTGTATTTCACATTATTGACTATGTCCAACTCATCCACACCTCTCTACTATCACTTTTTTTTTTGAAGTATCACTGATGTACAATCTTATATTGGTTTCAAATATACAACGCAGTGGTTCAACAGATACCCATATTATTAAATCCTCACTCCCACTAGTGCAGTTACTGTCAACAGAGGAAGATGTTACAGAATCATTGACTATATTCTTCATGCTGTACTATCATCCCCATGACCAGCTTACATTATGATTGAGATTTTGTGCCCCTTTATCTGCCTCCCTACCGACCCACCCTATCCCTCCCCCATGGTAATGACCACCAGTCACTTCTCAGTGTCTATGAGTCTACTGCTATTTTGTTCATTTTGTTTTGATTTGTTTTTATATTTCACTTAGCAGTAATACCCTCGAGATCCATCCATGTTGTTGCAAATGCTAGGATTTCTTTTTTTTTTAATGGAGGAATAACAATCCATTATGTATATGTACCACATCTTCTTTATCCATTCATCTGTTGGGGACACTTTGGTTGCCTCCACAAATTGGCTATGGTAAATAATGCAGTGATAAACATAGGTGTTTCAAATCAGAGATGTTGTTTTCTTTGTGTAGATTCCTAGAAGTGGAATTACTGGGTTATACAGTGTTTCTAGCTTTTTGAGGAACCTCCATACTGCTTTCCACAGTGACTCCACCAATTTACATTCCCACCAGCAATATAGGAGGGTTCCCATTTCTCCACTTCCTCTCAAACACGTGTCATTTCTTGCCATTTGGATAATGGCCATTTTAACTAGTGTGAGATGATAAGCTCATTGCGGTTTTGATTTGCATTTCCCATGATTAGTAATGTGTAGCATCTTCTGTTGTGCCTGTTGACCATCTGTATTGCTTCTTTGGAAAAATGTCTGTTCAGGTCCTCTGCCCATTTTTTAATTGGGTTATTTGTTTTTGTTTTTTTTTTTTTGGTGTTGAGTTATATGAGTTCTTTATATATTTTGGATGTTAATCCCTTATTAGATAAGTCATTTACAAATATATTCTCCCATACTTGTACATTGTCTTTTTGTTCTGCTACTGATATCCTTTGCTGTACAGAAGCTTTTAAGCTTGATATAGTCCCATTTGTTCATTTTTGCTTTTGTTTCCCTTGCACAAGGAGATGTGTTCAGGAAAAACTTGCTCATGTTTATATTCAAGAGATTTTTGCCTATATTTTCATCTAAGAGTTTTATGGTTTCATGACTTAAGTTCAGGTCTTTGATCCATTTCGAGTTTACTTTTGTGTATGGGGTTAAACAATAATCCAGTTCATTCTCTTACATGTAGCTGTCCAGTTTTGCCAACACCAGTTGTTGAAGAGACTGTCATCTCCCCATTGTATGTCCATGGCTCCTTTATCATATATCAATTGACCATATATGTTTGGGTTAATATCTGAACTCTCTGTTCTGTTCCACTGGTCTATGGGTCTGTTCTTGTGCCAGTATCAAATTGTCTTGATTACTGTGGCTTTGTAGTAGAGCTTGAAGTTGGGGAGTGTAATTCCCGCATCTTTATTTGTCCTTCTCAGGATTGCTTTGGCTCTTTAGGGTCTATTGTGGTTCCATATGAAAATTTTATAACTATTTGCTCTAGTTTGTTAAAGAATGCTGTTGGTATTTTGATAGGGATTGCATTGAATCTGTAGATTGCTTTAGGCAGGATAGCCATTTTGACAATATATATTCTTCCTATCCATGAACACGGGATGTATTTCCATTTATTGGTATCTTCTTTAAATTCTCTATTGAGTGTCTTGTAGTTTTCAGGGTATAGGTCTTTCACTTCCTTGGTAAGGTTTATTCCTAGGTATTTTATTCTTTTCGATGCAATTGTGAATGGAATTGTTTTCCTTATTTCTCTTTCTGCTAGTTCACTGTTAGGGTATAGAAATGCAACAGATTTCTGTGTATTAATTTTGTATCCTGCAACTTTACTGAATTCAAATATTAGATCTAGTAGTTTTGGAGTGGATTCTTTAGAGTTTTTTATGTACAATATCATGTCATCTGCAAATAGTGATAGTGTAATTTCTTCCTTAGCCACCTGGATGCCTTTTATTTCTTTGTGTTGTCTGATTGCCATGGCTAGGACCTCCAGAACTGTGTTGAATAAAAGTGGGTAGAGTGGGCATCCTTGTCTTTTTTCCTGATCTTAAAGGAAAAGCTTTCAGCTTCTCGCTATTAAGTACAATGTTTGCTGTGGCTTTGTAGTAGAGCTTGAAGTTGGGGAGTTTAAGTCCTATGCTAGAATAAAAAGTTCCATTCCACCCTCCTCCCTCTGGTACTCCTCCCACTGCTGGCAAATCTCTTGTACTGCTGCCTCTGCCTTGGGTTTCTGCAGGACTGGCAGAGCATGCCTGTCCTCCACAAGTGGCCTGCGTCTCAGCCTCCCAGAGTGTTATGACTGTCCCTGGTGTCGAGCCCTGCTAATCGGCAGAACCCAATGCAGTGTAGGCTCACGCTCCCAGAGCAGGTCTCCAGGGCCAGGTGTGCAGAGTTCCTGGGCATGTACCCCCACCCATTTTGTTCTTCTTCCTCCCTCCTGTGGGCTTGGACAGGGGAAAGGCTCAGGTTCTGCTCCATCATGTCTCTGCCTCTTTCGCTTCTCTGTGTGGTCTGCTCTTCTCCAGGTGTAGGTAGTTTGTTCGGTCTTCAGGTTGTTTTCAGGTTTAGTTGTATTTGCTATAGTTACTTCCTTCATGTGTGTGTGTGGGGAAGGAGGTTTCCACTTCGCCTTCCTACTCTGCCATCGTTTCCGCCCTCCATCCCTCTACTATCACTTCTGTGATGCTTTACTCTCTTGGCTTTCCCACTTTTCTCATTGCATTTTTTTTTTTTTTACAATTTATTTTGGTATCATTAACCTACAATTACATGTGCAATATTATGGTAATTAAACTACCCCCTTCATCAGGTCCCCCCCACCAACCCCATTACAGTCACTGTCCATCAGCATAGTGAGATGCTATAGAGTCACTACTTGTCTTCTCTGAGTTGTACAGCCCTCCCCGTGCCCCCCCTACCTTACGTCTGCTAATCGTAATACCCATTTACCCTCTTATCCCTCCCTTCCCACCCATCTTCCCCAGTCTCTTTCCCTTTGGTAACTATTAGTCCGTTCTTGGGTTCTGTGAGTCTGCTGCTGTTTTGTTCCTTCAGTTTTTTTTCTTTGTTTTTATACTCCACATATGAGTGAAATCATTTGATGCCTGTCTTTTTCGGCTTGGCTTATTTCACTGAACATAATACCCTCTAACTACATCCATGTTGTTGCATATGGTAGGATTTGTTTTCTTCTTATGGCTAAATAACATTCCATTGTATATATGTACCACATCTTCTTTATCTATTCCTCTACTGGTGGACACTTAGGTTGCTTCCATTTCTTGGCTATTGTAAATAGTGCTGCAATAAACATAGGGGTGCATCTGTCTTTTTGAAACTGAGTTACTGCATTCTTAGGGTACATTCCTAGGAGTGGGATTCCTGGGTCAAATGGTATTTCTATTTTGAGTTTTTTGAGGAACCTCCATACTGCTTTCCACAATGGTTGAACTAATTTGCATTCCCACCAGCAGTGTAGGAGGGTTCCCTTTTCTCCACATCCTCGCCAACATTTGTTGTTGTTTGTGTTTTGGATGTTGGCCATCCTCACTGGTGTGAGTTGTGGTTTTAATCTGCATTTCTCTGATGACCAGCGATGTGGAACATCTTTTCATGTCCTGTTGGCCATCTGAATTTCTTCTTTAGAGAAGTGTCTATTCATGTCCTCTGCCCATTTCTTAATTGGATTATTTGCTTTTTGTTTGTTAAGGTGCTTGAGTTCTTTATATTTGGATGTCAACCCCTTATCAGATACATCATTTATGAATATATTTTCCCATACTGTAGGATGTCTTTTTGTTCTACTGATGGTGTCCTTTGCTGTACAGAAGCTTTTCAACTTGATATAGTCCCATTTGTTCGTTTTTGCTTTTGTTTCCCTTGCCTGGGGGGATATGTTCATGAAGAAGTCGCTCATGTTTATGTCCAAGAGATTTTTGCCTATGTTTTTTTCTAAGAGTTTTAATGGTTTCATGACTTACATTCAGGTCTTTGATCCACCTTGAGTTTACCTTTGTGTATGGGGCTAGACAGTAGTCCAGTTTCATTCTCTGACATGTAGCTGTCCAGTTTTTCCAACACCAGTTGCTGAAGAGTCTGTCATCTCCCCATTGTATATCCAAGGCTTCTTTATCAAATATTAATTGACTGTAAATGTTTGGGTTAATGTTTGGATTTTCTATTCTGTTCCACTGGTCTGTGGGTCTGTTTTTGTGCCAGTACCAAATTGTCTTGATTACTGGGCTTTGTAGTAGAGTTTGAAGTCAGGGAGCGTAATTCCCCCTGTTTGATTCCTCCTCCTCAGAATTGCTTTGGCTATTCGGGGTCATTTCTGATTCCATATGAATTTTAGAGTTATTTGTTCGAGTTCATTGAAGAAAGCTGTTGGTAGTTTGATAGGGATTGCGTTGAATCTGTAGATTGCTTTAGGTAGTATAGCCATTTTGACAATATTTATTCTTCCTGGCCAAGAGCATGGAATGCATTTCCATTTGTTAGTGTCCTCTTTAATTTCTCCTAGGAGTGTCTTGTAGTTTTCAGAGTACAGGTCTTTCACTTCCTTGGTTAGGTTTATTCCTAGGTATTTTATTCTTTTTGATGCAATTGTGAATGGAATTGTTTTTCTGATTTCTTTTTCTGTGTTAGTTCATCATTAGTGTATAGGAAAGGAACAGATTTCTGTGTGTTAATTTTGTATCCTGCAATTTTGCTGAATTCAGATATTAGTTCTAGTAGTTTTGGAGTGGAGTCTTTAGGGTTTTTTATTTACACTATCATGTCATCTGCAAATAGTGACAATTTGACTTCTTCTTTACCAATCTGGATGCCTTGTATATCTTTGTTTTGTCTGATTGCCATGGCTAGGACCTCCAGTACTATGTTGAATAACAGTGGAGAGAGTGGGCATCCCTGGCTTGTTCCTGATCTTAGATGAAAAGCTTTCAACTTTTCGCTGTTAAGTATGATGTTAGCTATGGGTTTGTCATATATAGCCTTTATGATGTTGAGGTACTTGCCATCTATACCCATTTTGTTGAGAGTTTTATTCATGAATGGATGCTGAATTTTGTCAAATGCTTCTTCAGCATCTATGGAGATGATCATGTGGTTTTTGTACTTCTTTTTGTTGATGTGGTGGATGATGTTGATGGATTTTCGAATGTTGTACCATCCTTGCATCCCTGGGATGAATCCCACTTGATCATGGTGTATGATCCTCTTGATGTATTTTTGAATTTGTTTTGCTAATATTTTGTTGAGTATTTTTGCATCTACGTTCATTAGGGATATTGGTCTATAATTTTCTTTTTTGGTGAGGTCTTTGCCCGGTTTTGGTATTAGAGTGATGCTGGCTTCATAGAAAGAGTTTGGAAGTATTCCCTCCTCTTCTATTTTTTGGAAAACTTTAAGGAGAATGGGTGTTATTTCTTCTCTATATGTCTGGTAGAATTCAGAGGTGAATCCATCAGGTCCGGGGGTTTTGTTCTTGGGTAGTGTTTTGATTACCGATTCAATTTCGTTGCTGTTGATTGGTCTGTTTAGTTTTTCTGTTTCTTGCTTGGTCAGTCTTGGAAGGTTGTATTTTTCTAAGAAGTTGTCCATTTCTTCTAGGTTTTGCAGCTTGTTAGCATACAGATGCTCATAATATTCTCTTATAATTCTTTGTATTTCTGTGGGGTCCGTCGTTATTTTTCCTTTCTCATTTGTGATTCTGTTTATGTGTGTACATTCTCTTTTTCTCTTAATGAGTCTGGCTAGGGGTTTATCTATTTTGTTTATTTTTTCAGAGAACCAGCTCTTAGTTTCATTGATTTTTTTCTATTGTTTTATTCTTCTCAATTTTATTTATTTCTTCTCTGATCTTTATTATGTCCCTCTTTCTGGTGACTTTGGGCCTCATTTGTTCTTCTTTTTCCAATTTCAATAATTGTGTCTTTAGACTGTTCATTTGGGAATGTTCTTCCTTCTTTAAATAGGCCTGGATTGCAATATATTTTCCTCTTAGAACTGCCTTTGCTGCGTCCCACAGAAGTTGTGGCTTTGTCTTGTTGTTGTCTTTAGTCTCCATATATTCTTTAATTTGTTTTGATTTGGTCGTTAACCCATTGATTAATTAGGAGAATGTTGTTACGTCTCCATGTATTTGTGAGCCTTTTTGATTTCTTTCTAAAATTTATTTCTAGTTTTATACCTTTGTGATCTGAGAAGTTGGTTGGTAGGATTTCAATATTTTTGAAATTACTGAGGTTCTTTTTGTGGCCTAGTATGTGGTCTATTCTGGAAAATGTTCCATGTGCACTTGAGAAGAATGTGTATCCTGTTGCTTTTGGGTGCAGAGTTCTGTAGATATCTGTTAGGTTCCATCTGTTCTAGTGTGTTTTTCAGTGCCTCTGTGTCTTTACTTATTTTCTGTCTGGTTGATCTGTCCTTTGGAGTGAGTGGTGTGTTAAAGTCTCCTAAAATGAATGCATTGCTGTCGATTTCCTCCTTTAATTCTGTTAGTATTTGTTTCATGTATGCTGGCGCTCCTGTGTTGGGTGCATATATATTTATAATGGTTATATCTTCTTGGTGGACTGACCCCTTTATCATTATGTAATGTCCTTCTTTATCTCTTGCTACTTTCTTCATTTTGAAGTCTATTTTGTCTGATACAAGTACTGCAACACCTGCTTTTTCTCTCTATTGTTGGCATGAAATATCTTTTTCCATCCCTTCACTTTTAGTCTGTGTATATCTTTGGGTTTGAGGTGAGTCTCTTGTAAGCAGCATATAGATTGGTCTTGCTTTTTTATCCACTCTGTTTCTCTGTGTATTTTAATTGGTGCATTCAGTCCATTTACATATAGGGTGATTATTGATAGATATGTACTTATTGCCATTGCTGGTTTTAGATTCGTGGTTACCAAAAGTTCAAGGGTTGCTTCTTTACTATCTAACAATCTAACTTAACTTTCTTGTTAAGTTATTGTGAACGCCGTCTGATGTTTCTTTATCTCTCCCTTCCTATTCTTCCTCCTCCATTCTTTATATATTGGGTGTTTTATTCTTTGCCTTTAGTTAGTATTTGGATGGTCTGCTTTCTTTGCTATGATTTTATTTTCCCTGGTGACATCCTTTTAGCCTTAGGGGTGCTTCCCTCTAGAGCAGTCCGTTTAAGATATCCTGTAGTGGTGGTTTATGAGACGCAAACTCTTTCAACTTTCGTTTGTCTGGAAATTGTTTAATCCCTCCGTCATATTTAAATGATAATCGTGCTGTATACAGTATTCTTGGTTCGAGGCCCTTTTGTTTCATTACGTTAAATATATCATGCCATTCTCTTCTGGCCTGTAAGGTTTCTGTTGAGAAGTCTGATGATAGTCTGATGGGTTTTCCTTTGTAGGTGATCTTTTTTCTCTCTCTAGCTGCCTTTAATACTCTGTCTTTATCTTTGACCTTTGCCATCTTAATTATTATGTGTCTTTGTGTTGTCTTCCTTGGGTCCCTTGTGTTGGGAGATCTGTGGGCTTCGTGGACTGCAAGACTATTTCCTTCCCCAGCATGGGAAAGTTTTCAGCAATTATTTCTTAAAAGACACTTTCTATCCCTTTTTCTCTCTCTTCTTCCTCTGGTACTCCTATTATGCGAATATTGTTCCGTTTGGATTGGTCACACAGTTCTCTTAATATTCTTTCATTCGTAGAGATCCTTTTATCGCTCTCTGCCTCTGCTTCTCTGTATTCCTGTTCTCTGTTTTGTAATCCATTAACACTCTCTGAGACCTCATCCAGTCTGCTGTTAAGCCCGTTGATGGCTTGTCTCCTTTCTGCATATTATTTCCTCACTTCCCTCACTTCCTCCCTAATCTCTTGTACATTTTTCTGTAGCTCCGTCAGCATGGCTATGACTTTTATTCTGGATTCTTTTTCAGGAAGACTGTGCATGTCCATCCCTTCAGGTTCCCTCTCTGGGGTTGTCTGGGTCTGAAGCTTTGTCTGTACCTTATTCCTCTGTCTTTTCATGGCTATAGAATTGGTTGCTGGTAGTTGCCACGTATGTAAGCTGGGCTGTTTATGACTTTAAAAAGGAAAAAGGAAAAAAAAAAGAAGAAAATAAAAAAATAATAATAATAGAAAAAGGAAAGAAAAAAAGAAAGGGAAGAAAAAACAACTGAAAAAAGAAAAAACGCCACTGAGAGTGGATTCTGTGTGAATGCTGTAGGTGGCACTGTTCTTCCACTATTCCAGAGCCATGGCCGTACCGCTCCGCTCCACAAGGCCCATTATAGCTCTGGCCGGGTTGGGAACAAATGGGAAGCTGTTGATCTCTGTCGGGGTCTTAAGTGCAGCCAACCTTTCCCAGTCGCCAGCTAAGGGGTCCAAAGCTCCCCAGGACTCCCAGGCTGCTGGGCTCAGTGTGCTGGGGCGATCCAGCCCCTCTGCTGGGCTCCTGTCTCTTTAAGACTGCTGAGAAAGAGCACGCGCTTTTCTTCCCTTTTTTTTTCCTTTCTTTTTCCTTCCCGGAGCCTGCCGCAGGCAACTGGCGCGTTACCCGGTGAGACCCTGCGCCCTCTGTCTCTCCAATCTCCGCTACACCGCATGCTATGTGTTGGCGCTCCCGGTGCAGACTTCCACTCCCTCCCGGCTCTGAATCCTCTCCTCCCACTGGAGCGCTGGTGAGGAGGAGCGCTCAGTTCCGCCGGGTCGCGGCTCTGTATCTTACCCTCCTCGCTGGGTGCCGAGTCCTCTCTCAGGTGTAGCTGCACACTGTGCGCTTTCTTGTGTATTCTGGTCTCTCTTAGGAATAGTTGTATTTGCTGTGTTTTCGTGAATAAATATAATGTTGGGAGGAATTTTTCTGCCGGTCTGTTCACGTCGCCATCTTCCCGGAAGCTTCTCATTGCATTTTATCAAGTTTCTTTCCTTTCGTCTATGTATGTCCTTAAACATAGAAGACACAGCTTAGTAACTAGAAGCTTTGGAGTCAGATCTGCCATATTGCTCTACCACTTGCGTGACCTTAGTCAATTTACTTTTTTCTTTGAACTTTAATTTCAATACTGGAAACATAGAGATACTTTGCTTTGGGGGAAGGGGTGCCTTTCTGCTTTCATCTTTTCAATTAACATCCTCTGCCAGTAAACCAGGAAGTTGATACCTACATCTTGGATTCTTTTCTGAACACCTAACATGTTTCTACTTTTTGTGCTAGACATTACCCATGTGTGTGTTACAGCTACTCCTCAAGCTGAAAATGTCAAAAAATGAACTCATCTCTTCTAAATTTGCTTACTTTATTGTGCACTGTTTAACTATTAACTCTGTTGTCATCTTAAACCAGAAACTATTGGTTGTATCCTTAGATTCATCTTTTAACTCCTGGTTTTCTTTTGTGTTCCACGTTAAGTAACTTGCCAGTTCTTGACCATTCTATCTCATTTTCATTTCTTTTCTTCTCTGCTGCTCTTTCTTGTTCAGCCTGTCCCTTATCCTCCCACTCTGTGTGCATCAATCTTTGCTGTTTTCTCTTTTTATTCTCCTTTCAGTTACCTTTCAGAAATACAGGTTAATTTATACCATTCTTGTTCTTAACATCATCAGTGATCTGGCCACAAACTACCTTTTTAATCTAATTGGTAGTATCCCTTCGTAGTCCTATGCTAGAATACGTACTGTTCCCTGAATGTATGTATACTTTTATGCCTTCAGCCCAAGCTGTTTTTAGCTTAGAATACCCTTTTATGTGTTTTAAGAAAAATTGGGTTATGTAGCCTAACATAATTTTCCTTTTTTTAACCTCCTTCTTTTATAAACATTTTACGATTGTTTTTCCTTCTCATCCTTTAATATTATCCCTTCCATGAAGCCTTCCCCTATCTTTCTTTCCCAGTGCTTGTTCATTAAGAATTACTTCTCCTGTCTTCCTATGTATAGCACATAACTTGGACCTTCCTTAGTACTTCTACCTGTCTTGCATTTCATTTAGCTATTTGTGGTTTCTTTTCTCAATTCTACACTTATTTTACTAAGGTTGAAGGTGGGAAGTGTCTTAAAAATAAAGTGCAAGAGGTTTTTGTATTTCTCCCTGAAGGAAAATTATTGTCATGTCTTAAAAGATTTGGCATCTTAAAATTAAGAAAATAGTATATTTTTTCTTCTAGATTGTATGTTCTTGAGTGTGGTGACTGTCTTTTTTTTTAATTCCCCTTTGTCTTATCATACTCTCAGTAACAAAAAGATAACACAATAGAAATTAGAAATTTTTGAAGTGAATGATTAAAAAATACTACATATTTAAACTTGTGGACCACACCTAAAGCAGAATATAGAATATGCAAAAAGAGGCTTAAATGCATACATTAGAAAATAAGTTTCTATCTGGGAACTGTTAAAGGAAGGGAGTAAACTCAAAGAATTGTAAAAGGAAGCCAAACACTAAAGATAGGAACTGAATAAGGGGTTGACATCCAAAATATACAAAGAACTCATGCACCTTAACAAACAAAAAGCAAATAACCCAATTAAGAAATGGGCACAGGACATGAATAGACACTTCTCTAAAGAAGAAATTCAGATGGCCAACAGGCACATGAAAAAATGCTCCACATCGCTAATCATCAGAGAAATGCAGATTAAAACCACAATGAGATATCACCTCACACCAGTGAGGATGGCCAACATCCAAAACACAAACAACA
>JAQQAC010020896.1:15029074-15108186 GCA_029783875.1 Phataginus tricuspis | reverse complement strand
CTGATGGACAGTGACTGTAATAGGGTTGGTGGGGGGGACCTGATGAAGGGGGTAGTTTAATCATCACAATATTGCTCATGTAATTGTAGGTTAATGATACTAAAATAAAATAAATTGTATAAAAAAAAAAGATAGGAACTGATGTGAATAAAACAGATGACAAACGTACACTAAATATTAGGGTCAAGTTATCCCAAAAGTTATTTCTTTGAAAAGACTAATAAAACTGATAAACCTCTGAAAGGCTTATCAAAAAAGAGTAGGCATAAATAATAAACATCACAAAAATTGAATAATCATTAGCGGCTATTAGGAACAATCTCACGTTAACAAATGAATGTAGAATGTACTTAACCAAATAGACTCAGAAACATATAGAAAATCTGAAGTCTTTTACCATATAAAAAATCAACTAATCAAAAGTTTCCCACCAAGAAAATTCCAAGCCACCATAACTTCAGTAGTGAGTGATACCAGGCATTCATTCAAGGAAGAGATGACTCCAATTTTTAAAATTCTATAGAATTAAAAAAGGGTGTCATTTTATGGTACTAGCATAATCTTAATACTATAACCTGTGAAAGACAGTACAGAAAAGGAAAATTATCGGCCAATCACACTTAAAAACATGGATTTAGATTTAATTTAATTTTTAACTTTACCCTAAATTAAATATTAACAAACCAGATCTAGCACTATATAAACAGGATAGTATATCTTGAACAAGTTGGTTTTATCCCGAGAATGCAAGATGAGCACCAGGAAATCACACCGTGTAATATGTCATGATATTAAAAGATTGAGAATAATCACAAGAACGTCTCAAAGATTCAGGAAAGCATAATAAATTCATGTGTCAACTAAAAACCCTTTTTTTAAAAAAACAAAAATTAGGACAAGAAGATAGCTTTCTTATATGCAAAGGAAGAAATTGACGGAGGAATGACTTGTTTTATAAATAAAGAAAATTGATTTTGGGGAAACAGAGTGAAATTGAACCCCTGCCCTACCTTGTGTTCATTAATCAACTTCATTTGGATTTTGGACATAAATGTAAAGAGCAGAACTTTATTAAAGTTATTAGAAGATAATAGAGGGAAGTTTTGTTACAAAGTTCAAGGAAATAATAAATTTGAGCCTTTTTACCTCAAAAGTCACCATAAAGAGAACAGAAATTCAGGTTGGTAATGGAAAAAGATACTGGGAATACATTAAAACAGTGAAAGACTTGGATCCAGCATACATAAAGGATTATAAGTCAGTAAGGAAAGACAGCCTGGTAGGAAAATGGATGAAATAGACTTGAACAAGCCTCTCCTAAGAGGAATTCCAAATGCCTAGTTAATATTTGAAAAGATGTTCAGCCTCCTTAGTAATGGGGAAGGAAAATCAAAACCACAACAAAATACTTGTGCAATCTTCCAGACTGGCCAGGTTTAAAAGTCTTAAAAGTACCAAGTGTTACTAAAGTAAGGGAGCAACAGGGACTATTACTAAGGTAGTAAGAGTTAAATTTGTATAACCACATCGGAAGCACTTTGGCATTATTTACCAAAGTTGGAAATATTCATACCCTGTGAAACAGGGTGTCAACAATTAGCTACATATAGCTTAGATTAACGAAATACGTACATAAAACACACCAGGATGCATGTACAAAACTGTTTATAGCAGTAATGTGAGCAATGGCCTCAAACTGGGAATGGTGAAAATGTAGAATGGATAAATGCATTGTGGTATCCATCTAATGAGCACTATATACAGTAATAGAAATGGAAATAGGAAGGTCTGTATACAACTTCATGAGTGAATCACACATGAAGATTTTAAGCAGTCTAAACCAAATGATTGTGGGGCAGTATTTATGGTAGAATACTGTGTGACCTTAAGAGAAAGAGAAGATTGTTGAACAACAGGGACATGAGAGGTGGGGTGCTGGTCACTTCTCTATTACTTGATGTGGATGGTGATTATACTTTTTGTGTTAGGCCTGTCATTATACTGTACTTTTGTTTTTTGTACTGCTGATGTGTTTTATTGCATGGTAATAGTAACTTTTTTAAAGTATCATGTGCTTTGCTAATAAAGTGCATTTTCTGGTTAAGAAAAATTAACTCTCAATACCCCCTTTTCTCTAGCTCCCCTCTGGTCCTTATTTTAGCAAAAGTCCTCAAAAGCATGTTTGTGGTTCTTCTATTCTTTATTGAACTTGCCAGTTTGCCTTTCATCTCTTTCCAGAATGACTTCCATGTTGCTAAACCCATTGGTCAGTTCCCAACTTTTAAAGGCTTTTAGCATTTGACATTGTGAAGTACCCTTAGTCCATAGTCTCCTTTTTTATTTTCTTGGTGATTTCATCTTAACAGCTTTAAGTACCAACTTTATTTTATAAATCCAGCTTGGACCTCTCCTAAACTCTAGACTTGTATATCCTGTTTGACATATCCAGTTAGATTCTTAATCTTCTCAAATTTATCCTGTTCATTCCATGTGGAGAGAGGACTTGGAAACCCTGCATTCCCTCATAGATTTTGTCTTTTGCATCTCTTCATGTGACCAGTCCTCCTAATTTATAATCCATTATAATAAAACCATAGTTGTAAAAATAAAATTACTGCATTTAATTAAAAGCCTTTGAATATGAAAGCATTGGTCTTTGTGGTGAAGGTAGTGTTTAAAGTTAACAATGTCAGAGGTTGCCTGTACCTTATTGTTCTTGTAAATGGTTGTCAGACAATTGAGCCTGAGTCCTTGTCACTGTTTAAGGCAGCATTTCTCAACCTCAGCCCTGGGAGAGCATTAAATACTATTACCTTAAGGTGTCCACAGTGTGTCGTTAACTTCTCTCCTATATATCTAGAATGTTACTTGTTATGTACCATCCTTGGGAGAATTAGCAAAATAGTCACAGTAGTCATTTTCTGTTCTGTGGTTCCAATGAGGAATCCCCACTGAGAAAGGCTACTAAGGGAAACTTCACTCTCCTGTAGTTCTGAAGTATGCAAATCGTCATCTGCCCAGGAATCAAGGCTGTAATGAAAGTAATGCCTGCATGATTGTAATTCAGACTGTAGCTTGAGAACCATTACAAATTATACTATTACCTTATGATTTTAAGGCAACTCTTCATATCATGATTTAAGTTTTAAAAGGGATGCTTAAAATGACAACCCAAGGAATGCTCATGATGCACTTGGTTCAGAACTTGACTCAAATTGCATAATAAACATTGCTTACAGTGTTCTACCTCACTTCCCTTAGCATTTCTATCCATCCTCCTCTCAGAATTGACTAAATGGTAGTATCTCTCGAATATCAGCTCTTTATAGTGTATGGTTTCTATATCAAGGAAAATACCTTGTCATTTTGTGGTAAGTAAAAGTTATCTCTGTGAAAATTTAGAGAAAAATATTTCACTTAAACTGATAACATTTTCACATCTTTAGTAATACCTTCTCAAATGTGTTTGCTTTTCATATGTTAACTAAGGGTTTTACATTATTAGTGTGGAATAGCTGTGTTTCTGGTTAATAAAAAGAAATGGACGGGGGGAAAACGCATGTTTTCTATAATAAATGTTTTCATTAGTAAACATTTATTTTAATATTATCTAGGCTATCAAGTACTAGCTCCAACTGCCTATTATGATCAGACTGGTGCCTTAGTGGTTGGCCCTGGAGCAAGAACTGGCCTTGGAGCTCCAGTTCGATTAATGGCTCCAACACCTGTTTTAATTAGTTCAGCAGCAGCACAAGCTGGTAAGTGTAACAGATGTTTTCAGGGATAATATTTTTCTGGTGTTTGAGATATTTTAAAAATAGAGAAGAGCTTTCTGGGAAGTTCTGAGTATCTGCATGTGTCTTGCAGCAGCAGCCGCCGCTGGAGGAACGGCGAATAGTCTGACAGGCAGCACGAATGGTCTGTTCCGGCCCATTGGCACTCAGCCCCCAGGGCAGCAGCAGCCACCGAGCAGTAACCTGCAGTCTAACTCGTTTTACGGGAGCTCTTCTTTGACTAGTAGTTCCCAGAGCAGCTCTTTATTTTCTCACGGACCTGGCCAGCCTGGGAGTACATCTCTTGGCTTTGGGAGCAGTAGCTCTTTGGGTGCTGCTATAGGCTCAGCCCTCAGTGGATTTGGTTCATCAGGTAAGTTTTCTTTTTAAGATGAGTGTACTCTGCTAAGTGGACATAAGGTATATGTATGTTTTTTTAGTATTAAGATAAGCAATAATAAATAGCTTGTAGTGTAGAAAGGACAGGGCTAATCGTGGTTTATTGGTTTAATTTTGTAGAAGAACTACTACCTGCAAATCTTTAAGCATATATGAATATTTAACTTATTTCAAGCAGCCCATCCTTTACTTGAATATAATACATTTTCCCCTGGATTTAAGAACTATATTACTGTAATTTTGTTCTAGTTAACGTTTGTTTGGAGCATTATGCTAATTACTAGCCCTTCCTTATTTACATAATAATGTTTGAGGAAGTAAATATTTTGCCACCTTAAATTTCTAGTGTTTTTAACTAATAAATTGCCTTTGCTTATCAGATGATTTATTTCTTATTAAATGGTAGTGGCTCATTACGGTTTTCTTTATTTGGTATAATATATAAGAATAAAATATATTGAAAGTTCTAAACAGAAGCCCCTAAGAAACTACCAGTATGCTTTTTATTTTAAACAATATAGCCTTTATCACTAAAATTCATTTTGAAGGATGTATTATCCCATATCCTAGTTTTATACATAATACTTAAGAAATCTAAATTTTAAATAGTTTCATAAAATAATTTACCCACAAAATTCATTTTGTTGCTGAGCAAGTACCAAGTGGAATCAGAAGAGGCCCACATTGATTCCCTGTTGATATTTGTATGTATTATCATTCACTGATATTTCCACAGTATTCAGGAAACAATAGGGAAATAATGGCTTAACCGTAGTTCTGTTGATACAATTGGCAGCCTTTTCTTCATGAGAGGCAGAGGCTGTTTATTCAAACCTCAGGAGATTTTAGATTTCTGTAGTGTTCTGGAAACATTAATACCTGCTTCTCATCTGTTTTCTTACCACACTAAATTGTTTTCCTTACTGGTGTGGAAAATGGCAAAATTAACATGCCAGTTGTTATTAACTATGCTTGCCAGTTTTCTGAGGAAGTGCTTCCTGAACTTTTAACATTCATATTTACAAGAGGAGTGGTCTAAAAGAGCTATAAACTTTTAGATGAAAAGTGCTTTTTTTGTTACAATGAAATTCAGTAGGGAGATATACTTGCCTAACACAAAATGACCTAAAGCATGGGCTCAGAAACCTCTGAGGGAAAATCTAGTGACCATGGAAATTGTTTAATCTGAGTTTCCTCCTTGAGTTGTCTTATTCCATTCAGAATTAGTATTTTTATCTCCAGCCCAAGCAATCCCATAGGACTCATTTTTTGTTTCTGACAGAGTTGACAGGCGTTTGCCCTGAATAATCCTAAACATGCTGAAGAAAATCAAAAGAACATAAAACTTAAAAAAAAAAACTGTGGAAATAAGTAGTTTCTTAATTACAGATTATAGACCCTAAATAATCTAGGAAAAAGAGAGAAGATCCTCAATAAATCTGTGTTCCCTTTCTAATAAAGTATGTCGTTGATGGGTCTGGTATAGATCTTTAGTCCTCCTTACCCAGTTCTTCCAAATTCCCATTTACCTCTTACTTGTTAAGTCCATTCCCCCCAGCACTGAAGAACTGGTTGTCATGAACATTTTGTTTCCCTTCAATGTCCCCTGCAGATGCTTTTCCCAAAGACTGATCTTCATGCTTCTCTTATTTATAATATTGCTCACTCAATTCTGATTTCCATTCTGGGGTACCTCTGTTTCACCTGGCTTCAGAGGGCATTAGCAATTGCCAGTCCAAATGCCAGTAAATAGTCTATTATCTTCTCCCTCCTCTTGGACATTTTGTGAGTTCATTCAAGTGCTACACATATGTACTCTTAATAACAGGTCTACCTATTGCAGTTGCACATTATTGCAATTCCATACCTATATGAAATCTAAAGTACAGTATGGTTATGTGCACATACATATAGTAACACAGTGATTCTCCTACCTATATAATGAAATTATTAATGCTTAACAGTTAAATATCCCAGTTTATAGCACAGTTGGCTAAGAAAACTAGCCATTGTAATATAGTAATTAAATCATCTTTTCTATGACCCATTATTTAGGAAGTGCTGTTACATTGCAAGTTTGTAATTTAACTTTTTATATACAGTTGATAAATGATAGTAACTCCATTGTTTATCTAGCCTCTTAGATATTTTAGGTAAACTTGATTTTATATTTGATAGCCATACTGTTGCACGTAATTTAGACATATAGTAAAACTTTAATGAGCCAGCTTGTTTATGGTTAAAGTAAAGCTATTTCTGAATTACTTTTAAATGTTTGGCTTGGCATTTCCTGTTTGGAAGAAAATAATATTGCATGTGTCAAAACTGGTTTCTTTGGTTACTTTCCAGGAGAATGACTGGCTGCACTCATTAGGGAGCTGTTGTCTTTTTCCTTGTCAGTTAAACTGTTTTCTGAAATAAATAGGAATTTTAAATGTAGCCATGGTTTAGAAAAATCACTTTGACAGTGTCCTTTTAAATTAGCATAGTTAATGTAGTGTACATTGACAGTTTTGCCAAAACCAACTGAAGAAGAGCTACTACATTAGTGTTTATATTTGTTTTTGCTATTAAATTTTTGCTATTTTATGGTTACCTAGTATTGCCCTATTATATAGCTTAAAATATGAAATTTTCAATAAAATTTAATCAGTCTTTCAGAAAACTGCACTGGCTGGTATAAAAGGATGAATAGTGTTACAATATTTTGCCTAATACAGTAATGTGAGCCTGGTATTTTCATTTATACGATTTTGAATTTGGTAAAACCAATGTAATTAAGTTTCCTATCTGTATTATAAGCTTAACTTGGTCTACCCATCATGTCCTCTGCTTAATTTTTCTCTTTAATCTATACCATTATGACCTACTTATAATTGACTTGGGATAAGAAAACCAAGACCTTAACAGAAATTTTTTAATTGTCTTGAAAAGAATTATCTACCATATTGGTCCGAATATAGAGCTTGTCCTTTAAAAACTTGACAGGTTGAGAAATGTTATATGAAATTCCCTTAGATGTAAAAGACGTTCAGTTAAAAAATGGTAGAGTTAGGAACTGGAAAGAAGCATGCTTGAAAATATGGGATCTAGGTGAAACTTAAGATGTGTTGAAGTTTCAGACAGGCCTTTTAAACACTTGGTAAAGAATTTGATTATACAGGTATGTCTTGATTAACAGTCATATCCTTGGGTTGCTCTTCTGAGCATACATAGCTACATGGTAATTTGATTATACCATTTTTCTCATGATTTTGTAGAATTACAAAAGGAAACAAGGAATAGAAGTTAGTAGTTAAATTTGGGATTATACAAAAGAAACTCAGTACAAAAAGCAGTGTGATATAAGTTAATTGTATGTTATCTAAGGGGAAAAAAAAAGAGGCTGATCAGTCTTCACTTAAGGGGCTCACAAGGCCAGTGATAGAATTTAGGAATGGAAGATCCTGAGGGGTAAGTGAAAACATGCCTTTGGTATGATAACAGTAATGAGTGCTGTTAGTTTTCTAAAGAAAGTTTGTTTTTTTCATATATATATATATATATTTGTTTGTTTCATATATATATATATATATATATATATGAATGTTGTGATTTAGTTGTTGAAGGAAAGGGAAAATATGCAGGCTGAAAACTACTGAGGGGTAAGCTGCCATTTGTATTTCACAACTGATTAATATTCGGGCCAATATGGACTTAAAGGATTATGGCTTGAACACAGCTAAAAACCAAATCAAATGTGAATGGTGAGGGAAATGTATTAATATTCTATTTATCGGTATAACCTTTTCTTGGCATGGAGTTGAAGTCTAAGAACCTGGTGCCAGAGTAGGACACTACCAAAATTTAACCTTATTGGAATTTAACCTCTAGCATATCCTAAAGCAGATGACTCAGCAATTCCAGGGTTTATAAATCATACCAGGGTATTAAAGCACAGTAATCATATGTGTAAATGGTAAATATGTGTGAAATAATGAACATATGACTGCTCTGTTAAGTATTTGGTTACAATTGGGGTGCATTTATACCCTTTTATGATTAATAAGTAGTGTATATATAGTTATCACAGTAATTATCTTCTCCATAATGTTTCTAAAAATAATTATTGTGATCACTTCTGTTATTTCCCAGCAAGAGTTGGGGATAGGTTTTTATTCAGTTAACACTGTATGTAATTAGGGTTTTTTTTATTTCTTCTTCAGTTGGCAGTTCTGCAAGTAGTAGTGCCACAAGGAGAGAGTCTCTATCTACTAGCTCTGACTTGTACAAAAGATCTAGTAGCAGCCTAGCACCCATAGGGCAACCATTTTACAATAGTCTGGGATTTTCCTCCTCTCCAAGTCCAATAGGCATGCCTCTGCCAAGCCAAACTCCAGGACATTCACTTACGCCACCGCCATCACTTTCATCACATGGATCCTCATCCAGTTTGCATTTAGGTAAAAAAAAAAAACAAAACCCTTTTTATTTGTATGTATACATGTAAGTGTGTTTGTGTGTGTGTTTATAATATATGTAAAATATTTAATGTTGGATAAAACATGCCAAATTGCTTTTGCTTTTAGATATTAGCCTTTTGAAAAAGTTCTACTTTCGTGAAAATTCAAAGTGAGGGTCTAATGTACAGTAAGGTAAAGACCCCTATTGTAACTTATGTTCCTTTTATGAAATACAGTGGTGTGTTTTTTCTTGTCTGTGCTTTTGATTTGTGTGTGTTTTAGATCATTTGAAAAGTCAACTATTTATACATGATAGTAAAAGAGAAATTTCACTGTCAGAGTTTTTGCACACCAAAAGAAAAACATTAGTCACATATTTATTGAACTTAAATATTAGCTTAGTACGGTGGTTTTTGCTTTGGCCTTTGAATGCCTGGCCATTTTATCAAAGGGTTATATCAGGGTAAATGAATTTAGTATGTTTGTGAATTACAGAATCTTATGGTCCCCATATTTCTTTTACTTTTGAATATGTTGTTAGTTTAAGGAAAAAAATGTTTTAGGCTTATAATACCCTTGAAGTTGGAGCATTTAGAACTTTTTTTTATATCTGTATATTAAGATTTCCCTCACTCCAAGATTGTTGAATTGGTGGTTACCTTTTTATCTGGGAAGTATGTTTATCCCTTTAGTTAACAGTATATTTCAGAGGGCTTTTGGAAATCAGAAGCTATGTGTGAATCCCTATCTCTTCAAAGAAAGTATGTCATTAAAATTAGATTTTGGACTTTCGTAATCCTAGTTGCCTCAACTAAAATTTGAGGAATTTTATTGCTGATTTTTATCTCCTTGCAAAGATTTAATTAGCCTGTGATTTAAGAAGGAATGTTGCTGTTGTAAGCAGATAAATATGGTAGTGATTAAGGATAAAGCTGGTTTTTCCTAAAACTCAATACAATAAATGTCCATATAACAAAGGTATCTTCTGCAGTGATCATCATGTAGATTTATGTCATCATAAAGTGGGCTATATTTCTTTTTTAAGGGCTGGTCTTCCACCCCAAACTCCGGGCGTTTGCTCTTTTGGGGATTTTGAATATATACAACCAATCAGTTTATTTGGGTGGGGTCCTAAGATCTGCTTTGCAGCACTGTTTGTGTAAACTCCCCAATTTCTAGCCTAACATCTTCCTTCATTTATCATCTTTTCTTAGTCAAGGAGCTGCTTAGTTCCTGATTCCTATTACTTTTATTTTCTCCCACCAACCCCATATAAGACGTGCCTTTGAAACTTTGAAATAAACACAAAAATTTGGAGCATAACATGAGAATATACCTTACATAATAGTTTTGTGTTTTATTGTTAAGATTTTATTTGTCATGTCTTGTCATTTTTTTTTTATAGGTAAGTTTCAGATCAGAAAACTGTCAACTGTTATTGTGTATGTGGTGGTTTAAAGCCTGTATAAAACGCATTAATTATCCTACATAGCTTGCTTAGAAATTAGATTACAAATTAATTTTCAGATGTCGCTATAATTAAACAATAACCTAGACACTTTAGACCATAAAGAATTCAGCCATATAAATACTTCAGAGAAGGAATTCTAGTCAGTTATGATAAATAATCATCACTTGGGTCAGCAGTTCTACATTATTGCCTGATAATTTTGTACCCATTGTTAAACTCCTTAGTTTAGCTGATTTTAATATACATCTAATGAATTATCTACAGGTTATTTTCTTTTGTGATCTTCCAGTTTTCTTCGGTTTTAGTTGTAGTATGACTGGCAATGTTGTTAACAGGGAATAGACTGCCAGGTTGAAAATAATTCAGTAGATTTCATGAATTTGCTCTTTGCCTAGTGTTCATGGAAGTCATTTGTCTTTCACTTTCCTGTGACTGAATCATGATACAAGGCTAACATGCTGTCTTCTAAAAAAACATTTTAGATTATATATCCTGGAAGTGGATTTCTTCATGAATCAAGTTAATCAAGAACTGCTAATTTATAGAATAGCAATAGAAATAAACTTGCACATCCATTTAAAAAATTAATCTTAACTTCACATATTAAGAATATAATGTCATGAGATAAAGAAATAAGTTCTGTTTCATTAGAAATGGTTGGAATTGATTCGTTCTAGGTTATTGTGAGATTTTACGACATGTAATCATTTAATAGTGGTAGGCTTTGATTTCTGTATTCTTGGTATTGTGTCAAATGTATTAACTTTTTTAAAACCAGTTCTCCCTTTGCCCATGCTAGTTATTTGATTCATAGAAAAGCCCTAATAGCAACATCGTGTGCTTCTGGCTTTCCAAAAAAAAAGATGACTAATTTTTTAAAGTGGTTGTCATTTGGTCAACATAAGTATTTTTAGCAAGATGACTGGTCACTTTTTGATTAAACAAGTATTTCAATTCATAGATTTTAATTCTTTTTTATAAACTAAGGTTTGCAACCTGGTTATCTTGTTAATATATTGAAGTACAGAAACAATTTTATTCTTTCATTTTCTAGTGTGAAATTTTTAAGAGATTTCTTTTTTAAAACAATTATAACCACATTATCATTACCATACATTTAAAATTAATAATTTCTCATTACTCTAATTTCCCTAATGGACCTAAAAGGTCTATTTTTAGAGTTTTGTTTGAATCAGTGTCCAAAGAGGTCCATGCATGACATTTGTTTGATAATGTCTTTTAATATAGAACTGATTATTCTTCCTCACTTTTTTTCTTTCCATTTATTTGTTGAAGAAACTTTGTCCTGTTAAATTTTCCATATTCTTGACTTTGCTGACTGCTTCCCCATTGTGGTGGTGGTTAACATGTTCCTCTATTTCTTCTATTTCATGTATAATAGAATTAAATCTTGAGGCTTGGTCTTATTCTTCATTGTTTGGTTTGTTAGTTTTGGCAATATGTCTGTATTATTTCTTTTGTACTGTATCAGGAGGCACATGTCTGGTTGGTTCATCATGTGGTTGTCAGCCTGGCCCACCTAATGGCTTAGTAGCCTTTGATTATTGTCTCAGTGTTTCTTCAGAGTTTGGAAAATGTTGATACTATAATTCTGTCCTGCATTTATTAGTTGGAACTTTTCTATAAAGATTTTTCATCACTTATGGAGTGACCCTGAAATGTATTTCATATAGGAGTCACTGTAATGCTTGATTTCTTTTCATATATTTTCTGACTTTGAGAATTGGTTGATGCCCTAGTAACTCACGAAGGTGGCTTATTATTATTATTTTTTTTATTGTTACCTGTAAATTGATGGGTTTTAGGATCGTTGATATGCTTCAGTCTGCTGAAGTCTAAGAGACATTAGTTCTGTACCTTTTCTTGATCCTAAAACTTAACCATGTTTGGCTATTTGGAGTCCCTTCAGATTGGCTCCTATGTTGACTACAACTTTGTAAAAGCGCACTTAAATTATTGGGGGTCAGAGAAACAATTGGGAAAGAATAAGGAAAGAGAAACTTTAAGAATAATGGTTTTTATCTTGAAATGCGAAGAGCAGCATTAAATTCTGGGCTTCAGATACAGCATTGAATATTAAGGGAATTTATTTTCTCACATTATATTGATCTATAGAGGTGTATGTAGTGGGGGGAATCTTCCACCTGAAGTTGTTTCTTTAGTTATTCATTGTGGTGGAAGTCAGCATGTTATCTTGAGATACTTCACTCCCTGTGAGAGGGCATTAAGTATTTCCAGTATTATTTTATTCTTCTACCTGGAACTAATTATTTCCTTCCTTGTTTCCTTTCTTTTTCTTCTTTTAATAAACTCTTAAAATATTTCAGTGATTTCTGATTTACTTTAATCTTTATGCACATAGTAATTAGATTGATGTGGAACTTCTTGAGTATAAAGCAGCATTATGTATATTTAACTAAGGGCTTGACAAACTGAACAGGCCGTGTTTTTTTTTAAGAGAACTAAAAAATGTAATGCAAGCTTTGAGCTCAGTGAAATCAGCTTATTAAAAGGTGTCTGTCAGTTCTGAAAATTCATTGATGTCATGTATCCAGTAATCAAATAATGCTTTAGCTTGCTGTGAATTAGAAAATTTTACAACCTATCTTCTAATCAAGAAATTTTATATTAAATATAAGCAGTATAATAATAACTTTTAGATTATTTTTCCTGTTAAGTAGTAGTTACATCTGTTAAAATTGACTGATTTTGGCAGATTTAGTCAGCTGCTTCTCTTAACAGTGAAATATTAAACAACTGAAACAAACATGGCCAAATTCATTGTATGGTTATGTGCAGTTTTTCCAAGTTTCATACATGGTCCTTAAGGTAAAAAATTACTTTTATTTATAAATTATTTCTAAATTATTTTTATTGATTGTAACAAATATTAATTTGATTAATTATTGATAATAAATATTAAATATGCTATCTTTAATCTAAAATGTTTTATTTATAAATTATTTTGAAGCTGTCATTGAAAGCACATTAACCTTGAAGTAATAAGTTCCTTATAATGAAAGAGCATTTGATAGTTTTCTAAAGCACCTTTATTTTCATTATTTTATTTCATCTTAATTGTTAATGTAGACTGGCTTAGTGATATGTCTATTAAAGATGAGAAAATTATAGGTCATATGAGCCCAGGAAACTTGCCAAAACCAGGAAATGACAGAACTAAGGCTGGAACACAGTTCTGATTTCCTGATACTGTCCTGGCCTTTTCTGCTTATGCTATTCAATAATGAATTGAACAGTTTTACAAAGTGTATAAGAAACACTATTTTTTTTTTTTTGGTATCATTAATCTACAATTACTTGTGCAATATTATGGTTATTAAACTACCTCCTTCATCAGGTCCCCCCCACCAACCCCATTACAATCACTGTCCATCAGTATAGTGAGATGCTATAGAATCACTACTTGTCTTCTTTGTCTTGTACAGCCCTCCCCGTGCCCTCCCAATATTACATCTGCTAATTGTAATGCCCCTTTTACCCCCTTGTCCCTCCCTTCCGACCCATCCTCCCAGTCCCTTTCCCTTTGGTAACTATTAGTCCGTTCTTGGGTTCTCCCTTCCGGCCCATCCTCCCAGTCCCTTTCCCTTTGGTAACTATTAGTCTGTTCTTGGGTTCTGTGAGTCTGCTGCTGTTTTGTTCCTTCAGTTTTTTTCTTTGTTCTTATACTCCACATATGAGTGAAATCATTTCATACTTGTCTTTTTCTGCTTGGCTTATTTCACTGAGCATAATACCCTCTAGCTTCATCTATGTTGTTGCAAATGGTAGGATTTGCTTTCTTCTTATGGCTGAATAATATTTCATTGTGTATATGTACCACATCTTCTTTATCCATTCATCCACTAATGGACACTTAGGTTGCTTCCATTTCTTGGCTATTGTAAATAGTGCTGCGATAAACATAGGGGTGCATCTGTCTCTTTGAAATTGGGCTGCTGCATTCGTAGGGTAAATTCCTAGGAGTGGAATTCCTGGGTCAAGTGGTATTTCTATTTTGAGTTTTTTGAGGAACCTCCATACTGCTTTCCACAATGGTTGAACTAATTTGCATTCCCACCAGCAGTGTAGGATGGTTCCCTTTTCTCCACATCCTCGCCAACATTTGTTGTTGTTTGTGTTTTGGATGTTGGCCATCCTCACTGGTGTGAGGTGATATCTCATTGTAGTTTTAATCTGCATTTCTCTGATGATTAGCCATGTGGAGCATGTTTTCATGTGCCTGTTGGCCATCTGAATTTCTTCTTTGGAGAAGTCTATTCATGTCCTCTGCCCATTTCTTAATTGGATTATTTGCTTTTTGTTTGTTGAGATGCGTGAGTTCTTTATATATTTTGGATGTCAACCCCTTATCAGATACATCATTTATGAATATATTTTCCCATGCTGTGTGATGTCTCTTTGTTCTACTGATGGTGTCCTTTGCTGTACAGAAGCTTTTCAGCTTGATAGAGTCCCACTTGTTCATTTTTGCTTTTGTTTCCCTTGCCCGGGGAGATATGTTCATGAAGAAGTTGTTCATGTTTATGTCCAAGAGATTTTTGCCTATGTTTTTTCTAAGAGTTTTATGGTTTCATGACTTACATTCAGGTCTTTGATCCATTTTGAGTTTACTTTTCTGTATGGCGTTAGACAGTAGTCCAGTTTCATTCTCTTACATGTAGCTGTCCAGTTTTTCCAACACCAGCTGCTGAAGAGGCTATCATCTCCCCATTGTATATCCAAGGCTCCTTTATCAAATATTAATTGACTGTATATGTTTGGGTTAATGTTTGGATTTTCTATTCTGTTCCACTGGTCTGTGGGTCTGTTTTTGTGCCAATACCAAATTGTCTTGATTACTGTGGCTTTGTAGTAGAGCATGAAGTCAGGGAGCATAATTCCCCGTTTTATTCCTCCTTCTCAGGATTGTTTTGGCTATTCGGGGTCTTTTGTGGTTCCATATGAATTTTAGAATTATTTGTTCGAGTTCATTGAAGAAAGCTGTTGGTATTTTGATAGGGATTGCGTTGAATGTGTAGATTGCTTTAGGTAGTATAGCCATTTTGACAATATTTATTCTTCCTAGCCAAGAGGATGGGATGCATTTCCATTTGTTAGGGTCCTCTTTAATTTCTCCTAGGAGTGTCTTGTAGTTTTCAGAGTACAGGTCTTTCACTTCCTTGGTTAGGTTTATTCCTAGGTATTTTATTCTTTTTTATGCAATTGTGAATGGAATTGTTTTTCTGATTTCTCTTTCTGTTAATTCATCGTTAGTGTATAGGAAAGGAACAGATTTCTGTGTGTTAATTTTGTATCCTGCAACTTTGCTGAATACAGATACTAGTTCTAGTAGTTTTGGAGTGGAGTCTTTAGGGTTTTTTATGTACAATATCGTGTCATCTGCAAGTAGTGACAATTTGAGTTCTCCTTTACCAATCTGGATGCCTTGTATTTCTTTGTTTTGTCTGATTGCCGTGGCTAGGACCTCCAGTACTATGTTGAATAACAGTGGGGAGAGTGGGCATCCCTGTCTTGTTCCTGATCTTAGATGAGAAGCTTTCAGCTCCTTGCTGTGAAGTATGGTGAAGCTGTGGGTTTGTCATATATGGCCTTTATGATGTTGTGGTACTTGCCCTCTATACCCATTTTGTTGAGAGTTTTTATCATGAATGGATGCTGAATTTTGTCAAATGCTTTTTCAGCATCTATGGAGATCATCATGTGGTTTTTGTCCTTCTTTTTGTTGATGTGGTGGATGATGTTGATGGATTTTCGAGTGTTGTACCATCCTTGCATCCCTGGGATGAATCCCACTTGATCATGGTGTGTGATCCTCTTGATGTATTTTTGAATTTGGTTTGCTAATATTTTGTTGAGTATTTTTGCATCTATGTTCATCGGGGATATTGGTCTGTAATTTTCTTTTTGGTGAGGTCTTTGCGAGGTTTTGGTATTAGAGTGATGCTGGTTTCATAGAATGAGTTTGGAAGTATTCCCTCCTCTTCTATTTTTTGGAAAACTTTAAGGAGAATGGGTATTACTTCTTCTCTTTATGTCTGGTAGAATTCAGAGGTGAATCCATCTGGTCTGGGGGTTTTGTTCTTGGGTATTTTTCCTTTCTCGTTTCTGATTCTGTTTATATATGTAGATTCTCTTTTTCTCTTAATGAGTCTGGCTAGGGGTTTATCTATTTTGTGTATGTTTTCAAAGAACCAGCTCTTGGTTTCATTGATTTTTTCTATTGTTTTACTCTTCTCAATTTTATTTATTTCTTCTCTGATCTTTATTATGTCCTTCCTTCTGGTGACTTTGGGCCTCATTTGTTGTTCTTTTTCCAATTTCAGTAATTGTGTCTTTAGACTATACATTTGGGAATGTTCTTCCTTCTTTAAATAAGCCTGGATTACAATATATTTTCCTCTTAGAACTGCCTTTGCTCCATCCCACAGAAGTTGTGGCTTTGTGTTGTTGTTGTCATTAGTCTCCATATATTCTTTGATTTCTGTTTTGATTTGGTCATTAACCTATTGATTAAATAGGAGTATGTTGTTAAGTCTCCATGTATTTGTGAGCCTTTTTGATTTCTTTCTAAAATTTATTTCTAGTTTTATACCTTTGTGATCTGAGATGTTGGTTGGTAGGATTTCAATATTTTTGAAATTACTGAGGTTCTTTTTGTGGCCTAGTATGTGGTCTATTCTGAAAATGTTCCATGTGCACTTGAGAAGAATGTGTATCCTCTTGCTTTTGGGTGTAGAGTTCTGTAGATGTCTGTTAGGTCCATCTGTTCTATTGTGTTTTTCAGTGCCTCTGTGTCTTTACTTATTTTCTGTCCAGTTGATCTGTCCTTTGGAGTGAGTGGAGTGTTGAAGTCACCTGAAATGAATGCATTGCTGTCTATTTCCTCCTTTAATTCTGTTAGTATTTGTTTCACATATGCTGGCGCTCCCGTGTTGGGTGCATATATATTTATAATGGTTATATCTTCTTGTTGGACTGACCCCTTTATCATTATGTAATGTCCTTCTTTATCTCTTGCTACTTTCTTCGTTTTGAAGTCTATTTTGTCTGATACAAGTACTGCAACACCTGCTTTTTTTTGCTCCTTGTTGTTTGCATGAAATATCTTTTTCCATCCCTTCACTTTTAGTTTGTGTATATCTTTGGGTTTGAGGTGAGTTTCTTGTAGGCAGCATATAGATGGTTCTTGCTTTTTAATCCATTCTGTTACTCTGTGTCTTTTATTTGGTGCATTCAGTCCATTTACATTTAGGGTGATTATCGATAGATATGTACTTATTGCCATTGCTGGCTTTAGATTCATGGTTACCAAAGGTTCAAGGGTATCTTCTTTACTGTCTAACAGTCTAACTTAACTTTCTTGTTAAGTTATTGTAAACACCATCTGATGTTTCTTTATTTCTCTCCCTTCTTATTCTTCCTCCTCCATTCTTTATATACTAGGTGTTTTATTCTTTGCCTTTAGTTAGTATTTAGATGGTCTGCTTTCTTTGCTATGATTTTATTTTCTCTGGTGACATCTTTTTAGCCTTAGGGTTGCTTCCCTCTAGAGCAGTCCATTTAAATATCCCATAGAGGTGGTTTATGAGAGGCAAACTCTCTCAACTTTCACTTGTCTGGGAATTGTTTAATCCCTCCATCATATTTAAATGATAATCGTGCTGTATACAGTATTCTTGGTTTGAGGCCCTTCTGTTTGATTACATTAAATATATCATGCCATTCACTTCTGGCCTGTAAGGTTTCTGTTGAGAAGTCTGATGATAGTCTGATGGGTTTTCCTTTGTAGGTGATCTTTTTTCTCTCTCTAGCTGCCTTTAATACTCTGTCCTTATCTTTGATCTTTGCTATTTTCATTATTATGTGTCTTGGTGTTGTCTTCCTTGGATCCCTTGTGTTGGGAGATCTGTGGGCTTCCGTGGACTGCGAGACTATTTCCTTCCCCAGCGTGGGAAAGTTTTCAGCAATTATTTCTTCAAGACACTTTCTATCCCTTTTTCTCTCTCTTCTTCCTCTGGTACTCCTATAATGCGAATATTGTTCCGTTTGGATTGGTCACACAGTTCTCTCAATATTCTTTCATTCCTAGCGATCCTTTTATCTCTCTGTCCCTCAGCTTCTCTGTATTCCTGTTCTCTGATTTCTATTCCATTAACAGTCTCTTGCATCTCGTCCAGTCTGCTGGTAAGCCCGTTGATTGCTTGTCTCCTTTCTGCATTGTCTTTCCTCACTTCCCTCACTTCCTCCCTCAGCTCTTGCGTATTTCTCTGTAGATCCATCAGCATGGTCATGACTTTTATTCTGAATTCTTTTTCAGGAAGATCGTGCATTTCCATCTCTTCAGACTCCCTCTCTGGCGTCTGGGTCTGGGTGAGCTTTGTTTATACCATATTCCTCTGTCTTTTCATGGCAATAGAAGTGGTCACTGGTAGTTGTCACATATGTCACAGCTGGGCTCTTTAAGACTTTTAAAAAAAAAAGAGAAGAGCAAGAAAAGAAAAAAAAAACAAAAAAAAGAAAAAGACGTCCACCCGGAGTAGATTCTGTGAGGATGCTGTAGGTGGCGCTGTTACTCCACTATGCCGCAGCCGCACTGTTCCACAGGGCTGTTTGTAGCTCTGGCCAGGGCGTGAACAAATGGGTGGCTGCTGCTCTCTGAGTGAAGTTTCAGTAGGGCTACTTTTTCCCAGTCGCCAGCCAAGGGGTCCGAAATTGCCCTGGACCCCCAACCTGCTGGGCCGAGTGTGCTGGAATGATCCTGTTCCTCCGTTGGGCCCCTATCTCTTTACGACCGCTTTCTTTTGTCCTGGGGAGCCGGGCTGCGAGGACCCAGTGCGTTCCCAGGCTCAGGTCCTGCACCCTCTGTCTCTCCAATCTTCGATACACCGCGCCACGTGTGTCAGGGCTCCCAATGCAGAGCACCAGGGCTGGTTATTTCTTGGGCCTGTACTTCCACTCCCTCCCGACTGAATCCTCTCCTCCCCCCTGTGCGCTGGGGTAGGGGCGTGCTCGCATCCCACCTTGCGGGGTGCCGAGTCCTCTCAGGTGGAGATTCAGGCTGTGCGATGTCCTGTATCTTCTTTTGTCTCTTTTAGGAATAGTTGTATTTGTTGTATTTTCATAAATACATATGGTTTTGGGAGGAGATTTCCGCCGCCCTGCTCACGCCGCCATCTTCCTGGCACTCTCAAAAAACACTATTCTAATCAACCTCTTAGAAGCTACCTCACAGTGGTATAGATTATGCGTTTTTTAAGTTGTATGTAAGATTTCCAGACTTCTAGATCCATTTCTTTCTCATTATTCTTGAGATTTGTGGAAAGGCTATTGTCTAGACTTTTTTAAAGTCCAAATACATTATCTACTCCATGAAATAAGTAATTGTTCATCATAAGGCAGGCAACACAGGGACTGGCTGTAGGAGAGCATGTCTGCTCGCAACAGAATAATATTTATAGGTTCTTGTGGTGATGTAAATTAAAGCACTGGTTCAGCCTTTTGGTATGTCTAAAAGTCATTGATTTGTTGATGAGTATGAAGTATGTTCGGAAGAAATTCTAAAATTACATATTGTATGGAGGAATTTATTTTGTTTCTGTGTACAGATTTAATGATCTTAGTTCTTCTTTGGGGTCACATGGTTAGTTTTGGCTTTTACGGTTTTATTATTATCCTTTAATAACATCTGTGACTTTGTAGTTCTAATGATTGAGAATGTTTTCACCATTAAGGTAATCTCAAATTTAGGACTAGAAAATACTTGAACTAAGTCAATGTTTCAGCATTAGAATCATCTGAGGGGGGGTGTTTAGAATACTTGTATGAGGAGGTGAACAATTTGGAAATGGGTGGCAACCATTGTTCCTTATGACAATGATTGTGAAGTGACTTTTAATATTAAATAACAAGCAGCCAGATGCTAAACTTTTCATAACAAAAACAAGATTATCCCACTCAAATTTCCAGTAGCACCTACATGAAGAGAGAGACGTTGGGAAAAAAATCACATACAACTTTACTGCAGTTCATGTTTCCTTTTTAACTCATAATTCCAATCCCTTGGGTGTTTATAGGAGCCTTTGACCTTGTCTTCCATCATCTCCCTAATGCATTTTTTTCCTTCCATTGACCTGAACTCTGCCTTCCATTACATATTTTAAATTTTTGAAAAAAGATTACAGGATGACAGAAGAGTCTGATCTCTTTTAGTATATGTTTTAAGTGCTTTTTTCCCTTGGCAATATTTTGCAGTTGGAGCTTTTCTTCATTTGCTTTTGCTGACTATAATTCTGTATATCATTATTTACTGGCACTTTGTTGTTTTCCTTTTTATTCATTGGCCCTATTTTTCCTTCATGTTTGCATTTCAGCTCCTCATTTGTTTCTCTAACTTTTCCTTCTTACTGAAATAGCAAATAAGTCTTCATGTACCTTAATTCTTTTAATCTACCAAGAATTCACCTAAAATTTACATCATTGTACACTCTGTTTACACACTAATGTATGTGTAAGTATACATGGTATCAAAAAAAATAGCTCTTAAAATAGAGGCAGGTGTGCTTCATGGGGGAGCTGTAGCTTTAGCCAGATAACTTTTAAAATGAAAGCAGCGTGTCTCTTAATGAATGACATTGAAAATTAATTTGTATCTTTTATGTTGAGGATATTTTCATGTGAGACTATTTTCTTGTACCCAGGAATAAGTCTAATGGAAGATGGTTAAAATCTTTACAGTTTAACTATGAAACACTGACAGAAGTTGAAGAAGACAAATGGAAAGACATGATGTGTGGGTTGAAAGCCTCAAACATACCAGCTTTCTTCTAGTTAATATAGGTGTAGTACAATCTCAAGAAATTTTCAGGCTTTTAAAAGAAATTAGCAAGCTGATTTAAGTAACTTAAATAGGGAAAACAAGAGTAGTCAAGACAATCTTGAAGAATGAAGTTCAGGAACCTAACTTTTCCAGATACCAAAACTTATTATAAAGCTACAATAACTAACAGGATAGATGAACAGACTAGTGGAAAAGAATAGAGGATCCAGAAGTAGACCTACCCATTTAGTTACCTTATTTGTGTCCAGTATATGCCACTCTAGTATATTTGGGAAGGATGGTCTTTTCAGTAAGTTAGACTGGAGCAATTGAACATCCAAATGGGGAGAAAGAACTTTGTTTGACTCATCTTTCACAATAATGAAAACACATACATGCATGCACACAATGCACACACACAAATTCTCAAAGAAGTGAAATAACTTGCTTGTAGTCATGGAGTAAATAAAAATTTTGAGCCTAGGTCTGTCTGGCTTGTCCAGGATGTCACACTGCTTCGCAAAGAATACTTTTATTTCTATCTAATCTATCTGAATAAATAATCTTTCCCTGTTCCCTAAGTTTAGAATTTTTGTGAACTTTATAAAATTGTTGTAAAGTGTAATTTTGTGAGTTGGTGGGAAAAGTGAGTTTTAATGTCAATATATTGGCCTTTTTGTGGATTTTTACTTGCTAACAGTTGGCCTTTCATCCAAATTAAATATTTTTTACCTCAGGGGTCTCTTAAAATAGTTTATTACTAATGTTTAAATTAAAACTGATAAGCTAGGATCTTCTTTATGTGATATTCTTAAATAGTTTAAATAGAATAGTAATAAACTTAATTTATACTGAGGCCAATCTCTATTTTACGTTAATCTTTTATATGTTGTTTTTGGCCTCCATTTTAGAATTTTTTGTGTCTGATCAAAATTTTTGCTTATTTATTCTTTCAACCAATGTTGAATACCAGACTCTGCTTGACTAGAGGTAGTGTTGAGGATAAAAAGACCATCCTTACCCACTGTCATCAAGTTGGTAGGTTTGTGGTGAATACAGACAAATAAACCAGTATTTACAACATAATGATTGTAATGCTTTTGCCTTATTGCACTTTATTTAACAATTCTATTTTCTAAAAACAGAATGATGCTCTCCATTAGAATTATCATCTTTCCTTTGTAGTTTTATTGTACCAACTTTACCACAGACTGGATTATATTAGAGTTGCCCGTGTGTTTATTTTCCCCAGTAGATTCAAAATAAGAAAACCCAGACCTTCATCAACAGCTTTCAGAATATCAGATCTCAGCAAATATTTGGGTAATTGAATTTGAGTGTTTGTTTCTGTTTTATTGATAAATCTATTCTTTGACACTGACTACTTGTTTAAAAAGTATATTACATCTTACATAGATTTTTACCTTTAAACATCATTTGGCTGTTCCAATCAGTGTATTCTCTTATCAGTGTGTTAGGAACATACTCTTTAGTGTACTGTTGTTTGAAAAGTCTTACGACAGTTGTGGAGTTTTTTGTTTTTGCATGTGTGTGTTTTGTTCTTTGGTTGGGGGATGCTTAAGGTTTTTCTGGGTTAGTTGTGTATTTTGCAGTAACTTCCCAGTTCAGCCCTCTTCCAACCAACATAACACCATCAAGAGAGAAAATAAATGTGCCTGTAATGTTTGTCTAAAGTCAAAATTATTCTCACAGTATTAATAATTTATGAAGCAAACCTTAGGACTGCATAAATCCTTCTTAGTAATAGTGATTTAAGAGAAAAATCCCAGCTCTTACTGTTCTCCTTCACCCCAGTCAGGAAAGGCCACCTGGCCAAGAAATCTCACCAGTATTCAAAAGGAATGCAGGTATAGCCTGATGGTTAACTATCACCATAAGTACTAACCAAAGAAAGGAATTCAGGTCAAATCTGAAAGGGTGATTTGAGATAAGGAGGGAAATACTTTCACCTACATGTTAATATTAGCAAATGGAGTTCACCCCACTAACTATTTTGGAGGGAATAGGTAGTTTTTAAAGTGTCCTCATGTTCAACAATCACAGAGGTAGTTAGCTTTAGTAAGAAAATAAGATTCAGACAATTTTTGAAACCATACAGAAATTGGCCTTTTTGATGGAATAATGGAAATTGGAAAGGCAAGTCAATAATAGAAATCATCTAATATTGGTCTGAAGATTGTGTAGTTCATATGTTACAAACTCAGTCTGTTTATATGCTTTTCAATGAGTGAAAGATTATTAAATATCTTCTGAGGTGATGGTCTCTTTTTTTTTTTTAGTTGATTTTATTTATTTTTGTATCATTAATATACACTTATATGAGCAACATTGTGGTTACTAGATTTCCCCCCATTATCAGGTCCCCACCACATACCCCATTACAGTCACTGTCCATCAGCGTAGTAAGATGCTATAGAATCACTACTTGTCTTCTCTGTGTATACTGCCTTCCCCACGCTCCCCACCCCCATTATGTGTGCTAATCGTAATGCCCCTTTTTCCCCTTATCCCTCCCTCCCTCCCTAGCCATCCTCCTCAGTCCGTTTCCCTTTGGTAACTATTAGTCCATTCTTGGGTTCTGTGAGTCTGCTGCTGTTTTGTTCCTTCTGTTTTTTTCTTTATTCTTATATTCCGTGGATGAGTGAAATCATTCAATACTTGTCTTTCTCCGCCTGGCTTATTTCAATGAGCATAATACCCTCTAGCTCCATCCATGTTGTTGCAAATGGTAAGATTTGTTTTCTTCTCATGGCTGAATAATATTCCATTGTGTATATGTACTACATCTCTTTATCCATTCATCTACTGATGGATACTTAGGTTGCTTCCATTTCTTGGCTGTTGTAAATAGTGCTGTAATAAACATAGGGATGCACATGTCTTTTTCAAACTGGGCTCCTGTAATCTTAGGGTAAATTCCTAGGAGTAGAATTCCTGGGTCAAATGGTATTTCTATTTTTAGTTTTATTAGGAACCTCCATACTGCTTTCCACAGTGAACTAATTTACATTCCCACCAGCAGTGTAGGAGGGTTCCCCTTTCTCCACATCCTCACCAACATTTGTTGTTGTTTGTCTTTTGGATTGTGGTCATCCTAACGGGTGTGATGTGATATCTCATTGTGGTTTTAATCTGCATTTCTCTGATGATTAGCGATGTGGAGCATCTTTTCATGTGTCTGTTGGACATCTGAATTTCTTTGAAGTGTCTGTTCCGATCCTCTGCCCATTTTTTAATTGGATTATTTGCTTTTTGTTTGTTGAGGTGCGTGAGCTCTTTGTATATTTTGAATGTGAACCCCTTATCAGATACGTCATTTATGAATATATTCTCCCATGCTGTAGGATGCCTTTTTGTTTTACTGATAGTGTCCTTTGCTGAACAGAAGCTCTTTTTAGTTGATATAGTCCCACTTGTTCATTTTTGCTTTTGTTTCCCTTGCTCGAGGAGATATGTTCAGGAAGAAGTTGCTCATGCTTATATTCAGGAGATTTTTGCCTGTGTAGTCTTCTGTTTATGGTTTCATGACTTACATTCAGGTCTTTGATCCATTTTGAGTTTACTTTTGTGTATGGAGTTAGACAGTAATCCAGTTTCATTCTCTTACATGTAGCTGTCCAGTTTTTCCAACACCAGCTGCTGAAGAGGCTGTCATGTCCCCACTGTATATCCATGGCTCCTTTATCGTATATTAATTGACCATATATGTTTGGGTTAATATCTGAACTCTCTATTCTGTTCCACTGGTCTATGGTTCTGTTCTTGTGCCAGTACCAAATTGTCTTGATTACTGTGGCTTTGTAGTAGAGCTAGAAGTTGGGAAGCGAGATCCCCCCTGCTTTATTCTTCCCTCTCAGGATTGCTTTGGCTATTCAGGGTCTTTTGTGGTTTCATACGAAATTTAGAACTATTTGTTCCAGTTTGTTGAAGAATGCTGTTGGTATTTTAATAGGATTGCATTGAATCTGTAGATTGCCTTAGGCAGGATGGCCATTTTGACAATATTTATTCTTCCTACCCAAGAGCATGGGATGAATTTCCATTTATTAGTGTCCTCTTTAATTTCTCTTAAGAGTGTCTTGTAGTTTTCAGGGTATAGGTCTTTCACTTCCTTGTTTAGGTTTATTCCTAGGTATTTTATTCTTTTTGATGCAATTGTGAATGGAATTGTTTTTGTAATTTCTCTTTCTGCCAGTTCATCATTAGTGTATAGGAATGCAACAGATTTCTGTGTGTTAATTTTGTATCCTGCAGCTTTGCTGAATTCAGATACTAGTTCTTGTAGTTTTGGAGTGGATTCTTTGGTGATGGGCTCTTATATTTTTAAAAAGTTTAAGTACTAGAGGCTAAAAGGTAAGATTACTTAATTGCTTTTAGAAAAAACTATAAAAACAGAAATGGAAACAGCAGGTTTTTGTTTTGTTTTATAGTTGGTATCAAATGTTCTTGCTTATAGTTTTAAAATGTACTAATATAAGGTAGCACACCTGACCTGTATGCTTTTTGTTTTTTATAATAACCTATTAAAATAATGAGGAGGATTATATTTTTAACTAGAATTACATTGGATTTTAAACTTATTGAAGCCTCAGTCTTTCCCCAGTAAAATTTTTGTGTCTTTATATGGCAAATACATAGTAATGATTAGAAAAACTTCATGTGGTTTATTCCTCATGTAATCTCAAGCATATCTAGATTTGAGAATGTCATGTGGCACTGAATGTTCCTCATGAGGTGTAGCAGTATAACTGAGAGCTTTAATTGAATTATTCAGACATATGATTTAAAAGAAAATGACCTCAGTCCAATTATTAGCGATGTACTTGCTTAGATAAGCTCTTCTAAGCCTATTGTGTCACAAGTAAAATAGGGGTATTTTTGTCTCATATGGTTTTTAAGAGGATGACATATATACTTATATTAATTAGCTGGCCTAAACAAATTCATTGTTTCACAGTTCTAAAGGCTAGAAGTCAAATCAAAGTATGGGCAGAGCTATGTCCCTTTGAAAACTATAGAGGACAATCCTTCTTTGCCTCTTCCTAGTTTCTGTTGTTGTTGCAGTCCTTGGCATTCCTTTGCCTTGTAGATGCAGCACTCCTAATCTTCACCATTGTCATTACATGGCATTCTCCCTGTGGTCTCTTTCCTAACTTTCCTCCTCATATGAGGATAACAGTCATTGGGTAACAGCCCAACCCAGTCTATTATGACCTCAACTTGATCACATATGCAAAGACCCTATTTCCAAATTAAGTCAAATTCATAGGTACCAGCAGTAAAGACTTTTAACATATCTTTTGGGGAGACTCAGTTCAGGCCAGTACAGTCTGCCCTCTAGTCCCCAAATTAATGTTTGACCCACATGCAAATTACATTCACCCCATCCCAGCGTTACAGTTTTTTTCCCCAATCGAAGCCATTTAAATATCAACTCACAAAAGTCCCAAATCTCATCTTCTGTATCAGGTGACTCTGGATAATATGATCCATCCTGGGGCAAAATTCTTTCCATTTGTGGACCTATGAAATCTACAAAACAAGTTATCTGCTCCCAGAGTAGTTGTGAGACAGGACATTCATGTTTGATAAAGGAGAAGTAGGAAAAAATAAAAGGGCTCCCAATCCCAAACAAGTCTGAAGCCCAGCAGGGCAAATTCCGTTCAGTTTCAAGGCCTAACAGTCATCATCTGTGACTGGAAGCTCTGTCCTCTAGATCTGTTGGGGAAGCAGCCCAGCCTCTCTGACTTAGGCATCTGTGTTTCTGCCCTCAGAGTTGTCATTCATTTTGTCCATCTCTGTCTGTTTCAGGCCAGGCTTGCAGTGTTCCTGCTGATAGAAAATTATCAAAACCGGTGTTGGCCTTCCATTAATGTCAGGTCACACCCATTGACTGTCTTTCCTCAGCATTCTATCTGGATAAGCTGAAACTTTTCCAGACCATCATGTGCTGGTTTTCTTTTGCTTAATAGTTCCCTCTTCAAATTACCTCTTTTCTCTCTCATTTTACCATAAGCTACTAGGAGAAAACAGGCCACACCTTCAACACTTTGCTTAGAAATCTCCTTATCTAAATACCCAAGTTTGCCCCATACCAAATTGTGCTTTCCACCTAACATAACAAGTTTTAGCCAATTTTTCTGCCACTTTATAACAAGGACTGTAGTTTTTTCTCCAGTTTCCAATAACATGTTTTTTATTTATTCTTGAGACCTCACTTGGAGCATCTTCAGCATTCATATTTCTGCCAGCATTATTCATGATGGTATGTGTATTCTCTAAGTCAGCAGAAGCTTTTTTTATAGTATTTATCACATCTGTCTGAGCCCTCATCAGAATTGCTTTTAATATCCATGTTTCTACCAGACATCTCTTCAAGGCATTCTAGGCCTTTTCAGTTATGCACCTCAAAATTCTTCCATCCTGTACCCATTACCCAATTCCAAAGTCAATTTTTTACTTTTTTAATTTTTCTTTTGTTTTAAATCATTTATTTTTTTAATTAAGGTATAATTGATATATAATTTTATGAAAGTTTCACATGAGCAGCATTGTGGTTTCAACATTCACCCATATTATTAAGTCCACCCAAGACCCCATTGCAGTCACTGTCCATCAGCATGGTAAGATGCTACAGAGCCATTATTTTCCGTGGTATACTGCCTTCCCTGTGACCTACCTATATTCTGAGTGCTAATTATAATGCCCCTTAATCTCCTCCCTCCCTTCCCACCCACCCTCCCCAACTCCTCCCCTTTGGTAACCACCAGTCCCATTTTGGAGTCTGTGAGTCTGCTGCTGTTCTGTTCTTTCTGTTTTGCTTTGTAGTTATACTCCACCAATGAGTGAAACATTTGGTACTTGTCTTTCTCCGCCTGTCCCATTTCACTGAGAACAGTACTCTCTAGCTCCATCCATGTTGTTGCAAATGGAAGGATTTGTTTTCTTTTTATGGCTGAATAATATTCCATTGTGTATATGTACCACATCTTCTTTATCCATTTGTCTACTGATGGACACTTAGGTTGCTTCCATATTTAGGCTATTGTAAATAGTGCTACAATAAACATAGGGGTGCCAAAGTCACTTTCAAAGTCATTTTAGGTATTTGTTATAGTAGAACCTCAATCTCAGTACCAGTATCTATATTAGTTTCCTGGGGCTGCTGTGGCAAATTACCCCAGCTGAGTAGCTTAAAACAAAACAGGACAAATATTTGGGGCACAGTGACAGCATTTAATGCACAGTTCACTATCTCAATGTCCAATAGAGCATGCTCAATAAATGGTAGCTGTCTTTTTTAAAAGTTAACTGTGTACAGGACGGTAACAAGGCCCTATTAATGGACAGGTACTTAGGTGGGTTAGGCTCACAGATTGTTGCCTGACTGTTTCTCAACAAAATAATAACATGCCATGAATCTGCAGGGCCCAGCATATAGTATCAACTATGACTATTGTCATAAATGAACTTTCTAAAGTAGGTAAAGAAACTGATTTTTGAACACGTAAAACCTATTTGGCAGCCACTATGGAAAGCAATATGGAGTTTCCTCAAAAACTAAAAATAGAAACACTATACAACCCAGTAATTCCATTTCTGGGAATTTACCCCAAGAAAACAAAATCATTGATTTGAAAAGATAACACGCATGCTTGTGTTTATTGCATTCTTTACAGTAGCCAAGATAAAGAAGCAACCAAAGTGTCCATCAGTAGATGAATGGATAAAGAATATGTGATACATATATGCAATGGAATATTATTCAGCCATAAGAAGAAAGGAATCATAGCATTGGTGACAACATGGATGGATTTAGAGGGTGTTAATGCTAAATGAAATAAGCCAGGCAGAGAAAGACAAATACCATATGATATTACTTAGATGTGGAATCTAAAAACCAAAATGAACAAAACAGTAGACTCATAGACACTGAGAAGTGACTAGTGGTTACTGTCAGGGAGAGGCTGGACTGAGTGGGTGAAATAGGTGAAGGGGATAGAGGCATAGAATCTAAATCATAATATAAATTAGTCACAGCATATGGGTGAAAGTACAGCATGGAGAATATGGTCAGTTCCGTAACATCTATGTTGACATTAACTCCACTAGTTGGGTGAGCATTTAATATAATGTATATAACTATTGAATCAATGTATTATATACTTGAAACCAATATGATGTGTACTGTATGTATGTATAGTATAATACATATATGTCTGTAAAGATTTATTATATATATGAAGGGAAAAAAAGAAACCTATTTAAAATGAAATACCAGAACTAAGGAAAAGGTTTGAGCAATGTTATCCTTTGAAAAATTACAGCTTTTAAATCAGAAATGTGTTAACCAGTATCCAAAAGTGATGTATGAACATATTGAGAAGCACTGCTTCAAAGTCTTATTTCACTACTAAAGTCTAGCAACATAAGGGTTAATGTACTGATCAGATTGTCCATGGCTGTGAAAGTGTACTCTAAATGTTCCATATGCTGCTTTTGAAAAGTGATTAGAGAAAAAATACTGAACTAAAAGTACTAAGTGGACCTGTTTATGGGCTAGAAGTAATTTAATACCATAAAATGAAGTAGACTGTCATAATTTTAAACTTTTTCCAGCTATCCATTCTGTATCATTGGTTCTCTGCCTACCCCAACTAACCAGTCATCTTCCATTATCATCTTACCATTTCTTGAGCTTTCCAGAGCCTTGCCTTCTGAAACGGACTCTGCTTAGTAGTCTGTATGTAGTTTTACCCTTTCAGGACCAAAAATTTACTTAGATCACCATTTTGGTTTGAAATTAGTAGTTGACAACCTGCTATAAAATGAAACCTTAAATTATCTTGATTCTAATTCATTAGCCTCTGAAGACTTCTATGAGGATAACCTTAACGTGGTTGGGTGTTTTTTGTTTTTTGTTTTTTTAATAAAAATTACCCACTGGAGGTAATTCAAGGTCTTGAGTAAGGATCAAGAATCTGTATTTTTGAAAGAATACACAGGTCTGATAGGCTGAAGAGCTGCCATTCCAAGTCCCAAGGAGGTAGAAAATAATAAAATAAAGTCTTCTTTGGTTTATTGATTGTACAGTTGTTGCTGTTGTATTCCTTTTCTCCCCTTTTGTTTTCCCAGTATTGTAAAATATTTTTGATTTCTGGTAATAGAGCAGCATTCTAAAACAATAGGCTTCTCAAGGAAATTAATGAAAATGTATAAAATTGTATTATTTCCACTAGGATGATTGTGTTTGTCTTAATAGTTGTCATAAATGAACTTGAAAGGTACCTATATAAATAGCATGTAAGGGACAGCATGCTGTAACATGTGATAAAGCTCTCTCCTAAGAGCCCTGGTTGAACTAGCTGAGCTGCATGTTACATCACTTTGGACCATATGACTTTGTCTGAAATTATACAGACCTCCATATTCATACTCTTTTTCAAACAATGATTAACAAGTGGTAAATGATAGGATGGATGTCAGTGATAAACTAGACAGACTTTTATCTCTTTAACATATTTGATGTAGAATAAATACATCTGCTTTTGGACTACAGTAGCAGTAGTACTATGACTATAGATGATCGATCTGTTAGTGTGTTTGTTTTAATTTTGAAATAATTTCAGACTTACAGGAAAATTGTAACACTAAAACAAAAAAATTCCACCATACCCTTCACCGAGATTTTTTAGATGTTATTTACCACATGTACTTTATCATTCTTTCCCTGTCCTTTCTGTACCTCTCTTTCCCCTCACACCCAATTTTTTACCCCGATACTTTTGAAAAAGTGTTTTCCTGAAAATGAGGACACTCTTTTATATAACCACAGTTATCAAAGTCTGGAAATTAAGAATGGTATACTACCACTATCAAATCAGCAGACCTTATTTAAACTTTACCATGTGTCTCACTGATCTTTTTTATAAGAGAAGGAGGGAGAAAAGGAGATTGATTCATCTGGGGCCTCACAAATGACATTTCACTTGTCATGGTTTTTTACTTTTCTGTAGTGTTGAACTATTTCTCGGTCTTTAATGACCTCCATGTTTTTGAAGATGATAGGCACGTTAGGTTGTAATGTGTCCCCCAACACTGAAATAGGTTTTGGATGATGTGCTTGAAATGTTTAGACCACCAAATTAAAAATTTTTTATTACAAATTGGCTTTCAAATGCTTATTTAATTAATTCGTATCCTGAGCAAAACTAATTTTTTCAAATTTGAAAATGAAGTACAAATTAGTCTTGTAGAAATAAATTCTAAGATTTTTAAAATTCAAGGCAGTTAAGCATTATCAGACATTTTAAGTTGTCACAGAGTGAGTGCATCAGGAGTTTGGTGTTAGGAGCTGTTGAAATGTAATCAAAGAATATCTAGACTTAGGAGAAATTACTACTGGGTAATAATAGGACTCCTTGGAAAGCAAATAAAGTTGGCTTAGTCATTTTCTGGGGTAAGTTTGTATTTGGAATTTGTTGAAAATCTTCAGTACATTAAGGATTAAGAGGTAGTAGATTAGGCCTTATGTTTGAGGTGATGATAAGCAATGGTGCAGAGATAGTAATGAATAAGAGAAGTGAAACAATTAGTGTTCTAAGAAATTTGTGTGAGAAATAGGTTTAGAATATGAAAACTAGGATGAATTTAGAGGATATAGTCTAGCAGATTTCTGTAGGTTTTTAGCATAAAGTAACATCATCAACGTGACCTTTCAATGGGGAAATAAATTGTTTGTAAAAACAGATTGGAGCTTTCCTACCCTATAAAAAGGTTAAAAAATTATTAGAGACTCAAATGCACTAGTGAACAGTTAGTGGAACTATATAAGAAATAATAATAGGGGATAGAAAGTTTTATAATAATAAGGAAACTGACACGTATTAAATACTGAATTTTCTCACTTTCTAGATTTTTCATATATGAGCACTAGCTAATGTAGAACTGGAATGAATGTGAGAATTTGATGTTAGTGATTTTGGTATATAAAATAGCTTGCTCGATTACACACTTTAGAGAAAGATACTACAACACTGGACCTTAAACAATTGATCATACATAAAACATTCATAAATATTTATTGTGTATTCACCGTCTATCAGACATTGTTATAGATACCAGGTATCTACCATGTGGGTGAATGTAATTTTATGGTACTTATATTAGCAAAGGGACTGAGGATTCAAATAACACGTATAATATTCTGGGTGATAGGACATTCAGTGAAGGAAAATAAAGCTTAGGGCAGTAGGGACTGAAAGGAAAAATGTTCTGAACCAGTTCACTTTTCAGGATTATAACTCTCTTACTGCTCCTTGTCTTTATAACTCTTTTTGGCCTTTAATACCTCTGTGTAAATTTGCACTGACAGTGTGTCCTTGGAATCATCTGTACCCTATGGTCTGGATTGTATATAAATAGCACTACTCTACATAGAGAGGTGGTATACAACAGTATAAAGCTAATGGTGGATTTTGTTTATCTGAGCTACTGCATCTGTATTTTGCAATTTTCTGTACATTTTTTCTTTTTTAAAAGGACACTGTCAAGTACTTTTAAACAGTTATTTGTAATAAGTTTCCTGCTTGTATTTATTTTTGTTTCTTTTGACTGCCCTTGAATTTTCTTTTTGGAATGGGATATAAGTAAAAGAGGCTTTTTATTAGTTTGTATTAAATGATTACTCTTAAAGCTCTATTATTACTCCGTTTGTAAAGTAGTATTTTTATGGATAATATTTTTTTAATCAAATATTTTAATAGTGTGTAATTCTAATATTGTGAGGTTCTTAAAATCAATCATTGGGTAAACTAAGAGTTTTTCTTTACATAGTAGTATACGACTTACTGCATTTTTAAATACATTTCAAAAAAAAAGTACAGATTGAGCGCTTGGTATTCCATAGTAAATTCAGTCAAACTTTTCTGACCCTTAAAACCTGAGTTTGCTAGGTCTTTGTGACTTGATTATTAATGTGACTAAAATTTTGTTGGTGGTTTCCATATTCTGGTATTGATAATGTATGACATTAGTTACATTTTAAACTAAACTTCTAAGAATAACATATTTTGTGTATGACATTAGATGTTATAATTGTTTTAAACTAAACTGCCAAGAACAAATACAGGTTTACTTTTCTCTGTTTTCTTGTCTCCTTTTCCCCCCAGATCCTATAGCCATACACATTAAGTAAATGTGTGAGAGTTCCCCCATCAATTTTAATTTCTTGTTGTAACATACAGGAATTAGTGGGGTGAATATTTCTTTACTGACTTATTTTTAGGTTAAGTAACTTTTACTTGAGGAATGACTGTCAAAAAATACCTGCTGACCACAGCTGCTTTGTTGTAGGAGGACTGACAAATGGTAGTGGTCGATATATCTCTGCCGCACCTGGAGCAGAAGCAAAGTATCGAAGTGCTTCAAGCACTTCCAGTCTGTTCAGCTCCAGCAGCCAGCTCTTTCCTCCTTCTCGGCTTCGGTATAATAGGTCTGATATTATGCCTTCTGGCCGAAGTAGATTATTGGAAGATTTCAGAAACAACCGCTTCCCAAACCTTCAACTTAGAGACTTGATTGGACATATAGTTGAGTTTTCTCAAGACCAGCATGGTTCTAGGTAGGTGATTATGATTAAAGATAATTTGCACTACATTTTTGCTTTAAAAATTGCTACCTAGTATGACCCTAAATTTTTCTTTGCTAGTATCATTTCATCTGCATAAAAGTCGGAAGCTTTTAAAAAATAAATACCCAATATGGAACTTATTCTTTCACATTAGGATAAATGATAAGAATACAGGTTTTTAGTTTATTTTTATGGTTTTTCAGTTTTCTATAATGAAACATTTTTATAATGAAAAAGCAGTCTTTATTGGATTATTTTTATTACATTGACTCTGAATACATTTAATTTCCATTTGGAAATAATGCTCTTAATTACATTTGTGGACTTAAGAGATCCCCATAACTTTGTCCTAAAAAAAAAAATCAAAAACCAAAGTGAAATGCTTCTATGTTCCTTTATAGATTTGCATTTGATGTGACTTGGCTTAAATTGAAACATTCCACTTTTGTTATAGGAAAATTTGATGCATTTGTACATTAAGCATAATACATGTACTATAATATTTGAGATACACATGAATTGGTGTTCTCAAGGTAGTGCACCAAAAGTAGTAGAATTCTAAAACATTTACTCAATTTGAAGTGTTTTCTCTTTTTATAGATTTAAAACAATTTAAAAAAATAGTTTTTGATTAGATAGTTGCTTACAAACTTTATCTCCTTATAATTTAAATGAACCTTGTGTCACAGTGACTTACTTAGGAATTTGGTTGTGTTTGATGAGTTTTATTTCTGACGTTTTTATTCTAAAATTAAATGTTTAATAACTAATAAAATGTCTAGTAATTAGGAAAAAATTCAATATTTAAAATCAGAAATTTAGATAATGTACTATGTCAGGAAATAATTTTATCTGTGTATGTGTATATTGGGGTGTGTAATAACTCAAGTCAGGTACAGATTTTACAGGAGCCTGTTTTCAGTGTACTGTCACAGCACTTAATATTTTTCCCAAACAGATTCATACAGCAAAAGCTAGAGAGAGCTACTCCAGCTGAGCGACAGATGGTATTTAATGAAATTCTACAAGCAGCCTATCAATTAATGACAGATGTTTTTGGCAACTATGTTATACAGAAATTTTTTGAGGTAAGCACCCAAACATGTTTGTATGTCTGTCCAGTTGCATGCTAATGCTTACAGAAGATCTGAAAAGTGGTAAGAGTCATTTTCATATAAAAGTATATGAGATTGAAGGGACTGGGGAGGATGGGTGGGAAGGGAGGGACAAGGGGGAAAAAGGGGCATTATGATTAGCAGGCGTAAGGTTGGGGGGGCACGGGGAGGGCTGTACAACTCAGAGAAGACAAGTAGTGATTCTATAGCATCTCACTACGCTGATGGACAATGACTGTAATGGGGTTGGTGGGGGGGACCTGATGAAGTGGGTAGTTTAATAACCATAATATTGCATATGTAATTGTAGATTAATGATACCAAAATAAAATTTTAAAAAAAGTATATGAGCTTGGAAGAAAATATTATACCTGATAAAGATTTTATATCCAGAATATATAAAGAATTCTAAAATTCAACAACAAAAAGATAACCAGTTAAAAAATGGGCAGAGGACTTGATGAGACATTTCTCCATAGAAGATCAACAAATGGCCAACAAGCACGCGAAAAAAAACAGCTCAACAATCCTTAGTTATTAGGGAAATGCACAAAACCACACTGAGATTCTCCTTACATCTACTAGGATAGCTGTAATAAAAAAATGGAAAATTGAAAATGTCAGTAGAGATGTGGAGAAAGAACCCTTGTACTTGTTGGTGGGAATGTAAAATGACACAGCTGCTGTGTAAAAGTTTGGCAGTTCCTTCCAAAAAAAAAATCCAATCAAAATTACCATAATGATCCAGCAGTTACGCTGCTAAGTATATGCCCAAAAGAATTGAAAACAGTCACCCAGAAACACTGGTGTTTATTTCATCATTATTCATAATAGTCAAAAGGTGGAGACAACCCAAATGTCCAACAGATAAATGAATAAACAAAATGTGGTATATGTATACACTGGAATATTATTCAGCTATAAGAAGAATGAAGTTCTGTTACACACCTCAATATTGATCAATCTAAGTGAAATAAGCCATATACAAAAGGACAAACATAGGGTTCCACTTACATGAAATACCTAGAACAGGCAACTTCATAGAGACAGAAAGTAGGTTAAGGTTTGCCAGGTGCTGGGGGAAGAGGGAAATGGGGAGTTACTGCTTAATGCATACAGTGTTTCTGTTTAGGCCAGTGGGAAAGCTTTGGAAACAAATTGTAGTGATGGTTGTACAACAGTGTGAATATAATGCCACAGAATTATACACTTAAAATGATAAAGTGACATGGTTAAATTTTCGTACAAAAATATTTTTAAAACATATGCCTACTTTAAGTTTAATGTTAATCATGATTAGTATTTGAAAATATTAAGCATTGAGAGTGAATCTTAGATGAAAAAATGAATAATAATATAGCCTTCATTTGGATTTTTTTAGATACTATTTATTTTGTGATTTAGCTAAATTTTGGTTTATTAACTAAGCATCGGTGTTGTAGCCTGACTTAATAAATTTTTTCCATAGTTATACCAAAATATAGTTGAATACTATCTGGTCTGAATGTATGGCTCAGAAATTCATTACTTTAAAGATGAGGGTTTTTTGTTTGTTTGAAATGAAGAGTGAACGTGTTTACCTTAAAAAATTACAGGTGGTTAATATGTTAGTAACAAGGAGATTTTAGGTAGTATGACCTAATCCCACAAACAAGTAATAGTTACCATTTCAAGCATATCTGGGTCTCTTAAATTGACTGTAACTAAATGTCTCCTCCCTACATAATTACCAAATGTGGTATTTTAAAAATTGAATAGGCTGCAAACAGTGCATTATTCAAGTTTAACAGAGTAATACGGACACTTCTTATTAATGTTTTCTTTTCTGTCAGTTTGGGAGTTTGGATCAAAAATTAGCCCTGGCTACTCGTATTCGTGGTCATGTTCTACCCTTAGCCTTGCAAATGTATGGCTGCCGTGTTATTCAGAAAGCATTAGAGTCTATTTCATCTGACCAGCAGGTAATTGTAAGTTAAAACAAAATTTTTGTATTATTTTACTTAATTTTTCAATTACTGCTTTATTCTTTTTCATCTTAGAATAATCTTGGAGTGAAAAATATTTCCACACTTAGAATAAAATGCTTTTAGAAATCTGTCTCAAATAGTACATTATTAAAGTTACACAGCAGATTTTTGATTGGTGTTTTTTCATTCTCTTCAACATCTTTTCATCTCTAAATGAAGATATATTTGAGTAACCTATGTGGCAAGCAGAGTGCCAGATGATGGGTGTTTTACTTTCACTTAATTTGATTTTCTTTAGTATCAGGAATACATTTTACTGTTTCCAGTGTTTCTTTGGATTGTCCTTATATTTCTATAAGAATAAAGTTAAAAAAACCAATTTTGTCCCTATGTGCCAGTTAAAAATACAGTTTTTAAAATTCTCAATAGGAAGAGTAACCTAAGATTCTTATCCTCTTGATGAAATTTATGGTTCTTTGAGAGAAAAAGGAATATACAAATTAAATGGTAAATGCAAACCATGTTCTTGGATGGGAAAGTCTAAATATTTTAAGTTAAAAAAAGATTGAGGCAGTTGCAGTAATGTACTCATAGGGATTTTCTTGTAACTGATCAAAACAGTTTTTAAGTTATTTGAAATAAACAATATTGAGAGTAAGGGATGAGGATAAATGCTGATCCACTACATTTCTTAAAATGTAAAACATCACTAGTTAGTATGGTTCACATATGAGATTAAACAGATTTTTTAAATGAAATTCATAACCCCAAGTAGATACTGTTTTGTATATAACTGTTTATATATTACAGTGAAACATACTAAAAGAAATTATTTCTTAAAAAGGTATTGGTAATAAGTAAGTTGAGAAAGAGTTCAGCCTTAACTCAATCCACATACATACAATAAATTCCAGAAATAAAAACAACAATAATATGTGGATGGATGGATATGTATGTGTATGCATTAATCACAGCATTGTAAATTTGTGAGAAAATAGCATTACTCCTCTTGAGGAAATCCTGAGTTTTAGAGTAATTGATGATATGTCACAATGGACACATCAACAAATTTGATAATACAGAAACTTAAATTTCTCTTCTGTAATGTCTCAGACTGGTATTGATACTTTAAAGATATTTTAAATATCTTTAATATTTGAAAATACAAAGCACTGGGAGTAAGCCTTAGATGAACCAGTTAATAATGGTATTCTCTGTATTCTTAAGTACATTTTTATTTTGTAATTTAGTCTCTATTCAGTTTATAACTACATATCTGTGTTACATCTTGACTTAGTAACAAGATTCCTCTACAGTTATGTCAGAATATAGTTTACAGTTCTTTGGGCAGCAGAGTTTATAACTGTATCTTCACAGTACTATTGTCTATTGCACTGATAAAACATACAGCTTATTAAGAGGCTTCCTATATTTTTCCCTAAGGATTAAGATGTTTATTTAACAGATTCCTACAGATTGGTAAGAAAAAAATTAAGATTGTTAGCTAAAAGGAAATGTAGTCAGTAAATAAATATATAAGTAGTAAGTATATATGTCTAACCTTATTAATAAAGAAATAGAAATCGAAAGATCATTTTTGTCTGTTAAATGAGCAGAAATCTAAACTCTCCTGAGGATCTGTCCCTGAAGAAGGAATCAGATGATAAAAACTATATTGAAACAAGTTCTTACAAGATTGTTGAAAAGAAAGGATAAAAATGTCCAACTGTAATTTCTTCCTATAAGTGAGATAATATGTAAAAATCAGAGAGCCCATAAGTGCTCAGTTCCTTACCCTGTTCCATGCACTTGGTAGACTCATGTAGCCATTAAAGAAAATTATTTGGGGGGTGGGATGCTAAGTAGAGAGAAAGTATTGAGTTCTGAATTATGTTAGTTGTCTGCTGAGAATGGTGAGTGGAAGATGTACACATGAAGGTAGTGGTATCATTTATATTATAATCCTGTAAAATGTTTTAGTAATTCTTGCCTTCAGTAGCTTCTGCTAATTATACTTTAGGAGGAGGAATTTTAAACTTTGATATATAAGAAAAATTCCAAACAAAAAATTTTGAGTATACTTCTTTCCATCTCAGTGTTTTTCATCCTGTTATGTTGTTTGGTGAGGAAGTTATTTAAGTGTCATCTTCTCTTTTGCAGAGTGAAATGGTAAAGGAGCTAGATGGTCATGTACTCAAATGTGTGAAAGATCAGAATGGAAACCATGTTGTACAAAAATGTATTGAATGTGTTCAGCCACAGTCACTCCAATTCATCATTGATGCTTTCAAAGGACAAGTAAGATTGATTTTTGGCCTCTAATTAGTTTGCAAGGTGTTACTTCAGAATTTGAGAGTGTTAACACATTTCTTTGCAAGTCACAAGATAATTAATATTCAGTCCTTTCATATAAAAACAGTAAACAAAAGAGTGAATCTGCTTTAATTTCTGACTCTTTCATAGAGTGTCAGTAGATAGCTTCATTTTTGTGAAGCTGAAAAATGTAGAAATACAATTTTAATTATCTTTAAGAAGTAAACTTCATCATTATTAGAATTGTAAACCCAGTGTTTTCCAAATTTCCCAGGAGAGAGAGGGAAGGCTTAAGACTAGAGTAAAAGACAGAAAATAAATATCATTAGCAACTAGTATATAGTAATTAATAACTTTTAATAACGGTGTGCACTACCCCTACCCCTCAGTCCACTTCCTTTAATTATATTACATGCCATCCATCTTCTGGTTCCCTTAGATCAGAATAATTTGTTAACTCCTAAGCAGCACCTCACTTCCCCATCTGCCATCTTATTACATTGATGATATTAATTGTGAATCCCCTACCCTTCCTTCTATTTTAAATTACTTCAGCATGTCATGAAAAACCTGTCTCATAGAACTTTCCAAAAATATCAGAGGATGGAAATTTATTTCTTCTGATTGTTTTAAGGTGTTTGTACTTTCAACACATCCTTATGGCTGCAGAGTAATCCAGCGCATCCTAGAGCACTGCACTGCAGAACAGACCTTACCTATCTTAGAAGAACTCCACCAACATACAGAGCAGTTGGTACAGGTATAAACTCCCTAATAATTTGAAATGCTTATAGATTTTTGAAAGTGGTTTTCTTTTTGTTTGTTTTTTAAAGAACGAACATTGTTCTTAAGGAATGACTTAAGGAAAGTAACTTTTAAATGTCTGTACTTAGGATCAGTATGGCAATTATGTTATTCAGCATGTACTAGAACATGGTCGACCTGAAGACAAGAGCAAAATTGTTTCTGAAATCAGAGGAAAAGTATTGGCCCTGAGTCAACACAAATTTGCCAGGTATTGCAACATTCTAATTCCAAGGGTCAGTTCTTTCAACTCTTTGGCTTTTATTAGTAAGCACAGAAATGCATGCAGAATAAAGCATTGGAATATAATCTTTTTTAAATAGAGGCAGAAGCACATGCGGAACGTTGCTTTCATTCTTAAAGAATCTACATGACAGATTGTTTGCACGTTCCAGTTTTTAAATCTTTACTTAGATCATTTGACTCTTAAGACCTGCGAGTAAATGCAAATTTAATTTACTTAGTGCATGTTTGTAGAAGTTTAAGACCTTATTAATGACCTATTTTCCCCTTTTTTTGAATTGTAATTTTACTTACAATTTTAAGAGACTTGTAATTAATTGAGAAATTAGTGTTAATAAGTTGTAATATACATAAAAAGATGCATACTGAAGCGTATAGGTGAAAATTATATGATGTCTGAGATTTTCTTTCTGATAATCATTTAAAAATTTTGAAAATTGTTGAATTGTTAAATAAATGGGAGTTTACTGTTCTCTTATTTTTTTATTGTTTTTCAAAATTCCATAATAAAAATTTTTTAATGGGAAAAAAAGACCTGTAATTAAACATGTGGGTGTCTTTATATGGGGTTCTCCTATGACACTAATTGCTGTTTCAAACGTAATTATAAGAGAACTACAAGAGAATTCTGTCTTAACTGTTTTGTCTTCCAGTGTGTTGAGCACGTTCTTTCAAGAGCTAGAAATGTTTTTATAAAGAAAAAATAACAATTTTTTGTGTATGTACTTTAATTGTCAGCAATGTAGTGGAAAAGTGTGTTACTCATGCCTCCCGCGCTGAGAGAGCTTTACTGATTGATGAAGTTTGTTGCCAGAATGATGGTCCTCACAGTGCCTTATACACCATGATGAAGGACCAGTATGCCAATTATGTGGTTCAGAAGATGATTGATATGGCCGAACCTGCTCAGAGAAAGATAATCATGCACAAGGTAAGAGTTTATAGCATTTCAAATAGATGATTCATTTTGTGTGACTTTCCTCATACATGTTATAACTGGAAAAAAATACCTAAAATCAATGGATAACCTTTGGCAGATGTAGCTGTGGTGTACCCTTTTATTAAATTCCTTAAGGTAGTCTACTTAGTAAGATCACATTCATTTTTCATCTGTTTACATATGTTTAGCATTGTTTTTCCTCTCCCATCTTTAGGTGTATTTGATTTGCCATAATATGTGGGTTGAGCATTGATTTTAAAATCTAATTAAATTTTCTTATTAAAAATACATTTTACCTAATGACTTTGTTAACTTGTTCTTTATCAGTTAAGCTATTTTCTCTCTGTCCTCCTCCTAGAGTCTAATGGTTCTCTAAGAAATCATTAATTTCCATAGGAAAACTTACTATTAAAGAGAATACTGGAAAAAATAATATTTAAATACTCCTAAAATTTTTCTAAATGTATTCATTTAAGAGATAGACAAATGTGCATAGCCTCTTGGGACCAGGACATAGAGAGAGTAAATAAAGTGTAAGATCTTTAAAGTATTTTTGACCTTCTGATTTTTAAAATTCTTCAACTCAGTGTATTAAATTTTATACCTTCTTTTAAATTTAATATTTCTGCTTAAAAATACATACTTGGGAAGTTTTTTCAATCTTACCTTTAACAACTACATTATTTAACCAATACCATATTTATGACATTTGGATTATTTCTGATTTTTTTTTCTAACTATTATAACCAGTGCTTTATATGAATGTCTTTACTTACTAAAGTGTCTTTGAAGGATAAATTCTTATATGTTGAATTGCTGGTGCAGAGTGCATAAACATTTTACATTTTGATACCAGCAAGTTTGTCCTCAAAAAATCTTGTACTACTTTGCAATTCTATCCAGTATATGAGAAGAGTGCCTGTTTTACCATTATCACATCAATACCAATTATTATTTACAAAATCTTGCTAGCCTGAAAGAAAAAAACTATGATTCTTTTCCTTTGCATTTAAAAGCTGTAACCAATACATCTTAAGTGTAATAGCCATCACATATCTCTGCTCATTCATGTCTTCTGCTCTATTTTGTATGGAATTTTTGCCCAGCTGCCTCAAGTTATAAAATTCTGCCTTCATAAATATTTTAAGAACTTAATAGCTCACCAATGGTCCTTTCCTGCCATTTGTGGAACCCCTCTACTATCTGCAAGTGTAATAGTTGTACAAGTAGTAGTTTGTTTACTCATGGAACAATTCTGAGAGTAGACATTTAGAGGCATTGAGGGCCAGAGCTACTTCAGTAAACTTTCTTTGAATTTTGAATTTAAAAATTTGAATTTAAAAATTTCACTTATTCTTCAATATCACCCAGATTTGGGATGCTTTTTTAAGAAATCAGAAACTAAAATAAGTTGTATTACCTAAGCAGACTATTTATTTTTCAGATTCGGCCTCATATTACTACTTTGCGCAAATACACATATGGGAAGCATATACTGGCCAAGTTGGAAAAATATTATTTGAAAAATAGCCCAGATCTAGGGCCTATTGGAGGACCACCAAATGGAATACTGTAAAGGAAAAAGAAACAGAAGATGATGTAATCATGTGAAAAGAACGTTTCTTTTGTGAATTATCAAAACACAACTCAACTATGAATCTTCAGATTTTTTTTAAAGCAAAACTATTTATTGACTTTATTCATCCATTTGTAAATTTTTTAAGGTTCTTGTGTATATTTGGGGGGTGGGGGTGGTGAATTATAAATTATATTCAGCCCTGAGTGGAGACCTATCAGATTGGATTGCTGGCAAAGCACAGAATGCCTGTATATGATGTTAACTGTATCAAAAAAAAAAAAAAGCTGTCACATATTTTGTAAATTTTTATCTTGTAAAGTCACAAAAATAGTTTTTAAAGGAAAAAGTACAGTATTCTTTTAATAAACTGGCTTGCAGTCTGGTAGGTCTGTGGACCCCATAGCACAACAGGTTTATAGAGATGTATATAGAAATACAGTCCTTATTTTCTTTTTTGTCCTTTGTGTGAAACCTTTTATAACAGATTAATAATCAACTGCATAAATATTATTAATATTTTAAAAAGAAAGTTAAGTTGTATTTTGGTAATTCACAAGCTATCATGCAAATAAAAACTCGGCAAGTAAGGCCAGAATTAAATGATTAGAGATGAAAAGAATTTAGATATTTACAGTGGATATGGTTTTAATACAGATACTGCCCTGAAATGTCTGGCAATGTACAGAAGTCTTGTATATACTTATATATGTAATTGTTGTAAGAGGTAGAAAAAAAAATCATGGTGACACTTCCAACCAGTTAAGTGCACTAAACGAAAAGTTAAGTCTTGTTTTAACTTTTCGGTTTGGTTTGCAATGAGAAAGAGTGGAAAATTGTATATTGTTTTGCTTATAGAATTATAAGGACATGTTGAGGAAGTGTTGAGCTTTATTTTACTTTTGCATAGTAGATTCAGAAAGTAGGAACCAGATAGAGGTGAAAAGGGGCCATGAAAAGTGAATTTGATAGCTCAACATTTAAGCATGATTACATATTCAGATAGCTTTTTTTGCTTCCTATAAATATATGCATTGTGTGTGTAGTAGTAGATGTAAGTTTACACTTTGAAAGCAAATCTTGTTTCAGTGTTTGTAAAAGCCTTGCTAATTAGTAGTGATGCTTTCCTTGGTTGTACAGGTGTACATTTGTAAACCTTCATGCTGTAAATGGAATTTGTTTTATCTCTTTGGGAAACATCTGCATTTTAGTGTACATTTATGTCCCTGCCCTCTTTGACCTGGCATATAGTGTTGTATAATGTAAATTTATTTCTCCAAATTGAGAGTGATTTTTTAAAAATTTTTTATCTTTATATGGTTTCAGAAGTATGAACCAGCTTTCTTTTTATTAATGTGAGAAACATTTTGTTTTATAACATAGTGTTGACTCTGTTAATATGGACATGCTAGGATTTGGATCACTTTCAAGAAGTCAGGGTATTGTGCATAATAGAAAGTATTGGACTGAGATATTTGGTTACCATGGAGGCCAATGCTTTTTCCATCTTATTAAATGTGATGTGATTTTTTTCTTTGTACAGAAGAGTACTGTATTTTTGAATAGCTTATTCCCAAGTAAGAGCAAATCTGTATGATAACATTTTTTCTCTGGACATAAGACATAACAGTAACATGATGTACATTTACAAGCGGCCTTATGTACATTTCCCAACAATCTTTTTAAGGCAAAATTGTGACCATATGTGTATAATTAAAATCGTTTTTAATCCTTTGCCTATGAAAATATTTTGGAAAAAAAACTTGCTTTGTATATTCAGTTTCTGAAAGATAAAGAAAGTGCTTTGTATTTTGTTGAAGTCAGTATTTTGTATAAAACTTTTATGTTGACCCACTTATGTTTAGTGCTGAAAACTAATGAATCATGCTATCTCTTTTGATTGAACATGTGAGGGATTTTTTATTAGAAGTCTGAAAAAGAAGAAAAGCAGTTTTCTGAGCACAATATTGAATATAAAGGTTTTATCACTTTGCTGTTCATATCATGAACCTAAGAATAATGGCATAAAGTTTGGGGTGCCAGGCATACTTCTTCACATTTGCTGTTGAGTTACTCTAGTTTTCTAACCCAACATTCCATGTTGAAGCAATTAAATCCCAACACTTGTCACTGTTCCTTCTCATAGTCACATGAGTTCACCAGTATATCCTAGTGACAATGGCAGTGCTTTTTTCTCCCCCACAAAGCTGCTCTCTTCTGCTCCTACCTATTTTGTTTTGCCAGCTTCAGAGTGTCTTGGCCCCATGTCAAACTTTTGTCCCCAGTATCAGTTCGTGGTTTCAGGATCAAAGTTGTTGTTGCTGGAGGTTAATAGTGACTTTCCTGGACTTGCACAATTGAACTCCTGGTTTTCCTATATCCTTACCCTCTGTTGGCACAGGCAGTTCCTTCTGCAAATTCAGAAAGTCCTAAAGCAAAGCAGACTGGGAAACTGAACCTTCCTGAGGTTCCCATGTGTCCCATTGTTGACAACCTGATCTTCCTAATACTTTGGTGCCTATTTTAGAAAAATGTCTGTTGTAGAAATTTTATGGTCTGACATTTTTGGCACCCACCTCTCTGATTCCACCTTTTAATAAGTTGGCATGGAGTTTTGGTAAAATCTAAAAATGACCTTTCAGAATAAAGAGACTTAATCGGGCAGAACCACTTAGGCTTTTACTCTTGAGTGTCTCCTTTTGATATGGATTGTTTCTGGACCAGTTTGTCTAAGTCCTGGCTCTTATTGGTTCATATGAAATAATGTTATCTTCACTTTGTATATTATGTATAAATTAGAAAATGAAAAATGTGTGAATAATATTGTATGAAATAAACCTGGTCTTGTGTTTTTCTCTAGATGAAATACACTATGTCCCTCAATTATCATGTTCCCATTGAAGTTATTCTAACTTACGGAAAACAGTATTTTTATCACCTAGACGCTAGTCTGGGGCTACTAGTCACTCTGATGGTGTTAATCCTATCTTTTGATTAATATTTAGGTTCTCTAGTTACAGTCTAATTACACACTTTATAGGGTGAAACTTTCAGCCTGTTCCCTTATGGATAACATAATACTTTTTCAAGACTTGAGGATTAAATTAAATCACTTATCTTCACTTATGTGTTTGTTTCCTTCCACACACAGTCCAGGAGATTGTCTAAGGGAACGTGCAATTTGGGTTCAGGCATTTGAGGTTTCCCTTGCTGTTTACAAACCCTGTGAAGTTGGGTGTGTTGTCTAAAGCCTCAGTGTCTTCATCTTTACTGAAGGAGAGCACTATTTTACCTCAAGGGTTTTAAGAATTCAAAATATATAAAAAGATAACTAGAACCTAATTCTCAACCAATGCTAATGTGATTTGTATTTTCCTGTCCCTTTTATAGCTTTTTAAAAAAGCCATACAGATAATTTGAAAATCCAAAATGGAGATCTACATAAAACTAATGGGATAAGGAAATTTCATTATACACATTGTTTATCCTCAAGTTTATTTACGTTTGGGTCTATTCTCAGCTTGAAGGCAGCCCTTCTGGAATTGTTGAGCTATCCCGTTTGTAGTGGTGAAATTAAAAGATTATTAAAAGGAAGTAAACATCACATCCATCCTAGCTTACCAATCTAAGAAAAGCAGTTTCCTAAGAGTGACCTGAGGAGTCTATTTGCCATCATGACTGGTTTCTTAGAAGGGCTAAGGGGGGAGGGGGCTTAGGAGAAGAGCAGAGAAACCCCTAAGGAGCAGTATTCACTGCCTAACCTACCTGATAAGTGTATTTAACACATTCGACGAGATTTGAATACCCCCAATGCATAAAATTCATCTATGAAACCAAGTGAGAAAGAATGGAGTGCATGGCATAGGTGTTCACTTCTAAAGGGCTGCAGTGTGCCCCCTGAGTCGTGCCACCCTTCTGAGGGAAGGAGGGAGCCAGGCCTAGGTTGGGCCCAGAGGAATGTGGGCTTGGGCAAGTTTAACCCTCTAGGCCTCTAAGCTACCTATCTGTAAACTGGGAATAATACCCTGACTGCCCACAGAACCTGGAATCTGAGAAGTACTTGATGCTAAGAACCCAACATGTACAGGATAGATATAAGGGAGTCAGAATTAGGGGGAATTTCTATTGAACTTCATTAGCTCCATATCCTTTAGATAATTTCTCGTTTCTTCTATGTTCCAGTTATAGAACTTTTTTTCTAAGTATTTGCCAGGAACTTAAACCAAATGAAATAGCCCTCTATTATATTTAGTATTTAAGAAAGTGGCTATAGATTGAGATTAATTCATGTTTTCTTGGGCAGGCATAAGACTAATGGTTCAGAGTTTGGACTCTGGAATTTGCCCAGGGTTCATACCTTTTAGCTTTACATTATTACGCTAACAGTTTTATCTTCTAAGCCTTAATTTCCTCATGTGTAGGTTAGGCAAATGATACCCACCTAAACTAGTGAGAATATAGATGTGCAGGGGCAGCGAGTACTCAGTGACTCCTGTAACTGAGCTAAAGAGGTTTTGTTTTGTTTAACTTCATACAGCCTCAGAACATCTGATTTGGAGCTCATGTTTCTGCAAAGGAGCTCTTAATTCAAGTTGTAGATCAGTTGCCTAGTCAGTAGGAAAACAATGTTGAGGACATCATTAAGGAACTTTACAGTATTTTAATTCTTTATCTTGGTACACTGAAATATTTTTCTTGGTACTAATACAAAAGTAATAGTAGCTTTGCCTTAATGCATATGGCTGCCAGGATCCTCATAGTAGGGAGTTATAAATTCTTGAGCAGGTTAGTGATAAGTGCAGTGCTGTAAAAGACCCCCTTACGTAATAGACAAAGCAGTGGAAGTAGGGAGAAATGGGGGGGAGGGGCAAAGTGAACATTGCAAATCAGAGTTAAGGAATTCCTGTTAAAACTGCTAACTCTCATCCCCTTACTTCAGTCTCACCCTAGGCCTTTCTTGGGAAGAAGCCTTGGAAAGTCAGGGGTCTTAACACAGGAACCATCCTATACCAGGAGTTAGGAAAAAAAGCATTGGATCACCCTGGAGGAGCAAAGGGCTGGGAGCCCTTGCCATCCCTACCTTTGTGCAATTCAGTTCTGAAGTCTTAACAGGACACATTCATTGAATAAAATGGAGTAAGAGTCACAATATAATTATGAAAGAAGGCCAAACATAGTAAGAACATGACTAGAAATACACAGTAGAAATGTTTAGAATACTGTTCTTAATAACTCCTAGGTTAAAGAACTAATCTGGCATAAACTATTGGGGCTAGCTTCAAAATTAAAAACAGTGAGAATACTATATATCAAAACCTGGAGATTTAGGCCAAAAGCTATTGAGAGAAAAATGTTTACCCAAGAAAGTCTGGAAGAAGCTAGTAAAATAACTACTACAAAAAAGGTGAAAGGAATTAATAATAAACCCCACAAAAAAGAATAGACTTGATCAGTTAGAAATAGTAATGAACTAGACATGCTTTTAGCAAATCTGAGTTTTAATAAAAGGTGGAAGACACAGGATATACATTTTTTAATTAAAGGAAAACATTGTATAAAAAAACCTATAAATTCAAAGTGAAATGGATAATTTTCTAGGGAATACAAAGTTTCAGGATTGATTCAAGAAAAAAATAGTAAACATGAATAAACCAATAACCATAAAAGAAATTAAGATAGTTGAAGAAAGTTCTCACATTTCCTGATTTCAAAACTCATTTCAAAGGTACAGTAATCAAAACAGTGTTTAGATGCTAACTAAACTTACAGTGGTGTCATTTCACAATGTACACAAAAATAGAATCATGTACACCTGAAACTAATATGTTACTTATTAATTATGCCTCAATTAAAAAAAAAGAGAAAACAGTATACAAGCATAAAGGCAGAAATACAGAATAGAACAGAGAACTCAAAAATAAATCCTCACTTGTACGGTCAAATAATCTACAGCACAAGTGCCAAGACCATTCAATGGGGAAAGGTCAGTCTTTGAACAAATGTTATATCCTCATGCAAATGGAAAATGGGATATCCTCATGCAAAAGGATGAAGTTGAACCCTGATACCATATACAAAAATTAAAATAGAATTTAGCTGAAGATGGCATGAGTAGGGCGGCAGATATATCCTCCCAAAACCATATATATATATATATTTGAAAATACAACAAATACAACTACTACTAAAAGACCAGAAGATACAGTACAACAGCCAGACTACATCTACATCTGCAAGAACTCAGCATCTCACAAAAAGGGTAAGATTCAAAGCCGTAACCCAGCGGGACCCGAGCACTCCCCCCACCCCAGCTCACCAGCGGGAGGAAAAGAATCAGCAGGGAGGGAGTGGAAGCACAGAACTGCTAAATAACCAGCTCTAGTAATCTGCACTGGGAGCACAGACACACATTGCATGGTGTACTGGATATTAGAGGAATGGAAAAGTAAAATCCAAGACAGAGACTGCAAGCGGGTCCCCACAGCTGGCTCCCCCAGGATAAAAGAAAAACGGGCACTTTTTTAAAGTCTTAAACAGACAAGGGCTTAACAGCTGGACAAAATCATACCAGCACACTCAGCCCAGCAGGCTGGGAATCTTAAGGAACTTCAGGTGCCCTAACCCCTGGGGAGTAACGCAGCCTCATTTCCCCTGGCCGGTGCTGCAAGCAAACCGGCTGACCCACCAGAGCTGCAGAGCAGCCAGAGAACAGCCACACCCATGGCAACCACACAGTCTTCTCCCAGTACACAGCTAACCAGGACAGATCCAGAGGCTGCCGCCGGCATGCTGCTGCCCAGCACAACAGAGGAAGCCAGAGCAAGGTCCGGAAGGCACAAAGGAGTGCCATTCTCCCAGGAGAACACATCCAGCGCATCTGCAACCCCCCGCAGGGCTCTAGGCTATCCCGAGGGCTGCCCCGCCCATGACAGCTAAAGAGATTATCCCAGAGATTGCTCCTGGTGTGCGGGTAACTGGCACAGGCAGCAGAAGCTGGAGCAAGGTCCGGAAGGCACGAAGGGGTGCCATTCTCGCAGAACACACCCAGAACATCTGAGGCCCCCCGCAGGGCCCTAGGGTATCCTGAGGGCCTCCCCACCCACCGCAGCTCAGGGGATTATCCCAGAGACTGCTTCCTGTGTGCGGGTAACCGACAGGCAGCGGAAAAGGGCAAGGCGACCAGCAAGCAGGAAGGGACGTTGTTCTCGCAGCTGACACATGCACCACCTGCCTGCAACCCCTTCTATCACCATGAAAAGGCAGAAGAATCTGATCCAGTGAAAAATCACTCAGACAACCCCAGAGAGAGGGCCTGGTGAGATAGACATAACCAATCTTCCTGAAAAAGAATTCAAAATAAAAGTCATAACCATGCTGATGGACCTGCAGATAAATACACAAGAGCTAAGGGATAAAGTCCGGAGGGATATAGCAGAAATGAAACAATCAATAAAAGGTCTTAAGAGCAGACTGGACGAGGTGCAAGAGAGAGTTAATGGAATAGAAATCAGGGAACAGGAATACAGAGAGGCTGAAGCAGAGAGAGATAAAAGGATCTCTAGGAAAGAAAGAATATTAAGAGAACTGTGTGACCAATCCAAACGGAACAATATTCACATTATAGGAGTACCAAAAGAAGGAGAGAAAAAGGGATAGAAAGTGCCTTTGAAGAAATAATTGCTGAAAACGTCCCCAAGTTGGAGAAGGAAATACTCTCTCAGACCATGGAAGGGCACAGATCTCCCAACACAAGGCACCCAAGGAGGACACCACCAAGACATATAATAAAAGGGCAAAGATCAAAGACAAGGACAGAGTATTAAAGGCAGCCAGAGAGAGAAAAAAGATCAGCTACAAAGGAAAACCCATCAGACTATCATCAGACTTCTCAACAGAAACCTTACAGGCCAGAAGAGAATGGCATGATATATTTAATGTAATGAAACAGAAGGGCCCTGGACCAAGAATACTGTATCCCACATGATTATCATTTAAATTTGAAGAAGGGATTAAACAATTCCCAGACAAGCAAAAGTTGAGGGAACTTGCCTCCCACAAATGACCTCCACGGGATATTTTAAAGGGACTGCTCTAGATGGAAGCACCCCTAAGGATAAATAGATGTCACCAGAGAAAACCAACCAAATACTAACTAAAGGCAAAAATAAAATCAACTATCCACAAAAACAGTCAAAGGAAACACAAAAGAGTACAGAATAAAACACCTAACATATAAAGAATGGAGGAGGAAGAATAAGAAGGGAGAGAAATAAAGAATCATCAGAGTGTGTTTATAATAGCTTAATAAGAGAGTTAAGATAGACGGTTAGATAGTAAAGAGGCTACCCAAGAACCTTTGGTAACCACGAATCCAAAGCCTGCAATAGCAATAAGTACATATCTTTCGATAATAATCCTAAATGTGAATGGACTGAATGCACCAATCAAAATACATAGAGTAACAGAATGGATAAAAAAGCAAGACCCATCTATATGCTGCTTACAAGAGACTCACCTCAAACCCAAAGACATACACAGACTAAAAGTGAAGGGATGGAAAAAGATATTTCATACAAACAATAGGGAGAAAAAAGATGATGTTGCAGTACTTGTATCAGACAAAATAGACTTCAAAACAAAGAAAGTAAGAGATAAAGGATTTTACATAATGATAAAAGGGGGCAGTCCAACAAGAAGATACAACCATTATAAATATATAAGCACCAACACAGGAGTGCTGACATATGTGAAACAAATACTAACAGAATTAAAGGAGGAAATAGACTGCAATGCGTTCATTCTAGGAGACTTAAACACAGCACTCACTCCAAAGGACAGATCAACCAGACAGAAAATAAGTAAGGACACAGAGGCACTGAACAACACACTAGAACAGATGGACCTAACAGACATCTACAGAACTCTACACCCAAAAGCAGCAGGATACACATTCTTCTCAAGTGCACATGGAACATTTTCAAGAATAGATCATATACTAGGCCACAAAAAGGGCCTCAGTAAATTAAAAAAGGTTGAAATTGTACCAACTAGTTTCTCAGACCACAAAGGTATGAAACTAGAAATAAATTACGCAAAGAAAATGAAAAATCCCACAAACACATGGAGGCTTCACAACATGCTCCTAAATAACCAATGGATCGATGACCAAATAAAAACAGAGATCAAGCAATATATGGAGACAAATGACACCAACAGCACAAAGCCCCAATTTCTGTGGGATGCAGCGAAGGCAGTTCTAAGAGGAAAGTATATAGAAATCCAGGCCTATTTAAAGGAAGAACAATCGCAAATGAATAGTCTAAAGTCACAATTATTGAAACTAGAAAGAGAAGAACAAGTGAGGGCAAAGTCACCAGAAGTAGGGACATAATAAAGATCAGAGAAGAAATAAATAAAATTGAGAAGAATAAAACAATAGAAAAAAATCAGTGAAACCAGGAGCTGGTTCTTTGAGAAAATAAACAAAATAGATAAACCCCTAGCCAGACTTATTAAGAGAAAAAGAGAATCTACACACATAAACAGAATCAGAAATGAGAAAGGAAAAATCATGACAGACCCCACAGAAATACAAAGAATTATTAGAGAATACTATGAAAATCTATATGCTAACAAACTGGATAACCTAGAAGAAACGGACAACTTCCTAGAAAAATACAACCTTCCAAGACTGACCAAGGAAGAAAAAGGAAATCTAAACAGACCAATTACCAGACACAAAATTGAATCAGTAATCAGAAAACTACCCAAGAACAAAACCCCTGGGCCAGATGGATTCACCGCTGAATTTTATCAGACATATAGAGAAGAAATAATACCCATTCTCCTTAAAGTTTTCCAAAAAATAGAAGAGAAGGGAATACTTCCAAACTCATTCTATGAAGCCAGCATCACTCTAATACCAAAACCAGGCAAAGACTCCACCAAAAAAGAAAATTACACACCAATATCCCTGATGAACATAGATGCAAAAATACTCAACAAAATATTAGCAAACCAAATTAAAAAATACCTCAAGAGGATCATACACCAAGATCAAGTGGGATTCATCTCAGTGATGCAAGGATGGTATAACATTCAAAAATCCATCAACCTCACTTCTGGGAAGATGGCGGCATGAGCAGGGTGGTGGAAATCTCCCAAAACCATATATATTTATGAAAATAGAACAAATACAACTATTCCTAAAAGAGAGACCAGAAGATACAGGACAACAGCCAGGCTACAGCTACACCTGTGAGAACTCAGCGCCTCACGAAGCGGGTAAGATACAAAGGCGCGACCCCACGGGACCCGAGCACTCCCCCACCCCAGCGCACCAGTGGGAGGAAAAGATTCAGAGCGGGGAGGGAGTGGAAGTACAGGCCCACTAAATAACCAGCCCTGGTGATCTGCACCGGGAGCACTGACATACATCACGTGGTGTATCGGAGATTAGAGAAATAGAAATGCAGGATCTGAGATGGAGACCACAAGCGGGTCCTCTCAGCAGGCTCCCGGGGACAAAAGAAAACCAGCCGTTTTTTTAAAGTCTTAAAGAGACAAGGGCCCAACAGCAGAACAAAATTGTCCCAGCACACTCAGCCCAGCAGGCTGGGAGTCTTGGGGAATTTCGGACCCCTTCACTGGCGGCCAGGCAAAGCAGCCACGCAGAGGCTTCCCACAAAGATCAGCAGCCTGCCATTTGTTCCCTCCCTGGCCAGCACCGCAGAGGGAGCCCCACTACTGTGGAACAGCGGAGGGGCGGCCCCGCCCACAGCAACCTCACAGAATCTACTCCCGGCGCGTGCGCAGCTAAGTGGGAAGAGCACAAGAACCAGGACCAGAAGGCACCAAGGGGACCAGAACTCACCCAGTGTAACTGTAAACCCCGCAGTGCTATAGCCTAAGCTGAGGGCGACCCCGCAAACAGGCTGTTCAGGGGATTATCCCAGAGACTGCCACCAGGTGTGCAGGAAAACAGCTCAGGCCTGGGAGAACGGCAAGGAGAACAAGCAGAAAGGGACTTTGTTCTCCCAGCTGACACACGTGGTGCCTACCAGCATCCACTTGTATCACCATGAAAAGACAGAGGAATAAGGTCCAGACTAAAATCAGCCAGACAGCCCCTGAGAGGGGGCCTGATGGGATGGACAAGCACAATCTTCCTGAAAAAGAATTCAGAATAAAGTCATAACCAAGCTGATGGATTTACAGAGAAATAGGCAAGAGCTAAGGGAGGAAGTGAGGGAAAGTGAGGAAAGACAATGCAGAAAGGAGACAAGCAATTGATGGGCTTAGCAGCAGACTGGACGAGATGCAAGATACTGTTAATGGAATAGAAATCAGAGAACAGGAATACAGAGAAGCTGAGGCAGAGAGAGATAAAAGGATTTCTAGGAATGAAAGAATATTAAGAGAACTGTGTGACCAATCCAAACGGAACAATATTCACATTATAGGGGTGCCAGAAGAAGAGACATAAAAAGGGATAGAAAGTTTCTGAAAACTTCCCCAAGCTGGGGAAGGAAATAGTGTCACAGACCATGGAAACCCACAGATCTCCCAACACAGGGGACCCAAGGAAGACAACACCAAGACACATAATAATTAAAATGGCAAAGATCAAAGATAAGGACAGAGTATTAAAGGCAGCTAGAGAGAGAAAAAAAGATCACCTACAAAGGAAAACCCATCAGACTATCATCAGACTTCTCAACAGAAACCTTACAGGCCAGAAGAGAATGGCATGATATATTTAATGTAATGAAACAGAAGTGCCTCGAACTAAGAATATTGTATCCAGCACGATTATCATTTAAATTTGAGGGAGGGATTAAACAATTCCCAGACAAGCGAAAACTGAGGGAGTTTGCCTCCCATAAACCACCTCTACAGGATATCTTAAAGGGACTGCTCTAGAGGGAAGCACCCCTAAGGCTAAAAAGATGTCACCAGAGAAAATAACATCATAGCAACAAAAGCAGACCATCCAAATGCTAACTAAAGGCAAAGAATAAAACACCTAGTATATAAAGAATGGGGAGAGGATTAAAGATGGCGGCGTGAGAGGTGAGACAGAGGCTTCCTCCTAAAACCGCATATAATATGAAAATAAAGCTACTACAACTGCTCTTGAAAGAGCAACGGGAAGGAGGACGGCAACAAACTGTATCCAGCTGGAGACAAGAGCAGCGCTCACAGAAAACGGTAATGTACTAAAGCTGAGGTCCTGCGGGATCCAAGCCCTTCCCCCACCCCCAGCTCACAGGCAGGAGGAACAGGAACAGAGCAGAGAGGGAGTGGAGAACTGGGACTGCAGAATACCTAACTCTGGAGATCTACTCTGGGAGCACAAACCTACATTTCATGGTGCTTGCATGATACTCTTGTAATTAGGGGCTTGGAAAGCTAAGACAGGCAGAATTCCTGGAGAGACTAAGATTCCAGCTGCTTGTGAAATCAGGGATCCATACCCAGCTGCTCTGGGACAAAAGAAAGGTGGGCAGTCTGAGAGACTTACTAACAAAGAAGACCTTCTAAGGGGGCTAGGACTGCACAGAGCTTACTGCTCAGGAAAAGGACAGGTAGACAAAATTGTCCAGGTGTACTCTGCCAAGCAGATTGGGAGTTTTCTGATCTTCTGGCGTTCCAACTCCCTGGCTGCCTACACAGCTCCAAGAACCCCTTCTGTGACAGGCAGACTAGTGCAACTTTCACCTGGCCAGCCCCACCGGGCTTGCAAACCTGGAAACCCTTCCCTGGTATTAGGCCAGCCAGAGGGAAGATCTGCCTACAGCAACTAAAAAGGCAAAGCACAGAGGCTTATACCTGTGTGCTCAGCCTACTGGTTCAGACAGTGGAGACAGGAATAGGAGCCAGGAACCAGGAAACTGCCCTTTCCTCCCCTGAGGCTCCAATACCACTCCCCTACAATCCCTGACATTGCTTCGGGGGCTGAGTAGCTCCAGAGAGCAGAACTTCTGGGCACTAGAGGGCTCCATACACAAATATGAAACGCCAAAGGAACCTGGTCCAGAGTAAAATTATGAATACAACTCCTGAGAAAGATTTAAATGATATGGACCTTATGACTCTCCCTGAAAGGGAGTTCAAAATAAAAATCATTACCATGCTCATGGAGGTACGGAAAGATATTCAAGAACTCAGGAATGAATTCCGGTCGGAGATCCAATCCTTGAAGAACACAATGGATGGTATTGAAAGCAGATTGGATATGGTGGAGGAGACGATAAATGAAATAGAAACTAGAGAAGAGGAATACAAAGAAGCTGAGGTACTGAGAGAAAAAAGGATCTCTAGGAATGAAAGAATATTGAGAGAACTGTGTGACCAATCCAAATGGAACAATATTCACATTATAGGAGTACCAGAGGAAGAAGAGAGAGAAAAAGGGATAGAAAGTGTCTTTGAAGAAATAATTGCTGAAAACTTTCCCACACTGGGGAAGGAAATAGTCTCGCAGTCCACGGGAGCCCACAGAACTCCCAACACAACGGACCCAAGGAAGACAACACCAAGACACATAATAATTAAGATGGCAAAGGTCAAAGAAAAAGACAGAGTATTAAAGACAGCTAGAGAGAGAAAAAAGATCACCTACAAAGGAAAACCCATCAGACTATCATCAGACTTCTCAACAGAAACCTTACAGGCCAGAAGAGAATGGCATGATATATTTAACGTAATGAAACAGAAAGACCTTGAACCAAGAATATTGTATCCAGCACGATTATCATTTAAATATGACGGAGGGATTAAACAATTTCCAGACAAACGAAAGTTGAGAGAGTTTGCCTCACATAAACCACCACCACAGGATATCTTAAATGGACTGCTCTAGAGGGAAACACCCCTAAGGCTAAAAAGATGTCACCAGAGAAAATAAAAGCATAGCAAAGAAAGCAGACCATCCAAATACCAACTAAAGGCAAAGAATAAAACACCCAATATATAAAGAATGGAGGAGGAAGAATAGGAAGGGAGAAATAAGGAAACATCAGACGGCGTTCACAATAACTTAACAAGAAAGTTAAGTTAGATTGTTAGATAGTAAAGAAGCAACCCTTGAACCTTTGGTAACCACGAATCTAAAGCCTGCAATGGCAATAAGTACATATCTATCAATAATCACCCTAAATGTAAATGGACTGAATGCACCAATCAAAAGACACAGAGTAACAGAGTGGATAAAAAAGCAAGACCCATCTATATGCTGCTTACAAGAGACTCACCTCAAACCCAAAGATATACACAGACTAAAAGTGAAGGGATGGAAAAAGATATTTCATGCAAACAACAAAGAGAAAAAAGCAGGTGTTGCAGAACTTGTATCAGACAAATAAACTTCAAAACGAAGAAAGTAGCAAGAGATAAAGAAGGACACTACATAATGATAAAGGGGTCAGTCCAACAAGAAGATATAACCATTATAAATATATATGCACCCAACACAGGAGCGCCAACATATGTGAAACAAATACTAACAGAATTAAAGGAGGAAATAGACAGCAATGCATTCATTTTAGGAAACTTCAACACTCCACTCACTCCAAAGGACAGATCAACCAGACAGAGAATAAGTAAAGACACAGAGGCACTAAACAACACACTAGAACAGATGGACCTAATAGACATCTACAGAACTCTACACCCAAAAGCAACAGGATACACATTCTTCTCAAGTGCACATGGAACATTTTCCAGAATAGACCACATACTAGGCCACAAAAAGAACGTCAGTAAATTCAAAAATATTGAAATTCTACCAACCAACTTCTCAGATCACAAACGTGTAAAACTAGATATAAATTGTACAAAGAAAACAAAAAGGCTCACAAATACACGGAGGCTTAACAACATGCTCCTAAATAATCAACGGATAAATGACCAAATTAAAACAGAGATCAAACAATATATGGAGACTAATGACAACAATAACACAAAGCTGCAATTTCTGTGGGACACAGCAAAGGCAGTTCTAAGAAGAAAGTATATTGCAATCCAGGCCTATTTAAAGAAGAAAGAAAGAATCCCAAATGTATAGTCTAAAGACACAATTACTGAAATTGGAAAAAGAAGAACAAATGAGGCCCAAAGTCACCAGAAGGAGGGACATAATAAAGATCAGAGAAGAAATAAATAAAATTGAGAAGAATAAAACAATAGAAAACATCAGTGAAACCAAGAGCTGGTTCTTTGAAGAAATAAACGAAACAGACAAACCCCTAGCCAGACTCATTAAGAGAAAGAGAGAATCTACACACATAAACAGAATCAGAAATGAGAAAAGAAACATAACGATGGACCCCACAGAAATACAAAGAATTATAAGAGAATACTATGAGAATCTATATGCTAACAAGCTGGAAAACCTAGAAGAAATGGACAACTTCTTAGAAAAATACAACCTTCCAAGAGTGACCAAGCAAGAAACAGAAAACCTAAACATAACAATCACCAGCAACGAAAGTGAATCGGTAATCAAAAAACTACACAAGAACAAAAGCCCCGGACCTGATGGATACACCTCTGAATTCTACCAGACATATAGAGGAGAAATAATACTCATTCTCCTTAAAGTTTTCCAAAAAATAGAAGAGGAGGGAATACTTCCAAACTCATTCTATGAAGCCAGCATCACTCTAATACTAAAACCTGGCAAAGACATCACCAAAAAAGAAAATTACAGACCTATATCCCTGATGAACATAGATGCAAAAATACTCAACAAAACATTAGCAAACTGAATTCAAAAATACATCAAGAGGATCATACACCATGATCAAGTGGGATTCATCCCAGGGATGCAAGGATGGTACAACACTCGAAAATCCATCAACATCATCCACCACATCAACAAAAAGAAGAAAAAATCCACATGATCATCTCCATAGATGTTGAAAAAGTATTTGACAAAATTCAACATCCATTTATGATAAAAACTCTCAACAAAATCGGTATGGAGAGCAAGTACCTCAACATCATAAAGGCCATAAATGACAAACCCAAAGCTGACATCATACTTAAGAGCAAGAAGCTGAAAGGTTTTCATCTAAGATAGGAAACAAGACAGGGATGCCCACTCTCTCCACTATTATTCAACACAGTACTGGAGGTCCTAGCCATGGCAATCAGACAAAACAAAGAAATACAAGGAATCCAGATTGGTAAAGAAGACATCAAACTGTCAGTATTTGCAGATGACATGATACTGTACAAAAAAAACCCTAAAGACTCCACTCCAAAACTACTAGAACTAGTATCTGAATTCAGCAAAGTTGCAGGATACAAAATTAACGCACAGAAATCTGTTCCTTTCCTATACACTAATGATGAACTAACAGAAAGAGAAATCAGGAAAACAATTCCATTCACAATTGCATAAAAAAGAATAAAATACCTAGGAATAAACCTAACCAAGGAAGTGAAAGACCTACACCCTGAAAACTACAAGACACTCCTAAGAGAAATTAACGAGGACACTAACAAATGGAAATGCATCCCATGCTTTTGGCTAGGAAGAATAAATATTGTCAAAATGGCTATACTACCTAAAGCAATATACAGATTCAATGCTATCCCTATCAAAATACCAACAGCTTTCTTCAATGAACTGGAACAAATAATTCTAAAATTCATATGGAACCACAAAAACCCCAAATAGCCAAAGCAATCCTGAGAAGGAGGAATAAAACAGGGGGAATTACGTTCCCTGACTTCAAGCTCTACTACAATGCCACAGTAATCAAGACAATTTGGTATTGGCACAAGAACAGACCCACAGACCAGTGGAATAGAATAGAAAATCCAAATATTAACCCAAACATATACAGTCAATTAATATATGATAAAGGAGCCTTGTATATACAATTGGGAGATGACCGACTCTTCAGCAGCTGGTGTTGGCAAAACTGGACAGCGCTATGTAAGAGAATGAAACTGGACTACTGTCTAACCCCATACACAAAAGTAAACTCAAAATGGATCAAAGACCTGAATGTAAGTCATGAGAAAACTCTTAGAAAAAACATAGGCAAAAATCTCTTGGATAAACATGAGCTTCTTCTTCGTGAACATATCTCCCCGGGCAAGGGAAACAAAAGCAAAAATGAACAACTGGGACTATATCAAGCTGAAAAGCTTCTGTACAGCAAAGGACATCATCAGTAGAACAAAAAGACATCCTACAGTATGGGAGAATATATGCATAAATGATATTTCCAATAAGGGGTTGACCTCCAAAATATATAGAACTCATGCGTGTCAAGAAACAAAAAGCAAATAATCCAGTTAAGAAATGGGCAGAGGACATGAATAGACACTTCTCCAAAGAAGAAATTCAGATGGCCAACAGACACATGAAAAGATGCTCCACATCGCTAATAATCAAAGAAATGCAGATTAAAACCACAATGAGATATCACCTCACACCAGTGAGGATGGCCAAGATCCAAAACACAACATAAATGTTGGCGAGGATGTGGAGAAAAGGGAACCCTCCTACACTGCTGGTGGGAATGCAAATTAGTTCAACCATTGTGGAAAGCAGTATGGAGGGTCCTCAAAACACTCAAAATAGAAATACCATTTGACCCAGGAATTCCACTCCTTGGAATTTACCCTAAGAATGCAGCAGCCCAGTTTCAGAAAGACAGATGCATCCCTATGTTTATCACAGCACTATTTACAATAGCCAAGAAATGGAAGCAACCTAAGTGTCCATCAGTAGATGAATGGATAAAGAAGATGTGGTACATATACACAATGGAATATTAATCAGCCATAAGAAGAAAACGGATCCTACCTTTTGCAACAACATGGACGGAACTAGAGGGTATTATGATCAGTGAAATAAGCCAAGCCGAAAAAGACAAGTATCGAATGATTTCACTCATATGTGGAGTATAGGAACAAAGAAAAAAACCTGAAGGAACAGAACAGCAGAAACTCACAGAACCCAAGAATGGACTAATAGTTGCCAAAGGAAAAGGAACTGAGGAGGATGGGTGGGAAGGGAGGGATAAGGGGGAAAAGGGAGCATTACGATTAGCAGATGTAATGTTGGGGGGGAACGGGGAGGGCTGTATAACTCAGAGAAGACAAGTAGTGATTCTATAGCATCTCACTACGCTGATGGACAGTGACTATAATGGGGTTGGTGGGGGTACCTGATGAAGGAGGTAGTTTAGTAACCATAATATTTCACATGTAATTGTCAATTAATGATACAAAAATAAATTATAAAAAAAAGAGAAAGAGAAAAAAAAACAGAGATCAAACAATATATGGTGAGTAATGACAACAATAACACAAAACCACAACTTATGTGGGACGCAGCAAAGGCAGTTCTAAGAGGAAAGTAATTGCAATCCAGGCCAATTTAAAGAAGGAAGAACAATTCCAAATGAATAGTCTAAAGACACAATTACTGAAATTGGAAAAAGAAGAACAAATGAGGCCCAAAGTCACCAGAAGGAGGGACATAATAAAGATCAGAGAAGAAAGAAATAAAATTGAGAAGAATAAAACAATAGAAAAAATCAATGAAACCAAGAGCTGGTTCTTTGAAAAAATAAACAAAATAGACAACCCTCTAGCCAGACTCATTAAGAGAAAAAGAGAATCTACACACATAAACAGAATCAGAAATGAGAAAGGAAAAATAACGACAGCACCCACGGGCAAGGGAAACAAAAGCAAAAATGAACAAGTGGGACTATATCAATTTGAAAAGCTTCTGTACAGCAAAGGACACCATCAATAGGACAAAAAGACATCCTACATTATGGGAGAATATATTCACAAATGATATATCTGATAAAGGGTTGACATCCAAAATATATAAAGAACTCACACACCTCAACAAACAAAAAGCAAATAATCCAATTAAAAAATGGGCAGAGCATCTGAACAGACACTTCTCCAAATAAGTATTCAGATGTCCAACAGGCACATGAAAAGATGCTCCACATCGCTAATCATCAGAGAAATGTAAATTAAAACCACAATGAGATATCACCTCACACCAGTAAGGATGGCCAACATCCAAAAGACAAACAGCAACAAATGTTGGCGAGGATGTGGAGAAAGGGGAAAACCCTCCTACATTGCTGGTGGGAATGTAAATTAGTTCAACCACTTTGGAATGCAGTATGGAGGTTTCTCAAAAAACTAAAAATAGAAATATCATTTGACCCAGGAATTCCACTCCTAAGAATTTACCCTAAGAATGCAGGAGCCCAATTTGAAAAAGACATATGCATCCCTATGTTTATCACAGCACTATTTACATAATAGTCAAGAAATGCAAGCAACACTGAGTGTCCATCAGTAGATGAATGGATAAAGAAGAGGTGGTACATATACACAATGGAATATTATTCAGCCATAAGAAGAAAACAAATCCCACCATTTGCAACAACATGGATGGAGCTAGAGGGTATTATGCTCAGTGAAATAAGCCAGGGGGAAAAAGACAAGTATGAAATGATTTCACTCATATGTGGAGTATAAGAACAAATAAAAACCTGAAGGAACAAAACAGCAGCAGACTCACAGAACCCAAGAATGGACTAACAGTTACCAAAGGGAAAGGGACTGGGGAGGATGGGTGGGAAGAGAGGGATAAGGGGGAGAAAGGGGCATTGCAATCAGCAGACATAATGTGGCTTAATGTTGGGGGGGGCACAGGGAGGGCTGTACAACAGAGAAGACAAGTAGTGATTCTATAGCATCTTACTACGCTGATGGACAGTGACTGTAATGGGGTATGTGGTGGGGACTTGATGATGGGGGAAGTCTAGTAAACATAATGTTGCTCATGTAATTGTAGATTAATGATACCAAAATAAAAAAAAATAAAAATGGATTGAAGACCTAAATGTAAGACCTAAAACTATCAAACTCCTAGAAGAAAACATGAGAAAAGCCTCATGACATATTGTTTGGCAATGATTTCTTGCATATGGCACGAAAAACTCATAAAACAAAAGCAAAAATAGATAAATAGGACATCAAATTTAAAAATGTGCCTCAAAGGGAACAGAGTGAAAAGGCAACTTACAGAATGGGAGAAAATATTTGCACATCAAGTATCTGTTAAAGAGTTAACATCCAGAATATATAAAGAAACTACAACACAAGAAGAAAAAAATCACAACCTGATTTTAAAAATGGGCAAAGGACGTGAAGAGACCTTTTTCCAAAGATGATACACAAATGGTCAATAAGCACATGAAAAGATGCTCAACATCACTAATTATTAAGGAAATACAAACCAAAACCACAATGAGACATCACCTCTCGCCTCTTAGGATGGCTACTATCAAACAGAAAACAGCAAGTGTTGGCATGGATGTGTCGAAATGAAACTCTTTTGCATTGTTGGTGGGAATGTAAAACGGTGTGGCTGCTATGGAAAACAGTATGGCTGTTCCTCAAAAAATTCAAAATTAAATTACTGTATGATCCAGTAGGGGTCCTGAGTGTATATCCAAAAGAATTTAAAGTAGGATGTCAAAGGTATTTGCAAGCCCATGTTCATAGCAGCATTATTCACAATAGCCAAGATTTGGAAACAATCCAAGTACCCATTGAAGGATGACTGGATAAAATACAGTATGTACATACAATGGAAGGTTATTCAGCCTTAAAAAGGGAGGAAATTTTGATATGTGTGCTACAACATGTATAAACCTTGAGGACATTAGGCTAAGTGAAATAAGCAGGTTGCAAAAAGATATACTGTATAATTCTGCTCATATGAGGTGTTTAAAAGTAGTTAAATTCACAGAAACAGTGGTTTGCCAGGGAGGGGAGCAGAATGGAGAGTTGCTATTTAATGGATATATGGTTTTAGTTTTGCGAGATGAAAAAAGTTATGGAGATCTGTTCACAACAATGTCAATATGCTCAACACTACTGCACTGTACCCTTAAAAATGCTTAAGATAGCAAAAAAAAATATTCAAAGATACACCCTTAAAGGCATGAATCCAGGCTGTTTTGGGGAGAAGTTCTACTGTAAATCTTCAAGGAATATATAATTACTAGTTTATATAAAGTTTTACAGAGCATAGTAAACAGTGAAAGTTTCCAAAGTTACTCTACAACCTTGAAAACAAAACAGACCGATAATAGATGCACCATAACCATGGGGTATTTTCATTTATGTATATAGATACAAAATTCCCAATTATGTAATATTGTATCATGGCCAAGCAGAATTTATTCCAGGAATTCAGGATGGCTCAATGTTAGAAATTTTATTAATGTAATCTATTAACAGATAAACAGGAAAAATTATGTAATCATCAAATAGAAAAACACTTGGTAAATGTCAATATCCATTTCTGATAAAACCTCATAACAAGCTACCAATGTTGGGAAACTTCCCAACCTAAAAAATTGTATCTATCAAAAACTCAAACAGCAAAATTAATGATGAAACAGTAGAAACAATTCTATGGAAGACAGAAGCTAGACAAATATGTCCCCAATCACCACCACTATGCGACATTAAGAAGGAGGTCCTAAGAAAGGCACTGAGAAAAGCATAAGAGGTATAAATATTAGAAAGGAAGAAAAGATAAGTTTACCGAAGAAATCCAAGAGAATCAACTGAGAAACTTTGAGAACTATTAAGAATTCAAGAAATTGGCCAGATACAAGATTAATATACAAAAACTAATAAGAGTTACAGATTTTCTGCACACCAAAAAGAGCCAACATTTTAGAAAATTCATGTTAGTAACAAAAACTATAAAATAACCATGAAAAGCAAATAATAAATTTGCAAATGTGAAGAAAATGCTTTTATCAAAAAATGGTAAAGAAGATCTACTTAATCTTTCTATCCATATTCCTGGATAGAAAGATTCCGTGTTGCAAATTCTTTTTTTCCACCAAATTGTAAATTCAATGCAAACTGTGATCTCCAAATGCCAGTTCTCATTGGCTAATTACAGGTCTAGAAAAGGAAGTGTCCAGTATGAGTCTGGAACATGTGGTCATATTATAATGTGTTTTACTTGGCTTTTGCTTTGAAATAGACCTCCCCAAAACCCAGGGGCTTAAAACGAGCAATTTGTTTTTTTTATTTACTCACAGGTCAGCAGCATGGGCCATGATCAGCAGGTGGCATGTCTGCTCCACTTTGGCGTCAGCTGGAGGTGGAGGCTGGGGGCTAGGTCCATCTGATGGCACATTCGCTCACGCGCCTCAGCTGGGGATTCACAGGGACTGTCACCCAAACACCCCGACGTGGCCTCTCCCTGTAGACTTGAGGTTTTTCACCTCATGATGACTGGGTTCTAAAGGAAGCATCAACATGGTGAGAGGGAGAGAGAGGGGAAGGGCCCCCACCAATCACCCTCACACCTGCAGTCAGGTAAGTATCCTTGACTCCTTCAAGGTACTTAGACCTAGAAGACTAGCAATTCATTCCACAGCTTCCTGGTGTGGACTCTTAACAAGTTACACAGCCAGAACACACTTTCCTTGTGTGTAAAATCAGGTAAGCCTGGATTAGGGGTGGGGCCAAGGTGGAACCTTGGTGTTACATACAGTATTATTTGATTTGTTACCCATGACTGTATTCATGTATTATGAAATTAAAAAGGAGTCTTACCTTATGACCCAGCCAGTGTGGTCCTAAACGTTTACCCCAAGGAGTTGAAAACTTGTGTCCACACAAAAAAACTGCTGCACAGATGTTTATTGTGGCTTTACTGATAATTGCCAAAACTTGGATGCAAACAAGATGTCCCTCAGTAGGTGAGAGGATAAAGAATCTGGCATATCCAAACGACAAGATACTACTCAGTGAGAAAAAGAAATGAGTATCAAACCATTAGAAGACATGGAGGAAACTTAAATGCCTATTGCTCAGTGAAAGGAACAAACCTGAAAAGGCTGCACAATGTGTCACTCCAACTCTATGAACTTCTGGAAAAGGCAAAACTATGGAAACAGGAAATGGATCGGGGTTACCAGGAGTTGGGAAAGTAGGGAGGAGAGACCAGTAAGTGGAGCAGAGGGTATTTAAAAATTTTTTTCAGTAAAATATAACTGACATACTACATTAGTTTCAGGTGCACAACATAATGGTTGGATATATGTATATATTGCAGAACGGTCGCCACCCATCACCCATCACCACACAGAGTTATAATTTTTTTTTCTGGTGATGAGAACTCTGAAGATCTACTCTCTCAGCTACTTTCTTTTTTTTTTTTTTTTTTTACAATTTATTTTATTTTAGTATCATTAACCTACAATTACATGAGCAATATTGTGATGATTAAACTACCCCCTTCATCAGGTCCCCCCCACCAACCCTATTACAGTCACTGTCCATCAGAGTAGTGAGGTGAGAATCACTACTTGTCTTCTCTGAGCTGTACAGTCCCCCCCGTGCCCCCCCACCCTATGCCTGCCAATCGTAATGCCCCTTTTACCCTCTTATCCCTCCCTTTCCACCCATCTCCCCAGTCCCTTTCCCTTTGGTAACTGTTAGTCCATTCTTGGGTTCTGTGAGTCTTCAGCTACTTTCAAACATACAAAACAGTATTAACTACAGTGACCATCCTGTGCATTACATCCCTATTTTTAGGACAGTGAAACTATTCTGAATGATTCTATAAAAGTAGAGACACAATATTACGCATTTTTCAAAATCCATAAAACTGTAAAACACCAACTGAACCCTAATGTAAACTATGAACTTTAGTTAGTAACGTATCAATATTCAGATGTGGGGGCAGGGATGACAGATGTTAATAATAGAAGAAACCAGAGTGGGGGGTATGGGAGCTCTTTGTACTTTCTCCTCAATTTTTCTGTAAGCTTAAGTTTCTCTAAAAAAAGCCTATTCATCAGAAAAAGAAGGAAAGTAAGTAGAAGGGAAGGAGAAGCAAAGGCCACTTCATACAGGGACACAGGGCCTGGTTCACGGTGGGCTCATAGTTCCTCTTTTCCCTTCCATTCTTCCATTCTTTGGGGAGAGAGAGAGAGAGAGAGAGAGAGAGAGTGTGTGTGTGTGTGTGTGTGTGTGCGTGTGCGTGTCCAAGATAGCTCTGAGCCCTGCACGATGAAGTCTCTGTGAGCTGTGCAGCAGCAGTGTCTGTGATAGCAAAGTATTTAAAAACGACACCCTTCAGAAGGGGAGTACTTAGACAACCAAACCAGGAATCCCAGCTGCAGTCAACAAGACTGAGTCTGGTTATACATACTGACATTTCTAAGACATATTGTTTAATCCAAAAGGCAAATGCAGAAGATGTTTAAAAAAAACACCCACCCACAGTCATATGTTTGGGTCAACACCATTTCTGTGTGTAAATCATAGGGGTGAGGAGTAGAGGGAGAAGGGATGGGAGAACACCTAGGAAGGACTTTTACTTTTCCTCCATTTACCCCTGGGATTTTTATAACAAAAATATATATAGTATTACTTGTATTTTTTAAAAAATGGGACGGATCTATATATGTTGACTTGAAAATATGCCCAATATATGTTGTTAATTAAAATATTAACATGTACATGCAATTGTGTATGCATAGGAAAAAATCTGGAAAGATCCATAATAAATTTTTAACAGTGGTTATCCCTGAGGAGTGGCTAAGGGAAAAGGAACTTTCACGTTTTACATTATTTGCTTTGATATTGTTTGAACTGATAATGACAAATATAATTTTGTCCTGAAAACAACAATAAAGCCTATTTTCTAAGGAAAGTTTGATGAATGAATAACTGAACTGAATGGGTGAGTGAGAAACGTAAATTGAGAGACACTGTGGCACACGGTTCAGGCTCTCACTCCTAGCCTGTCTCAACAGAAAGGGCTTGTCCGGAGAGCAGAAGGGGTCCCAGGCCCTCCCGGTCAGGCCAGAAATGCAGGAAAATTATCTGCTAGACAGAGAGGGCTCCCCACCACATGTGGGGGCAAAATTGCCACCCCAAGTTGACATTCACAGCCAGCCATGATGCCAGCCTACCCCTCCTTCCCAACATACACTTTGCAGCCTCTCCCACTTTACTCAAGAGATGTCCTCTGCAGGGAGAACCCTTCCCTTTCTGCTTTCCCGAAGCAAGCCCTACTTCTCATTAGAGGCTTCCACCTTTGCAAGGGCCTCTAGACTTGCCTGGTCTGACTGCCTGGCCTCTGTTGCGCCCAGTGTCTTGACTGCATGTCTGCCTGCCTGCCTGAATATCTGTCTGTCTCAGATGGAGGGTGGGGTCCTCGAGGGCAAAGACCATCTCCTTCTCTGGTGGTCCTTAATCCTGGTCCTGATATTTATAAGAATTCCTTTTCAGCTTCTCCAAGACTCTGTACCATGGGATTCCAAAAGGGGGATGTAAAGATAACCAAATGTGGAACCCCATGAGAGCTTGCGGGAGTTGTGTGTCAACAGTGTTTGTCCTGATTGGGCCTAAAAAGTACGTGCATCAGGGGTTGGGTTGTCAACATGTGCACACGTGGAAACATCAGGTCTGGAGAGAGTTCTGCTTCCCACGGTGTGTCCCCCGGGATTATCTGCCAGCAGGGTGAGACCTGGTGAGAATAAGCTGTCCAAATTAAGGAAGGTCCCTGCTGGTCTCCACGGAGGTCAGCTTTGATTGGCATGAACGTGCTTTGGGCTCTGGCAACGCAGGGGCTCTGGAATGCAAACCCCACGGCCCAGGAAGTGGTGGATGAGATGAAGCGCATACTTCACAACTCTTGGCTTCATCATCCTTACCATGAAGGGCTATGGGTCCGGCAGAACTACTCCTCTGACTCTGCTAGAAAATCAGAAATCTGGATTCTTAGGTGCAATTCTCTTATAGAAATCTTTTTTAAAACACTGTGAGGGCAAAATGCTTCTTCAGGCCAAATGTAGCCCTGGGCATTGGCAACCTCTGCCTAATACAGCCTCTGTTACAGAATGCAGTCACCTTCTGTCTCTGGAGTGAATTTTCATGTGTATCCTGGGGCTGGAGGTGAGAGTCCCATGTGTGTGTGTGTTTGTGTGTGTGTGTGCACACGCGTGCCTGTGCACACGCCACACACAGGTATCTGCACCCACAGAACACCATGCCTTCCCCAGCCTGGCTACTGTGAGCTCCTCAATCCCTTCAGAGCCCACCCCAAGGTCTCCCAAGGGGGGTTTAGAATGCCTAACTTCTCTGTTATTTCTATTCACCCAGCCTGGTGCTGGGTAATTCCAAGTGTTGTATATGCATTACGTCATTTAATCTTCACAACAATCTGAGCTCAGAATGCCCCAGGAACCTCCCACAGGCTGCATGGGGACAGGGTAAAGCTGAGGTTCAAACCCGTCCCCCTGCACATCTTCAGCATCACTAACAGGGAGGGAGCACTTCCGTGGGTGCCAGGCACCCTCCTAAGCCCTTCACAGTGCTTATCATATTTAACCCTCACAATGACTCTCTCATTGTGGCATTACTATTTCATTAGTTCACAGAGGAGCAAATTCAAGCACAGAGAGGTAAGTAAGTTGCTCAAGGTCACACAGCTAAAGTAGTGCTAAGAGTTTGTAGGAGGGAATTGCCTATAGTCAGCCGAGAGGATAGGGGTGGGCCAGACAGACACGGCCTGCAGCTTCCTGGCTCCCCTGCCCTAGGAGCCCTGGTATCAGCGCCCCTTCCCAACAGGAGGCTGAGTCAGAGATTGCTCTCAGACACCCGGTCATTGGTGCTGGCCGCATGCAGAGGGCTGGCGAGGGCCAGTGACAAGCGGCCCCACCCAGGAAGTGGCTCAGGATGAGTCCGCCTGACTGCACCTGGGAGGGTGTGGCTGGTCTGGCACACCTGCCCTCTGGAGAGCTTCCTGTCCCAGCCTCGGGCAAAGGCTGCTCCTGAGGTGGCCCAGAACTAGTTGCAAGCCACAGGGGAGTCTACTTCATGACTTCAGCATCCAGCACTCCAGCCCCTGGGGCCACTTCACACACCAAACGGGCCCCTCCAATGCTAGCTATTTACATAAACCAGATGGAAAGATGCTTCCACTGATTTTCAGAATCACAACCTCATCCACCTCCCAGCCTTATCGAATTCTACCTCCTCCAGACTCTTCAATCCTGCTCCCTCTCCATCTTCATTGCCACCCTTTCAAGGCAGGCCTGATCCTCTCCTCCCACTGGCTTTCCCTATATCCCAACCAGCAGTCTCCTGCCTGCAGCCTGCCCCCCATGCAGTGCCTGAGCAGCTTTCTAACATGCAAGCCTGGTGGGGTCCCCCTCTGCTCTGAAGGGTCAGGGTTCCTCTTGCTGAGGGAGGTCGCCCCTTAGTGACACACAGGCTGCATGGGAGGTTTCCATCGGACCTAGCTCTTGCCAGAGGGCCTGTGCTTGGTGCATTCCCCAGACTCCTTCCAGTTCCTGAACATTCTCAAGCTCTTTTCTTGCTTCCCTGCTTGTTTATTGCGGAGTTCTCTGCCTGGAATGGCCGCTCTCTGCTCTGCCTGCCTGTGGTTGGCTGAATAATGGCCCCCAAAATAGCCATGTCCTCATCTCCGGAACCCACAAATGCTACCTTACATGGCAAGCTGGGGGAGAGGGGTCTCTGCAGATTGCAGGTGTGATTTAGTTCAGCACTTGGAGATGGGGAGATTATCTTCAATTATCCAGGTGGGCCCTAAATGCAATCACTTGGGTCTTTATAGGAGGGAGGCAGAGGGAGATTTTACTACACACGGAAGAGGAGGCAATTGAAGAGGGAGCAGGGAGAGGTTTGGAGATGCTGGCTCTGAAGATTGTGGTGATGCAGTCAGGAGACAGGAAATGCTGGCTGCCACCAGGAGCTAGAAAGGCAAGGAACAGATTCTCCCTGGAGCCTCTGGAGGGAGTGCAGGCCTGGCCATACCTTGAATTTGGCCAGTGAAACTGATCTGGAACTTGTGGCTTTCAGAACTGTAAGAGAATAAATATGTGTTATTTCAAGCCACCAAAATCATAGTAATTTGTTACACCAGCCACAGGCAATGAATATCCTGCCCGAATCCTCTTTCTTCATGTAAAGACAGGTTTTAATGGCTTCCCCCAGACCCAGCCCAGCCCTGCCCTCTCTGTGAAACCTTTGGAGCCTTTTTTTTGTATTGGGGAATCAACTGTTCCCTCCAGTTGCCAGTGAACAGGCTGGCACAGCATATATTTCTTTGTTTCGTGATTGTTTTACATCTATTTATCCCCAAAGACGGCGACCTCCTCCATCCACCTTGAGATCCTTGTGCGTTCACCTTGTACCTCCAGCATGTCCAATAGGAACTCCTACAGCTGTCATCTGCAGCACTGCCCAGGGCCAGTGCACCATTCAGGCTGGGGGACTGTGAGATGTAAATACCTGGAGCAAAATTCTAAGGGACACTGTTTACCTGGAAGGTACTGGGAATGGAGCTTCCTGGAGTTGGGCAGCTCTGGACATGTTTATCAAATGAATGAGCTACATCACACCCTCCTCCTTTGTCCTCATAGACAGAATCCAGAGGCCTCCCTAGGGTGATGATGGGTGGGCAGCACCAGGCGGTTAAGTTCAGTCTCCCAAGGGGGCCTGCTGGCAGGAAGTAAATACTCTGATTTGAATGTGTAAATTTCAATGATACTTACAAAGGATGGATTTATTCTCTCTCTCCCCTGCTGACATTGTAACAAACATTAGCAGCAACTCAGAAGGTGAGGGCAACTATATGTTAGAAATGGGCAGATGAGGCAGGCGGTGAGAATGGGAATGGAGAAGCAGGAGGTAAAGTCCAGTCCACTTGCAATAACACACTCACCTGTTGTTTCAGACCTACCTGAGCACAGAAGTGAAGACAGATACGGGTAGTTACACAGTCCTCAATATCTCAGTGTCTATGAGAACAAACGTGTTAGTTGCTTAGAAGAAACAAAAAATTCCCACAGCCTTTGGTTCTCCATGTCTCATGACGGACTCAAGCACAACCCCACAGTGGGCATGGAGACGGGGCTTCGTGTAGAGCCCTTGGAGGTCTGGCCCTGCCTCACCTGCCAGCCCATGAGAGCAGTCCCGAGGATAGGAGGGAAACAGAGGGCTTCAGATTCTGGAAACATCCCCTCGCTCCTACAAGATCCTTCTTGTCTGCACTTCTTTTTTGGAACAGAGGTTTTAGGTAAAAAGTCAAATCCGGGGTAACAGTCCCTGAAGCAAAACAGAAGTCTAATCTCCATCTTGTAAGTAAGTCTAGGTGGGCAGTCTAGGGACCCCGTGGGGCTTTCATGTGCCAGCAGCCCATGGTCCTTCTAACCTGTTCCGCTGCCATGTTCATGTCTGAGATGACTACTCCAGCTACAGCTGTTATATCTGCCTGCCAGCCAGGAGGAAAGAGAAAAGGGAAGGAGAAATGCCGCCTCCCTTTGACATGCCCCTGAAGGTACATACACCACTTCTGCTCATGTCGCATAGGCAAAGACCTAATCATGTGGCTACACATAGTTGAAAGATGCTGGGAAAAGTAGTCTTTCTTTCAAGTGGCCATGAGCCCAGCTAAAATTTAGGGGATCTTTCATAAAAGGGGGGGGAAATAGATGCGGGAAGCAACCAGTACTGTTGGTCCAACCAGTCAGCAAACAAAGGTTTTAGCAAAATATTTCATAATGGGAGATATCAAATAACAATGAGATACCATTTTACCGGCATCGGATTGGCAACAAATAAGAGGTCCAATAAATACAACTCATATAGGGGATATGCCAGTCCCTGGCAACCACCAGTCTACTTTCTGTCTCTGTGAGTCTGACTATTCTAGGAACCTCAGATAAGTGGACTTATACAGTATTTGTCTTTTTGCATCCGGCTTGTTTCACTTAGCCTGAAGTCTTCAAGGTTCACCAATGTTGTGGCATGTATCAGAATTTCCTTTCTTTTTAGGACTACATAATAGTCCATTGCATGTATGTACCACATTTTGTTTATTCATTCATCTGTCAATGGACACTTGGGTTGTTTACAACCTTTTGGCTATTGTGAAAAATGCTGCCTATGAACATGGGTGTACAAATATCTGAGTCCCTGATTTTAATTCTTTTGGGTGTGTACTCAGAAGTGGAATTTATAGATCATATTCTATTTTTAAGTTTTTGAGGAACGTTATGTTTTATTTTTACATATTTATTATACATGTATTTTTTTATGTATAATATATATTATATATTTGAAATGGTTCACAATAGAACAATTCTAAAGTGCTTCATGATGGGAAAAAGTTGCTTGGAAAAATGTTTTGTATCATCTTGATGAATGCCCTTTCATGCATCTGATACACTTTACGAAGTCATTGACATTGGCACCCCCAATCCAAGCCTCCAGACGGTTAATCTACACATACACAGGTCACCTGGGAACTCAACTGGCCAGTGATGGCTTTATGAAGGTGTGGAACCCACTTCAGGCTGGTGAGATGAGAAAAGAAGTGTGTGTACTGGGGGAATTCAGGGAACTATTTCCTTACTCTTGAGAAAGGCACTAGGAGAAGGTGGCTCCTGTGGAGTGTGGCTGGGATGGGGGATGCAGAAGGCTGTATAGCTCCAGGCAAATCTGCTGGGTGGGTGAAGGAGAATTCAGGGGCCTGCAGCCAATTATTCCTGCCTGCATAACCCAGGACCCAGGAATTTTTAATCTGTTAAAGAAAAACACTGAGACTGCCTGAGAGGCCAAGTCACCTCCAGAGAACTTTTAGGTTCCCAGTTCAAGCCAATCGAGGCCAGCGTCGTCTGATATCTGGGGAGGATGGAAGAGGAGGATGCCATCTTTGGTCTCTGGGTCCAGGTATGAAGGTCATTTGTCACCGCTGCTCCTGCCAACCAGATTGCCCATAGGGCCCAGCTTCCTCTTCCTCTTTCCTCTCAAGGTTGCCCTACACCTAAGTGGCAGGCCTTGCAGAGCCATTTACACTGAGATGCCTGATTGGTGATGGAAACACAGATCCAGGACCTCTCGGGGAATCACGAAGGAGCAGGATCTCAAGGGGTGCTTCTCAGATCTGCACGCCGGAGGAGATCACCTGGGAACAAAGCCGCTTATTTTTCATTTTAGCTCAGAGGGTGAAGGGCCTTGTCTTCTATAGAAATATGAGGAAAACTTTTTTTTTACAGTTCCTTCTGAGCACGTGCAGCTGTTTAAAGTTAAGGGCCCAAGTTTCCAGCACCTCGTGGAGTGCTGCAGAACGCGACCGCAGGTGGGAACTTGTGCTGAGGAAACGGGACGCAGAGCCCCATCTGCAGTCGGAGTAGAGATCGGTTTCAGGCCAGCTCACCTCCGGGCCGCCGACACAATCCCAGAAAGTGATCTCGCCGGCATCTGGGAGTCCATCGCACCTGGGGGGAGCTCCGCGTCCACGCCCAGAGGGCGCTGCAGACTGGCGTCCACAGCAGACCAACAACTGCCCCCACAACCCTCCCCAGGACAGCGCCTCAGTACTCTGTGCCTGGGCGGAAGGGGTAGCGCCCCGGCCCCGGCCACCCGGGAGCCGCGGAGCTGAAACGCTGCCACCGCCTGCCCGGACCACAGCTCGCGAGCAAAGCGAGACTCTGCCCCGCGGGGCAGGAGGGGGCGGGGACGGGGGTGGGGCGCGGGGTGGGGCGTTCCGAGAGGCCCGGGTGGGCGGCTCAGGGGGCGGGGTTATAGGGGGTGGGGACTGGGGCTGAACCCGAGACCGGGCGAGCTGGGAGTGGGGGGCTAGTTTTTGCAACGGCAAAAGGCCTGTGGGTTTATTATAAGGCGGAGCTCCACCGGAGAGGTGCGGGCGGGAGCTGAGCCGAGCGGAAAGGAACCCAGCGGTAGAGAGGGGACTGCAACCGGCGGACCCCGCAGCCCTCGCCGAAGACAGTCGTGCCGTGGACATTGCCCGAGGGAGCCGCGCGCAGCGCACCGGCAGAGCCGGCCCCGAGCCCCGCGCATTTCAGACCCGCGCAGCCCTGACCCACGCTCTCGCCGCCGGTCCGGGCAGCATGAGGCGCGCGGCGCTCTGGCTCTGGCTCTGCGCGCTGGCGCTGCGCCTGCAGCCGGCCCTCCCGGTGAGTGCGGCCCGGGGCCCGGCAGGGAGGCGGCGGGGAGCCAGGGCTGGCCGACCCGCGGGTGCCGGCGGCGGCACGTGGAGGGGGAGGGGAACGGGGACTTCCCTTCTTCCCGCGCCAGCCCAGCGGGCCTGTGAACTGTAAACCCCGAAACCAGGGCTCCCGCCTTCATTGCCTCCGCCGTCGGTGGGCGCAGCGCAGTTTCCGCTGCTCCGGGCGGAGGACTCGTGCCCCCAGCGGAGTGAAGCCTGCAGCGGGGCCCCGTGTTCAATTACGTAAAACTGCTCCACTTGCGTCGGAGCCCTCTAGCCTGCGGCAGCGCCCGGGGTCGCTGGCTCCCACCCGGTCACCCCGGGCATCCCTGTGGCTAGGCTTCCCGCCGGGGACCCGAGAGGATGCAGTGACTGCGGCCACAACTCCCGCCCGCAGACCCAAATTTAAACCAGCCCGGCGAGCTCCGGCGCCCGGCCCCTTCGGCGGAGTCAAGTCTGGGCGCAGCGGCGCCGCGCGGCAGCCGGCGGGCGCGTTTGCCTGGGAGCTGGGGCCAGGACTGCTCTGGGGTCGCGGGCGGGCGAGGTGAGGCCCTCCGGCTTTCCGTTGGCTGCCCGAGGGGACCCGGGCCACGCTGGCAGCGAGAGGTTCCGGGAAGTTGGTCCCGGGGCGCCGGAGACCAGCAGGAACCCAACTCCTGGGCTGCTGAAGTTGTGCTGTCCGCGGAGAGGCGCGTGCCCGTGCTGGGCACGGCCAAGGCGGGCGGCTTCAACGCCGGTGGACCCCGGAATGGCTCTTCCCCTCCCCCGGCCTGGCTTTGTGCTGGAGCCGCGCGAAGGGAAGGCGGGTCCCTTGGCCCGCGCAGTGGAGCTGGGGGGAAAGAGGGACAAATGTGGAGCACAGTACTGCGGGAAGGCCTTTGGGTAGGAGTCCAGCATCCGCCTTTGGCGAGGAGTGGGTCCCCTCGAAACAGGAATCTGGCCGACAAAGAGCATCTCGAGGGTCTCCAGAAAGTGATCTCCCGCCCCAGTCGCCGTCCGCTAGCCCGCCTTCCCCGGTGGGGGCGCTTTGTTCTCGGCCCCAGTAACCCTTCCCTGGGAACCGCCCCGCAGCGCCGGCCCTGATGTGGGCTGGGATCCCGGCCGCCGCCAGGTGTCAGCGCTGGCCACCGGGTGCCCACGAACACCTCCTGCCTTCACACCGGTGCTAGAATCCTCCCCGCGGGCTGGGTGGGCCTTCCCCTGGGATGAGGAGAGGAGGTGCGGAGCGAGGGGCTCTTCCCCTTCCGGAAGTGGCGGAGTGTCGCCACCACATCTGGCCGGCTCCTCTTCCCCAGCCCTGGCGAAGGGAGGCACGTGGGCAGGGAAAGGCTACTGGAGGGCCCCGGTCCTCCCCTTGTAACGTGGCTTCTGGACATTTCTCTCAGCAACGCCGACTGCTCTGTAAAGCGGGTCCTTCTCTAAGAATAGTAGCTACCAGGTATTGAGAACTTTCGGGTATTTAAAAGGGCCTAGCTCCGATGAGGGGGTTTCCAGGCTGATGTGTGAAGTGCCCTCCCCGCTTGCCAAGTGACTGTCGGGTTTGGAAGCCTTTTGAAGCCCAGGAGCGTGTCCCTGATGCCTCTTAAATTGCTGATGAGTTGGGGTGCCATATCCGGGGTAGCCATGGGGTCAGATAGGGTTTCTGAGCTGGGTCTCTAGTGCAGTCCTGGCTTTCAGGTCCAAGAAGTTGGGGTCTGGCTTCTCATTCTTCAGGCTTGTGGCTTTTGTGGGACTCAGATTGCAACTTGAATCGCATTTCATTCTCTGGCGAAGAGAGTGGTGGTGTGTGGCTTGCTTCCCTGGCCCACTTGGTGTCACCTGGCTGTTCCGCTCCCTCCAGGCCCAAGGTGGGACCTGCTCACGTGGGGCTGTCCACCTGTTTCTAGTTAGGAGCGGGAGGAGTGGTGGTGGTTCCTTTGCCACCTTCAGCGAAGCTGGCATTCCTGTGAGAAGGGTCCCAGAGTACTTGTTAACACCAAGAGGCAGGTGGGACTTCAGATTCTCTGGGGACCATGTTTCCCAGAATTTCGTGCTGTATAGGGGCAGATGCTGCAGGATGAGGTACTATTTCTCACCTTGAAACTTTGATACAATGTGGCTGCACAGGGCCCTGGAGGCAGCTGAGTGCCCAGGAAAGAGAGGGGAGCTCATTAAAGCTCTGGTGGGTGGTAGGGCTCCTGGAGGAAGTGGTTGAGTTGAGCCTGAAAAACACTAAACTTTGGGGTCAGAGTCTGGCATGGAGCTTAGGTTTTCTTTTATCTTTTATTTTTATAGAGGTTAGTTTTTTTTTATCTTTCTCAACCCTGCCCTCTCCCTCTTACAGTTGGTGTCCATGTTTGATTAAAAGTGGGGACATAAAGTGCCTTCCCAGAGCCTTCCTCGATCACTTCCTAAAAGAAATAAGGCAGAGAGGCATTACCTAAAATGCAAGGAGGCGTCCACAGGTGGCAGAGCTCCAGCACTCTCCCAGGGTTCACTTTGGCCCTAGTGGGAAGCAGATCAGAAACCCCCTGGGGACCAGTGAGGTAACTCCTGGGTGCCAGAATTTGAATGAGCACAGGAAGCAGGAGGTTGCTCAAAACCTCTCCCAAGAGTTGAGAACAGGTTTGTCTAAAAGCTTTCTGTGTGTGTGTGTGTGTGTGTGTGTGTGTGTGTGTGTGTGTGTGTGTTGTGGTCTTTTGTTTCTCCCATGAAAAAAAATTGCTTGTTCTGGAATAGTTCTTCACAATTTTCCTCTCTTTCTCTTTCTGAAAGGCATAAAAATCCCTTTTTGCCTTAATTATGGGGGCTAGTAGAGACATTTCCCCAGGGCCTGGCGGAGTGGGCGGGGGTGAAGGAGACACTAACTGCCTGGCCCCAGAGCCTTCTGGGGTGATGTCACTTCTGGCTTCAGCTCCACAGGGAGGGTGGAGTAAGCCTCTACCTGTGGCTCCTGGTGGGTTCCAATAAAACCTCATTAACCCAGATTGGTGGGGAGAGCGATAAGAAGAAAGGAAAGGACCTGGAAGGAGTTAGTGAAAAGCTTGAATTTTGGAGTGTTTTATAGAGGAATCTTTTCTGTTGCAGAATTTTGGATTCTGAAATCCCTTGGGAGTGAGGTATTGTTGATATCCAGGTTTTTTTTCAGTCACCTGAGAATCCCTATTACCTTCAAAAGGGCAGGCTCTCTGCAATATTTACTTCCCTTTTTCTGTTAACAAAAGAATACTAAGCATGATTTAATGTCTGAATGCTAGCATTCTTAACTGTTGTCAGCATATCAGGTTATGGCATTTGTCTTCTGGGCTTATTGAGCTCAGGAGAGCACTTTGCCCTGTGCCTGGTGGTGCGAGGTTGGCACAATTTGAATTCTGGTTTGCTCTTTTTCCTCTTGCACCCCTGTCTTATTGCGGCCAAAAGGGACATTTGTGTGCCGAAGCGTAACAAGCAGCTTTCGATTCAGTTCTCGTTTGCGCTCTTCTCCGGCAGTACTAAGAAGCAAATCAGTTTTGTTAGAATTATTTCCAAGACAATAGTGTTCAGCTCTGAGTAAGGGTCTCTCCTGAATAACGTTCATCATCTGTGTGGTACATAGATTTTGTGCTTTTCAGGACCCAGCTGGGGCCCTGCAATATCCCCAATAGTATCTAGAATAACAAAGAGGCTGTCAAACGAGGTGGTCATGGGCTCCCTCAGTGAACAGATGTGAATGACCTTCTGCGGGGATCACCTGATGACCCCATTTTCCGAGTTCCTCACCTGGCTTGAGTTGTAAGTGACTTGGCAGTCACAGGTAGCCTGGACCTGGCGAGGCTAACTTGCTATATAGATCCTGATTGGCGGGGGCCCTTGTCCACCTCCTTGCCATGCTCTGTGTGGACTGTAGTGCACCCCTGCTGTTTGGCAGGCCAGAAACAGCTGTGGATTAAGTAGAGCACCAGACCAAGTTTCAGCTCTGCCACTGATGTACCGCGAAATCTCGGGTGAGTCACTCCGCTTCCAAGTCTTGGTGTCCGTGCAGAGTGGACAGCATACCTGTTCTCCCTGTTCTTGTTTTGTCATTTAGGTGTTCATTTCATAAGCAATGCATGAAAGTGTTTGGTAATGAAAGTGCCAGAGGAAAGTTAACCATCGATATGATTATAGAGTTACCTCTAATTGTGTGCCTCCTACTGGTGCCCAGTGCTTTTCCTACATTTGGATTTTTTTTTTATAACAATTTATTTTATTTTAGTATCATTAACCTACAATTACATGAGCAATATTGTGATGATTAAACTACCCCCTTCATCAGGTCCTCCCCACCAACCCTATTACAGTCACTGTCCATCAGTGTAGTGAGATGAGAATCACTACTTGTCTTCTCTGAGCTGTACAGTCCCCCCGTGCCCCCCCACCCTATGTCTGCCAATCGTAATGCCCCTTTTACCCTCTTATCCCTCCCTTCCCACCCATCTCCCCAGTCCCTTTCCCTTTGGTAACTGTTAGTCCATT